>CM067359.1:70905353-71535353 GCA_034401795.1 Chaetoderma sp. LZ-2023a | reverse complement strand
CCGGATGTTTTTTCCGGATCACGACACGTTTTTGAATCCGAGTGCACAATGGCATCATATCCTGTGTTAAAATTTGAGCTCAATAGGACTGGTATCTTTCTGATATATCCAGAATTTGATCAGAATCCGGTCCAGGTCTTTTATTTGGGACATCCACATTCACGGTAAGATTATTTGTTGTGCTAAATCCCACCGCCCACCCGCCCGCCCACCTGCCCGGCTGGCCGGCCATCCGCAGACCAACTTGCGTATCGGCCCCCTCGCACGCACGCGCTCAACAGCAATCGCCCGTGCGCGCACGCACACACACGCGCGTTCACGTACGCACGGCGCGAAAGAAGTCAATACCGTCTTCTACATACTATCGATTAGGGCAACAATCAAGGCAACGTCCACTTAGTTCAATGCAGGCGGCGTTGCATATATCTAATGACATTTTATTTATATCCAGCAACACTGAGTCAGCCGGTATATATATACATTAATATGATCTATGAACACATGATTTTTGATTGAATAAGGGTTGGCTTAAAAAGGTTTAATCTTAAAAGGAGGCTGTACAAGTATCAACGTATCAAATTTAAAAATGGC
Source organism: Chaetoderma sp. LZ-2023a (assembly GCA_034401795.1). NCBI lineage: Eukaryota > Metazoa > Mollusca > Caudofoveata > Chaetodermatida > Chaetodermatidae > Chaetoderma > Chaetoderma sp. LZ-2023a. Next base: position 71,534,762 of record CM067359.1, on the reverse strand, counting down.
AGATACCCCATGCTTGCCACGAATAAATGTATATAAAAGTGTAAATATTTCACTAACTAACATAGTTTGATGAAATATATAATTTCCTGTCGTATGTCAAAGTTTCCAAGACCTATTTCCTCCCGACTTTATCTGGTGGGCATTTTTTGAAATCTTAGTGGACAGAAATAACCCATTTTGGTAGGTCATCACAACAGACGACAGAAAGGCTTAATTGAGACTGCCTATGACAAAAATAAATTCTGTATCGGAATCAGAATAAATACTGGGCAAAATTCAAAGTGAACATCAAGCCCAGGTACATATCTGGAAAAAAGTCCATTTATCCTCACGGTTAAAAAGAGTTTATATACATATTAAACATAATTAAACATATATACACTGAATTTAATTCTCTGAAAACAGCCATCTTTTTTACTCTGAATAAAGTTAAGATAAAGACGACATGTTAACTATTGTAGCTCTGGCGCCACGTTGCTACGTCAATTCTTCCTCGATTCTGGCTCATAGTCTAGGTACTCACTGGCCTGACGATGCTGGTTAGCTTGCCTCGAGGACGGAGAAGGGAGACTGTGGGCAACTGTTTACCACAAAGACCAACCTCTAGAGTCGGTGGAATGTTCACGTTGCAGTGGTGCCGGGCAACCATTGCCACCAACAGTGAACACTACTGTGTCATCTTGACTATTGGTGTAACCTGTGTGTCTCTGCATCATGAGTACCTTATATATATACACCTGTGCAAAAGTTAAGCACCACCCTATTTTTACGCACATGCGAGGGTATATTCATGTGCTATGAGGAAAGCAATAGCATAAACATTTATGTACCCATCCCTCTTAGTGCAAGAGGTAATAATGCAACTAGAGGAATGCTGATTATGATGGTGGGGAAACACTGTATGTTTTTGTTTGAACTTGAAAACGAGGCCTGAATATGGTTACGTTGACACAACTGACAACTATTGCCCTACAGTTGACACACGTGGCTAGATTGTCATTAATGGTGTCTGAAAACGAAGTTTAACATCTGTGCACGAGTTTGAGACTGTCATTATTAATACCGGGTATATCCACCTTGTGCCTGGATGACGGCCTGGACACGACGTCTCATGCTGGTCACCAACCGACTGATACGCCATTGTGGTATTCGTTGCCATTCAAGATGGAGTGCGTCTGTTAATTCCTGTAGGTTCTGCACAGGAGGATCCCTCCTTCTCACCATGTTTCCCAGAATGTCCCAGATATGCTCAATAGGGTTCATGTCAGGGCTCCTTGCTGGCCATGGTAGGGTTTCGATGGCATTCTGGCGGAGGTATTCATGCACAGCTCTAGCACGATGTGGTCGGGCGTTGTCATCCATGAATATAGGGTGGGTTCCAGGTGCATGATTTACAAAATGAGGGACCACAACTCTATCCAGTATGGAATCTTGATATCTTTGTCCATTTAGTGTTCCAGGTACAGTCAACAGATCCAGCTTACAATCAAATGAGATGCACCCCCATATCATAACGGAACCTCCACCAAATGGAACTTCTTCCATGATGTTACGTTGGTCGTACGCCGTGCGTCTGGACCTCCATACACGAGTTCGACCATCTGTGGCATGAAGCAGGAACCGACTTTCATCGGACCAGTGCACCCGTCTCCAGGATCTCATGTTCCAATGTCTTCTTTCGTTGCACCACCTCAGACGCTCCTCTTTGTGGTGTGCAGTGAGGAGAGGACGTCTGACAGGTCTCCTAGCTTTCATGCCAGCAGCATACAGTCTCCTTTTGACGGTAGACATTGACACTCTATTGCGCGTTTCCCATTGCTGGCTGAGCACTCTGCTGTTGGTGAATGGAGATCTCCTAACAAGGCGTACTAGGGCTCGATCATCACGGGCAGTAGTCTTCTTCGGTCTTCCAGATCTAGGCCTGTCCTTCACCTCGTTAGTTTGCCCATGTTTTGCAATCAAACGACTGATTACAGTATGGTTAATGTTCAGCTGTCTGCCAATCTCTCTGCATGACATACCAGTGGTATGCATGCCTATGATTTGCCATTTCACACGATCACTTAACCTTCGTCTTGCCATAGCGGTTCACAATCAAGAGCTAATTCGCTCTGTACAAATAAACCACGGTCATGAACACAAAATTCCTAATCTTGTCGCCTAAATCTGTATGTAATGTTCTACACTTTTACATAACTGAACACGTGTGCTGTTTCCCGCCACGCACGGACATCAAGCGGCGTGAAGTCATGCATGCATGTGCATTTCGTACTTGGAATTATGTCAGCTAACGCGGGGACAAAAAGTATGGCAGCCTAGTTGTACCATCATGTTTCTACGTTCTATTGTTTTTGCTGGTGCTTAACTTTTGCACAGGTGTATATATCCAGTGATCATGATAATGGACCGTTCCAGCTTATCAATCCACCATATGACGCAATAATCAACTACCTGTATATAGGATGACGTCATAATCAATGACGTCGTGAATGACGTAGAAAAGTACGTTTACGAACGCATAATTGAAGACGGACTAAGCGTTGTTGTACGAATTGTATGTCTTTACTATTTAATAAACATTATGTTGAATAATCTGAAACTAATTTGAAACTAAACTGCCATAGGCAGCAACAGCACCCAGTCAAATTAGTTTCAAAATGTTCAGCCTCTTACCTGCATAGTTTTCTGGAAATTGATAGTCATGGCGTTAGGGGATCAGTCCCTACACCAGCGAGATGTGGGTGGATCTTAACTAGGAATCGGCGGGGTATGGCTGAAACTGGAAAGGTCCATTACCTATTTGAAGACTAAAAGAAGACGATTTTTTTACAAATTTACCGCTGAAATGGCTCGATAACAGAACCAGCCATTCCAGTGGAAATCTTTTCAAGAAAATAATCTTCTCCTGACATGAAAAACTAATGGTCATTCACAATGACAATCTCTGTCAACTTTATCCGTCCATCTGGCCAAGGAAATAACTAAAACAGAATCTGCATAAAAGACATTGACATACACTGAATAGTGACAGCTTGCCGAGGCGCGCAGTTATGCAAGAATATTTGTTTTGTACAATCATTCAAGGCTTGTTTCTCCGCCTTCGCATATCACATTGTCAAGGAGAAAATGATCTAAGCTGGAGAAGCCAGTAGTGGGCACGACCGTGGATTCATTTGTCCTGATATTAAAGAAACGTCAAATACATATATATTAGTGAATAATAAACATAGAGCCTATTATAAACAAAACCAAAACAAACTAGAATGCGAGAGAGAGAGAGAGAGAGAGAGAGAGAGAGAGAGAGAGAGAGAGAGAGAGAGAGAGAGGGAGGGACATCGTCGTCGCCGTCGTGGTCGTCGTCGTCCTCGTTGTCGTCGTCGTCGTCAGCAGCAGCAGCAGCAGCAGCAGCAGCAGCAGCAGCAGCAGCAGCAGCAGCAGCAGCAGCAGTAGGAGTAGCAGTAATAGCAGCAGCAGCCGTAGCAGTGGCAATAGCAGTAGCAGCAGCCGTAGCAATAGCAGCAGCAGCAGCAGCAGCAGTAGTAGTAGTAGCAGTAGCAGTAGTAGTAGTAGTAGTAGTAGTAGTAGTAGTAGTAGTAGTAGTAGTAGTAGTAGTAGTAGTAGTAGTAGTAGTAGTATGATGATGATGATGATGATGATGATGATGATGATGATGATGATGATGATGATGACCTACCGGCAGCCCATTGTCCTGCAGACAACTTTTGCGCCATTATTATCAAAATAGTCATCGCAAACTACACCCCATGAACCAGCAATGCGGACCTCAACTATCCCATGGCAATTACCACGCAATCTCACTGCATCAATTTCGTCTCCAGCTGTACATCAACATTACAATATTATTCATAATAAGTTAATGGCTAAATTTCCTCAAGAAACACAAAATATTTGATTATTGAATGTACATTTGCTGGCCAACAGATTATCGAGCCAGTCGTTCCAGTGGTAAATTTGTAACAAAAAGGTATTTCTGCTGTCCTATGAAAGAACATTCCCAAGACCACTGCATAGGCCGGTATTAGACGGCCTCGCTATGAAATCGATAATTATTAATATATGCATGAAATCTGACCATATGATCATTTGATTGAATGTGAATGTCCAGACCAGAATGTCAAGTTTCTTTGTTTACACCTAGGTCACCATACGACTTATGGGGGCTTAGCATATAATAAATATAATGGATCAATCCACCTTTCGCTATTCTTCGCCCATCTCTGGCTAAGCTCAGCTCACGCTTTGCCCGCGTTGGGATAGATTGGACCCTGAACACCATAAATCTTAATTTCAAGAAAATTATACAGCTAAGCTGTTGAATAGTTTGAAACTAATTTGACGGGGGTGTTGTTGGTGCCTATGGCAGCAACAGCACCCAGCCAAATTAGTTTCAAAATATTCAACAGAATGGTTATTGAGTAGCAAAGACATACAATTCGTACACATGACGGGCTTTTAAAAGTTCGTTAACGGACTTAGATACCACTTCATTAAGCATTTTTATTATGGTGTTAGCCTACACGTGACGGAGTTCATTATGACATCATATACTTGAGTGCCAGATTGGATTCATCCATTGTCCGCATCAGTTGTGACCCAATCCATAATCCTAAAATAGTATACGAAGGATGAGCAAGCAGTCAGATACTGTAACTCTCCCTGTTATTTTGTGACATTGTGACGAATTCTTCGTATTTTTCTGACATTTCTTTTCGTGGCATGCCCTTTCTTGTGTTAAAGTTTTACCGAAGTTGGATTGGTAGTTTCCAAAGATATCCATAAATCTCAGATTTGATCCGATTCTTATTCAAGTCTTTTATCAGGATCTCTGGTACTGTCAGGAAATCCTACTTCACGCTAAGATCGTGTATTGTGTTAAAATTTGGGCGAAATCGGATCAGTAGGGTTTTTAGATACAGTTCTGGACACGCAAACACGCAAACAAAGATGCCGACAGACAGACGGACCCGAATATAATATCTGCAGCCCACTCCCCCTTGTGGGCCGATGGTAATACGCGGAAAGTACTAAGTACTAGTTCCAATTTATAAACATGAGATGTGTTACATTTCTGACAGTATCACGCGTGCCAAGTGATTGCATATACAACATTGATAAGCTTCCCTGATAAGAAGCATACTGGAACTGGACAAATATATGGCCAGTACGGCCTGGTATTGGTACAGTACCGGTTCAGCCGGTCATGTTATGATGTTATCAGAGTATATGGCTCGGTATTGACCCACTTTGTGTCAACTTAACTCCTTAATGGTCAAACTGTCAAAAACAACTTTGCAGTGGTCTTCAGACATGGATATTTGAAAGGCCTAGCCGAGCCTGTCAATCTAGTGGTAAATTTTCAAAATACACTGCTCTCTGCCTACGGATAGACACTGCCTAAGTAAAATAAGCTTACCATTACCCCTTTAATAGTCAAGCCGGCGAAAGAAAATTCAGTGGTAGATTTGCAAAAATAGTCATCTAAAATTAAAATAACTTTAAAAAATAGTAACCATCAAAATATTTAATCGATATATCAAGTAGTATTTTGAGCGCTTTGAGGCGCTGTTGTCACAAGAGGGGTTAATCTAGAACCAGCCCATTCTAAGGGTTATTACATCGGTCTCTGGAAACAGTTCAATCAAAGCTTTCAAAATATTCAGCAGATCCAGAGTTAACATTTCGCTCCGCCCCCACGGGGAGGGGGTCGGCTGGGGATCAATAAGTTAAATTAATTGTAGCGCACGCACGCGCAGAAAAAAACACACGTCATCTTCCGGCTTGCCTCACTCTTAAAACACCCAAATATTCCGATGGAGACCAAAGCGCAGCTGTTAAGTAGCATCTTTAGAAATCACACCACTTGCGAACTGAGATGTTTGAGAAGGCCAGTAAACCAGATGAGAAGAGACAAGGTCAGTCAGACATTTAAGAAACAATCTTGGAAATGCTAGGTACAATACCAATCCAGCATCACAGATAAACTCAAAAGATCAAGTGGTTTTTGGCACCTGAACAAAAAGGCTACAAACCACAAGGACTTCAGAGCATACAAGATGCACTGCTCAGGATTCAAAGCAAAATAAAGACTAAGAAAATGAGGGAATGAGGTGTGATAGACACCCTGCAGAGCCATGGCATAACAGCACTCCAAGCATCCCATTCTGATATCGGACAGAAAGCTTCATCTCCACGCGACACCCACCGTTACAGGCGAGGGGATACAATAGTTAAAGTAACTAAATGACTTACTCTGTCGTTTTATCTTGCCGCCTTCGACAAGCAACTGAAAGGGAAAGACTGTCAGATAATTACAGAAGACACGTGAATAACCACGTTAATGAAGACATCAATCTAGCCAAGTTAAAGAAAACACATCCAATAGGCCTATAACGCAGATTACCGGGTCGGTACTAGAGCAATACGGGGCCGATGTGGCCCAGTATTGGTTCAGTGCCAGCCCAGTAACCTGCGCGATTACGTAGTTGTAGCCAAGCTAATGAAGAGGACGGCACCCATAGGCAGCAACAGCATCCAGGCAAATTAGTTTCAAAATATTCAACCGCTTACCTGTATAGTTTTCTGGAAATTGATAGACAAGTAGTTCAGGGATCTATCCATCCCAACACGTGCGAAGTGTGAGTGGAGTTTAGCTAAAGATGGGCGGTGCGTAGCTAAAACCGGATACCCCATTGATTAAAACAAGCGTACATAGTGGGCGGGATTAGCTAGAAATTGATCCCCCTATTTTGACAGCTTGTAAATACATGCAAAGGAACGCAAGTTACTGGGCCGGTACTAGGGCAATACGGGGCTGTATCGGCCGAGTAATCTGTGTTGTCAGGAATAGTAATCTTTATTAAATTCATTATTAAAATGCTTCCGGATTTCGATAGTGGTGTTAATAACAAGAACTTACCAATATCACCAAGCACAACAACGGTACAGCCACGGTTTTCAGCATGTTTCTAATAAAGACTTTGAGCAAAGAATGGCATAACGTGAATAAGTTATGTTGTCTGCATTTATAATCTATTCTTGTGAAATGTCTGACCTCATAAATGACCATGTATTCCATTTTTAACCTTTCCCGTATAGTGGCACGCTTATCCCAAGCTTATCATCAATGGCCTATATTATGTTCACCAGTAAGTCATTCAGCATGGTATATTCCGATTGTTAGTCCATTAACGCGCTACTGGCTACATTTTGTCTCGGTCATCGAACCAGTCATTCCAGTGGTAAATTTTCAAAAGGTTAACTCTTGGCCTGCCAATGAACATTCCTCAAGACCACTGCAGAGGCACCGGCAACGAACAGGCTAACTCGTAATATCATGATGTCCAGCAATCTAACGGAGATATGTAGGACTGTGATGCTTGACAGGTCAATATATAGTTTGACCTAACAAATTGCTACAAAAGGGGTTTCTACGTTTTATGATTGGATTTGGTGTACTAAAGAACATACTAAAATCTACCACAATCTGACTATCAGAAAGTCATCATTTCCAAGATGGCGTCAAAGATGGCCACCAAAACAATAAAATATAAAATGCCCATAATTCGTGAACTATTCATACTAGTCTGTAGATTTTGGTGTCTACACCTAAGTTCCTGGAGTTCAGAAACACTTGATTAAACCCATGTATAATATGCAACTTGATGTCCAAGGTGGCCGCCAATCCCCTTAAAATGGTTATAAGTCATTAAACTGCTCATACTATACTAGATATTTTGCTGTCTACCCCAGGTTTTTTGGAGCGTAGCAACATATTAAGACGAGATACAATACCATGGAATTATAAGGTATTTGAGAAATTCAACATGGTCTCCAGATGATCACCAAAAGGTTAAACGTACCATGAATTATTAACTGTTCACAGTAGACTGGTGATTTTGATCCTTATAACCCTAAAGCTTGGCAGTCTAGCAACAAAGTAAGACTAATTAGAATACTATATGGCTATTAGGCAATAGAGAAATTCCAGATGACTTCGATTCTAGCCAGGCGACGTTGTTGTCCACTTGATAGTTGATGGGCGAGGATAAGACCAATTTTCCTTACTTCAGTCATCACTGACAAACTTCCTCAATAGCCTTGTTGTTGTTCGAATTGTTACAAGCTTCAGTTTGACATGTTACATGGTAGGCCATATCCTCCTCAGCTGCAACGGGGCGCTTTGTAGCCTGTTGAGCAGTTGCAGTGGATCATCTGAAAAGTTGGGAGGCGCTGCATTCATTTTATATGTAACTGGTACCAACTGATTTTCCTACTGCGACCAACTCTTTTCTCTACGAATCCACAACATGATCTGGTACTAAACTTTTATTAAACTCTTAGGCAGTGGAATCTAGTGACAGATGCGGTAGGAGGAAGGCGCTCAGGTGTTACAAATAATTTAGCTGAAACCACATTTTACTGGTGATGCTATAATGCAAGGATGAGGGTGACTGAATAATGAATCGTTGCACTCTTCACCAAACACGACAGCCATCACGTGACTGCCAAGGTCAGTAATTGTATCATCTGTTTGGTTTGGACGAATGAATGCATTAGTGCAGGACTGCACGATTGAGTCACATCTCACTAGCTTCTGAAAAGCGAACCTTTTTCCAATGCCAAAAATCCCAGAAGCGGTCTAACATCCCGTAAATGCATGAATGAATAGTAACTGACAACACAATCCTTACCAAGAATGAGGTTCAGATGGTTGATGTCATAAATTTGTTTCGTTTTGATGGATTGTTTCAATGGAAACAAAGGTATTAGAAAAGGAGAATGATAAGAAGGTCTGTATCTTCCCTAATCAAACTTGTGGAGCAAGTCGACCAATCGACCAATCGACCAATCGACTGCCGCGTTTACAATGTTAACATCCGGTCCTCTAGTGCATTAAAGACACAGCATCCCCTTTTCCAATGTTCCGCATTGATGTGATGGATCACTTATTCTTTGTTTCTGTCTCGAGACATAATGTTCTCCTTCCTGCCAGAAAACTCGATGTCAGCAGTGACGCTCACAATTGGATGGATATTGTACAAACGCATCTGGTGTGTGTGTTGTTCTTGATAGATGGAGCTTCACTATAGCCATCAAAGACCACAGTTGCTGGTCTATATTGGTGGATGGTGAAGTCAGCGTATGAACTGGCTATTGAACCATATGTATCTCCTCTCTTCAATGGTAAATGGTACGGCAAAGAGCCTCAATCAAGAATATATTCATGTGTTTTGTGGCAGTACTTGTAATTACTTCACTTGAAATATTCGTGACATGATCTACAATAGCTTGTGCAAGTTGAGGCTTATTAGCCTTCCGGGAAAGATTCCTGGTCTCCAACAGTGCCAGAGGGAGGGGACTGAGTTCCTAGCGCATAACTTCTTCCAAGCAAAGGCATCCTGACCTTGATACCACAGGAGAGCTTTGGAACAGAGAAGCCGGGTCAATGGTGCAATTGGGAGCAACCATAATGGCAGACATATCTCCAAAGGTTTTAGCCTTTTTCCAATGATCTTGTTCCCAATTGACACAAAGTCATGAAGACTGGCATCCAAATTTGCCACAACACCATTGATAACATCTCTCAGTGTAGAATCAGACGAGAAATGTGTGCAAGCAATAACCTTTAAACATATTTTTGAAGGTCTGAGGCATATCTTCAAGTCCTGTGGATTATTTGTGCTATTCCTTTGTTGTGTAAGTGAGGTCTGTGAATTGTTGCATAGCGTTGTTGTAATAACATAATCAGAGTCTGTATTGCTTACAATGTCAGAGTTTAGGCTGTACAGAAGGCGGATGGTAACTCTTAACTAATTTCTTGAACACACATGTGTGTTTAACCTCTAGATCAATCATTTCTCGAAGATACTATTGTGCGGATTTCAAATTGTTGAAATAACCAGCAGTAGCAAATACTGGCAAACAATCGGAATTATGGTGCAAATGCATGAAACAAGACCTAGTACGATCTTCCTTTATTAGCGATCTGGCAGTTTCCAACATTCTCTGATAACTCAGCCACAACTCACTCGTCTTTCAATTATCACGTTCAGTCTTTCTCATATTAATATCTGGTTCAAATGTATTGCAATTGTATCAGAGCGGACAGCATTTTCCAAGGTTGTTTGTCAAAATAGCAATGAAGAGTAGAGGTCATCCGCCTTCTCCAATAATACTTACTACACAATCTGAGTCGTCTTCGTCCATGCCAGAAACAAACCAAGTGATTAAGACATTTTTCCACTAGCAAATGACCACGGAATGATTTCTGGACAGATTTTCAAAATGTGCACGACAGCATTTTCTCCATAGACTGTTCCCAGTATGTTCTTAATGTATGTGCCCTCCATAAGAGTCCCTATTGCCCCGAGTAAGTTCATGAAAGGATGGAAACATCCCATAATTAGTAGTAGTAGTAGTAGTAGTAGTAGTAGTAGTAGTAGTAGTAGTAGTAGTAGTAGTAGTAGTAGTAGTAGTAGTAGTATTAGTAGTTTTGCACTCACCGGCTTCACTTTCTGTGCTAACCCCTCCTACGGAGTGCACCCGTTAGTTTACTTTGTTGATCATAATTTCCCCTGTCGGGGATCGAACTGCCATCCTGCAACTCCGTATAGCATCCACAACTAGACATCTTTCCACTGGACGTCACGTAGTTGATTATGGCATCATGTGATTGATGGATAAACCGGAAAGGTTTATTCGTAAAAGCGTATCATCGCTAAATTCGTCTGCTAATTTCCTTCTAGTTGTTTTGCTTTCCGGGTAACCTTAGGGAAACACCAACCATTCAAGCAAACATGTCGCCGCTAATGTATTGTATTATGTGACCACATGTGTGGTCGCTAAAGCGTCTGTTAAAGGGATGCTAATCTTATCTAAAATGTTGTATTACACAGATAGATTATGTTTTAAAGATTCCATATCATTCATATTCTGGTACATTCCCCTATCTGTATCACAATTGTCTGCTTTGTAATATCGCGTAAATGTTGAACAGCGAGCGCCACCATTGTGTATCCTCAAGCAATAATGTGTGATGTCATGTAAGTGCCAATGCATTACATTCGTTGCCATGTAATACTGATCCCGTTGAATATTTTGAAAATAATTTGACTGGAAGTTGTTGCTGCCGATGGCAGCAACAACATCCCGTCAAATTAGTTTCAAAATATTCAACAGCTTACCTGTATGATTACTTGTATACTACATTGCCAAACTATAGCTGGCACCTCTATGACTGAGCGTATATACAGAGGTAGACAGGTTAGTTTTTTCTGATTGGTTGAAAAATACACCATGACAGCCGTCATTGGCTGTAGAAATTTATCACATTTAGCTATTAAAGCCTAAATAACTTTCCTTGTCGGCCCAAAAGAAAGCTCAAGTGTCGGGGATAGATTATAGATGGCAAAGCATATCACTTGAATGGGTAGTATAAGATAAATTGAGTTTTCCTTTAAAGCGTCCTGTTTGACGCTATCAGATGTGTGTTAACACTACATGTCATTGCGTGTCTGTTGCCCTTTCCCTCATTGCCGTATTTTACGAAAATACAATATAGGTAGAGGTCATGGGTTTATAGTCTGCTTCCACTTGCGTGCACAGGCGACTTTACAACTTTTAAAATGTTACACACATCCGACAAAGAGTGAACCGCATTACGTTGCTATCAGGCTCAGATCTACCATCACACTTTAAGCTGTTTATATGAAGACCTACGGTCATACTATTATTGAAGTCATGCATCTAAGAAAGCTAGGACAAACTTCTATACATTTCTGTATTAGTTTTACTATTCTTTAAATATTTTTTTCAAGCTAATTATAATTTTTAAGATACACCTTGTAATTTGTCATAGGAACTTTTTTTTAATGTGGTGTTTTGGCGTATATGATCTCAATGCTGTTCAACTATTCGCATAGCCAGCAAAGAGAGAATGCGTATCTCATAACTCGTGCAAGTGTTTATCTATATAAGGCAACACGAGAACCTTAATTCAGATTGATAAAACAGGTGAATCTCATTATCGGCTAGTCTGCTTTGTTTTATTCTGGCGTTGCTTTGATCGACAACAGCGGTGGACTAGTTATCGCGAGGAGGGAAGCTTCACCCAATCGATATAATCGAGTAATCGATTAAAAGTTTCTGAGCGGTGAAGGTATTTACTAAGCGTTTGTATTTGGGAGATCAAAGTTTCTTTGGATTTCTCTTTAACCATGCATGAACATGGACATCAAGTGCAAAATACAACTGCCACGCACTAATATATAGACTTTGTATGAGAGATGATGGCCACTTCTTCTTCTTCTTCTTCTTCTTCTTCTTCCTCTTCTTCTTGTCGTTCGCTGATCATACCGCCAGTCCTGTAAGTGACTATAGACATGATCATAAGCGTTAAGTGCGTGGATCCATGGTTTATTAGAGTGCGCCGTGCGGCCTGGAACCTCTGTCTTCAGCACTCGAGATTTCTGTCAGGGTTACCTCACCCTTACCTCCTTTAGTCGCCTCTTACGACACGCAGAGGATACGGAAGGTGTATTCTAAGCCCCACCTACAGGGCATATGATGGCCACTAAGCGACTGTTTTCTATCCAAAGACAGCACATGAGAGGCTAGGCAGTAATATAATGCACATAACTAAATGTTGACTAATAGTTAATGTCACTGAACGTATCTACATAGGACTATGGCATTATTTAATATAAACAATATTACCGCTGTCAGATATTTTTCTGTGATCACCCATATTCCAAGCATTGGGCCCAAGGCAGTACCAATTGCAATCTTTCTAATAGGTGATGTGCTGAATTTACTAATAATCCTGTATTCTATACAAACTAAGAAATACAGTCCCCAATATTTACTGTACCAATAAGTTTGGCCTTTATGGATATGTTTACTTGTTTAGCTGCTGTTGGTTGGGATGCATTTTTGGTACCTCTTGTTGTGTTTCCTGGGGTGAGGTTTATCTGCCCCTTCTTTCTGTTTCTATCAGATATCAGCATAAATTCTAGCGTATACCATCTTGTGTTCTTTGCAGCCTTGAGATCATATCAAATGGCATGGCCATTATCAGCAATGAGCCGTGTAACCAGCTCATTTATGTTGAGGTGCTGCGTCTGTATTACTGCCGTAGTCGCTGTGTTTATAACATGGTACTGTACCCATTGCTGGAACACAACATACATGTATGATGGTAAAGAAGTTGACTTATGCAGATTCCATGGTGATCATGCTGTGAAAGATATTGCAAAGTTTGCAATCATGTCTTTTTTACCTTCCACGGCGGTTATGTTTCTCCATGTCATCAAACACGTTGTTTCGTGTTCTACTGTGTCACAAGACGTCAAACAACAGCGTCAGAATACAGATGGCAGAGTTATTACAATCGTCAGCATCATCTTTCATATATGCATGCTCCCACAGGCGATATATAATATTATATAGATAGTGAAAATACAGATTTTCGTAAGCACAGAAGATGGCACATATCGAATTTCTCTACTACGTCATGTCCTTCAACAGTTTCATCAACCCATTAGTTTATTGTCTGGCTGTCAAATCTATACGGGATGATATTCTGAAGCATGTTTGCTTTATGGGGCATGGTTCTAGTTAGAATATACCAGTGTGTGTATTCAAAGGACACAAAGATACGCATAATAATAATATATAGCCCGTTCATATATATTGCAAATGTTATCCAATCATCGCAAATGTGATAAATTATAGAGAAAAACATGTCTAGAATAGTAGAAATACTGAAACCAACTTTCAGATACTATTATTTACTCTGGCAAATTTGTGAAATGCCTCTCACTACTCAACGGTATGGTGCGTATTTACTTTGGACCCATCAAAACAGATAACAACTATGAATAAAAAATAATAGCATATCTAAATCTGTTCCATGTTTTAAAATTTTTAAACCTGATTGATGGAATATTGACCTTGGGTCAATAGAAATGGGGGCAAATAGTATATAAAATGCTGGAAATGGTTCCTCATATTCTGGAACAGCTGTTAGTTAGGTCTTCACGGAACATCACTATCAGGTGGTCAGTACTTTAGTACAGATTACTATGCTTCATCTGACAGCATGAAAATGTACCGAATGACCATTAGATACCACTGCAGCCAGCGAGCAGCAGTACTGTACGCATCAATACTCGGTTGATCATTTTTTCGATACGATGTCCAATCAGATATTTACCCCCTCTTGTTTCGGCTGAATCATATACTTGTTAAACCTGCAAAATGGTACCTGTAGTGCTCTTGAGCGATGTACATTTGCAGGCCAAGATAAAACAATTTTTGAAAATTTATCACTGGATGGCTGGCTCGGTAACTGAACCAGTCATTCCAGTGGTAAAACTTCAAAAACAGTGCTCTTGGCGTGCATATGTACACTATCAAAGCAAATAGTTTGATTTTTCATGAATATTAACCATTTAATGACCAAGCTGAACAAAACGTGTGGCAACAGAAAGTTTTATTTGTAAATTTCGGTGGCAAATTTACACACATTGTCTTCTCTAAAGGGGCATTTACTGAGTAAGAATAAGAGGGGTTCAGGTGGATGAAATAGCTGGTGACAAATAATTCTATAATCCTGGCATATATATTTAATCATTACTGGTATCATACGCCTGAAGGACTGGTCTGCCATAGCCGGCGATGGAGTGATTTACCCCATCACAAGTAATGAAATATTTCTTTCCTAAATGGAAATATTTGTGAGACTAACTATTGGCTAGCAGTTAAATTCAGAATTATCCACATTAGCCTAAAGGTAAATAGTGTTATCGTTATATTCCATATTTAACATTATTCGAATACTATGTTTGCCATTGCATGTTGTGTCACGTGACCAGTTGAGCCAAGTATTATAATGGTGTACCAGGGCGAGCATACATTGGGGAGTCTAGCTGCGTGGCTTTTAATTACATTAACCATATTTTCCTTTTGGAACTATACTGATAATTTAAAATAGCGTAAATAACGTTAGAGGAACTGATGCCTAATCTTACGTACTATGAAGTAGCTAAATATAATGGATATTTCCAATTAGTCAATTCATTATATGACGTCATATGACGTCATAATGAGCAGTGTGACATGTAGAATGACGTCATAATCAATTACAGCATGAATGACTCAATTTAGTCTATCTTTAATACTTAATAGTCTGACACATTGTACGAGTATTATATCTTTACTATTTAATCAATATTATGTTGAATATTTTAAAACTAATCTGGCTGGACGCTGTTGCTGAAATAGTATAGACAGCAACAGCACCCTGTCACATTAGTTTGAAAATAGTTTACATCTTACATAAAGATCCATTGAAAATCCTCATCAATTTCCAGCTTTGTGCAACACGATTTGCGCAAAAGAGACAAATTAGCTCTCCATTACTGTTATATGAAGGTCACCGATTAGGTATCTATTGAGTTGTTGGGCTTGACACCAATGGAGTGATCCGATCTGTCACACAAGTATATGACGTGATACTGAATTTTGTCGCACAAAGGGCTGACGGCACAATAGATACCGACGTATAGTGACGTGTATAGCTCTGCCATGAACATTGCAAAGTCAGTTACGTTTAGGAATTGTATGTCTCTACTATTTAATAAGCACATGTTTAAAGGTGCATATTCACACCAGAATGATTGAAAATTAAATTGTTAAAATTGCATACTTTCATAAGCTTAAATTATGTACCTATGTGTAATGAAATGAAAGAAAAGTTGCGAAGTTGAAATAGAGGCTTGTGCCTATATTAATTTATATGGAATGGAATCATCATATGTTGAAATTTATTTCGTTTCATTACATATAGGCTCAGAGTTTAAGCCTCTAAAAGTGCATAATTTTATTTTCAGAAATTTTACTGTGAATATGCGCCTGTCCAAACTTATTTTCCGGACAAAAAATCATGACAAGCTGGTAGCCCGGAGATATATATTTTTGAAAATTTACAACTGAGATGACATTTATCGAGCCAGTCATTCCAGTGGTAAAAATGTTAAAATAGCTTCGCTTGGTTTTCTCAAGACCACTGCAGAAGGCGTTTTTGTCTGGCTTTTGCGTTAAAGGGTTCAAGCGTAATCCATTATCTTCACAGCTTCAAAGTAATTATACAGGAAAGTGTTTACAATACACTCTGGACATATTTGACACAGTCTCTCTCATCACAATGGAGGTATACTCAAAACACGCAGCTAGGTGCAACACTATATCTACCCAGATCAAACGCCTTTTCTTTCATAAATTTAAGAAACCTAGTTTAACGACGAGTAATATAGTAAGAAATAAAAATGCTTGTTATTTGTTTTTAGAACCTATGAATTCAGGTTTCAACTCGATTCCAACACACGAAATCGGGGGGGGGGGGGGGATGAACTTAGCTAGAATGTGCGGAGCTTAGCTAGAAATGGGTGGAGTTTAGCTAGGAATTGGGAGTTGCATAGTTAGAAATGAAGTCCGCCATTATTAACTTATAATTTTACTTCATAGGCTAATAAAGAAAACTTGAACAACCTTGAACAACAAATTTGATAAATTTCATATTAAATTTGACGTCGTTTGTGATGCTCCACATATTATCCTTGTGTAGAACTATTTCTGTATTTCCAGGTATGGTATCTCAATATCACAAGACCACATTGAACCATTCGTTCCATATGTCAGGTGAGATCATCCTACAGTCAACTGCAGGATACAAAATAAGGAAAAAATTAATCACTGTATGCATATGGTCTGGTGTTATCTCCAGAAATCTTTTTGAAATCTAGATGCTCTCAGAGGATCTTCTACACTTTGAAGGTATATATGGCCGATGAGCTCACGGTGAAATTATTCTGCTTTGCCCATTTTCTACCTGGCTATATACAGATAAGCAACAGCTCCCGGATCAAATTAGTGTAACCTTTCAATGCCGAAGACGGCTAAAACCGGCCTCTTCAGTGATCTATTATCGAGCCAGTCATTCCAGTCGTAAATCTTCAACTATAGTCTTCCCTTGGCCTGCAAATGGGCATTCAATAAGGAAACATATTGACTTTCTTAACCATAATTTGCCATTAACATTCTAACACTCATTTCAGCCAAAAATGGCTTCTGGAGTGGTCATGAGAAATGCCCATTTGCAGATCAAAAGAAGACTATCTTTGACAATTTACCACTGGAATGACTGACGCGACAACCAAGCCAGTTATTCCAGTGGTAAATTTTCAAAAAGAGTCCTATTTTAGTCTGCAAATGGACATTTTTTATGAGAAAATTGAAATTTTCTTGAATAAATTCGAGGGTTAAAGGTTAATGGGCTAATAATATTCAACAAGAACAGTTAGTAAATTGTAAATTCATCAAAAACATACCATTAATACAATTTTATGACGGACATTTCGCTTTTCAACGCCATTCTGATTTGTGAACTTATCACAGCTGAGCAGAAAGCCAGAGATAGTATTGGGGGTGAAGTAACATTTTTGGACATAGTTTATCATTGCTTTAGTAAAGTTTTATAGTTGCATCTAATAGAGGATTTCGGTTTTACCTATGCCCCGCCCATATCTAGCTAAGCTCCACCCACACTTCGCCCTTGTTGGGATCGATCTATCGACGATCGATCCCTGAACTCCCTGACTATCAATTTCCCGAACACTATACAGGTAAACCGTTGAATATTTTGAAACTAATTTGACTCGGTGGAGTCAGATCAGATTCAAAATATCCAACAACTTATCTGTATAGCCAGGTAGACAATAGGAAAAGCAGAATAAATCCACAGCCAGCTCATTGTCCATATTTACCTCCAACAGTGGAAAAACCCAGCTCCCAGTCAAATTACTTTCAAAATATTCAACAGCATGTTTATTAAATAGTAGACACGCAACTCGTACAACAGCACTTAGTCCGTCATCAAGTAGGCGTTCATGTCGAACTTAGCTACGCCATTCATTCATACATAATTGATTCTGACGTCTGCCTAGAAGTCACGTAATTGATTATGACGTCATATGATTGCTGGATACACTAGAATCAGCCATCATCGTGATGAGTTGATCACTGATTGGTTTGAACATTGTACATTATGGGATCACTACACTCTTATTTTATACCATGGTCAACCTCTGAGAACGCGGCTTACTGGGGCCGATGCTGGGCCGATACCGGGTCGTTACTTTCAGTATCGGCCCGGTATCGGCCCAGCATCGACCCAGTAAGCTGCGTTATCAGGGACTATTAGCACGTTTTAATGGTGAATAATGTGTTCATTATAAAAGGGACTATTTCAGGATGCCTATATAAGAATGCGTGATTACAGATTGCAGATCAGCGCCAACTTTGCTCTGACCGTATTTAATCCTTTAATGAATCAATTTGGTCAAGAAGATAAAAACCTTCCTTTTGAATGTCCATTCGCTGGCCAAGAGAAGACAATTTCTTTTTAATTTATTCCTACTACTGGAGTGACGACAGGCTTGATTATCGAACCAGTCTTTCCAGTGGTAAATTTGCAAATACTGTCTTCTCTTGGCCTGCGAATGGACATTCCTCAAGCCAACTACAGAGGAACGTTTTTGCCGTCTTCAGGATTAACGGGTTAAAACCAGTTGAGGGACTATTTCAGGTATTTAACAGAGTATTTCTGTCCATTATGATTGTGATATCAATCTAAAGGTGACGTAGTTGAATATGATGTCAATTCATAGTTTCGCACATCCGGGCATCTTGAGATCGCCCGCCATTAAAGTTGGGGCAAACTTACTACATGCTAAAGAGGACTGCCCATACAAACGCATTGTTTACATTTTCCATGAAGCACAAACCATTAAACCCTGTATCTGAGAATCTGCAATAACCCCGCCAGGTATCATAAAACATAATAAAATCACGAGTGAATTTTGCAAGATAGTAAAGAAAATGTAATTAAGGTTTTACGGCCCATTGCTCGTAATGTTAAATTAGCCCCTCCAAAAATGGCGTTGCTCCCAGGGTAACTAACTTGAAGAAATAGCTTGATAAATATTCACTGATTAACTTCTAGAATTCACCTTTCCATTTTTAGCTATGCCCCGCCCATCACTAGCTAAGCTCCACCCACACCTCGCTGTGGTGGGATTGATCGATCCCCGAATGCCCTAACTATCAATTTCCTGAAAACTATATAGGGAAGCTGGAGAATATTTAGTAACTAATGGCAGCAACAGCGCCCAGTCAAATTTGTTTTTAAAATATTCAACTGAATATTTATTAAATAGTAAAGGCATGCAATTTGTACAACAACGCATAGACCGTCTTCAAATATGCGTTCGTGACGTACATCGTTCATGACGTCATTCATTATAATGTCATTCTACACATTCACGTAGTAGATTATGGTCAAGTTCGACTCCTAACCATAATTAGCCTAAATTTCAAAAATGGCGGACACCGATGGCTTGTTATGAATAAATGCATATAAAAGTGTAAAAATTTCATTAAATAACTTAGGTTTGATGGAATTATGCATTCCCATTGTATGCCAATATTCCAAAGCCCATATTCCTTCCCACTTTATGTCATATGGACGCTTTTTTGACGTGTTAGCGGACACAAATGACCCATTTCCGTAGGCCATCAAAACAGACGACAGAAAGGGCTAATGGTTCTAAGTTTTCCCCAATAGTAATTCAATGGGGAACCGGGTACCAACGAACTATGGTTAACTATTCAGGGTTCGGCTTGACATAGCGACTACGCATGTTCAGTAAACCCTAAAACTGACTCTAGTTAGCGAGTCGAATTTGACCTATGACGTCATATGATGGGTGGATACTCTGGAAAGGTGAATTGACTAAACTAATATTGACAATTCACTAGCTGTAACGAGTTCATACTATGGCAGCTCGTATTACTATAGCGACTGACAGAAACATTATATTTTCAAAATTACCGCCGAAATATTTTAATCCAATCGACTTGAAACTTGGTACGCTGCTTTGGTTTCTATTATCCTTAGAACATCAATTTATACAGACATGGCACGCAGATAAGGGTAAAATCTACAACAGTTTCAAACCTATTTGGGAAATGGAAAAATATCTTTTAAGACTCGGAGACAGTAGGAGCATACTATTCACACGATTCCAAACAGGCACCCACTACCTCTCAATAAAGAAGAGAGGAAATGTAGGCCTTACCATTTGTGTAAAAGATGATATATATATATATATATATATATATATATATATATATATATATATATATATATATATATATATATATATATATATATATATATATATATATATGGGACGAGCTCCATTACATATTTATCTGTAGCCTTTTACAACAAACCCGACAAGAATTATTAGCTGCATAATACTATAGAAGTATTAACTTCTTCAAATTCCCTAAGCTCTTCTCCACCAATAAGGCAAAGTTGCTATCAAAAATCTGTCGCCTTATTAATGTGATTACGACCTATTTCCAACGTGGATGAAACCGCTGCACAAACACGGATCGATAAAACGTGGACAAACAAATAAGGAACTGATTAATAATAATAATAATAATAATAATAATAATAATAATAATAATAATAATCTTTTCGAGATAGCTGCGTTTCTCCGTACCCAGCGAGAACTAGCCTATACATGTAGCCTCCTTGTTCAGTATTTTCACCTCATAGGGCTAGCCTATGCATATAGACTCCCTGTTCAGTATTTTCACCTCAGAGGGCTAGCATATACATATAGCCTTCCTGTTCAGTATTTTCACCTCAGAGGGCTAGCCTATACATATAGCCTCCCTGTTCAGTATGTTCACCTCAGAGGGCTAGCCTATACATATAGCCTCCCTGTTCAGTATTTTCACCGCAGAGGGCTAGCATATACATATAGCCTCCCTGTTCAGTATTTTCACCTCAGAGGGCCAGCCTATACATATAGCCTCCCTGTTCAGTATTTTCACCTCAGAGGACTAGCCTATACATATAGCCTCCCTGATAAGTATTTTCACCTCATTGGCTTGACAGATACCAAACACCATTTAGACCATAAGGTCACCTAAAGACAAAGTGTGTTTGCCATCCAGGGATTTTCGATGTACACAATCCTAACCAAACCTTTCGTCGTGTGGCCACTATTAATCTTGGTATGTTTTCTTACCCATTTACCGGAGCCTGACCACAAGAAAGCTGCGTATTTGGACAGCTCTTGAACATCTTTGCTCTATTAAGTACGTATCTCAACTGTCTGACTGCTACAAGTCACTATCTAATAATGTCAATGGACAATAATGCTGGACCTGCTGAATATTTTGAAAGCAATTTGACTGAAATATGTACGGGGCTTAATTAGCCACCAGCAACTGCCAGTCAAATTGCTTTCGAAATATTCAGCAGGTCCAAAGTTATCCCCCCACCCCCCACCCCACCCCACCCCCAAAAATGTAGTCTGCACAAATTTAGCAGTCAGACAGTTAATGGACATTTCCGGTTTATGCCCGGAAGCTATGCCCCGCCCATCTCTAGCTAAGCTCCACCCACACCTCGCTCGTATTGGGATCAATCGATCTATGAGTACCTTGACTATCAATTTCCAAAAACGAGGTCAGATGATGGATGGATACTCAGGAAAGGTGAATTATAAACGATACTTTATACAGAAGAATACCATTCTAAGAAGGAAAAGTTCGTCAAGCGCACGAATTGTATGTCTTTGATTGAAGTACTATTTAATAAACATATCAGGCTACGTTGAATACTTTGACACTGATTTGACTGGGCCCTCGTACTTATGTTTGTAGCGCTAATAGAGAATCTGGAACGAGGTCACTTTTCATATCACTATTATGGACCGAGTTGAAAATTATCAATTTGCACGAGCTTTAGCGAGTGCAAAATTGATCATTTTCAACGAGGTTCATAATAGTGATATGAAAAGTTACCGAGTTTGAGATTTTATTTATCATATAAACTATAATTTTGAAATATTTGCCAATAGTTGCTGATAACAGATACTGAATGCGCAGCAAATATAGTGACAAACACTAAATCTGGCGATATCAGCTGTAAACTACACTTTTCCTCTAAGACTATCGCAGAGCCACGGCCATCAATCGTTACTTCGCTGCCGACTGATAAACTGTCAAACGATCACATTTTGCGATGACGTTTCATGAATGACAAATAGTAGTAAACAAATCGTAGTAAAACAGTGATACGTAGTAATCCCTACGCGTCACGCTCACATCAATCGATGTTTTAATTGGTCGATTTAAATGGGTTGCGCACCCAACAGCCAATGAAAATACTCCGTTGAATATGGCACGTTTGCTCATATCGAAAAATATGGAAAGGACTAGAAGCCTCGTTTATATGATAAAAGAGAGTATTGCATATGCAGATGGTCGTAAGACCTGGCTTTCAGGATAATGGTTTTAAAGGTGTATGGTGCAATAGGGGAACAGGTCATTTAGTCAGCCATTGGGTGTGTAACTTTTTGGTCACCCTTTTGGTCGCTACTCTGGGGCTTTTCCAGGCACCACCTATATGGCTGCGGGTTTTGTCTATGGTGCTTTTGCACCAGATTCATACGGTACATACTGATTTCCTTAAAAAAGGAAGAAAAAAGGTATCTGCTTCTGTTCCCATTTGATTATATATCAACCATACATACTGCATAAATTAACATAGACGCATTCATCTTCGATGTTATAGCCCAAAATAGATGTAGGCCTACAATAAATCATCCAAGATGCACGCTTATGAAATTATAATGGATGGTACCGGTATATTCTAAATGGTCCTCGAAACAACCACACGCAAACACGCATGCACGAACACGCGCACGGATTAAAATTAAATATTAACTAAGAAACTAACTAGAAATCAATTAATACAATATCGATTCACCACAATGTATGCATGATTACTGTATTCTGTAGAAACATCCTACAGCTGCAATCAGTCCTTCTTCGCGTTTGCCCACTGTGTGTTGTCCTCGGCCGAAATCCTTAGCTTCCTCAGGTCCATTCTTGACTTGAGTGTACCGAATCCTGCTTTCTTGAGGTCACCTCTTAGCACGCTTAGCAGATTTATGCAATGACGTCCTCTCCTGGCTTTGTATTTGCTGGGTCCGAGTTGGGCGAATTCCAGGGCTCTCTGCGCTGGTGTGTCTTCTGGCATCCTTAGCACATGGCGAAACATGGACCATCTTTGGTGGGCGACTTTTACACCACAATAGTGAGATACATTTCTAGCTATACCCCGCCCATTTCTAGTTACGCTCATCCCACGTTTTGCGCGTATTGAGATCGATTTATATAGGCCTACTTTGAACCCTGAATTTTTTTAATCCCAATTTCAAGGTAACTATACAGATAAGATGTTGACTATAGCCATTTATACAACATGCATAAAATATACCTCAAAGGCTTCTTTCATTGTAGAATATTGGGATCGATTTCTCACTATGCGCCACCCAATTCTAGCTAAACTCCGCCCACTTTGAAATCGATGTAAAACTTTGAAACGTGAATTCCCAGAATCTACATTTCAAGGAAACTATACATGTAACCCGTTGCCTATTTTGAAACTAATTTGACTTTGTACCCAATCAAATATAGTTTAAAATATTCAACAGAATGTGTATTACATTGTAAATTCATCAAAGACATACAATTCGTACGCTGGCAGTGGTGGACTTTCCGATTTTCGCGACGGAGATATACGTCATTATGATTGTGACGTCAGATAACTGGTAATGTAGGCGCATAATTGATTATGACGTGATATACCGGAGTATCGGATCGGATCAGATCGGATTCCTTAATTAGGAATTTATTTTCTTTCCAGTTGGTATTACGATATACATCCGCTATAGACAAGTAGATGAAGAACTGAACTTTTCCCGTCCATTTGGAGAACATCTGCATACGATGGCGCACAGGGTGAATATTGCCTGTTTAATACTTGGCATTCTCATCAGTAACAAACCTTCCTAGCGCGCACGCACCCACCCAGGCATAGCCTTACGGGCCTACTTTACTCAAAGGGGGTGGTGACATTTTGCCAGAGTGGAAAAGCAAACCAGACGGGGGACGGGGTCCGTAAATTTTGAATATAGACGCTATTAGACGACATCTCCTGCACTTCTGGAGGTAAACATGGACCGAAAGTTGGTTTGTCAAATTATTCTATTTTTACTCATTTTCTCCTGCAAAATGTCTACATAACATTACTCTTAAGGACAAAAAAATTATTGTATTATTGTTAAAATGGCTTGAAATGGTTTCTCGAAGAGTCAAAATTGGAAAATTATTGTGATTAGATCCGCGGACCCACTGACCGTGAGAGGGGGACACGGCTGCTTATAAGTTCCACTCCAAGGTTGGTTTCCCCAAGAATATTGTTCACTAGGTATAGGACCGGTAACCATTCATTACCAGTAGAAAAGGGAAGGTGGGAAGGAATACTAAGAGAAGAAAGGAAATGCAGTATATGTGACAAAAACGAAATTGGAGATGAGTTTCATTTTATTTGCAACTTTTTTCATACATTACGATTAGAAACATTACCTAAATACTACCGTAAGAAACCAACTTATTTTAAATTCTTCCAGTTATTCACTAGCAACAACAAAAAACTACTATCTAAGATTTGTCGACTAATAAATGCAATTATTACCCATTTCCAAAAAGGATGAAGCTGTCGCATAACGTAACCCGTGCAGGTAAAACACCCGAAAACAAAGTGAAATTGTGAACGAAAAAATGGTTAATATGAAAACAACTTGCCTGAAAAGAAGCAATCACATTACTGTAGTAAATCTAGATTATCCCTTTTATTGTTAGCAGTTAATCTATAGAGATATATAAATAATATGTAAACTGTCTTGCCACTATATAAATTGTATCATGTTTATACCCCATGTATCACATGTATGATCTGGGAGTAATAAATCAATCTGAATTCTGAACCCACCCACAAAGTAGATCTCGAGCCACCTCCCTTACACTGAACAACCTGGCTCGTGTAACTATGAGACCATACGTAAGTGGCATACGTCCCAGCTTGGCAACCCGAGATTCCTGTTGTCAGCACCATGTCGAGTCCGGCAGGCATGATTTCGATGTGACAATTTATCTGAATCATGCTCGACACAGCTAGAAATCGCCAATGTCTAGCCGAGTCTGGCATGATTCTGAAAATCCTCCTATTTACATCCGTTTACATCCATTATTTCACTTGAACCATGCGCAAATACAGTCAGAGCTGCCGACTCTCGTCAGGCAGGGGACTGAATGAGGCTCTGTCGACAGTGTGGTGGAGCTCTCACTCTCCCTCTCCCCACTACGAGACAGTCAATCTAAAAACAAACGAATATCATAGTTTTCGGATTTAAAGTTAGTAGGCCCTAACAACATGTTTCGGAACATTTGTGATCCTGAACACAAAGCGTTTTTCTGAGCAGTTCACGTATTTCCTTGATATTATTAGGTATTTTCTATACTATCCATTCACATGATGGGTGCTGGCGGAGCATACCTTATTGGACCGACCTGCATCTGCATACAGACGTGGTTTACATGCAGTCTCGTGGCACTTCAAACTAGGCCGATCATAAAACACCTTCGGGCCATACTCGCTGGTCTGCTTATCGTATCCTGTATCGTCAGTATCCTTCATTAGCATAATAATATCGGGGTAATCTTAGAAATAAGTTAACAACTACCCACACCCACACCACACACCCAAAAATCGATCCATACACTCTCTGAATCTAAATTTACAGAAAACTATACAGGTAGGTTGTTGAATTTTTTTCCATTTTTAGCTATGCCCCGCTCATCACTAGCCAAGCTCCACCCACACCTCGCCGTGTTGGGATTGATCGATCCTCAAATGCTCTAGCTATCAATTTCTTGAAAACTATACAGGGAAGCTGTTGAATATTTTGTAACTAATTTGACTGGGTACTGTTGCTGCCTATGGCAGCAACAGCGCCCAGTCAAATTAGTTTCAAAATATTCAACAGAATATTTATTAAATAGTAAAAGCAAACAATTTGTACAACAACGCATAGACCGTCTCCAAATATGCGTTCGTGACGTACTTATCGTCGTCATTCATTATGATGTCATTGTACGCATTACGCAGTTCATTATGACGTCATATGATGGGTGGGTACTCTGGAAAGGTGAATTATCAAAAAAACAAGTGTCGCGTGCTTCCCATTTGAACATTTTACTCCCATTATCTCACTTTACGCGCAAGATATAAGTAAGCTAGCTGTTGAATATTTTGAAACAAATTTAACTGCAAGCTAGTGTTGCCTTAGGCAGCAGCCTTCAATTAAAATAGGTTCAAAATATTCAACATCATTTTGACACATACGTAACAAATTGATTATAGTTAATAAACATACCATAGGCACCAACAGCACTCAGTCAAATTTGTTTCAAAATATTCAACAGCTTACCTGTCTAGTTGTCTGGAAATTGATAGTCAGAGAGTTCAGGGATCTATCGATTCCAATATGGGCAAAGTGTGGGTAGAGCTTAGCTAGATATGGGCAGGGCATAGCTAACACTGTATTCCTCTATTAGTTTATTCTGCCATCTGCATTATCTCACTTAACATAATTATTCAAAGCTATTCCAGGAATGGTGATTGCTGAATCGAAATATACGGGAAAACAAAATGCCAAGATGAAATGGAGTGCAACTGATGGCGTAAGTGTTTCATTTTCACGTGTGGGTGTGTGTGCGTGCGTGCGTGCGTGCGTGCGTGCGTGGGCCTGATCATAATTTGTATTTGAAGGTGATCAGTCCTGAATTACATAGATAATACGATACCTTAGTAGAAAGGTTACGGTATGGGCGGCTGCTCTGATTGGCTAAGAGGTTGATGACATCATTAATATTTGAACTAGGTCACGCCCATTTTACCCCGCCAAAAAATACTCAAATCTGATTGATCGAGAGCGAGGTCTATTGTTTGGCGCGCGAGCAATCAGATTTACGTATTTTTTGGCGGGGGCGGGGGGGGGGGGGGGGGAAGTGGAAGTGGCCCAATTCAAATATTGCTGGGTGTGGTCAAATGAAGGGTCAGTCACAAGACCCCTCGTGGTCAATGAGAAGAGCTGCACATTCTGTCACCACTGTTCGAGATGTTGATCTATTCACATGTGTGTCAATGATTGACAGCTGTAACGAGACATGAAATGGTTAGGGGTGTGGCCTAATATGCAAATGAGATGGTATCATCAACCTTTCATCTGCTCAGAACAGCCGCCCATACGATCGACGCTGTTTGGGCTATAGATCTATTGACAGGTGTCAATGATTGACAGCCATAATGTGGTGTGAAACCATTATGGGTCGTGACCAAATGAGGGGTTATGTTACCCTTCATGGCCAATCAGAACAGCTGCCCATACCATCGCCACTGTTCGAGCTGTAGATCTATTGGCTCATGTAAATGATGATTGTTACGGGTAATGAGCCATGAAACAGTTAGTGATGGGTTCAAACCAAAGTCACATACCCCTCGCAGCGCATCAGAACAGCCACCCGTACCATGACCACTGTTCAGGCTGTAGAGCTGTTGACAGCTAGGAATGTTAAGCCAATGATGATTACTAGGTGTAATGAGCTGTGAAACGGTTATGGATTGGGTAAAACTGAGGTCACGTGACAGCTCCCAGCCAATCAGCTCAGCCACCCATACTATCCCCAATGTTTCAGATGTTGAAGGAATTCTACAGAGTTATAATGTGTTCGACATGTTCTATCAATTGAGGTCATGTGACATCTCCCAGCTAATCATAATGGCCGCCCATATCGCTGCCACTGTTTGAGATGGTGAAGGAATTCTACATAGTTATAACATATTCAGACATGTACTGTCAACCGAGGTCACATTAAAGCTCTCGGCCAATCAGAACAGCCATCCATACCGTCGCCACGGTTTGAGATGTTGGGGAATTCTACAGAGTTATAACGTGTTCAGAGCTGTTCCTTCAAAGCAAGGTCACATGACACATAGCCAAGCTTAATAAGCGTATGAAAGCATGTGAAAAAACATGACTTCACCAAGCTTTTCAAAAATTAAGTGAAGTTTATAATCATTATGAAGAATTCAGCATACTGTTTAGGCTGCGAAGTGCCTGTAGATCTTCGTAACGAGTGTACGTAAGAGCTATGAAACATAAATAACAAATGGTAGTTGACATACAGGAATTTGTATTGATAGCAGCTATCCCACCAAGCGTGGAGTATTTATGCACTATAAGACATTTAGACAGTTTACTGACATGATGCCTAGTTTGGAAGAGACTGATGTACAACTAGGAATAGCAATAGAGTAGAGCATATAGAGCATGTTTATGAGTTAAAAGTTCAGCTACAAGTTACTAAACATCCATATATCAGCATATGTTGGTACTTTCCACCTCCAGGTCGAAGAGTGATGAAACCTACGCTTAGATGGATTAACCTCTTTGACGATGCATGGCATCTATTAACAACTAATGTCACAGAAATCAATGGTGCCCTGATGAACTCTACGTTAACTTAACTACATTTATATATAGACTAACGATATCAGGGGTATGTTGTTAAGCATGTGGTTAATGTCTAACAAGTGTCGTTCTGATGGCGAGGTCAATCAGATAGGCATATTCTCTAACTCACCAGTGTCAGGAAATAAACTGTAACTAAAGTTAATGTTGGTCGATGACATTTGGGTGGAAATAGTAACAATACTTCATAACCGGGAAAATATTGCAGAAAAGTTCATCTCTGATGGGGTCTGCATTACCCTTAACAGCGAAGAGCTAAAGATAATCACTGAGTATCCTATTGGAGGAGTAAGAGGGGGGTGGGGGGGGGGTGATCAGGAAAAAAGAAAGTGTACACATTTTGTCGAATTGTGATGGACCAGTTATTGGGTCTAACACGTCAGCGCATGGCTGACACATTTAACATCCCAGAGAATCATGCCTTAGATCTGACCCTCCCTCGATTTTTTGATAACCTATTACCAGAAGATTTGAGGAACTTAGATTTAGCTGCATATACTCTAGCAGAAGAAGAAGAAGCAGAAAAAGCTACAGATCGCGGAGACCTAGATGAAAGGCATGTGGCAAACCTCGAGAATCTGTTAACAAGGTCAGCCAATCCTATGAACGAACCTCACAATTTTGAGAACAGTGGCATGATGTGTACCTTACCTGGGAACTCATGTTTTACTACAGTGCTTTGCAGGATGACTACTGGAAGGGTTTAAACGATAACGATATAGCCATTCGAACCGTAGCTGTAAAGACATTTGCTACATTATTGGACAAAGCTTTAGGTTATATTTGCACAAAGTGAGTGTTATGGTTGTCTACACGATCATAGATCTCAGAGAAAAAATTCATGCATGGGTTCCATCGATAATATCATGCTATACCAAGAACGGGGGTTAAATCTGTCTATAACAAAGTCTATAAAATTCACACTTAATTATCTTTGCTTAATTGCTGGTTTTACTGTTACTCAATCTCAAAACAAACAAAAATAACAGAGTCTGAGCTTTTTTTAAAATCAATGTTGTACTAGATGTTGTATTCAATGTTGTTATCAATTTTCCCCAACATAGTGTGCTGTCACTACCCAGTGCGTGACCAACAAGAACTGCAACAACAAACAGCAACAACAACATCAATATGTCCTGAAATTCGTTATAATGACCTATGCTCTTGCGACAGAGCGGATCCCTCTGTAGGCTCTGATTGCTTTGAACCTGGCATTGGAATCGAGTTTATATGCTTTGAAACTTTGAATTACTGTAATACCATTTTCAAAGCAACCAGAAGGTTGATGAATATTTTGAAACTAAAGGGTCGTTGAGAGCTATGGTCATAAACAATGCTCAGCCGAAATATTCATCAGAATGCTTACTAAATAGTAAAGGCATTCAATGCTTACAATTATCTATCTATTCAGCCGGCATCGTGGTCATGTACCAGAGCGAGAACTCGCATCCAATATACCAGATTCAGTCAAATTGGTTTCAAAATATTTGCCAGAATGCTTATTATTAATGAGAAACATCAAATTCCTACCAACAGATTGATCTATTAAGTACTCATGACACTTGGACATGGGTATATAATTCTCAAGTCTCTCCGCTATCGACGGCAACAGGCTAATAGACCAGCTGGAGCTATGACTAAGGGTTTCTCAGAAGGTCATAGAAAATCTATAAACCGCTGAGGACGACAAGACGAAGATGATGGACACGGAGGTCATGATTGGCGTTGATTTGCTTTGATGTAGATGCTGTCGCGCTCTTCTCTCGCCGTCGCTGGATAAAATTTTGGTATAAGTATGAAAGGATTTTTAGTGACTCGACGACGTGACTTAAACCCATTCAACTCCCAAATAGCGACACGTGCATTCAACTTATTATTTCTAATAACAACAAGTTATAATTCTAAGTTAAATTTGGATATTTAGTTTACAAACACTGGATTTTAAGTTCAATTTTCCCCGTTTCTTGTTTATTTAATCACAGGCCATTATCTTAATTTGTTTCTTCTTATTTGATAGTATTATCATTCAGTTTCATCATAATATTCTTTATTTAAATTGTCCTGATTTCCGTTTTGAGATTTTATTTTACAGACTGCCCTCCACCCCCATCACACCTCCAAAAGAAATAAAGTAATTCCCCCTCCCACCCCCTCCTCAACACTGCATACAACATAGACACTAGCCAACTACAATACATTAGGTAACATCAGACAACACACTCCCAGCAACAACTTAATTTTTCGACTTTTTTCAGTTTTTACTTATTTAGAGCAACCCTTCGGGGAAGCAATGCAACCCTTCGGGGAAGCACCTCTAAGAGCGAGTCATGGCCCAAATACATCTAGGTGTGAGCGGCCAATAAATACCAACTAAAATGAAATGAAATATGTGATTACCTATCATTTTATCATTCAATTTCATCATAATATATTTTATTTTCGAATTGTCCTGATTTCCGTTTTGAGATTTTGTTTTACAGACTGCCCTCCACCCCCATCCCACCTCCATGATAAATAAAGTAATTCCCCCTCCCACCCCCTCCTCAACACTGCATACAACATAGACACTAGCCAACTACAATACATTAGGTAACATCAGGCAACACACTCCCAGCAACAACTTAATTTTTCGACTTTTTTCAGTTTTTACTTATTTAGAGCAACCCTTCGGGGAAGCACCTCTAAGAGCGAGTCATGGCCCAAATACATCTAGGTGTGAGCGGCCAATAAATACCAACTAAAATGAAATGAAATATGTGATTACCTATCATTTTATCATTCAATTTCATCATAATATATTTTATTTTTGAATTGTCCTGATTTCCGTTTTGAGATTTTGTTTTACAGACTGCCCTCCACCCCCATCCCACCTCCATGAGAAATAAAGTAATTCCCCCTCCCACCCCCTCCTCAGCACAGCATACAACATAGACACTAGCCAACAACAATTCATTAGGTAACATCAGGCAATGCACCGCACACCCAGCAACAACTTAATTTTTTGACTCAGTTTTAACGCTTGTTTATAGCAACCCTTCGGGGAAGCATCGCAACCCTTCGGGGAAGCACCTCTCAAAGTGAGTCATGGCTCAAATACATCTCAGTGTTAGCGGCCAATAAACCAACTAAACGTAACCTAACCTATGTGTAGGCCAAGCCAGCCCCGCCATCATGTGACGAGTGCCACAAGTTCGTCCGGGTCCTGTTTAAGGACCATGTCTGCTTTCGGTGTACATTATGTAACCTTGATAATAGGTGTAATATATGTGCAGTGTGGTCCGTTGATATGATGATGAAGTTCCTTGCCCAGAAGGACTTGGCTGGGTCTGACGCGGGGTCAGGCGGACCGAAATTAAATCGTGGAGCATCCGTTTCGGTCCCTGGGGGCGCTCCACGTCTGCAGCTGGAGGTGGCGGAGATGGCACCGCCGGCGTGGTTTGGTCCGGCTATGCAGGGCTTTCTGCATAGCGTTCTGCCCACGCTGGTGTCGTCCCTGCTACCGAAGGTTGTAGGGCAGTCGCTCCCCATGCTTGGTTCGGACCCTGTCCTTGGACAGGGTTCTGGACTGGTCGCCGAGGGAGCCGTCTCGTACGGCCCCCTGGCAGTCCCGTCGGGCTCCGGCCTGATGGGTTCTGTCTCTCTGCGGCCACCTCCGGGTGGTCCAGTAGCGGTGGCCGGTCCGTCAGGCATGGGAGCCGTCTGCCAGGATGGCTCCACGGTTTCCTCATCTAGTGACGACTCTTCGGGGTCTGAAGATGAGGAGGCCGAGGAGGAGAGGTTGCTGCGGCCTGTGATGCCACGGGTGGAGAATATGGAGGTTGATTCCATCCTGGACGGAACCGTCCTCCATCTGTCTGGCTTGGCGCAAGCCAGGGCAGTGGCTCCGCCCGTAGTTGAGGCCAATCTGGTACCAGGCACCAGTCCCGTGATGGTTGGTTTGACGCCAACCGACACAGTGACGGGTGTGCCGGGCCTGGCGTGGTACTCACCTATCTCGCCTGGTCCGGCGGTCAGACATGGGGTGCCGTTGGCACCCGTGGCTGGCCACGGTTCCGTGACTGCTATGGGTCCGCATGGTTTTCCGTGCAGGCCTACTCCATGGACTGGTGTGTTCCATGGGGTGGCGGCGGAACCGTATGGTACCAGAGTTCCTGGCGTGTCAGCCGCGGCTCCTAGCCGGGAGGCCGTGGCTAGTAGGTCCGTGAACGTGTCAACGGGTGATGTGTTCACGGGTGTGTCCTCCTCGGAAATAGACTGGTCTGAGGCTCTGGCTTGGCTAGCCAGGGTAGACGCATCTGTGGTTTCGACCACGGCCGAGGAGGATGCGCCCCGTCCATCGGTGGCATCGATCAGGATAGGGATCTTGCCCGCAGCCCGGATCCAGTCCATTGGACTGGATCCACGGTTTATTGAGTTGCTAGAGGCTATTTCTAGTAAGCAACTCATGACCATGGGCCAGCTCCCTGCGGCCTCCAGGGAGGTGCGGGCGAGGTGTCGTATTCAATGGGGGGAATACGACAGGTATGGTGTTGTACCGTCGGTTACCGAGGATGACCGATGGGTTCTGGGTGTCCAGAGTGCTGGAGCGGGTGGCCCCGCCCCGGCACTGGTGGACAAATCCCAGGGACACCACGAGGAAGTCCTGTCCCTTTGCGATGAGGGTGTGAGGGCAGCTATGAGTGCTGTCAACCATTCTTATCGCCTTCTTCAGTCGGTGTGGGCTGAAGCGGGGGGCAGGCCACCCTGTGCCACCTGTGGTGCTTTCGTGCGTCAATGACGGCCTGGTGCTGTCTATGGATGCACTGGCAAGGGTATAGGCGTGTGTTACGAAGTCCAGGAGGCAAATGGTTCTTGACCATATGCGTCCGGCTACGGCCGTCAGGGAGCGTCTTCTTGGGATGCCCCTGACAGGCCCTAGCATCTTCGGTGGCCAGGCGCGGGCCATCTTAGAGAACATGGCTAGCATTGCGCAGAATCGGTTGGCGGTGAACCTACAGCTAGAGCTGGTGCAGCAAGCACACGCACTAAGGGCTGTAGGAAAGCCGCTGACCATGCAACCTTCCAAGAAGCAGAAGAAGCATAAAGGCAAGGCGAAAGCTAAGCCTAGTGCGGCTGCTGTTTCGTCTGGCTTTTCTCATCCGCCTACAGCGAAGAAAGCCAGGAAGGTTGTGGAGGCTCCTACCCTCCCATAATGTTGCTCCTGATCGCCCGAGAGGCAAGAAGGGCAAGGGGAAGGGGAAGGGTAAGTCCTCAAAGGGCGGAAAGAAGGGAGCGGATCGTATCCGCCTGGACCGCAGTTGTGCAACAGGAACAGTGGTGCCAGTTAGACCAGCCGAGCCAAGACCGAAATGGTTCTCTCTCTCTCTCTCTCGTTAAGAGAGGTGGGGGGGGAGCGGACCGCAAGCCGGACAACCCCATTAGGCGTTGAGGCATCTATAGTGGGTGGAAGGCTCATGCGTTTCGTCGAGGCTTGGCGAGGTGTGATGTCAGACAGTCTGGTCCTGGGATGGTTATCCCAGGGATACATGCCGGAGTGGTGGGACTTTCCACCACAGAATCTGTCTTTGGCACCTGTCTGGACACCCGTACCAAGGGAACCAGACAAGTTAGAAGCCATTCAAAGCGAAGTGTCAGGTTTGCTTCTGAAGGGAGCAATAAAACCAGCAAACCAGAACACTCCAGGCTTCTATTCAAATATATTCCTTGTTCCCAAGAGCACAGGGGGATGGAGACACCTACTCAATCTCAGGCCATTAAATTGGTTTATCCATACGCCTCGGTTCCAGATGGAAACTCCGAGGTCGGTAATGGCAGGATTGAGGAAGGGAATGTGGTGTGATCTGAAAGATGCATATTTCCACATTCCAATGAACAGGAGTTGTCACAGGTTTCTGGGATTTGCGTTTCAGAATCAAGTATGGGAGTTTATAGTCCTCCCATTCGGCCTGTCGACAGCTCCAAGGGTTTTCACAAGAGTGGTCCTTGCGGTGACAGCGTTTCTCAGAAAAGAGAACGTGGTGCTACACACCTACATAGACGATTGGCTGATCAAAGCAGACACATCACCCAGGTTAGAGGTGGATACTGCTCTGACTCTGAAGTTACTTTCAGATCTAGGTTGGATAGTCAACAAGGAGAAATCCGAGTTGACACCCACTCAACATTTCGTTTATTTAGGGATGCGATTCGATCTCGAGGAGGGCAGGTTTTACCCGTCAGAGCCCAGAGTGGTGTCTCAGTTAGCCATCCTCAAGTGTTTTCGATTGGGAAACCTCATTCAGGCGAGGCGGTTTCTTCCGATCATTCAGACGAGGCTGTTTCTTCGGATGCTGGGCATGATGGTCTCCATGGAGCAGGTGATCCTGTACGCTGCTCTAATGCGAAGACCTATCCAGTTGTATCTGATGTCTCTGTGGAAACAGAGAACAGAACCCCTGTCAAAACTGGTGCCAGTGTTGGAGCCAATAATGTTGCATCTTGTAGGGTGGAAAAAAGCATCAGAATCTCCTAGTAGGGGTTTCGCTGCACCTACCCCACCCCAGCTGTCTGTGTACACGGATGCATCTCTGGAGGGGTGGGAGAACACCAGGTCTCGGGCACATGGACTCTCCAGGAGAGCCAGCTGCATATCAATCTGTTGGAAATGATGGCAGTGGAACTGGCATTGGAAGAATTTCTTCCAATGATCAGAGGCAAGGTGATATTGATATGGTTGGACAATTCGACGGTAGTATCATACATAAATCGCCAAGGCGGGACCAAGTCACCCACACTGTGTATTAAAGTGTGGCACTTGATTCAATGGTGCAGGAACTACTCGGTTGTTTTGAAAGCAGCTCACATTCCTGGGTGATTGAACATTCTGGCGGATGCTTTGTCTCGCAGACAGAGAATTCTGCCAACAGAATGGTCCCTCAACCCTCCAGTTCTACGAAGGATCTTCGAGCATTGGTGCAAACCCAACGTGGACTTGTTCGCCACAAGGGAAAATGCTCAAATCATGACTTATGTCTCGCCGATTCCAGATCCAAATGCCGTCGATACAGACGCTCTGGCGATAAGCTGGAGAGGGATGCACGCTTATGCATACCCACCCACCTTTATTCTGCCAAAGGTATTGGTGAAGATCAGGGAAGAACTGTGCCTGGTCCTGCTAATAGCGCCGTATTGGCCCAGCAGGGCGTGGTTCACGGATCTTCTAGATCTGCTGGTGGAAAACCCAGTGCAGTTACCCGAGATTCCGAACATAATCTACCAGGCCAAGGGACACTTCCTACACGAGCATCCCGAAATGTTCAAATTGACTGCGTGGATGTTTTCAAACAACGTTCCACGTCGGAAGGCTTTTCTCGACAAGCTGCTGATTTCATCGCAGCTGCGAGGAGGTCAACCTTCAAGTCATATAACAACAAGGTTAACAGATTTGCAGACTGGTGTCAAGAAAAGGGTATTGATACCTTTCAATCCACTATTCAGCAAATAGCAGACTCTCTGTGAGCTGTTCTTTTCAGGACTAGCTCCCATCACAATTGCTGGATACAAGTCAGCTTTGGCATCAGTTACCCCTTGTCTAGCCAACAGGGATAGTCCAGAGGTGGCCCAGTTAAATGTGATGGTGAAGAGAATGAGCAATCTCCGACCGAAACAACCGGTAGTCATTCCATCCTGGAGTCTATCTTTAGTGCTTAATGTACTGGGCAAGCACCCTTTCGAACCGTTGCATTTGGCTAGTCTAAAGCATTTGACTCTAAAGGTGGTCTTTCTATTGGCAGCTTCCTCAGCTAGAAGGCGCAGTGAGATCCATGCGCTTTCAGCAGAGAGGGACCGATTTATTGTCTCCGGAGAGGGTCTGCGTCTTCTGCCAAGAGCAGAGTTTATGTCAAAGAATCAATCTTTGAGATATCCCGGCAAACCGATCATTATACCAAAACTAACCAGGTTTGATCGTGATGCCAGTGTCTGGTGCCCGGTCCGTGCTTTGACTAAGTACAGAAAACAGACAGACTCGTTACGGTCGAACGATAGACATCTGTGGATCTGCCATAAGAAGCCCTATGGCGCCGCATCCATGGATTCTATCTCTCGTTGGGTAGTCGAATGCATTCGACCGCCCTTTACAATGGTGTACCGTTAGAGGACATCATGGCCATTGCACAATGGCACTGTGAGTCCTCATTCACGGATTACTATATGAGGGATATGTCCGACTCAGCCAATCCACTCGCTTTAGCTGTTTTGAAACGATAGTTAAGCGACCACACTGCTCTTCTCCCTTTTTTTACTTTTGCAAGAAAGAATTAAGAAGCAGACATGGTCGAGCGAGAGGATGACAACCAGATTGTGTCACTGATGGCCGGACAACTGAATGGTTGGAGGCGCTACGTCTGGAATCCATTTATCATGATGTAATTCAAGGTTGAGTTTTTTGTATTATGTCTATATATCATGTTCATTCATCTTATATATTCATGCTCATTCCCAGGCTAATACATTGGTATATGCAAAGAGCAGTGAACCCTCTTGGCATATTTGTGTTTCAGGCAAGATACATGTTCGTGAGTTCTCTCCCTTTTCTTAGGAGAAAAGGGGGGGGGGGGCGGTGATGCGAATGTGATTCGGTTCCGTTAACTTGATGGTCCTTTTAGGTCTCCTTTAGTCAAGTTTAAGTCTAGCTCTTTCTCCAAGGGGCAAAAGTAGCAGTTATGGCTTGCCCCTTCCCACCATGTTACTGACCAAATCTGGTGTATATCAGAAGTAATAGAATGGTGAGTATTGATCGAAGGAGAATGAAGGAAATTTAAATTTCCCTTTCTCCGAGATCTAACAATACTCACCATTCTATTACGGACCCAGCCTCCCAGCCCCACGGAGGCAAGCCATGGGTTTCTCTTGTTTGGTGGCTATGCAAACAATATGAGCTCTATGGTAGACGGGTACTCGGCAGTTGGGAGCCGAGTACCCGGTTCCAAGGAGTCGGTAAGGCTTTCTAAGTCTATAGTCCTAGAGCCAGCTGTATATCAGAAGTAATAGAATGGTGAGTATTGTTAGATGTCGGAGAAAGGGAAATTTAAATTTCCTTCAGTCTTTGACATTATTAAGCAACGAGAAAAGTACCATTGATCAATGGGGCAGCCATCCTAACACTTGTCAAATGGCTCACATGTATATGTCATTTACTAATGGAGCATTGGTCGCAAGCAAAAATGAGCGGAAAATTTAAAAACATTGGTGTCCTTGAAAGATGCAGCCATCCCTGACACTATTAATAGGTTCAAGTGTACTAAAGGAACATTTCTGCCAAATTTTATTTTAAGCCATTAACAATTGACGAAACGTGCCAAATATGTATTTGCCCAATTGGGGTAAATTCTTAAAATGCCTTAAAAACCAGTGATGGGTCTTGTTTCAGATCCTGGCCTCTTCTTATTCATAGTGCAACTAGATATTGCCTAAAGAAACATATCTGCTAAATTTGGTTCCGAATCCAGCAACAATTGACGAAATGAATTATTTTCCCCATATGGTTCAATAATGGACCTTTCCGGTTTTAGCTATGCCGCGCCCATCTCTAGCTAAGCTCCACCCACATCTCGCTCGTGTTGGGATCGATCGATCTCTGAACACCCTGACTATTAATTTCCAAAAAACTACACAGGTAAGCTGTTGATTATTTTGAAACTAATTTGACTGGGTGCTGTTACTGCCTAAGGCAGCAACGGCGCCCAGTCAAATTAGCTTCAAAATATTCAACGTGTTTATTAAATAGCACAGAATTACAAAGACATACAATTCCTACAACGTGTAGACCATTTGAGATTTAATGACGGTTTATATGGAAACCTTTGTGACGTAATGAGTGTGACGTCATCATACACGCGCTGAGCTGATTATGATGTCATACGGGGTCAGCTGATGGATGGATACTCTGGAAAGGTGAATTTAGTATTAATGAACAAGAGTTATCACCGTTGTTTAAAGATGTGGCTTATTTATATTCATAGTTCAGATAAATATTTGACTGAAGGAACATATCTGCTACATTTAGTTTTAATCTATCAACTGCATCTTCCCCCCAAAGGGTTCATAGCGCCAATAGGGGTTGCCTAAAGGAACATATCTGCCAAATTGACTTTTAATCCATCGATAAATGACGAAATGTGCCACAAATGTATTTTCCGCATATGCATCAAAACATTGAAAATATAACAAGGGCCATAACTCTGCTTTATGAAGGCGTGGTCACTTCATGTTCATAACCTACAGATATTGCTTGAAGGAACATATCTACCAAATTTAGGTTTAATCCATCAACAAATGGCGAAACGTTCCACAATTGTTAACAGACAGACAGACAAATCACCATTGTATAAGCTCACGCACGTGAGCTAAAAATCGAGTTTCGTTAGAAAACGAAGGGCAACCTCCAAGTCAAGTTTGCTAAAGATCTCGTCAATACAACTCGAATTATTACACCACATCCTTTGCTATTACCTTGACCTGTGACCTCCTTAGCATTGACCTTTCCACACCCTACCCGGCCACCAATCAAGCTTCTTCAGGACTGCAATGTCAAACACACAAATTTGGTGACGACCCGTCCAGTAGAAGCGAGGTACATATGTACATATGTACGTACACACATGCTTAAGCACGATATTAAATTATTAGCATGTTCACAAGTTTGTCATAGACCATTCCAAATGGATGAATCCACTTTTAGCCATGCCCCGCCCATCTCTACCTAAGCTACGCCCATGATTTGAGCGTGTTGGGATCGATTTATATACTTTGAATCTTGAATTGCCACCCACAATTTAATTGTAAATAACTAACTATAGAGCTAACCTGTTGAATATTTTAAAACTAATGGCAGCAACAGCGCCCAGTCAAATTAGTTTCAAAATATTCAACAGAATCTGTATTAAATAGTAAATACATACAATTCGTAAAACTGACTGACTATTCAGATTATGCCATTCTTTGCAGTTTGATTGTGATGCCAGTCTATATGTGACGTAATTGATTATGGCGTTTTATTATATAGCCGAGTGTCGAATTGGATTCCTCCATTCCAATAATACTAGCATCTAAAGGGAAGTAACTCATATATGCCTATTGAAACAGATTTACTTCCCTAGCTCTCTCCCTCTCCCACCACCCAGCTCACATGAAATATTGGACGCCCAATGTATGACTAATTAATATGACTGAGCGGCCAGCTGTCTGGGTCAAATAGAGGGATCCATTTCCAGCTATGCTTCGCCCATTTCTAGCCTGCATTCGCTTTCTGAATTCCTAGAATTTCTTATTTCAAGGTAACTATACAGATAAGCTGTTGAATATTTTGAAACTAATTTGACTGGGGTGTTGTTGCTGCCTATGGCGGCAACAGGTTCCCATAAAATTAGTTTCAAAATATTCAACGGAATATTTATTCAATTGCAAATTCATCAAAGCAATGCAATTTGTACACTTGACAGACTTCAATATTTATGACAGAGTTATAATATGTCATAAATGGGATGTCAGCCTACATGTGCAAGGTCACCCTGCATGTGCGGTAATTGATTATGACATCATATATTTGAGTGACATATCGGATTGTCCGTCTATTGACAGATGCGTCCTGAAGAAGCAGCAGTAGACGAGTCTGGACTTAAGTCACATAACCACCAAAACGTGAGTAAAACGAGGCACTCTGTTGTATCACCCAAATGTAATTAATGGCCACTGGCACAAACAAGCAAAATGAGATGACCACTAGAAAAATTTTACCAATTATTTCTGTTACGGTTTAGCCAAGTCGCTTTATGATTTTCTCAGAAATTTTCAGGAAAGACAAGATGCCCTCCAAACATGCTAAATTTGTCTACGTCCAACTTTCATGAACATATTTTAATGACCCTTTGTCCCTAATCATATCTCCAAAATTTCAGCCTAATCTGGTTAGTGGCACAGGTCATTTTTTTAAAGATAATGTTTCATGAGTTTTGAATAAACCATCCAAAGCGATTACAGAGATCTTTAACGGTGTTTCTAAAAATCTGGGAAAATCCACGGTGACCACCGGCCAAATTGGGAGATCAGTTTTCTTTGAACAAACATGGATCTCTATGTCATATGGACGCTTCCTTCCAAATATAACTTAAATCGGCCCAGTGGTCCTCGAGAAAACGAAATTTTAAATTTCTTATTGCTTTAGTATGAGCGTTCATGGCGGGGAAAATATGAAAGATGGCCACCAAAGCATTTATCCAAACAATTTCGAGTGCAGATTTTAAATCAGCATACACAAAAAGCTATACAAATCCAATTTCCGATTTTTGTCTTCAAAATACAAATACAAAAATTCAATAAGGCCGCCAAACACGCTACATTTTGATTGGTCCATGGCAGACATGTTTTTTAAGTGTCAACTTGCCTTGAACAAAGATTAATGGCCCTAATTAGACCCTAATTATGTCGTCCACATTTTGACCTGATCCGTTCATTGGTTTTGAAGTTGTTTTCACGAAAACTCGGTCATCCATGATGGCTGCTGATCCATTTGGCCAATCCAGTTCCCTTGAACAAACTTTGGTTCGGCTCTTGCCCATGAATGATGATATTTCATGAGTTTTGAATCGATCCCGTGGGCGGTTGCAGAGATGATTCTGAGGGGCTTCTAAAAATCGACCAAAACTAAGATGACTGTATCAGCATCGTTTGAAGAAACTTAGATCCTCATGCCGTAAAGATGGATCCTGCCAAGTGGTTCTTGAGAAGTGATTTAAAGAAAAAATTGAAGGATGGACCAATGGACAGACAGACGGTCGCCACGGCATAAGCTCACTTGGCCTTTCAGGCCAGGTGAACTAATAATATTAGAGCATGTTTTTTTTAGAAGAGCGATCACTCTCGCTCTCTTTTTACTTTTCATACCAGGTGAGCAATGGACCATTCCAGTTTTAACCCCCCCCCCCACCCCCATCTCTAGCTAAACTCCACCCACACCTCCCTCGTGTTGTAATTGATCGATCCCTGAACTCAAAGACAATTCACGTTTCCAGAGTATGCACCCATCATATGACATCATAATCATCTATGTGATGTGTAGAATGACATCAGAATGGATGACGTCATGAATGATGTCGATAAGTATGTCATGAATGCATAATATTTGAAGACGGTCTATGCGTTGTTGTACAAATCGTATGCCTTTACTCTTCTTTTACTAAATATTCTGTTGAATAGGCATCAACAGCACCGTCAAATTAGTTACAAAATATTCAACAGCTTCCCTGTATAGTTTTCAGGAAATTGATAGTTAGGGCATTCGGGATCAATCAATCCCAACACGGCGGTGTGGGTGGAGCTTAGCTAGTGATGGGCGGGGCATAGCTAAAAATGGAAAGGTCCATTCTAAATAGTTACTCATGATGTAATTAATTATGACGTCATCCTACACATCACTTAGTTGATTATGATGTCATATGATGGATGGATATGCTGGGAAGGTGAATTAATAGCTAACCTCATCTCAAAAAAATTTTGATCTGAACAGCAATTTAGAAAGACAAAATTTGAACTTTGTTATTTGTACCAAAGGAGCAATC
This sequence comes from Chaetoderma sp. LZ-2023a, assembly GCA_034401795.1. Lineage (NCBI taxonomy): Eukaryota > Metazoa > Mollusca > Caudofoveata > Chaetodermatida > Chaetodermatidae > Chaetoderma > Chaetoderma sp. LZ-2023a. The sequence goes on along the minus strand of CM067359.1, from coordinate 71,492,563 downwards.
GATCGCTCACCTAGCACTGACGATGGAGAGCTTTTTATAGATCACTATGATTTTCCAGAAATAATTTCTGGTAATATCCAAAAGCAGAAGCATTTTAAAGTCAATTTATTTATAAAATTTTAAAAGTGAATTTTTATAATAAAACCATTAAAAGTGCATAACTGTGATATACTTTTATCCATTAGTCTAATTGAAGATAACAAAGAGAATAACATAGACAGCATCTTCTCTATCTTTATGGAAACCCCTTTTAACAATCAAGCCAGTGTCACCGTGTCAAATAGATGACATCATTTATTTTCAAATTTTGAAAACGGATCGGCTGATTTCAAAATTTTAAAATAACATTTGCGGACTAAGAGAAGACTATATTTGTACAAATTTATCACAGGAATGACTGCCTTGGTAACCGAGCCAGTCATTCCAGTGGTAAATTTTCAAAATATCCTCTCAGTCTATAAATGCACATTTTTATGAGAACAAAACTTTCTTGAAATAAATTTTAAAAGTAAAACTTTTTATAGATTATAATTACTGGTAATCCTATAATCTGTCAGTTTTGTCACGAAATTCGAGATTTCCAATTGCAGGCCACTGGAACGACTAGCTCAGTATTCGCTCGTTATCGGCAATCAAGTATAATATGGTCAGATTTAAATTAAAACAGCAACTAAAGATCGTTCTACTTTCGTGTTCTAGCATCAACGGTTTGTTAATTCTTGCATTTGAAAGACAGTTCATATTAACAGCGCGTACACTTACATTGCAGTCATTTAAACGCTAGTTAGTAGGGGGAAGACGATGCAAGCTGATCCGTAACATTACTTCTAATACTATGCAGTGCAGAGCAGAGAAAGCTGGTGATCCTAGAAATTTGTGTGGAGTTTTTGGAGATAGTTGAAGACCGTGCTTTGCCTTCATATTTTCATGATCTAAAATTAGCTGTGCTACAAGTGAAGGAGTCGCCATAATGTTCTTGATGATGTCTGGGCGATTTTCATCTTGCAGTATGATTTGAATGTTATTTACGTAGGATTTTCTTTTTCGGTCGCTTTGCAGGTTACTAGAAAATGAATCCTATCTTCAGGAGCATCGCGACAAAGCAGGCATGTATCCGGCGTGTTATGCTGATTGAAGTGAGCTCGATTTGATTGAAGTGTATATGATCCAGATAATAATTTCGCCTTTATGGCAGCGTGCCTAGCATCGCTAACGTTATTATCAACTGAGCTCCAACAATGGTGAACTGATCCCACTGCACATGAGTTAATACACAAGTACTTCAGAGGTGACTTCTTTAGTGATTCCTCGTGCCGTTGTGCTTGGACTGCAGTATTAATTGCATCTTGTACCTTTGATTTCCATTTATCTTTTGTAGGAGTGTTATGAACCAGCTCATATATGCTTGGTAACTCATATTTGTGAAGGATAATACGACACTCAGAGAACCAACTGTTGCTGTTGGTGTATTTCGGAGTGATTTGCCGGGCCGCTATTCGATGTTCAATAGTATTCTTTTCTGAAAGGATATTGCGAGGAAGGATTAGTTTCCTGCTATCAAGTTCAGCTTGGACTGGTCTTACACCAAGCAAACTCAAAACTGAGACTGCTGCTGTATTTGAAGGAAGTCATTGAAGCTGTCGAAGAACTGATCACTGGAACTGTTCAAGGTCATTAATAGCTACTTGTGTTAGCTTTAGTACTTCTAGGCCATAAAGGTGTCTGGGAAGACAATAGATTTTCCAAATGTGACTTGATATAGGCGATGTAAGCCAGCACCCATCGTTGAGTACAGCGTTCCACGAGTTGAGCTGATACGCTTTTCAACATTCTCCTTATTCGAGACTGACCGTTCAATTCCAAGGTATGTTTCAGTCACTGACGCTTTGATGATATCTCCCGCTAGCGATATCGTGCCCAACTCTTTCACATTAATATTAACATTAAGTATCTTAACTCTTTAATGGCTAAATTTGCTCAAGAAAATATTTAGTTATTGAATGTCCATTTGTAGGCCAAGAGAAGACTATTTTTTTTAAGTCTTCTGATGGCGGGCAAATTGACATTAATCAAGATTATTTCAGAGGCCGGTTTTTGCTGGCTTCGGTATGAAATGCTTAACTCTTGCTGCTGTCAAAAATTTTAAACTTTCAAATTAAATTAAAAGATGAACTGGTGTTCATTTTTCAAACAGATTTGGTGGGAGATGGCAACATCTTCCACCAAAATTGTTGAAAAATGAACACTGGTTTCTTTGCTACTGACACAATAAAAGATAGACTATTGACATCAGAGTGGTAGTAAGGGTTAAACATATTTCACAAGGGAGATAATTCACTATGAGAATAATTCACTATGAGAGCAGATGCCATGTTGAGAGATGAATATCTTTGGTGCCTTACACCTGATATTGTAGCCGTGGTTACCATATCAACTATATCACCTGTAAATTTTCAAATTTTTTAATATTCCCTCTATGTGAAACATGACATTTATTAAGTTATCTCCCTTGGTCTGCATAGATCATAGAGCTGTTAATAGCATTGAAAAAAATTAATTTAATTCATAAACTTATTTTGAAATTCATATGAAAACAAGAAATATAAATTAGCACCATCTATGGAAAATTTGTAAATATCATACAATTAATATCATTAAAATTTTAATTATTAATTAAAACTTAATAATAGCACTTACTTTGGAAAAGAGATTTAGCAACATTAACAAGTATCATTTCAGGGATGTGGTCATAATAATAAAATAATTAAATAACAAATATAAGTCATGCTACAATATATAACAAGAGGCCCAATGGGCCTGTATCGCTCACCTGGAACATTGGCATTTCAACCAATCTTACTTAAGTGTACATATCAGTGCCACTTCCAATGACTTTCAGTCAAATGGTTTAGTTTTCGAGATATTGACAACAATCTCTGGACTGTTTTTTGCATCAGTGATTTTGAGCAATGTTTAAGCGAAAATAGATGATATCAGTGCTAACAACAGCTGGTTTCTTAATTGTCTCACTGCTGCAAGCCAGTGCAGCCAATAATTTCAATTTTCAAAAGCTCTTGACTTGTTGAATATTTTGAAAATAATTCAACTGAAAGTTGCTGGCGGCTTAGCCACCAACAACTTTCAGTCCAATTGTTTTCAAAATATTTATCAGGTTCAGAGATATAACCTTTGGAATATGTTGTCTGCAAAAACTCAGCAGTCAGACAGTTACTAGAGGTTTAAATACAATTGAAGAAAATGGTCTCTAAAGGCAGGTAGGTGGTCCTTATAGCAGGTTATTCCCACCACCACACAATCCATTTAACACATGCGCATCTGGCTGAATCACCAAGTTAGCAGCAGGAGTAGGGTGAGCTGCAGTGGATTTGGAAAATAATTTGACTGAAAGTCATTGCTGCTTTAGGCAGCAACAACTTTCATTGCTGCCTAAGGCGGAAACAACTTTCAATCAAATACATTTCAAAATATTTTTAAGCGCATAGATGTCAGAGCACATAATACATATCTTACATATTTAGGCAGTGATGGAAAGGTTAATCTGTTAATTGGAGTTTAATCTACTTTGGCAATAAAATCTGACATGGTGATGAAAATCGGTGGACGGTGGGAACAAACCTGTATTTCCCGTATGAAAGCGAGACTGCAAATATTTAAGGGGTGATAACTCTGGCATTTGATGTCCTATCAGTTTCATTTTCACAACACTGATATTAGATGCCGACCTTAACATTGTGACCAAGTTTGGTGTCAATCCGTCAAGAAATAACAAAAATGAGCCGCCATTGTTGGTGATGGAGAGACAGATGGATGGACGGATATACAGAAGATGGCCCGGGTCATCGCTATACGACAGCTGACTGACAAGTAAGCCGAGTTAAGAAAACCAATTTCGGCTTCAAATTCCATCAAATTAAAAAGTTGAATATGGCAGCCAAACACGCTAAAATTTGATTGGTCCACGGTGGCCATGTTTTTTACCTATCAACTTCCCATGAACAAACTTTAATGGCGCTTAGTCCATAATCATATCCCCAATTTTTCAGCCTGAGTGGCCATGTTTTTTACCTATCAACTTCCCATGAACAAACTTTAATGGCGCTTAGTCCATAATCATATCCCCAATTTTTCAGCCTGAGTGGCCATGTTTTTTACCTATCAACTTCCCATGAACAAACTTTAATGGCGCTTAGTCCATAATCATATCCCCAATTTTTCAGCCTGATCCGTTCAGCAGTTCTGCAGAAGTCGTTTTCACGAAAACTAGGTCATCAAAGATGAGCGCCAAACCATTTGGCCAATCAAGTTCCTTCAAACAAACTTGGTTCAGCTCATGCCCTATATGATATTATCGTGAGTTTTGAATCGATCCACCAAGCGGTTTCGGAGATTTTTAAATGTTTCTAAAGATCGGCCAAAATCCAAGATGACCATCTGCAAAATTGGCCGATCGATTTCCTTTGAACAAACTTAGATCTGTATGCCCTAAGGATGCTTCCTGCCAAATATGATTGCAATCGGCCCAGCAGTTTTTGGGAAGTCATTGAAAGAAAAAGTTGACGGATGGATGGACACCGGACAGATGACGGACGGTTGGCACGGCATAAGATCACTTGGCCATTCTGGCCAGGTGAGCTAAAAATGTTAGTCTTCTAAACCCTTTAACACTCATATCAGCCAAAAACGGCTTCTGCAGCAGTCTTGAGAAATGTCCATTTTCAGACCAAGAGAATACTTTTTTTGAAAATTTACCACTGGAATGGCTGGCTCGATAACCGAGCCAGTCATTCCAGTGGTAAATTTTCAAAAATAGTATTCTCTTGGTCTGAAAATGGACATTTTCTGAGAAAATTTTAATTTTCTTGAATAAATTTGAGGGCTTAAGGGTTAACAGTCAAGTTGACCAGAAGACAATTTTTTTTAATTTACCACTGGGATAACTGAGCCAGTCATTCCAGCAGGAAATATTCGGAATAGTCTTCTCTTGGACTGCAAATGCACATTTTCTATGAGAAAATTAAAAATTTTTAAACAAATTTGCCGGTTAAAGATTACTGGTCAAGATGGATCAAGAAACACTACTTAGTGAATGCCCAGTTGCAGGACAACAGGCCTATTTTTGAAAGGTTACCAATGGAATAACTGGCTTGATTATATAGCCAGTCACGCAGGGGAAAATTGTCAAAAAGGCCCTCTGAGCACTGGACATTTTTGCAAATGGTCAAACTGACCAACACCAGCCTCGAACAGTGGACTTGAGAAATGTATATTTGCGGGCAAAAAGATTTTTTGGAAATCAAATTTGCCAAATCTTAACCAGGAGTGGAAGCTCTCGAATGAACAGCTTCCAGTCAAATTGCTTTCAAATTATCTAAAGAATGACATCGCACATTTATGTTTAACTCACTCTCGGAGCAAACAAACAGGAAAGTTGTCGACTATTTTGAAATTAATATTACTGGAAGCAATTGCTGCCTAACAACGGCTTCCAGTCATATTACACGTAATTTCAAAGTATTCAACAGAATATGCTATACACTATAAAAAATTTACTTTCTTTCATGGATTTGTCATTGAAAGGACAGGTATGAGGAGACAAAATAATTAAACATAAATAGTGAATTTGTTGTTCAAATGTAAATTATTATGATATAAATAAACGTGTCTAAAAATGCTGGAAATGGTATCTTTGCGCCAGAATCTCACCAATCCCTACAACACCATATTTGTATGGGATTAAGATGATTAACCCGTTAACCCTCATATCAGCCAAAAACGGCTTCTGCAGTGGTCTTGAGAAATGTCCATTTGCAGACCAAAAGAAGACTATTTTTTAAAATGTACCACTGGAATGACTGGCTCGATAACCGAGCCAGTCATTCCAGTGGTAAATTTTCAAAAATAGTCTTCTCTTGGTCTGCAAATGGATATTTTCTATGAGAAAATTTAAATTTTCTTGAACAAGTTTGAGGGTTAAAGCGTTTAACCTTAAATGTGTTCAAGAAAATTTAAATTTTCACATTGAATATGTCAATCTAGAGAACAAGAGAATACTATTTTTGAGAATTAATCACTCGAATGACTGGCTCGGTTATCGAGGGGTGGTTAGCGAGCAACTCATTCTAGTGGCAAATTTTTTTAAATAGTCCTCGCTTGGCCTGCAAATGGACATTTCTTATGACCACTGGAGAAGCCCATTTTTGACTGACGAATGTTAGAGGATTAACGGGACATTATGAACAAATTTGATCGGAATATGTCCAGAAATAAGAAAAGTGCGCCACCGTTGTACATGCAGGGAGAAAACTTGAGACAGATGATGGGTTATCCCTATTGTAACTTAGAAACGTCCTCGATCAGTTATCCGGCCATGTCCTCCAACCCACCACAACACCGACTCAAACCCCACACACACACACACACACAAAACCCCTCCCCATACAATAACCTGGGAATTTCAGTTTTCAGATTCATGGGGATGAGGGATGCACAGACACATGTCCACTCTCTCGCTCGCATACGCATGAAACACACACACGCGGGCGGGCGGGCGCACACGCATACATACACACACACATACACGAATACTGCACATGTACACATCATATTAGATTTACAGGTTGATCATATATACATGTATACAGCTTTCATGGCAGTGATAAAGCTGGTAGTAGATTTAAATACATATTAATCCACTGGCCAACACAAAATAGATCACTGATGGCATTTTTTGTGACAAGTGGCTATTCATACCATAACGTACGACAATACATGTACACCAAGCTTACATAATGATGTATCTGCATACCATACTCATGGTTCATATACCTTGGGCAATATAAAATTACATAGTTTTTCCAGACTTATTTCAAAGTTCCATCCCCACTATTACTAACAAAAGGCCCAAGGGGCCTGTATCACGCACCTGGAATTATTTTCCACTGGCAAAAACCGAGATGACCAATGGAAAAATTTACCAATCTAATTTCTGTGACGATTTAGAAGATCTATTAAAATTGGCCCAGTGGTTAATAAGTAGTCATGTATATGATTGTCTCAGAAATTTTCAGAAAATCCAAGATGGCTGTCAAACATTATCAATTTTGATTGATTCAAGATAGTCATGTTTTTTGTACGTCTCAACTTTCCATGGACAAACTTCCGTAATCATATCTCCCAAATTTGCTTAGTGGTACTGTAGAAGTAATTTTTGCGAAAACTCGGTCATCCAAGATAGTCAGCGAAGAACAAACTTGGTTCAGCTCTTGCCCTAGATAAATCTTTCATGAGTTTTGAATCGATCCACAAATTGGTTTTGAAGATTTTTTAGACGTTTCTAAAAATTGGCCAAAATCTCAGATGGCCGCGTCCAAAAAGGCAGACCGTTTTTGTTTGAATAAACTTGGATGTCTATGCCCTAAGGATGCTTCCTGTCAAATATACTTGAAATCGGTCCAGTGGTTCTCGAGAAGACATTTTAAATTTCCCATTGCTTTAGTATGGGAGTTTTTGGCAGCAAAAAGATCCAAGATGGCCAACACACCATTTATCCAACAGTTTCAAGTGGCAAATTTGAAATCAGCATACCAAAAAACATATATAAAAACAATTTCTTCTTCAAAATCCATCAAATATAAAAATCCAAAATGGCCTCCAAACGCTACATTTTCATTGGTCCATGACAGCCATGTTTTTTTATGTCTCAACTTCCCTTGAACTAATTTTATTGGCCCATAGTCTCTAATCATAGCTCCAAAATCTCCACCCGATCCATTCACTGATTCTGGAAGTCGTTTTCACGAAAACGAGGTCATCCAAAATGGCCGCCGAACCATTTGCTCAATCAAGTTCTCTTGAACAAACTTGGCTTAGCTCTTACCCTAGATGATGCTTCATGAGTTTTGAATCGAGTGCCCAAGAAGATTTTTAAACGTTTCTAAAAATCTGCCAAAATCCAAGATGGCTGCCGACCAAATCATACGATCACATTTGTTTGAGCAAACTTGGATCGGTGTGCCCTGAGGATGCTTCCTGCTAAATATAATTCAAAGCGGCCCGGTGGTTCTCGCAGTCATTTAAAGAAAAAGTTGATGGACGCCATGGCATAAGCTCACTTGGCCATTCTGGCCAGGTTAGCTAATAATTAGTGACTAATGACATGTTATTTATGAATATCCTACTTGTTTGAGCCTCACGCCGGCCCATCCCAACAGGAAAAAACAAACATTTAACTATCTTACATAGTTAGCACCCATCAACCAAACCACCCACATCACCATTTTACCTTCAAATTTATTCAAGAAAATTTATAGAAAATTTCCATTTGCAGATGTAGGGATGATTATTTTTTTAAAAACTAACTCTGGGATAACAGGCTCAAATGATACATGTACTGGATTTTTGCCCTTAAGGTCAAAATAGGTCAAATAAAAAGGTTTTCCAACAGCATCTTATGATTGTACTTTTAATTTCAACCAATCACAATACTCAATGGAGGGCTCCATTCTAGCTATGCAACGCCAATTTCTAGCTAAGCTCCTCCCACATTTTTGCATGTGTTTGGATCGATCCATACAATTTGTACCCTGAATCCAATTTCAAGATAACTATACAGGTAAGCCATTGAATATTTTGAAACTAATCTGATTTAAGAGCTGTTGCTGTCTACATGGCAGCAACAGCTCCCAGTCAAATTAGTTTCAAAATACTCAACAGTATGTTTATTAAATAGTAAAGCCAACAGAGACATAAAATTTGAACACTTAACTGACTTATTAAACTTAATCATGTTCATGAAGGAGATTTCGATGCCATTTTGATTGGAGTGTATAATTTAGAAGTTGATATTTGCATAGCACGTATTGCTAAGCAAATTATAAATTGTATAGTTATCGACAAAAATGTATAGCAATTCACATTTCCAGAGTACCCACACATCATATGATATCATAATGAACTGCGTGATGTGTAGAATGACATCATAATGAATAACGTCTTGAATGACGTCGATAAGTACATCACGAACGCATATTTGAAGACGGTCTATGCGTTGTTGTACAAATTGTTTGCTTTTACTATTTTATAGGCAGCAACAGTGCCCAGTCAAATTAGTTTCAAAATATTCAACAGCTTCCCTGTATAGTTTTCAGGAAATTGATAACTAGGGCATTTGGGGATCGATCAATCCCAACATGGCGAGGTGTGGGTGGGGCTTAGCTAGTGATGGGCAGGGCATAGACAAAAATGGAAAGGTCCATTAACTATTTCACCGATAAATTCCCAGAACAAACAAACACGAAAGATGTTGAATATTTTGAAATTAATATGACTGGAAGCCTAAGGCAGCAATGGCTTCCAGTCATATTAATTTCAAAATATTCAACAGAATATGCTATACATTGTAAAGAATTTACTTTTTCAGGGATTTGTCGTTGAAAGGGTTAATGATAATACTTAAGAAAATCAATGATAAATTGCAATCACATACAAATTTTGCATAGCAAATACAGCTGTGACATCCGGTACTGTGATGACCTCAGATACTTGAGCGACGGAGCACATACCTCTATTCATTGCAAACTGTATCGTCAACAAGAGGCCCAATGGGCCTGTATCGCTCACTTGCAACATTGGCATTTCAACTAATCTTACTTAAGTTTTACATCCATCAGTGTCACTTCCAATGACTTTCACTCAAATGATTTAGTTTTCGAGATATTGACAACAATCTCTTGACTGATTTTTTTTGCATTAGTGTTTTAAACAATGTTTAAGTGAAAATAGATGATATCAGTGCTAACAACAGCTGGTTTCTTAACTGTCTCACTGCTGCAAGCCAGTGCAGACAATAATTTCAATTTTCAAAAGCTCTTGACTTGTTGAATATTTTGAAAACAATTCGACTGAAACTTGTTGGCGACATAGCCGCCAACAACTTTCAGGCCAATTTTGTTCAAAATATTTATCAGGTTCAGAGATATAACCTTTGGAATATGTCGTCTGCAAAAACTCAGTCAGACGGTTACTAGAGGTTTATATACAATTTGAAGAAAATGGTCTCTGAAGGAAGGTAGGTGGTCATTATAGCAGGTTATTCCCCACCACCACACAATCCATTTAACACATGCACATCTGGCTGAATCACTGATTGAGCTGGAGTTGATTTAGAAAATAATTTGACTGAAACTTTCATTGATGCCTAAGGCAGCAACAACTTTCAATCAAATACATTTCAAATATTTTTAAGAGCATAGATGTCAGAGCACATAATACATATCTTAAATATTTCTGCAGTATTGGAAAGGTTAATCTGTTAATGGAATTTAATATCTAGTTTGGCAATAAAATTTGACATGGTGATAAATCAATGGACAGTGGGAACAAACCATTATTTGCCCTATGAAAGTGAGACTGCAAATATTTAAAGAGTAATAACTCTGGCATTTGACGTCCTATCAGTTTCATTTCACAACACAGATACTAGATACCGTCATTAACATTGTGACCAAGTTTGGTGTCAATCCATCAAGAAATAACAAAATGAGCCGCCATTGTTGGTGACGGACAAACACATGGATGGATGGACATACAGAAGACGGATGGGGTTATTGCTATACGACAGCTGACTGACAAGTAAGCGGAGTTAAGAAAACCAATTTCAGCTTCAATATCCATCAAAATTGAATATGGCAGCCAAACATGCTAAAATTTGATTGGTCCACGGCGGCCATGTTTTTTACCTATCAACTTCCCATAAACAAACCTTAATGGCCCTTACTTAGTCCATAATCATATCCCCAAAATTTCAGCCAGATCCGTTCAGCGGTTCTGCAGAATAAGTTGTTTTCTAGAAAACTAGGTCATCCAAAATGGCTGCCGAACCATTTGGCCAATCAAGTTCCTTCGAACAAACTTGGTTCAGCTCTTGCCCTATATGATATTTCGTGAGTTTTGAATCAATCCACCAAGCGGTTTCGGAGATTTTTAAAGCCATTTCCTAAAATCGGGCAAAATCCAAGATGGCCACCGCCAAATCGGCTGATTGGCTTTGTTTGAACAAACTTGGATCCATATGCCCTAAGGATACTTCCTGCCAAATATAATTGAAATCGGCCCAGTGGTTATTGAGAAGTCGTTTAAAGGAAAAAGTTGACGGACGGATGCCATGGCATAAGCTCACTTGGCCATTCTGGCCAGGTGAGCTAACAATGTAGCAGGGATCCTGACTAAGGAAACTAGATAGCTCGGTCGATGAAGCGAGTCGATCGCAAAAACCCACTTTCACCTCTTGACACCAACTCACACCCCCACCCTAAGGGCAGAGCCAAAAGTAAATGGCCTCCTGCACGCCACAATCATATGGATAACTTACCTAGTACCAAATTTGGTTGAATTTTGTCCACTTGTTTTGAATAAATGCTGTTACACAGCCCTCCATTACATGTACATGGGTAAGCCACATACCAATTTAGTTAATTCCACACAACGATTTGGGAGAAAATAGCGTTGACAGACAGACCCCCCCCCTGACCCACCACCACACCATGTGCAGGGGTCGAAATAAGTCCCTTTTACACGCACAATGCAGGTAAAAAATGCCTGGTGCAGGTAAATTTGTAATACCGGGTGCATAGGGTGCATGCACATTTCAGGCTGATAAGCTATAATGTTAACCCTCTCACCGACAAATCCCTAAAAATGGGAAATTCTCTATACTATAAAACTTATTCTGTTGAATATTTTGAAATTAATTTGACTGGAAGGCTTCTAGTCAAAATAAATTTCAAAATATTCAACAGTTTTCCTGTATGGATGTGTTCAAACTGAGACAGGGAATTCATTGGTGACGGGTTAATTTATGTGCATATAGACTTTTTGCTGTGCAGGCAAAACCCAAATGTTAGATGCTCTCTGTGCATTGTAGAACAAAATTCTCATTTCTACCCCTGATCATGTGGGTGGAACCAAATGTAAATGTCTTAATGCAATCCACAATCATATGGTTAACCAACATATACCAAATTTGTTTGAATTCTGCACAAGGGCTTGGGAGGAAATGGAGTGACGGACAGTTTTTAGGATATTTGACCTCTTGATCATGACCCAGACCTCCAGGTGGTGGAGCCAAATCTAAAATGACGTCTTGCAAAGCGCAATCATATGGGTAACGCACATACCAAATATGGTTAAATTCCACAAGTGGTTTGGGAGGCGATAGCGTGATGGGTGGACAGACAGATGGAGGCAATGATAACTAGCAACAAATTTTCTAGATGTCTTTCTTAGACTTGGCCTGCTGACTAATATTCTGTACTTATTCATTATCTATCTAGTAAGTACTGGCAGCTAATTAGTAATGATAATTAGCAATAATACTAACAATTTAATCGATTACCATACGTAACTAATTTCATTACTTAGGTAGAAATATGTATATATATATATGTGAATTATTAATTACATACAAAGAACTAAACATGTATGTAACATTTAGTACAATATAATACAGGTATATATGGCCATAGAATCATGGTAATGCTACGTAACAATTATAAACAATATTGTAACATGAGAAACAAGATTATTATCATCCTAATGTTTCTGTCACACTGTAATTTTCGGATTTTTCCTAACTTTCCCACAGATCACACCTAAAGTTGTATAACCCTAGTGTATGGACACATACCATTTCCTGTGCTAAAATTTGACCCACACCGCACTCGTAGCTTCGGAGATATCTGTAATAACGTCATCAAGACTGGAATAGACTGACTGTGAAATGCAAGCCTGACGCTTGGACTTAACTTTGTGAGATCCAGTCTGCTTACCGTTTCTGAGATATCCACAGATCCAGAATTTTATCTGATCTGGATCATGGTTCTCTTATCCGGATCACATCCAAACTTTGGAAATCCTCTTGCAACACAAGTCCTTTCATTATGTTAAAATTTGAACCAAATTAGATAAGTAGTTTTCGAGACACAGGTACACACACACACACACACACGCATGCACACAGACCGATTGCAATACCCTGTTCGCCTTAAGGGGGGATAGTAATAAGAAGTAAAATCACAGACTAGAGCTTGGTAGACTATATACACTTACACATGTTTTACATCTCTAATGGTCAAGCCAGACAAGACAAATTACCTCTACAGTGGTCTTGGACTATGTCCATTTGTATGAAAGAGAGAGAGTGGTGAAGGCCCCTCTGACAGATGCCAAACCATACTTAAACATAATCTAATATTAACTGCCTCCTTGTTGCGAAGCATAAGACAATAAATTTGGTGGCCAATAACTCTGGAACTGCTGATTATTTTGAAAACAATTTAGCTGAAAGTTGTTTGTGTCTTAGCCACCAACAACTTTCACTCAAATTGTTTTTCAAGTATTCAGTGCATCCAGAGTTAAACATGGAATATGTAGGCTTCAGAAGTCCAGTAGGCAGGCGATTAACCCTTTAACACTCATATCAGCCAAAAACGGCTTCTGCAGTGGTCATGAGAACTGTCCTTTTGCGGACTAAGAGAAGACTATTTTTGAAATTTTACCACTGGAATGACTGGCTCGATAACCGAGCCAGTTATTCCAGTGGTAAAATTTTCAAAAATGGTCTTCTCTTGGTCTGCAAATGGACATTTTCCATGAGAAAATTTAAATTTTCTTGAACAAATTTGAGGGTTAAAAGCGCTCTAATCTTACTATACTTATAACGCCAATGGAGCATATAGGCTGGGTGAAGCCTACATCTACTGGTTAACTGCCGTATGCTACTGTACTACTGATAGATACAAACAATGCATACAATGTAGGCTGACAGACAAAATAGTTTAAAACCCATAATGCCCATTATTGCTCAAACTGACCAAAGTCGGCCTATAACGTGGCATTGCAGAATGTTCATTCACAGCCCGTCAAGAAGACTATTTTTGAAAATTTAACATTGGAATGGCTGGCTTATTTATCGAGCAAGTCATTCGTGGTAAAATTGTAAAAAATAACGTTCTGGTATACACACGGATATTTTTCATGCAGAGTGCAAAGGTAAGTTTTGGATTCGCTTGGCCATGAACTGTCTTCCCCGTTAATGGGGGGAACAAAATTTCTTGACCAATTTGAATCATCAGACAACTGTGTCTGATGATTCAAATTGGTAAAGAAATTTTTTGGGGAAACCTTACCACTGGAATGACCGAGTCAGCAATTCCAGTCCCATATTTTCAAAAGTAATGGCTTCTGGGCAAGGAAATGGAAATTTCTCAAGGCCATATCAGAAGCCGTTTTGGCTAACTGTGACCACCATTAGAGGCTTAGATTAAATCAACTATCTGTACAGAAAGTCCTAAGATAGACCACTTTAGATGTATATACATGTACTATCTACATATATATATGTACAACAAAAATTTGCTCAAAATCTAGCAGGGCACATTTTAGTCACCGAACGATTTCCTTTTCTTCATTGGAGACAGAATATTTCGCCTGGCACTACCCACTTTAACACTAGTAACAGTGTCATTCAAGGTAGACAACTCCTTAGAGTCTGGTGATTTCAGGGGAGAAAACTCTCTACCACGGTTATAACTCAAAGGTGATGATTCAACCTGAATATGAGAAGTGTTGTCACGCTTAGGCTCAGGGGACTTACAATCACCACTGCTGTCATCCTGGTACTTTTTATCTGACGGAAGCGGAAACGTGACGAGTAGATGAGTCAGGACATTATCGCTGTCCATAGCGACTCTATGGTAGCCGGAATACAGAATTAGAGCCGCCTGAATAGACAAAACACGATCCTGGTTTTTTGCGCCAGCAAACAGATCCCAGTAGATACTGTGCTCCCAGATATGTTTGATGAAACAGACGCGGCTCTTGTACAGTTTACCTGAAATGATAACGACATAGGAATTATTAACCCCTTTGGTGTCAACAACGCCTCAAAACCCTCTAAATGATATCTTTATCTTTGAAATTCTTATTCAGCGAATGGCCATTTGCCGGCCAATTAAGAGAACTGGTTTTTTTTTGTAAATTTACCTCTAGAATTTAGGAAAATAATTTTAAGGACTGGTTTTTGGCCGACTTGACTAGCAAAGAGTTAACGGCCAGGAAAATCTACATTTTTTGCTTATTGTCTATTCACAGCAGGCCATGAGAAGACAATTTTAGACAATTTACCACTGGAATGACTGGCTCAGTTACCGAGCCAGTCATACCATTGGTAATTTTCAAAAATAGTTGTCTCTTGGCCTCTAAATGGACATGGGCCGGTTTTAGTCGGCTTCGTCGGGAAAAGGTTAAAGGGTTAAGTTGACAGAGGAAGGGTTAACACTTGCATAGGCAAATGCTTTACACATCTCAATGGACAGATAACTGATCACCATAGCAGATGAGCGCTCTCTGTGAATTCAATTAGACTCATAGGATGGCAAGAATGGGGGGGGGGAAGGCTGTCTGAATTTCTGCATCACGAATGTATGTGAATTTCACCATCCCCACCCGGCACCCACCGTCTACCACTCACCAAATTGTGGATGAATAAACGAATAAAACTATGGCAGGATAGACATTTTATTTATTTTAACCTGGTCGCAAACCCGTTTACTTGTCCATAATAAGTGAAAGGTTCTTGTTGCAAAACATTAAGAAGCGCTTTAAGTTTGGACTAACTCCAGACAGTTGGCAACCTTTAAAACCCTTTAACACTACAGCTTTATAAAAATGGCTTCTTCAATGGACTTGACAAATGCTTGAGACTGACAGACTGAGATACAAGAATTCTGTGAATTTAAGACAGCACCATCTTCCACCAAATTTGTTTAAAAATGAACATCAGTTCATCTTTTAATTTAATTTGAAAATTTAAGATTTTGACATCAGAGTGCTAAGAGTGGTTTTTAAGTGGTCCTGAATTTGATGAGGCATAAAAGACTTTCTGTTACAAATTTAACACTGGAAACATTGGCTTCACCACCGAGCCAGTCATTACAGTAGTAAATTTTTTTAATAGTCTCCTCTTGACCATGACCAAATGGGCATTTAATAGGCTTGCGCGATTACGTGATTAAATCGAAAATCGCGATTATTTTTTAAATCATGAATTTATGATTAAAAATTAAATAATCGAATAATCATGAATAATTAATTCTACAGCATAAAATATTTCAAAACCTACCTTTTAATTATTCTTTATTGCGATCGGTCACGGAAATTTACTTTTGCTCAGCGAATGCATGCCCATTTGCAGTCCAAGAGAAGGCTATTTATCACTGGAATGACTGGCTCGAGAATCGAGCCAATCATTCCAGTGATACATTTTCAAAAATAATCTTCTCTTGGTCTGCAAATTGACCTTTCTCAACATCATTGCTGCTTTCGTCATTGATATGCTTTTTTGCTGTTATAACTGGGTTATTTGTACTCAAGCCGATTAATCGAGTAATCATGATTATTATTAAATAATCGATCGTGATTACTGAAAGCAATAATCTTGCAAGCCTAGCATTTACCATATGAGATAATAGTAACACTGAAATCTGGCTAATGAAAATCAGAATTGGCTAAATTAGTGGCTAATGATTAAAATTAATTCAATTTTATTGATTGGTCGAATACTGATTAACTCCAGTGCTACAATTGCAAAGCAAAAATTCCTGTTTACGTTGTTGAATATTTTGAAACTAATATGACTGAAGGCAGCAACAGTTTTCAGTCATATTAGTTTCAAAATATTCAACACATTTCTAATATATTGAGACCACCCTATTGTATCTGGACTGTAAAATTGATAGTATTAACTGATGATGACTGACTGAAAATATGTTCATAAGATGTGGCTAAAATATTTACTATTTGACTAAGAACATGAGCTCCGCAAACGGCGCATAATACGCAGCCATGATGACATACTAATGAATGACAGCTTTCAGAAAATATTTATTTCTTCCTCAGACCCATCAGACCAGTAATCCTGATGAAGCGTCAAAGCGATCGCTAAACCATTAAGGAGGTATTGTCTAGAAACCAATTTTCAAGATGGCTGCCGCTGACTTGCGGCCATATTGGATTTCGGATTATCATAAATTTCGATAGGTTTCTTCACCAGACTTTTCAAGATGGCCATCGGTGGCTGGAAGCCATCTTGGATTTCAGATCAATGTTAATCTTGATAGGTTTCCTCACCAGAAATAGTCGAGTCGAACCACCCTATGAAGTTTCATAGCGATCCGATAAACAATAATGGAGTTATAATCTGAAAACCAATCTTGGATTTTGGATCATTGTCGATTTTGATAGCTTTCTTCCTCAGACCTAATCCACCCACCCTGAAGTTTCAGTGATCCGATAAACGGTAAAGGGGTTATCTTCCAGAAACCAATTTTCAAGATGGCCACATGTGGCTGGTGGCCATCTTGGATTTCGGATCATTATCGATTTCGATATATTTCTTCCCGAGACCTAGTCCAACCACTCATTGAAGTTTCAAAGCGATGCGATAAACGGTAACGGAGTTATCATCCGGAAACCAATTTTCAAGATGGCCATCTTGGATTTCGGATAATTGTCAATTTCGAGAGGTTTCTTCCCCAGATCTAATCTAACCACTCCATGAAGTCTCAAAGCGATCCGATAAACGGTAACAGAGTTATCATCCGGAAACTAATTTTCAAGATGGACACCAGTGGCTGGCAGCCATCTTGGATTTCGGATCATCGTCGATTTGGATAGGTTTCTTCCCAAGACGTAGTCCAACCACCCTATGAAGTTTCAATGTGATCCGACAAAGGGTAACGGAGTTATCATCCGGAAACCACTCTGCTGCCTGCCCACCCGCCCGGACGGTGCCATTACATAATACCCTGCCAAATCTTTTGGTGATGTATTAAAATGGTATTTGGCTAATCTATTGGCTAGCACGTTGCAAAAGCCAGATCTGTCCCTGTGTATCATCATCACCATCAATACACTTTCACCACCCCTAAAGCAAATGGCACCTCGCAATCATACGAGTACCTCACAAATAATTTGTCTGAATTCCGGTATCTTTGACATAATACCCCACCCAACCCATGTTAAACATAATTGTCTCGCAACCAACAATAATATGGGTAACTTACATACCAGATTTGGCTGAATTCTGCAAACTTTCCCCGGGGTTGTAGGGAAGGGAAGGATTAAGAATTTAACCCTTACAGCATGTAACACTTACAGCATGTAACCCTTTATGATATGGGAAATTCTTTATAATGCAGATCTATGGTAGCAATATGCTCCAGTCAAATTATAGGTTCAAAATATTCACCAGCTTGTATTAATTAATGTCCTGAAATTGAGGTGATGACATTTCATGTGATAAATTTGTAAGGGTTAAAACTTGCATTTTATGGCAAATAGAGCATTAATAGTTTTTGTAAGCATATTTTTCAAAATTAGCACACGTCTTCTTAATATGCTAAAGATATATATATATATATATATATATATATATATATATATATATATATATATATATATATATATATATGTGGTCGCATGTCACAAATAGTGTTTCACTGTCAAAATGGGCAATTTTTAAATAATTTTTGGGTTAAATATAGACACGATTCTCTTCCAAAAACTGAAGCTAAATGTGTTTATCTATTATAGGTTTGAAGATATGTGGATGTGAACATGTGTCATTACATTGGGAACGCATTGAAAAGCTTTAACTTTTTTGTCATTTTCTCAATAACACCCTCTTTAGATATAAAGAATCTATAGCTTTTTTGCTTTCTATCCAAATTGAATCTAGTTTTTATTTTCTATTATAAGGAAATGTCTAAATGAAGATATCCAAAAGGAGAAGTTTTCCAATAATATGAAACACTTTGCTATACAAACCAGAGGCCCAAGGGGCCTGTGTTGCTCACCTGGAGCACTATGCATTTTTGTCAAAATTGTTGGTGGGTGGTTTAGGAGTAGTCTTTTAAATGAGTTTGTGGACATTTTTGCAAGTCCAATATGGCCGCCAAACATGCTACATTTTGATTGGTCCACTGCGGCCATATTTCTGATGCAGCTCCTCCCCTTGAAAAAACTTTAATGGCATTTAGTGCCTAATCAGATCTCCCAAATTTCAGTCCAATCCGCTCAGTGGTTCTGGAGTTGTTTTGGCAAAAAAATAGGTTATCCAAGATGGTTGCCACACCATTTGCTAATCAAGTTCCCTTTAACAAACTTGGTAAAGCTCTTACCCTAGATGATATTTTCATGCGTTTTGAATTGATCCACAAGTGGTTTTGGAGAAGATTTTAAAGCCATTTCTAAAAATCAACCAAAATCAAGATGGCGCTAGAATACATTTTAAATTTCCCATTGCTTTAGTATGGGAGATTTTGGTGGGTAAATGATTCAAGATGGCCGCTAAACTGTTTATCTGACAGTCTCGAAAATGGCAAATTTGAAATCACAATATGCAAAAACATATATAAAATCAATTTCGGCCTCAAAATCCATCAAATAAAAAAATCCAATATGGCCGCAAACACGCTATATATTGATTGGCCCACGGCGGTCATGCTTTTTGATGGATCAACTTCTCTTGAACAAACTTTAATCGCCCTTAGTTCCTCCCTAATCATATATCACAAATTTCGGCCTGATCGCTTCAGCGGTTCTATGGACGAAATTGTTTTTGCGAAAACGAGGTCATCCAAGATGGCCACTGAACTATTTGGTCAATCAAGTTCCCTTTAACAAACTTGGGTCAGCTCTTGCCCTAGATTATATTTAATGGGGTCTGAATTGATCCCTCCAATGGTTTCGCAGAAGATTTTTAAAGACATTTCTAAAAATTGGCCGAAATCCAAGATGGCAGCTGGTCAACTTGGCCGATCGGCTTCGTCTGAAAAAATGGAATCTCTATGCCCGAAGGATGCTTCCTGCCAAATATAATTGAAATCGGCCCAGTAGTTCTCGAGAAGATATTTTTAATTTCCCATAGCTTTAGTTATGGAACCCTTTGGCGGGAAAATGATTCAAGATGGCCACCAAACCGTTTATCCGACAATTTCCAAATTGCAAATTTGAGATCAGAATAGCAGGGGATACCCAAAAACCTAAATACAGGGTTTGTACACCTTTCAGTATTTGAAATTCCATGACTTTTCCATGACTTTACATGACTAAAATTAGGAAATTCCATGACCTCCAAGAATCAATAGCTAGGTCAAAGACAGTCAAATTTGTTTCAAAATGTTCAACAGCATATAGTGAATCATATGGAATTCACTTTACCTAGGGCAAAGGGTGAACATGTGAGAATATCCGGTACATGTTTAATAAAATCTGAGGTTTTCACATAAAAAATTGACGAATAAAAATTCTGAATGGAAGTTCTAGAGCCTATGTACATGTAGTATCCTTTCAGCCTAACTTGGTTGAAATCGGTCAAAATGGTAAGAAGCAATATGGGCATTTCTAGTACAGATTTTGACCCCAAAAATTGTCTATTAACCCTTTAACACTCATATCAGCCAAAGCCGGCTTCTGTCACGCGTGGTCTTGAGAGATGTCCATTTGCAGACCAAGAGAAGACTATTGTTGAACATTTTTTATAAAATAGTTTTCACGTGGTCTGAAAATTGACATTTTCTTTGAAATTTTTTAATTTTTTTGAACAAATTTAAGGCTTAGAGCCGAGGTTTCTATTTGGACACAGTGTTCAAGAAAAAATTGAAATCCAATCCTTTAAATCGTTACTTTCGCGAATATGTTGCGCACTAATAGATAACACGCATGGGAAAATTTGACAAAATATGAGCCAAAAAAGCTGTATACATGAATATAACACGCAATCAGAGTTTAGAAATATTGCAAAACATATTTTTCAGACAAACGAAAATTGGTAACTTTACCGCTAGATTCAAAATAATATTAAACCTTTATCGGCTAAATATCTTGTTATTCTTTTAATATTAACAAGTTTATTTCATACTTTAACCGTAATAGAATGCATAACACCATCTTTGAGCAAGAAATACGTTCAATATACAGGGGAATCTCCATACGCTAGCGAGACCGAGATATCATCGCCATCTAATTATCATAATGTAACCAATTCGGCCGGGACGAAATCGCCCAAATGAACAAAAATCTTGCCACTAAATATACTGCCGAATGCATACGCTGAGTAGGAAATAGTGAATTTATTGCTCAAATTGTTTTAAAAACATTCTCTTCTGTACATATTTATTATTAATTTGGGATATTCGCATTCGCAGCGTTACAAAACCCGTTTTTATTTGGGAGGCCTCCTTCCAGTCCAGATATAGTTCAGTGGAATGCCTCCAATCACAAGAGTTTAATATGGCCTACCAACATAAGAAGGGACTTAACCTCATTTTATTTCTTACGTTGTTTCGGGTCATTTTATTTTGGTTGGACATATGACTTTGATAATGAATGAAATCATGTGATCGCCGCGATAAAGGTATGGAAATGTGTATTTCCGAGCTTTATTTCCCCATTTCACATTTGTATGCCATCAGATTTTATTTTTATTTAGGGAGATTATCATTTTCCATGACTTTTATCAAATTGACAGATTTCCATGACTTTTCCAGGCCTGGAATTTAGATTTTCAAATTCCATGACTTTCCCGGATTTCCATGACCCGTGCAAACCCTGTATATAAAACCAATTTCGACATAATCAAATATAAAAAAATCCAATATGGCCACCAAACGCTATATTTTGATTGGCCCATGGCGGCCATGTTTTTTGACGGATCAAGATCTCTTGAACAAACTTTAATGGCCCTTAGTCCCTAATCATATCTGCCAAATTTCGGCCTGATCCCTTCAGCGGTTCTGGAGAAGTTATTTTCGTTAAAACTAGGTCAACCAAGATGTCCGCCGAACCCTTTGACCAATCAAGATCTCTTGAACAAATTTGGTTCAGCTCTTGCCCTAGATCACATTTTATATGAGGTTTGCTTCAATCCCTCACATGGTTTCAGAGACTTTTAAAAACGTTTCGAAAAATCAGCCAAAATCCAAGATGGGCACCGGCCAAATTAGTTGATCGGCTTCCTTTGAATAACCTTGAATCCCTTGATGCTTCCTGCAATATATAATTGAAATCGGCCCTGCGTCACTTAAAGGAAAAGTTGACGGATGGACACACGACGGACAGCTACCACGGCATAAGCTCGCTTGGCCTTTCAACAGCATTCCAGTACACACTAGTTTCATTCCAGCCTTTATAAATGTGTCTGCTATACCAAAAATGTCAGATTGATGGATTGACTTTTATCAATGGCATTGTCCTTTGATCTTCATAAGCGCACTTATGTGAATTGACCCTAGCTTGAGTATAATTGCTGAGCAATGATGTCTTAAGCTAGCCTAATCAATAGCATATAAAGAAAAGAACAGGACACGCTGTGGCAGATTTTAACATTCTTTATAATTCAACATTTGGCGTTTTTAATCATTTTAACCCTTTAACACTAAAGCTGGACAAACAACATTTGCAGTGGTGTTGAGAAATGTCAATTTCCAGACAAATATAGGATTACATTTGAAAATTTACCACTGGAATGACTGGCTCAGTAACCAAGTCAGTCATTTCAGTGGTAAATTTTCTAAAATAAACTCATGGTCTGCCAATGGATATTTACTATGAGAAGACTAAAATTTGTTCTTTAACAAATTTTAGCCTTTAAAGGCAACTTGATTTAGTAAACAAACTGTTTCTATGGTAGCTTAATGTAAAACTGTATAAGAATTCGATTAAAGTTATCGCTGCCTGATGTAGCAATACCATTCAGTCAGATTATCATTGACAACAAGCTTATTTTGAGAATAATGGCATGTTGCAAATATCACATGCAGATATAGAATAACCCTTTAATGGCCAAGATTAGTCAAGAAAATCAAGCCTTTGGCCTGGCAAATCTATTTTGCAGGCTACAGGATTAACATTTGAAAATTTACCACTGGAATGACTGGCCTAATACTCAAGCCAATTATTCCAATGGTAAATTTCAAAAATAAATATCACTGATACCTGGAAAAAAGTTGCTGCCCAATATATTCAACAGCTTACCTGAATGATTACAATGAAATTGTGATATTGGAGTGGCACATGTATAAGAGCAGTTATGCTGCAAATTGAGAAAATTGTATTAAATCTATTAGAAAAGTTTGAATTGTAACTGAAGTCTAACTGACAAGTAACTGAAATTTCAGTTACTTATGCAATGTAACTGGTTACATTTCAGTTACTGTAACTGAAAAAATTCTTCAGTTACAAGTTACTTCAGTTACCTGAAAAATGTAAATAAGTTAGTCAGTTACAATTACAAGTTACCCCAGCCCTGCCTGTTGCCAATGTGTACGTGTTATCAGGGCATGTTATCTGGGTGAGCCGATATGCTGGGCGGATCAGATATAATTTCAGCGGAGTGATGCTGCATTTGAAAACATTTTTATAAATGTTATATGTCAAGCGTACCTTTGGTGGATGCCTGTATTGAAGTGTTAAACTATTTAGGGTCGGTGATCCAAACTCTGTGGTATACCAAATTCCGTGGGAAGGCTTCGTTTTCAAGTTATAGTGACATATCACAGATATAATAATAATGATTTGTTTATATTTTGAAGCATCTTATCTGACAAATCTAATTATACCAAAACCAGCTCAAAATGCACAATCTTTTAGTTTTAATTACACAAGATTGCATAACCATGTGTGAATCCGTAGTAAAGAATGGCCGCTTTTGAAAAACGCTCGGAAATGTTGACTGAGATTTCAATAGAAATTTCCACTTTTATAGTCGGCATTCATTCCTACTATTATACTAGCATCTAGATCAGATTATCTAGTTAACAGATGGAGCTTTTTGGAGTGATTGCTGCTTGGATGGCTTCTCAGCATTGTTTCAATCACAAGCCCCTACTCCCAAAAATTCTATTAAATTCTATTAAAATGTGACCTAATTCCGTGGTATTGCAGATTGAAATTTAAAATTAAATAACAGGTTTATTTTCTCTCCTAATCTTGATTTTGTAGAACTAAATGTTAGAATCACAATGATTTATGCATTTTGGCAATTTCTGTGAATTGTTCCCATTATTTGAACCATATTTTTGTTAAGGGGGTAGTCTGAGCATTGCCAAAACTGGTCCCATTTTAAACATGGCTCTTAACTTATCCGTGTTTTGTAATAAAACAGCTTCTGTGCCCCTACTGTAACTCAAGAACACTAAACACATGTGGAATGCATGATTTATTTCATTTATTGGCATTTTAGGCATTTAGTATGCTATTTTGTGCATTGCCATGGAGTTCGGCAGCCATGGTCATGTTCGACTCCTAACCATAGTTAGCTATAGCTAACTAGAATACCAGTCGAACTTCAAATAGTTAACTACAACTAGCTAGTCAACTAGTCAACCGGGAAGGGGGGGGGGGGGAGCACCGGACCTCGGTTCAGATGGTTAATGCGATATTTGCATAAATTTCAAAATGGCGGACACCAATCGCTTGCCACGAATAAATGCATATAAAAGTGTAAATATTTCACTAAATAACAATTCGGTTTGATGAAATTATGCTTTCCCATTGTGTGTCAATGTTACCAAGCCTATATTCCCTCCCACTTTATGCCATATGGATGCTTTTTGACGTCTTAGCGGACAAAAATAACCCATTTTCGAAGGTCATCAAAACAGACGACAGAAAGGGTTAATGGAGACTAGTACCCGGCTCCAAATTTTCTGCAATAGTAATTCAATAGGGAAGCGGGTACCAACAACGACTACGATCAAGTTCGACTGGGCATAGCAACTGAGCATGATGATCAGTAAACAGCAAACTGACTATAGTTAGCGAATCGAACTTGATACATGACTTGCCAAATAGCATGTAAATTTTGATGGAGGGTTCCAAACTTTATTGCCAGATACTAACAAAATTTTACATAAATTCCCTACAAAACTTATATATTTTAATTTATATAAGCAGCAAGAGAATACTTAAAATAATCGATCGGTGAGTATACTTTTTCACTGATTGGTATGAGTTTGGTGATTGGCCTAAGGAAATTATGTTTTAGCTAAATACCACGGAGTTTGGTTGCCCCATCCTATCTATTTGGAAATAAATATAATCGTGAATCTTCATCTTGGGATGTTATCAGATTTCGTGAGGGACAGATCAACATTCCCACTCGGCCTCTAAAATGGGCCCAAATAAAACACGTTATAGATAGAATCATCAATAAATTCGACAATACTCACCACAGACACTGCAATTTATGCCACCATCGTAATCGTCGTATGCCTTGAGAAGTCTGACGATATCTTCTAATCTCAATGACCTACTTCCAACTCCTTCATTATCGTAACGGTAATGTTTTGTCGTATTCAGCTTTAACCTCTTCGGCCTTGTACACATATCTATCGCCTCCAAATCCTCCATCCTCGGCGACGATGTCACCATTGCGACAGCGCTAAATTGTATAAAGTTTAAGGCAAACTTGACAGTTTCCAAACTTAAAAACAATCGCCATACCATGTGCTTTCCAGTTCTGTGTATATTTTTCTTCTGTCAATCTATGATGTCATGAACAGGTCAACCCATAGAAATAGAGCATTTGGTATATCCCCGATCACGTGGGACTATTTTCGCGGGGAAAATGTTTGAGGGGAACTGTTGACGGGTTAACCATCAGTCACGTGGAAAAATTCGCGGGAATTAGCTCTTCCGGTTATTTTCAGGTGGGCTATAAAATGCGAGTCATATTCTATTCTATTCTATTGTGTAACTCCCGCCTTTTCATTATTCGCACCCAGCAGAACTGGTGATTGTGGCTACATACACTAAGTCTTAACTAACCCATAATTAATAATAAAGGTGCAATCAATTAATATCAATTACATACAGGACATGATTTGTTACATGAATAGATGAGCTCCCCCACCCCCCTCCCTAGCTCTCCTACCCTCCATCCCTTTATGTTCATGAATGTAATTGTCCTCTTTTACTGTTGTATCCTACATGTATGTACCTACTGTTCATATAGTATCACGTAATATATGTAAATGCAAATGCGTTTGAATATTTGGGCACACGGCTGGTACTGAAATTCTGAGTATGCACCTGCTATCTATGTATCTGCTGGTAGTGACTATTTTTTGTAAAACTCTTTGCAGACCAGGAGAAGACTATTTTTGACATTTTAACACTGGAATGACTGTTTCGCTTATTGAACCAGTCATTCCAGTGTAAAAATTTCTAAAATAGTCTTCTCTTTATCTGCACATGGAACTTTAATATGAAAAAAGAATACTTATTTCACCATTAACACTTTAACCCTCGAATTTGTTTTTAAAAATTTCAATTTTCTCAACGCAAATGTCTATTTGCTGACCAAGAGAAGACCTTTTTGAAAATTTACCACTGGAATGACTGACTCGGTTATCGAGCCAGTCATTCCAGTGGTAAGTTTTCAAAAATATTCTTTCCTTGGGCTGCAAATGGACATTAGAAAATTCCCAGTTGCCACGTTTGCTAACCAGGCAGACTATTTTTGAAAATTTACAACTGGAATGATTGGGTCGATGATCGAGCCTGTCATTCCAGAGATAAATTTTCAAAAATAGTTTTCTCTTGGTCTGCAAATGTGGCGTTTCTCGAGACAACTACAGAAGCCATTTTGACTGATATGAGAGTTAAAGGGTTAAGGGGCAACATCATATTGAGGAATCTGAAAATTCAATGCTTTAATGCATTGAATTTTCAGATTCCTAAATATTATGTTGACTATTTTGAAGGGTAATTTCATTGATAGCCATTGCATCCTATGGAAGCAACATGTGTCAGTCAAATTACTTTCAAAATAATTATCAAATATTATGTTCAATATTCTGAAAAGAATTTTATTGATATCTGCTACTGCGCCTATGGCAGCAACAGGTTCCAGTCAAAATACATTCAAAATAGTTATCAGCGTATCTGTATGAATTTAACAAATATTCTGTTGAATATTTTGAAGATAATTTGACTGGCACCTGCTGTGTGTCAAAGTTTCCGGTCAAATTTGTTTCAATATGTTCATCAACTTATTCAAGACCTGAACTAAGATTTTGGCACTTCTAGATTAAAATGTTTAAATGTTAACTTTGTCTGAGATCATCTTAGATACACATGGCTGAGTATGTGCTTATAGCCAGAGTGAATGACAAGCGCTTATAATCACAATGCGCGAACAGTAAATTAACCCATGTCAACAGAATTATCAGCA
The DNA here is from genome assembly GCA_034401795.1 of Chaetoderma sp. LZ-2023a. NCBI lineage: Eukaryota > Metazoa > Mollusca > Caudofoveata > Chaetodermatida > Chaetodermatidae > Chaetoderma > Chaetoderma sp. LZ-2023a. The sequence continues at coordinate 71,465,250 of CM067359.1, read as the reverse complement.
TCTACTATTTATTGATCTTGGTTACTTTTAAATGTCTATTTGCATTCCAAGGAGATAATCTTTGAAATTTCACCTTGATACCTCCCCACTAATTGACGAAACTATATTTTTCTAACAGCTTTCGATGTCCTATTTAAGATTATGTATGTTAACATGTGATAAACTGGGACTCAATATGGGTGTTGATGCGTTATATTAGAGCTAATAACCACAGTGAAGCAGACCATATTAAGGGGTAGGGGTATTAAAAACTGAGATATCTTTTGATAGAATCATTGTAGATTGGTGATCGACCACTCGAAATGTTGCTTATAGTATCGTCTACGATTGCATATGGGTTACATGCAAATTGGTTTCACAATGAGATCGGCAGAGGTCAAAAGGTCACAAATCTTCGCCACAGCTTAAAATCTAGCAACTGTATGTTGCTATCACCGACCAAGCACCAGTAAAGGAACATTCTAGTTTTAACAGCTTAAGATTGATCAAAAGGCACCATTTGACAAATATAATGAGTAAAAAGAATATTGTTACTATGACAACTGACATCATGGCCAATTTTTGATAATCGATGAAAAATGCATTCATTGTAAATTAATTAAGTAGATTTTACTAAAATCGTTGTAGATTGGTGATAGACCACTCAAAATGTTGCTTATAGTATCGTCTATGATTGCATATGATTTACATGGAAATCAGTTTCGTAATGAGGTCGGCAGAGGTCAAAATGTCGCAAATCTTCGCCACGGCTTAAAATCTAGCAACTATATGTTGCTATCACTGACCAAGCACTGGTAAAGGAACATTCTAGTTTTAACAGATTAGGATTGATTAAAAGGAATCATTTGACAAATATAATGAGTAAACGTTTACTCATTTAATAAAATATTGTTACTATGACAACTGACAGCATAGCCAATTTTTTAGAATCGATGAAAAATGCAATCATTGTAAACTAAGCTTGAAATGAGCATATCATCGAATCGAAATTGTGTAGAGCAATCAAAAGAGCATTCAAAATGTTTTTATTGTTGCTTGTTTTACCCACCGACTATAAATCCACTAACTATATTTGAACTCCTCTTAATTCGTCACTGTCACTATTATCTGCAGAGTCTTCTAGATTTTCGCTATCTTCGCCAGTGGAACTGTATTTCTGCTTATTCTCTTCCTTTTCACGTTCCTTCTCTAGAATATCAGCCAACATAGATGGCAGTATCTCACCATCACACCACTTGGCTCGAGTCACTGTTCACTCTATACAGTCCAGCGATTATTCTCAGTGGGTTCAGGGATGTATGGCTTCGGTGCATGGAATCGCTTCCAAATAGTTACCTGATAGTTAACCCTCTTTATGTGCTCACTGAGGCAAACTCTCGGTGGAGGTAAGGTGGATAAGTCAACGTTTTTCTTGGGATTGATATTTTTCTCTGCATCACCACATTTTGCCATTAACATTGAGAAACGAAGTGCGTCAACGTTTGTTATGGGAGTAATCTTGTACAGTCCGCAGGTGAAATCCTCTAATTGAAGAAAGAGATTCTCTGTGATGTTCCATGACTCACTAATGGTTGTATCACATTTGGTGAAGGCATAAAAACCTAAAAGGGCAGAACAGTAAAGTGGTGTAGAATTCTTAGCCAATCTTGAAATGTCCAACAGCTTTCGATTGTTTTCAGAACCAGTATCAAATAATACGTGTGTCTTCATGATTTGGGCATAGTACAGTAGAATTAAAACTGCATCGCTAGGTGGACTTCTGATATGCACAAAATCATAGCCCATAGTTGTTGTATAAGCACAATAGAGAATAACCCCTAATTGTATCTGTTTCTTCTTGGTCAGATTCTATGGCTTGTTTTCAAGGTTTTTTTTTTATTGGTTCAAATAAATCTATATTCCTTTCAAGTCTCTCTGTTATAAAAGTATCTTTGGCCAGTTTCCCAAATGACTCAGCAGCCATGATATCGGTTTGGATATGGGTAGATGCAGGAGCACCAGACACAATACGGAACAGCTTATCATTATAATCGAGACCGAAAAGATTCATGAAGCTATCAACGGACTCCATTACATTTACAGTGGTTGCCTCACTTTTGCGTACCTGTGAAGGACGGGCATCCCAATGGCTATTGTTCCTATCTGTCTCGTCTGTCATATCTGCCATTTGGAACATTGTTTCCACATATCTTGCTCGTTCATATGCCGTCTTTCACCAACGTCGATGTGCATCATAGTTATTCAAGATAATAGATATGCCAGCCACGCTTCCTCCTGCCCATGCATGCGACTTTGCGTGCATCATAAATGTCTTCTCTATTGTTTTGTATACTGCCCACAAATGTCCAGACACAGCGGATCTTACAAAACTTATAGCACCTAACTTAATTAGCTCCGTTGCTCCGGGGTGTGATTCTTCTTTGCTTGCCAAGAAAACAGAAAAGTAGGTAAGACACCTTGCATAATTCTGCCCATCAAAACTAAAGAACAGGTCAGCCATGCGATTGCGACATGTTCCGTACAAATAGTAATTGTTTGTCTTAACTGCATTTAGGAGAGACCACAGCAACCAAGCATGGTCCATGTAAGATAACCAAAACTTACCTAATAGTATATACTATATAGAATATACTAAACGTCTTACCTACTTCGCCATTGCTAACTCACAATCGCAAGTCTGAGTAGTCATTTAGATATGAATGAAATGCTGTATCATTCGACAATAGTTCGAATTTCTCTTTGGTTCTTACTTCCAATAATGTGGTTACTTTTGCCAATGAATTTGGTGGCAAATTCTCTAATAATCGGATCATTTCGTAGAATGCTATTTGTAGAGTAGCAATCGTTCAAGACCTTCAGCCATTGCTTTGTGGCAGTAGATGGCTCGACTATAATTCGCACCAGACAGCACACCTTTAATAGATCCGGAAGTCATCAGGCCAGATTCTAGTAGAATCCCAGTGAATCCAAATCCACTCATCTTCTTTCCTATATGATTTTCATATAGGTGCATGCCAAATGAAAAGTACCAATCATAACTATGTGATCCTTGTGGTAGTCTGGGTCTTTCCATATGATGGGCTAAACTTTCATACACACGCCTAGATCAAAGTTCGTTATGGCATATTTCTGCCCAGCATCTTCTAATGCCTGTTTGGACATTCTAAGACACTCTTTTACAGTGACATATTCTGTTATTGATCAAATGCTTTCTAATTACATCTTAGTTCTTTGATTTATTACTCCTGATGCCGTATTTGTTGCTTGAGTAGCATATAAAATCCATCTATGTGTAAAGCAATTACTTTACACAATTTCGATTCGATGATATGCTTATTTCATGTTCGTTTACAATGATTACATTTTTCATCGATTCTCAGAAATTGGCTATTCTGTCAGTTGTCATAGTAACAATATTCTATTAAATGGGTAATCTTTTACTCATTATATTTGTCAAATGGCGCCTTTTGATCAATCTTAAGCTGTTAAAACTAGAATGTTCCTTTACTGGTGCTTGGTCGGTGATCGCAACATACAGTTTCTAGATTTTAAGCTGTGGCGAAGATTTGTGACATTTTGACCTCTGCCGACCTCATTAAGAAACTGATTTGCATGGAAACCATATGCAATCGTGGACGATACTATAAGCAACATTTTGAGTGGTCAATTACCAATCTACACCGATTCTATCAAAATCTACTTAATTAGTTTACAATGAATGCATTTTTCATCGATTCTCAGAAATTGGCCATGCGGTCAGTTGTCATAGTAACAATATTCTATTAAATGAGTAAACATTTACTCATTATATTTGTCAAATGGTGCCTTTTGATCAATCTAAAGCTGTCAAAACTAGAATGTTCCTTTACTGGTGCTTGGTCGGTAATAGCAACACACAGTTGCTAGATATTAGGCTGTACCGAATATTTGTGACCTTTTGACATCTGCCGATCTCATTGTGAAACCGATTTGCATGTAACCCATATGCGACCGTAGACGATACTATAAGCAACATTTTGAGTGGTCGATCACCAATCTACAATGATTCTATCAAAAGATATCTCGGTTTTTAATACCCCTATCCCTTAATATGGTCTGCTTCACTGTGGGTATTAGCTCTAATATAACCCATCAAAAACCATATTGAGTCCCAGTTTATCACATGTTAACGTACATAATCCTAAAGAGGACATCGAAAGCTGTTAGAAAAATATAGTTTTGTCAATTAGTGGGGGTGTATACAGGTAGGCCCCTCCAGCCCACGGACTAATATAGAGAGTACTGGTTGAGTAGATTGTACTGTAGTCAAAAGTGCTCAAGTGACCACCTGTGTTTTAGGGCTAAAAGATTGCAGTTCTTTAACACACATGATCATATGAATATTATTAGTTTTCCTGAAAATCAACGCATTGACTAAAGCAGCAACAACGTTTAGTCCAATTGTTTCATTAACCTTTTGGTGCCCAAACCCGCCAAAACCAGCCTTTGTCTTGGTCTTTACAAATGCACCCATTCCTTACTTTTTATATGGTGATCACATTTATTATGCACTAGAGATGCGTTGCTGTAGTCTATATCAGAAACAAATTAACTAAAATTTGTTGGCTTGCTAAGATCTCAACTGACTTAAGTCAGAAGTAATTAAAGAATATACCTGATTCTGCATATTTAGGTATATTGATGTCTGAGAGCTACATGCTAAGAAATTCATAGTGAAATGGGTTAATAAATCACAGAGAATTACATTTCTAATTTCTAGCAACGGAAATGTCTTTTTTATGGTTTGACAAACAATTTGGCTGAGCGTTTTGAAATTAATTTGACTGGGTGCTGTGGCTGTTATTTACAACAGCAGCTAGTACCAATCAATTTTGAAAGAAATACAAAATGAGAAAAGTAGTGCATTTGAAAAAAATCAAATGCATTTGAAAACTCAATTGCAAATGCAACCCCTTTCATGCAAATAAATGCACATGCAAATACATGAGATTCAAATGCAAGTGCAAATGCAAATGCGTCAGAAATTTCATAATTGCATCTAAATGCAAATGCAAGTGCAAATGCATTCAAATGCAAATGCTGCATTTGCATTTGTACCCAAGCCTGGTTGCTGTATAGTATAGCCTAGCGTACTGCGGTCCTAGTGTCTTATATAAAATAAACAAAACAAGTAACTAGGATGGCTGCTTGCCATATACATAACTAACTATCACAGTATTGACAGTAAATCAGGTCATAGGACCTTGCAGTACTCGTTAGTCATAAGCACAAAAACATGGATAATATTTACAAATCTAAATACAAATTATAAAATGTGGTCTCAGACGACCGGGGCCGTACCTGTTAGTCATCAGTACCTGTAAAGAAATAAATAAATACAATAGCTAAATGAGTACCTATTAGTCATCGGTACGGGAAAAGTTCATAAATCACTGTAAATGCTGCATCACAGATGAGGAACGCGAGGTGGAACGATTCTGAAGTTGCTTGAAGATCTCTGCAGGCGAACTGTTGATGCGGCTCACTCTCAAAGACGGATGTCCACTAGATAGTCATAATAGCTAATACAATAATTAAGCAGAATGTTAGAAAGTGTCCATGCGGTAACGGAAGTTTGAAAGTTGCCTGTAACATGAAGGGCTACAGTTGTAATTTATAATTAAACAATGCATGTACATTCCTGGGTACACCGGACCTGATACATCGCATAGCTCTTGCGGTATGCCAGGCAGAGTCCTACCAGACTGTGGCCTAAAAGTTGAATGGCCAGGAGATACTCCTTACGTTCCGGATCTCGGCATATGTTCCCAAAGAGAGAAAGAACTTTCCTGTGTATTTGGGCTTCAACTGGTTCAGCCCCAAGTAGGGCATATACAGCCACATCAGCACATCTCTCTGGAAGCGATTGCATTTGCTTGAGTTTTTGCTTCTGTAGTTGCTCAACGCGGGCTAAAGCTCTATCCATCAGGCATCTTACTTCAAGACCAAAGGTTAATCTGGGTAACACATATAATGTCCATATCTTATATATCAAAACAGGGTTTAGGCCCCTTTTTCTGTGCATACTCGCTCCCATCAATGCATACAGCGTCCTGGTAGCGCTTGCTATTATCGGTTTAATGTCCACACGCCCATTACTGAGTGGGGTGAGTCCAAGATGTGTCATGGTTTCTGAGGTCGCTAACTGGTTTCCTCCCAAGCTGAGTATAGGGTTCCTGTTACCGTTCTTGTTGACCATCATGGTGACACATTTTGAGACCTTGTGAGTAAACCGTTCTTTATTGGAGTAAGCTTTCACTATGTTGAGCAGAATTTGCATGTGCAGTTGATTGTCTATCATGTATATTACGTCGTCGGCACAGGCTGGTGCTGCAACATTGATGCTCCCAACCTGTGTGCCATATCCTGTCTGCTCAATTTGCCGGAGCCACGGATTTATGTATTGTACATAACATTGTGCCGATACTATATCCCCCTGTAATTATCCTTGTTTTAGTTCGATCACTTCGGATAGTTTGCCTTCCCATTTCACCTTGGACTTTGGATTGCTGTAAAGTTGGTCCAATATTATCCAGCTTTATCCTGAAACACCTGCATGGTACAATTTGTTTACAAACCCAGGAATCCATACCACTTCGAAGATCTTTTCAGCATCAAGCATTACGAGATAAAGCTCTTTCTTATTCTGCTTTGCCTCCATTATAGCTTCAGTTACTAACAAGGCTAACACAATGAAAACTAGGTAGAAAATATAGTTGAGCGAGTTCGGTACAGTTCAGTGAGTTTGATATACTATATGTATAAAACAAATAATCCAATTGTTTTTACATTTCAAGCAGTGGCGTAGCCAGGGGTGGGATATATTGGTGGTGGTGAACATGGCCGTAGTCTGGATGGCAAGTGGGGTGAGGCGATTTCTCACCAGATTGGGGGGGGGGGGGCATTTTTAAAATATGGATGCTCTCATGCAGATGCATGGGTTCTCCTGTATTTCTGGAGGTGAATATAAATCATCAGTTGGCAGTTAAATTATTATATTTTTATCCCATTTTACTTTTCTCACAAGGTTTCTTTCATTTTTTTCTTCTTGCGACGTTGGTGTAAATCTTAACCCGTGCGTGCATGTGTGGGGTGGGGTGGGGTGGGTGGAGTTTGGTAAGTGGTGGTGTTAACGCACATGAGTGTGTACCTCCCTCCCGCTCGCTGAGTAGGGGGTAAGGGGTCTTCCAAGAAAATTAAAAAATTAGTCTCTCCGAGAGGTTATATTTCCTGCATTTAAGACGCCAAAAATATCTTGCTAACATGCAACTAAATACTCTACTAATTGGAATGTGCATTACTAGTGAAACACTGGCTTGTCAATCATAACAAAATCTATCCGACATGATCTCATATAAGACTCAATTTCTGCAGAATTCTGCTATATGTAGATTAATGGATGAATCCACATATTTAGGTATAGCCCACCCATCTCTAGCTATAAGCTCTGCCCATGCATTGAGCGTGTCAAGATAAATTCATAGAATCTAAACTCTGATATCCCAGAATCCCATTTTCAAGGTATCTATGCACAGGTGACCTGTTGGATAGTTTGAAAGTAATTTGACATGGTGCTGTTGATGCCTATGGGCGTTACTGTTTAGTGTAGCTCCATCGCCTCATCGTCCATCGAGCTCCTCCTCGGTATCCAGTGTTTCAGCACCGACCCGATGATACTGGTCAGCTAGCCTCGGGGTTGTTTAAGGGAGGGATGAGCGTGGCACCGGCGACCACAAAATCCGACACACAGAGTCGGCAGAACGACATCGTTCCGGTGGGGCCGGGCAACCATTGCCGCCTACAGTGAACACCACCATATCATCCCGACTGTTGGTGTAACTGGAGTGATGCTGCATGGTGTTACTTAGAAAGAATACTACTAAAAACACATAATGCAGGCGATTCGAGGACCGGCTTATGAGAAGTTAATACTGATGACAATATTAGATCGTCAACTAAGTATATCATAAATGAGACGTAATGGACTGACTGTAATTATATCTCACCAAAGATACCTATCCTATCCTTGATTATGCAATAGGTACCCATGCAAGGGAGCTGCCCTGATGCGGGTTATTAATTTAATATAAACTAATGCTTCAGGTGGGCCAACGAGTTGGTTTTACAAGACGAAAATGCCTCGCGCAGGCCTCCGTCGAAGCGGAGGAGAGAGTATGACCGAAGCCGTACTCCCCATTCAGCTAGTGCATAATGTATATTATATTATCCTAGTGTTATATAAGTTTAAGGGATTTGAGCTGTATTACATGGAGGCGGAGTGCCGAATTCAACAGAAGTCGACCCTATTACCTCATGCTAGATACTGATTTAGTCGTCACTGCATTATTTTGGTGGTTCTTCCAGTGGAGCTAAGCCGTCCTTTAGTTATTTGGTCCAGACACATAGGTATTTATTGCCTCGAAAGGCCTATCACCTACTTTCCTTTAGAACAGGTTGTCTTCCTGGCACCTACTTGTAATCAGCGCTACATATAAAAATTAAATAACTATACCACATTAAAGATAAGCGCCTATTAGTCATGAGCACAAGTCCGTTCTTATAATAGAAAAGTTTGTTTGGTACCTGTTAGTCATCAGCGCACTTAGCTGTGGAATGACTACACACTCCGTCACTACCTTTCCAACTGATGATTATGAAGTTATTGGTTTGATTGTCATCTATCAAGTCCTTGATTTGAGGTCCCAATCACACCATTCTAGGCCGATTTTATTTCAGTCTATTATTGGTAACTTCCCAGTTTTTACACTGGTACCCATTTATACTCCTGGGTGGTGAGAGAGAGAGAGGGGTAACGAGGAGGGAAGGAGATTGATTAACGATAATTTGAGAGAAAGTTAATGTTTTTAAGCAAGCAATGATTGCAATCAAGTTAATGTACATTGTGCTCGGTTTCATGTTGCCATATTCAGCATTTTAATTCTTATTCTGTGTTTGCAGAAAGTGAAGGGGCGGGGCAAAGCTCCTCCAGGCATGCTCTGTTCCAAGGGCAACCACTTTATGAAGCGGATGTTTGCTGCGCATCACTGTATGACCTGCGCCAAGTGTAAAGTAGGTTCTCCTTGTGATGTCTGCGTTGGGTGGTCGTCTGAACTTGTGGCCGAATTTGATAGAGAAAGGCGAGTGCATATGGAGAGAATCGAGAAAGATAAGGCATCTCAAGTTGAACAGTCTTCTTTCAGAGGTTTAGAAGATCATCTCAACGAAAGAATGGATTCGGCCTTGGGCATCTGGGCGGCCCAGTTTAAGGTCATGTTTGAATCACTTCAGTCAATGGCTCCGTCGATGCAATCCAGTGCAGGACAACCAATCAGTGGTCTGGCTGGGCTTGCGGATGAGCATGTACCCGCCCCTTCTGTCGCTGTGGCTTACAAGCCAACGGCAGAGGAGTAGGAATTGCGGTTGCTGAGAGATGCTGGCATGCCGGTTCTCTCGCAAATGACAGATTCCATTCATTCCCATGGGTCTCCCCTGGGATATGTTCGGGTCTGCCAGCCGGATTGTGATGTCGAAGTTCCATCGAGCATTTTCCATTCAGATTTCGTCTCATCTGGTTTGCCATCCGGTCCGTGTTTTATGGCTCCTGGCGGTGTTATGGATGCGGGTTCGTCAGTGCCTCTCAGAGACAGCCATCTCGTAGTATTGGCAGACACAGTCCCGGCTCCTGTATTGGAGTCGATGGATTGCATAGATACCATATCAGTAGATTCTCTCGGTCGTGAGTAGCCGGGCCACAGACACCCTTCGAATTGGAAGCCGGGTCCAGGGATCTCAGCAGGGATCGTCAGCAGCCTTCTCATCCAAGAGTTAAAAGGAAGACGAGAATGGTAGTCCCTTGATGGACGAATCCTCGTTTTGCATGGAGGCTGAGTGAGTGCAGGTTCTTGCCTGGATGTCCGACCATCTCGGGTTAGCTTCAGACCAAGGGTCGCAGCATAATCCAGTGATGGAGCGGATGTCAGAGTGTTCGGCTAGTGCTCTGTCCAGTGACTCTTCTGTCATGCCTACCCTTCCCCTAGATACTCAAACTTCCAACATTTTGGAAGTTGTGGTGTGGCATTTGGTTCAGCCAGAGGATTCCTTGCTGAATCCCCCCCCCCCCCAACGGGATCAGAAGTAGGGTCCGTTTTCCTGAGCAAGCCTATCATCAGTATGCTCACGTTCCTCATCTATCTGGCAAGGAACATGAGGCCATGAATAGGCCATTGGCTGGGAAATCCAAGGGATGTTCTCGACCATTGATATTCCAACCTAATAAAGATGCATTCTATGAGCTTTTGCTCATTGAAGATGCATCAAGAGCGGCCATGGTCGCACCATATCGCACAGCTGTACTGTCCTGCAGGGGATGCTGACCTGCATGGTAGAAGGTGAGGTAGTGCCTGAGGCTGCTTCCGGAATTGTCTGTGACATCGTGCGTTTATACCAAGATTGCCTGGCCAGGGTGATCACAAGAAAGTTGGTGGAGTGAAGGAAAATGGTTCTAGATTGCATAGCGGAGGTTATATTCAAACATTGGGGCAAGCCAAATGTGGATCTATTTGTAATGAAAGTAAACAAAAAGATGGTCACATACGTGTCCCCGATCCCAGATCCAATAGCCGTAGCAGTAGATGCACTGGCGATAAGTTGGAAAGGAATGTACCCTTACGTGTATGCTCCAACAATTCTGACCCCAGAAGTTCTGGCAAAGATAAGAGAGGGCACATGCCAAGTACTACTGATCCCTCCTCATTGGCCGGGTCAATCATGGTTTACATATCTGTTGGACCCTCTGGTCTGCAATCCGATCCCTCTTCCAGACAGAAGGGACTTGATTTCTCAGAACAAGGGTCTGTATTACCACGACAGACAAGAAATGCTCAAATTGAGGGCATGGATGTTATCAAGCAGTGAGCAATTGAGGGTGGCTTTTCTGATCAAGCAGCGAAATTTGTCGCTTCAGCCAGAAGGGGTTCAACCACCAAAACCTATAATTATCGAATCAACAAGATCGCAGAGTGATGCAAGGGAAAAATATTAATCCCATTGTCTCCAGATTGTACAAAGACTGACTTCGTGAGCCAGTGGAACGTTTATGTTCCAGTGGGGCCATGCGACTATCACTGCGGAAGTTAAACCACACCGTCTCATCCCGACTGTTTGTGTCACCATTGTGGCGGTCCATTTGCTCCATTTAGAGCCTAGACATGATTAAATACAAAATTAGTTATAACGTAACAAACAAACAATGGTACTCGTTTTCTGTTACAAGAGAGAAATCAAGTACATAGGGTCGAGTTGATGAATCGTCTAATATGGTCCTCGCCAGAGGTACCTCACTGATCTCTGATTGGTATAATCAGTGAGGTATCCCCGCAAAGGAGAGTCTGAATGTGGCTACGTAGCAAGTTTAATATAAACTAAATTAACCCCTAACACAAAACATTATTTGTTGTGAGAGGAATGTGCCTCGCGCAGGCCTCCATCACAGGAAAATGGCTACAATGTCAAAGCGGAGGAAGAGAGATGGCAAAAAGGGCCACCCTCATGTTCAAACTATGCTATGAAAAAAGAGTCAACCTAGTGAAATTATAAGTTATTGTGATGCACGCTGTATTACGTGAAGGTGAGGTGGATGATTTCCGTAGAATTCAACACTGTCAACTTATGTAAGTCAAAAGATACTGAATTAGTGGTTTCCCCTTTATTTATGCGATCCTTCTACTAGATCCTATCATACCAATTAGTGTTGGGGTACAGATCAAGGTTAAGCTGCAAGTGGCTGGGTATTCTAACTATCTTTAACATATAAGCCTGACTGGCGAGAATGCCTAGTGACCGTATGGCCACCCTCACGGAGCATCCCTCTCAGTTAGACAGCATGCGGATATGTCATGAGGTGGCAGCTCCAGAATCATATGAGGATCCTGTCACCACGCATCCTGACCACCTATAACAGCCCAGGGACAAGTTACATCACATAAGCATTGAAAAGCACATATAAGTTCATGGTGGGGACAAAGAGATAGCTATCCAACTATAGCTACCTTCCTGTGAGGGTGTGGTGTGATCTAAGACCGCACCCCATTGTAGAGTTAGATGGAGAACTGTGTCCTGTCCTTCACCCAGCGTGTCAGGGGCGGATCATGTGAGATCCACACTGGGGGACTAGAATTTTACCTGTCTTCAAGGTTATATAAAATCGCCCAGAGATGCACTGCAAGCCAGTAATTATAATATTTTCTAAGTGCTTCCTACTTTGGCGTGGTTATCTAAACTAACACGTATCCGAAGATACATGGGGAGTGTTTGCGGTCATCTACACTTTGATTCTAACCGCTCTGAAACCCCAATAGTTTCAAAACCAGCTCTAATCAACGTGGTTGAGGGAAGCCCAATGATGGTGATGAGTCATCGGATATGGCTAGCCAATTCTGGGAGCATTTCTTCTGCTCATCTCTGCAAATTATTTTGAGTTGCAGACGATGTCTCTCCCAGGGCGGTGTCCTCGAATCTCTCAGACAAAGCGCTCTCTAGCTCCATGTATGTGGGTGTTAAGTCTGACCCCAAATCTGCCAGCACCTGTAAGGCCTTTCCTGACAGTTTTGCAGGCAGATATTCTCCCATCTGCTGATGCGTCCATCTGTTTGTGTGGCTGATGATCTCGAAATGGCACTGGAGGAGCGCAGACAGAGACAATTACTCTTATATTCGTAAGAATAGGAAGCCTTATGGTATATGGCCAATTTATACCACCTAGCCAGTGTGTGGTGTTACATATCCGCTACTCCTGGAAAAGAGACGTACACAAAATGCCTCCTACAGAATAATCGTCCCTTACTACTTATAAACCTATCCTATTGAGCTAAAATAGTCAGGTTTAGTCGGCCACATGTCAGGTTCACATAGTGAGAACATGAATAGTGACCTCAGTGAAAAATTGATGATGTTGGGGAACGAGGTGGTGCGGTTGTTGTTGTTGTTGTTGTTGTTGTTGTTGTTGTTGTTGTTGTTGTTGTTGTTGTATAGTGTAGCCTAGCGAACTGCGGTTCAAATGTTTTTGTATGAAATAAGCAAAACATATAACTAGAATGGCTACTGCCATGTAACTAACTATCACAGTATAGTAAAATATGAGGTCACACAACCTTGAACGTGCCTGTTAGTCATCGGCACAAAATAAGAATAAATATATACAGTTAAAAAGTATAAATTATAAAAATGCGGTCTCAGATGACAGTACATGTTAGTCATCAGTACCTGATAAAGAAATTAATACATTAATACAATAATGCAGTACCTATTAGTCATCGATACGGAAAAGGTTCTGGAATCACTGTAGTTGAAGCATCACATATTCAGAATGCAAGGTGGCACGATGCGGAAGTTAGCTGCTAGGAAAATCTGTAGGCGAACTATCTGATGTGGCTCACTCTCAGGAATGGTGAATAAAAACTGGTGTGGATGCGGATGGCTAGTAGTTAGTCACGTTTATACACACAGTAAATAATTGACATGGTGTTCAGAAGTTCCGTAGTGATGCGGAAGTGTGTAGCTGCCCTGTAGTTATGAAGGGCTACAGTTGTAAGTTATATGATTCGGATGCATACTGGTGGTTCACAAGACGAGGTGCTCCGCATAGCTTGTGCGGTGCATCAGGCAATGTCCCCTGACTGCGGTTGAAATGTCTAAAACTCTGCACGACACATGTGCAGATTTGGAACTACCACAGTTTGACGTGGTATCGCAGATCTGGCGAGTTATCCATCGAGAGCATCACATGCCCTATATACTTTGACAAGCGTTAGATCGGGGTCAACAGGCCCATCCACAAGAAGGTCCTTCTGCGGTGTTGGTAGTGAGGGTGCCTTCACTTAAATATAGTCATTGCCCCGGGTGATATCTTTCCGGGAGTGTACAAAAACTAGCGAAGTGGACGTGGTGTCTAGTGCCCCAGAGATGAGTGCTCAAAACCGAGAGACACCATAGTAGGCTACAGGGAGCCTGACTTTACAGTAAGCAGTTACCCACGCCTCGCTTATCTCAAACCAGGCACCTCACCACCACCTTCTCTCTATCCTGACTGCTCTCGAGTCTGATTTTCCAGCTCCTTTTATACTACTAGTGACGTCACAGCTGGAGCGCCACAAGCAATCAGCGTGCGAGTTTCAAAGCCATGGAAAGCGATCACGTGATACGCCCCCCCCCCACCCCCACCGCCTCCCCCCCCCCCCATCCAACAAGTACATACACGTCAGACAGGTGAGGCTGAGCTGCTTTCGCTGTTTGTCAAGACAAATCTGACGAATCTGACTGTTCTGGGGGTGGGGGATTGAATCGGTACCTGGAGGCTTATGGTAATTCCCGGACACAGTATGGGCAGGACCATGGAGAGTGCTGCGTTTAAATTGTTTAATTTGAGCTAGACTAGATAATAGACATTATCATAATAGTACATCTAGTGAGTGTTAATAATTCTCGTAGAAACAAAAGCGGATGCTTTTTTTATTCACTCCGACATCCACACCATCTCTCACATCATCGTGTAGGTGGGTGGACTTGCATTGCAAACCCACCAGCCCCTAGGTAGATCAAGTGATATTTTCGGACTGCGTGCCGTCATTTTATTTCATAGGCGGGGTGGGTAAATAACATAACGTCATGATAAATTTATAATCGCGATTAGGGCCTCTATGAATACGACATACATATTTAGGTTTGTGCGGTTATCCCTACCTAAAATTTTATCATTTTCCTATGTTCAAACAGCCTGTCAAATAATACCTGGCGCTTAACCGCAGGGCTAACAACTTTCACCTACTTTGTTTAAAACGACTGTGAAAATTTCTGCACTATTCACACGATGCTCACACATCTTGAAATTGTCAGAAGTCCGCGATATCAAGCTGTGTGAGCGAAAGGGGTCCACGTGTCTCATAATGTGGCTCTCCACCCCTCAAAACAGGGGCTCGAGGAGACCAGGGTCCAAAGTATTTCCTTAGTACTAAGGAGAACCCATGGACGCCTGCTTTGATCACCGGTCAAGTGGTAGAAGGAGCCATTATACAACATATCCCAGGCCCGTAGATTCAAGCGAACTCCCTAAATTAAAACAAAATTTAAGTTTGAAAGATAATAAATCTATGTTTGATAACATATAGATATGACTATGCAGACAGTCGTCTAGTTAGTTGATTTTATACTTAGATTGCGGGAAATGCAATCTTTAACTTTCAATAGTGAAATAAAATTCTGTATGATGGATGGACGGACCTCTCACTCCCACCCACCAGACTCCAGAGTTCGACCCTTTCCATAGACTTGCTCTCACGAGCCTGTATGCCATCCCTGGTCCCGTCTTAAATCTAGTGACGAGTTCACAAGGCATGAGACAAGTTATGAAGTACGGTGGGGCGGTATGAAGAAACCCACCCCCAGGTCGGGGTACTCGGGCTAAAGAAATTGTGAGATTTACATAGTCTCAGATGACATCGCCTGCATTAGTCCGAGATCTCTGCCTGTTTACCCGCGATGTCAGACTTACAGTAGGGCAGAGAGGCAAAAGTATATATGGAGATGTATTATTCTTTTAATTTTACTTCCCCAATTTTTCTTTTCAAAACAATTTGTGGCTATATATTTTAAGCATAATTGGCTTGTAAGACATTGCTGCCTTGGCCACGAACGTCTTCCAATACAACTGTGTTCAAAATATTCCATAGTAGGGTCAAGTTATTTCTGAGCTGTACCGTAGGCCTATGTAACCAGGTTCAGACATTCACGTTGTAATTGTCACACACGAGCGTTGATCGATCTTTTCACCAATGGTATTGTATGATCCATTATCTTGCAAGAGTTTTTGTCAGGGATTAAACGCGTATAGTGCTACAGCGTACATATAGCAACGGCGTCTATTGACAGCCACACTTATCAATATAGGTATACAAAGGATTATATTTTACGTATATTTCCTACTCAGTGGTGCGAATAGAAGCATAGACTCTGCTATGTATTGCAAGCGCTTCAGTCAGTTGTGTGTAGTAATTTATATGGTCTATGTCTAGACTCTGCTATGTATTGCAAGCGCTTCAGTCAGTTGTGTGTAGTAATTTATATGGTCTATGTCCGCATGAAATTTTAATTTGTTGTGCCAAATTGACCCGAGATGTCTTAGGAATTCATAACACATAGATCTACGTAAACACAAATACAAATCAATGGAACTTTGGGTAGACGGAGTAGTTTTGGCATAAAGTTGTGAAACAGTTTAGGCTTATCGATCCCGGAAAACATATTTTAACTTGGTTAATTTCTGTTTGACTATTTTAACCCTTTAATCCTTGAATTTGTTCATGAAAATATCAATTTTCTCATAGAAAATGTCCAGTTGCAGACCAAGAAGACTATTTTTTGAAAATTTACCGCTGGAATGACTGGCTCGGTTATCGAGCAAGTCATTCCAATTGTCAAAAATAATCTTTTGGTCTACAAATGGGCATTTTTCAAGCTCACTGCAGAATCCGTTTTTGGCTGATATGAATGTTAAAGCGTTAATGTGTTCGTTACTCGGAAGGGAATATAACCGTCGTACGTCGTCTAAACCCTGGCAAATATTGCTTTAAATTCATACAAGTAACTCAATTCCTAGACAATTATACGAGGAAGCTGTTGAATATTTTGAAATTTATTTGTCAGAAAGCTGTTGATGTCATAGGCAGCAACAGCTCCCAGTCAAATTAGTTTCAAAATATTCAGCATACTCTTCCTTACATTAAAGAGAATTTGTCACTTGTTCTAGAAGGTATTGTTAAATTACAATGAATATTGCAAGCCACCAGACAATAATTTCAATGCGCAATAACTCTGGATTTGCTGAATATTTTAAAAACAATTTGCCTGAAAGTTGTTGTTGGCTTAGCCACCAACAACTTTCAGTCAAAATTGTTTTCAAAAAATTTAGCATGTTCAGAGATATAACACTTGGAATATGTCGTCTGCAAAAACTCAGCAGTCAGGCAATTATATAAATTAAGTAATTAAAGGCCGTTATGTTTGTATAATTCAAACAAGTGGTAACGCAACAATCGGATAAAGCAGCTAGTGGGCAGATAGTGGGCTAATATCGGTTTAATATAGCCCAGGATTGGTACAGTATTGGTCTATTAAGGCGATAGCAGGGTATTATATATATATATGGTATAGTTATGGATAATCATTCAACGTCTGCTAAAAACTTTGGAATGTTGTATCACCGTGTAACGTGGGATGAAGTGAAAAAGCACTCCACACGAGACGACAAGTGGATTGTATTGGACGGGATGGTGTACGACATTACATCTTGGGCTAAGAATCACCCAGGTGGAGCCAAGATCATCAGTCATTTTGCCGGCGAAGACGCGACGGTAAGAAAGGTCTAGATTAAAAGCTTACGCTTTTCATTTCCGTGTCACATAATATTGGCATTAGGCTAGCTTGTCAATCCGTGTTTTTAGTCTGGCTTCTCTGCCCCTTTTGGCTTTGCCCTACAATAAATATGATGACGTGAAATGGCAGAAGGTTATTGTTCGACAGTCTGTGTTCTGTCACTTCTCTTAATGTATCCTATAAAAATTCTAACGCGCCCGTCCTATGTGGAAAATTTCGGAAAACAGACTTTCACGAAGCCTTTTGTCATGGCGCTAAGGAACGATATTCAGGATTTACTAGTTAAATGTTGGTGCATTTCTACAGCCTATGATGGCTGTCATGATTTACTTTTTAACCAATCAGAAAAAACTAGTGTGTCCGCCTTGGTATATACGCTCAGTCACAGAGGTGCCAGCTATAGTTTGGCAATGTGGTAACAGGTAAGCTGTTGATTATTTTTTAAACCAATTGACTGGACGTTGTTGCTGCCATAGGCAGCGTCCAAACAAATTAGTTTCAAAATATTCAACGGGATGAGTATAACATAATAAAGAATGTAATCCATTGGCGCTTACATGACATCACGCGCAGACAAAATGGTTGCGCGCACTGTTCAACATTTATGCGATACTATAAAGCAGATAATTGTGATACAGATCAGGGAATATGACAGGATATGAATGATATGGAATCTATAAACCATATTCTATCGGTGCAATACAACATTTGAGATGAGATTATCATCGCTTTACGTTTTGATTTTCGTTTTGAGTTTCGTTTTGACACCAATATTGTTCGTTAGCCCTTTCATGACGAAGCCGACCAAAACCGGCCTCTGCAGTGGCTTCGAGGAAAATTCCCGTGGTAAATTTTTTTAAATAGTCTTCTCTTGGCCTGCAAATGGGCATTCAATAAGCAAATATTTATACTTTTTATCAAATTTAGCCACGCATTGATGGGTTAGATTGAAGGCTAGAATATGCGTCTTGTGTCCTGACCGCTCAGCGCTTTAACCCTTGTGATTCAAATGTCTCAATCTCAAGACAACTATGCAGCAGTATGCTGGAAATCTGTCGAATATTTTGAACCTAATTTAACTGGCACATGTTGCTGCAATAGGCTGCAACAGTATAGGGCCTATTCATCACAAATTCTTATTTGCACAGGATCTATCTTTGTCAGTATAGGCGCATGTTATTAATATTTGTCTTATTACCGGGTCTCCTGCACACCTTCAGTCACATTCTATAATACATTTTATTCAAGTGACGCCACGACTTAGTAACTCGTACGCGCGACTTAGTAACTGCTGCGCAGGACTTAGAAACCTATGTGCACGAGTTACGATGAGAAACAATTTTTCACACGAGTTAGCACAAATTTTTTGGTTTTGGAAGCGAGGAAAAAGGACACGGGGCTGGTGGACTACACATAAAAATATGAGTGCTGCAATGAAAATATCTTAGCCATTAGCATACTGAAGCCAAGAAGTCATGCAGTGCGGGGTCGGTGGAGGGGGGATTCGCTGTAATTTCGGTAATTTAATGACGTAAAATAGAACTAATAATAATAATAATAATAATAATCTGATGTATTGTATAGCCGTCTACGCATATAATTGTAACTAATAGACCCTCATATATTGCAGAGTTGCGATCTGAGTGTAAATAAAAACCTTGAACCTTGAGTTATAAGTCGTGCGCACGGCCTACGGTCTTATTTAACCTATTATAAAATAATATAGAAATAATACATGGCCCTATTATGATTCTCTTTATATCACGTAGCAAATTAGCTTGTGTTAATTTATATATGTGATATAAAGAGAATCATAATATTTCGTAGGGTCTATAACATCATAGCGAATTGAATTACTTCTCGATGGATTGATATTAAACATAAATTAAAATTTCTTATTATAATCATTTTGGCATTTTGACAAGTTGGTTTGGATTGATGCATGTATGTTGTTATTATATATGTATTTGCTTCCAGGACGCTTGGGTGGCATTCCATAAAGACAGAGAATACACCACTAAATTCCTGAAACCACTTCTTATTGGAGAGGTGACTGATCATAAAGAGGTACCGTAGAGAGTATGAATAGGAAAGCTCCACCCACGCTTCACCCTGTTGGGATTGATCGATCCCCGAATGCCTTATGAAATATATTTACCAGTCTCCTATTTGGGACCCATGACTAATTACGTGTGGCGCCCAATATCACGTGCCCCTGTGACCACAGCCTTTTGCTTTAAAACAGCTCTGTAATCTGAATTATTTTTCAGGATACGCTGATTAGTAATAATAGTTTGACAAAGCCTCTCTCAAAAGCTTAAAGTTCAGGATTGGTTAGCTTTATTGAAATTAAACTTGGAAACATTGTTGCATATCCTGTTAAGAAGCAGCGCAATGGCATTGCAGTCACAAGGTCAAAGGTCAAGATGGACGTGATCTTGATACAAAACAAATGTTTACGCTTAGCAATACATCACTGTGCCAGCTTATAATATATAATTTTTGTGTACGTGTGTGCGACAACTCTCTTTCTATTGATCTATAAGGATCTTCACCAGCCTTGTGGAGGGGAGGGGGGGGGTCATTGGGTTGGGGTCACGAAGATTGAAGAAGTATATTGATTTTGAGGTTAATAAGTCAAAAGACACGGTCAACCAAGAAGGTGTGACTTGGAATGATCAGAAATAATTGTTTTTCCCTGTTTTATAGAGCGTCCTACAGAAGGATTTTCATCAATTACGTCATCTCGCTGAGAAGGCTGGGTGGTTCCAGGTGAATCTTATGTTCTTCGGATTCTGGCTTCTGCAGATTTTGTTGTTGGAAGTTATGGCTTACGCAATTATTCTGCACTGCGGTACTGGATGGTTACCGTGGGTTACTGTCGCTATGGTATTGTGCACATCTCAGGTAATGTCATAATGGACCTTTCCAGATTTAGCTATGCCCAGCCCATCTCTAGCTAAGCTCCACCCACATTTCTTCACCCTGTTGGGATTGATCGATCCCCGAATGCCCTGACTATCAATTTCCTGAAAACTATACAGTTAAGTTGTTGAATATTTTGTAACTAATTTGACTGGGTGTGTTGCTGCCATAGGCAGCAACAGCTCCCCCGTCAAATTAGTTTCAAAATATTCAACAGGATATTTATTAAATAATAAAGACATACAATTCGTACAACAACGCATAGTCCGTCTTCAACTATGCGTTCGTGATGTACTTATCTGCGCCAATCATGACGTTATCATGACGGCATTGATTGTGATTTCATTCTATACGTCACATAGTCGACAATGACGTTACCGAGCCAGTCATTCTAGTGGTAAATATTAAAAAAATTCTCTTCTCTAGGCCTTTTAATTTGCAATGTCTGAAGACCACTGCAAAATTGTTTTTCGGTCAGTTTGACCATTAAAGGGGTAAGTTGACACAAGGGTGGTCAACAAACACTAGTGTTTCTTTTGCATTTCCTTAGTATGGTGGTGTTTGACTGAGGTGTTGTGAGATATATATCTTCAATAACAAAATGTTATTCATGCGATGACGTCACTCTGCGTTACTCGTGAGAAATTGAAGAAAATTACTTTCTCCTTCGATCAATACTCACCATTCTGTTACTTCTGTTACTTCTGATATACAGCTGGCCCTGACAGCGGCTCTAGGATTATAGACTTAGAAAGCTTTACCGACTCCTGGGAACCGGGTACTCGGCTCCCAACTGCCGAGTACCCGTTTCCCATAGAGCTCATTCTTGTTTGCATAGCAACAAGAGCAATACATGCTTTTTGCATTAAGGATTTTAGTGTTTTAAATAATCTAAGTCTTTAATCGGTGATAGTTTGTGTGTTCTGAAAGGATTAACTAAGGACTATGGAGAATACCGCCCAAGACAACCAGGTTGTATTGTTCTTTATTATCCATAGTTAAAAGACTTAGGTCTCTAAATTTCGTTGTGTCGCATGTTCCAATTTCTGACCCCATAGAATCTGGGACGTGTG
Source organism: Chaetoderma sp. LZ-2023a (assembly GCA_034401795.1). Classification (NCBI taxonomy): domain Eukaryota; kingdom Metazoa; phylum Mollusca; class Caudofoveata; order Chaetodermatida; family Chaetodermatidae; genus Chaetoderma; species Chaetoderma sp. LZ-2023a. The sequence goes on along the minus strand of CM067359.1, from coordinate 71,443,789 downwards.
CTAACAACGATATATGCCAGACGATCGCCTTCTTTAACCCCAACAGGCGATCGGCAGATATGAAAATAGGTGTTTGCTACGGTATTTCTAACACGAATATCGGCTGACGTCGTTCTCCGTAGAATCCGAGCGGGTGACGTCACACCCGGTCGCTCGGATGTTTATGTGAAGAAAATTTTTTTCATTAATTCGCGCATCTTATTCTGGGTGCTGCGTACTAAAAATGGTACCGGAAACTTTAGAATGATCAAGTTTACGTGCGATCACGATCGGTTTGCAATGATCGGTGGTTTCAAAATTCTTGAGTAGATGCGTGGTCTGCGGTTTTACCGTGTGAGACAGCAGTTTGTTATACATTTTGTTGTTTTCTTCACATATCGTGCTGCTTTCGTTAGGAGTATAATTTATATTGATTAGTAAATATACCCTGAATGCTATGCGATATGATTCCTGGAGCCGTTACACATCCTGGAGGATCTATTATGGGTGTGTTTAATGCCCGCCTCGTTCTTGTCGTCATAGTCAATGCGATCGTTGTTGTAACGTGGCGGGGTGGGGTGCGGGAGGGTTACAGTTAATTTATGAGTCAAATTATTTGAAAATTAATTGTCTGCCTTCCATCCGGGTCTCGTTCCGCTTGTTTATTGTAGGTTTGTGCTTATGTTATAGGACAAGCCAGCCTTGCCATCATGTGACGAATGCCATAAGTTTGTCCGTGTCGTGTTCAAGGACCATGTCTGTTTTAGGTGTTCCCTGTGTAATATTGATCATAGGTGTAATGTTTGTGCAGTGTGGTCCGTTGAGATGATGGTTAAGTTCCTTGCCAGAAGGACTTGGCTGGGTCTGACGCGGGGTCAGGCGGTCCGAGAGTAAATCGTGGAGCGCCCAGTTCGGCCGGTGCGGGTGCTCCACGTCCCCAGCTGGAGGTGGCGGAGATGGCACCGCCGGCGTGGTTTGGTCCGGCTGTGCAGGGTTTTTCTGCATAGCGTTCTGCCTACGCTGGTGTCGTCCCTGCTACCAAAGGTTGGGGGGCCAGTTTCTCCCCATGCCTGGTACGGATCCTGTCCTCGGACAGGATTCTGGACTGGTTACCGAGGGGGCCGTCTCATACGGCCCCCTGGCAGTCCCGTCTGGCTTCGGCCAGACGGGTTTCTGTTTCTCTGCGGCCACGTCCGGGTGGTCCAGTAGCGGTGGCCGGTCCGTCAGGTGTGGGAGCCGTCCGCCAGGACGGTTCCACGGTTGACTCGTCTAGTGACGACTCTTCGGAGTCTGAAGACGAGGAGACCGAGGAGGAGAGGTTGCTGCGGCCCGTGAAGCCGCAGGTGGAGAATATGGAGGTTGATTCCGTCCTAGACGGAACCGGCCTCCATTTGTCTGGTTTGGTGCAAGCCAGATCAGCGGCTCCGCCTGTGGCTGAGGCAAATCCGTTACCGTGCACCGGTTCCGTGCGGCTTGGTTTGGCACCAGCCGTCACGGGAACGGGTGTGCCGGGCCGGGCGTGGTACTCACCTATCTCGCCTGGTCCGGCAGTCGGACGTGGGGTGCCATTGGCGCCCGTGTCCGGCTATGGTTCCGCGACTGCTACGGGTCCATACGGTTTTCCGTGCGGACCTACCCCATGGACCGGAGTGTTTCATGGGGTGGCGGCGGAACCGTGTGGTACCGGAGTGCCTGGCGTGTCAGCCGTGGCTCCTTGCTGGGAGGCCGTGGCTGGCAGACCCGTGAGCACGTCAACGGGTGACGTGTTTGCGGGGGTGTCTTCATCGGAGGTAGATTGGTCAGATGCTCTGGCGTGGCTAGCCAGGGTTGACCCGTCTGTGGTTTCGGCCACGGCCGATGAAGATGCGCCCCGTCCGTCGGTTGCGTCGATCAGGACGGGGATTTTGCCCGCGGCCCGGATCCAGTCAGTGGGACTGGATCCACGGTTCATAGAATGGTTGGATGCTATTTATGGCAAACAACTGATGACCAAGGGTCAGCTCCCTGCGGCCTCCAGGGAGGTGCGGGCAAGATGTCGTATTCCGCGGGGGGAATACGACAGGTATGGTGTAGTCCCGTCGGTCACGGAGGATGACCGATGGGTACTGGGCGTCCAGAGTGCTGTGGCGGGTCACCCCGGTCCGGCACTTGTGGACAAGTCTCAGGTACACCAGGAAGAAGTCCTGTCCCTATGCGATGAGGGTGTGAGGGCAGCGATGAGCGCTGTCAACCACTCTTATCGTCTCCTTCAGTCGGTGTGGGCTGAAGCGGGGCAGGCCACCCTGTGCCACCTGTGGCGCTTTCATGTGTCAATGACGGCCTGGTGCTGTCGATGAACGCATTGGCAAGGGTGCAAGCGCGTGTGACGAAATCCAGGAGGCAAATGGTCATTGACCATATGCGTCCGGCTACGGCAGTCAGGGAGCGTCTTCTTGGGACGCCCCTGACAGGGCCTAGCATCTTCGGTGGCCAAGCGCGGGCCATCTTAGAGGATACCGCCAGTATCGCGCAGAATCGGTTAGCGGTAAACCTACAGCTAGAGCTAGTGCGGCAAGCGCACGCACTAGGGCCTGTGGGGAAACCGCTAACGGGACAACCTTCAAAGGAGCAGAAGAAGCATAAGGGCAAGGCGAAAGCTAGGCCTGTTGCGACTTCTGTTTCAGCTGGGTTTTCAGAGCCGCCGCCGGCGAAGAAGCCCAGGAAGGTTGTCGAGGCGCCTACCCTCCCCAATGTTGCTCCTGACCGCCCTAGAGGCGGGAAGGGCAATGGGAAGGGTAAGGCCTCAAAGGGCGGACAGAAGGGGCCGAAGCGTACCTGAGGGTACGAAAGCTCCCTTCATATCCGCCTGGACCGCGCCTGTGCGACAGGAACAGCGGTGCCAGTTATACCCGTCGTGCCTAGAACGAAATGGTTCTCTCTCTCTCTCGTTAAGAAAGAGGGGTGGGGGGGGGGGGGGCGGACTGCGAGCCGGACAACCCCGTTAGACGTCGAGGCGTCTATGGTGGGTGGAAGGCTCATGCGTTTCGTCGAGGCCTGGCAAGGTGTGACGTCAGACAGTCTGGTCCTGGGATGGTTATCCCAGGGTTACATGCCGGAGTGGTGGGACTTTCCACCACAAAATCTGTCTTTGGCACCTGTCTGGACACCCGTACCAAGGGAGCCAGACAAGTTAGAAGCCGTTCAAAAGGAAGTGTCGGGTTTGCTTCTGAAGGGAGCAATAAAACCAGCAAACCGAAACACTCCAGGCTTCTATTCAAACATGTTCCTTGTCCCCAAGAGCACAGGGGGATGGAGACCCATACTCAATCTCAGGCCATTAAATTGGTTTATCCATACGCCTCGGTTCCAGATGGAAACGCCGAGGTCGGTAATGCGGGATTGAGGAAAGGAATGTGGTGTGTATCGATCGATCTGAAAAATGCATATTTCCACATTCCTATGAATCGGAGTTGGCACAGGTTTCTGAGATTTTCGTTTCAGAATCAAGTATGGGAGTTTACAGTTCTCCCGTTTGGCCTGTCGACAGCTCCGAGGGTTTTCACAAGAGTGGTCCTTGCGGTGACAGCGTTTCTCAGAAAAGAGAACGTGGCGCTACACACCTACATAGACGACTGGCTGCTCAAGGCAGACTCGGCAGCCAGGTTGAACGTGGATACTGCTCTGACTTTGAAGTTACTTTCAGATCTACGCTGCATAGTCAACGAGGAGAAATCCGAGTTGACGCCCACTCAACGTTTCGTTTATTTGGGGATGCGATTCGACCTCGAGGAGGGCAGGGTTTACCCGTCAGAGCCCAGAGTGGTGTCTCTGTTAGCCATCCTCAAGAGTTTTCGAGTGGGAAACCACATTCAGGCGAGGCGGTTCCTTCAGATGCTGGGCATGATGGTCTCCATGGAGCAGGTTATCCCGTACGCTGCTCTAATGCGAAAGCCTATCCAGTTGTATCTGATGTCTCTGTGGAAACAGAGAACAGAACCCCTGTCAAAACTGGTGCCAGTTTTGGAGCCGATAATATTGCATCTTCTATGGTGGAAACAGCGTCAGAATCTCCTATTAGGGGTTTCGCTGCACCTACCCCGCCCCCAGCTGTCCGTCTACACGGATGCATCGCTGGAAGGGTGGGGTGCCTGCCTGGGAGAACACCAGGTCTCGGGCACATGGACTCTCCCGGAGAGTCAGCTGCATATCAATCTGTTGGAAATGATGGCAGTGGAACTGGCGTTGGAAGAGTTCCTTCCGATGATCAGAGGCAGGGTGATATTGATACGGTCGGTCAATTCGACAGTAGTATCATATATAAATCGCCAAAGCGGGACCAGGTCGCCCACTCTGTGTATCAGGGTGTGGCACTTGATTCAATGGTGCAGGAATTACTCGGTTGTTTTGAAAGCAGCTCGTATTCCTGGCCGATTGAACATTCTGGCGGATGCTTTGTCTCGCAGACAGAGAATCCTGCCAACAGAATGGTCCCTCAACCCTCCAGTTCTGCGACGGATCTTCGAGCATTGGGGCAAACCCAACGTGGACTTGTTCGCCACAAAGGAAAATGCTCAAATCATGACATATGTCTCGCCGATTACAGATCCAAATGCCGTCGATACAGACGCTCTGGCGATAAGCTGGAGAGGGATGCACGCTTACGCGTACCCACCCACCATTCTTCTACCGAAGGTATTGGTGAAGGTCAGGGAGGAACCGTGTCTGGTCCTGCTAATAGCGCCGTATTGGCCGAGCAGGGCGTGGTTCACGGATCTTCTAGATCTGCTGGTGGAAAATCCTGTGCAGTTGCCCGAGATTCCGAACATAATCTCCCAGGCCAAGGGACGCTTCCTACACGAGCGTCCCGAAATGTTCAATTGACTGCGTGGATGTTATCAAACAACGTTCCACGTCGGAAGGCTTTTCTCGACAGGCTGCTGATTTCATCGCGGCTGCGAGAAGGAGGTCAACCTTCAAGTCATATAACAACAAGGTTAACAGATTTGCAGACTGGTGTGAAGAAAAGGGTATTGATACCTTTCAATCCACTATCAGCAAATAGCAGACTTTCTCTGTGAGCTGTTCTTTTGAGGACTAGCTCCCGTCACAGTTGCTGGATACAAGTCAGCTTTGGCATCAGTTATCCCTTGTCTAGCCAACAGGGATAGTCCAGAGGTGGCCCAGTTAAATGTGATGTTGAAGGGAATGAGCAATCTCCGACCGAGACAACCGGTAGTCATTCCAGCCTGGAGTCTATCTTTAGTGCTTAATGTACTGGCCAAGCACCCTTTCGAACCGTTGCGTTCGGCTAGTCTAAAGCATTTGACTCTAAAGGCGGTCTTTCTATTGGCAGCTTCCTCAGCTAGAAGGCGCAGTGAGATCCATGCGCTTTCGGCAGAGAGGAACCGATTTATTGTTTCTGGAGAAGGTCGGCATCTTCTGCCAAGAGCAGAGGTTATGTCAAAGAACCAATCTTTGAGATATCCCGGCAAACCGATCATTATACCGAAGTTAACTAGGTTTGATCGTGATGCCAGTGTCTGGTGCCCGGTCCGTGCTTTGACTAAGTACAAGAAACGGACTGACTCGTTACGGTCGAACGATAGACATCTGTGGATCTGCCATAAAAAGTCTTATGGCGCTGCATCCATGGATACTATCTCTCGTTTGGTGGTCGAATGCATTCAGACTACTCACGAGATGGCGACTGGGCACCAGGTGCAAGGCGTAAGGGCACACAATGTCAGAGGAATAGCCGCCTCGACCGCCCTTTACAATGGTGTTCCGTTATAGGACATCATGGCCGTTGCACAATGGCACTGTGAGTCCTCATTCACGGATTACTATATGAGGGATGTGTCAGACTCAGCCAATCCACTCGCTTTAGCTGTTTTCAAACGATAGTTAGTGACCACACTGCTTTTCACCATTTTCTCGCTTTGGTAAGAAAAGAACCTAAAGCAGGCATGGTCAGGCGAGAGGATGTCAACCAGATTGTGTCACCGATGGCCGAACCGGTGAATGGTTGGAGGCGATACGTCTGACGTCCAATTATCATAAGGTAATTCAATAAGTGAGAGTTTTTTGTATTATGTATATGTATCATGATCATTCATCTTATATATTCATGCTCATTCCCAGGCTAATACATGGAATATGCAGGGAGTAGTTAACCCTCATGGCATATTTGTGTTTTCAGGCAAGATACATGTTCGTTAGTTCTCTCCCTTTTCTTAGGAGGAAAAAAGGGGGGGGGGGGGGGGGGCTGTGACGCGAATGTGATTCGGTTCCGTGAACTTGACGGTCCTTTTAGGTCTCCGTTAGTCAAGTTTGAAGTCTAAAATCTTTCTCCAAGGGGCAAAATTAGCATTTATGGCTTGCCCCTTCCCACCAGGTTACTGATCAAATCTGGTGTATATCAGAAGTAACAGAATGGTGAGTATTGATCGAAGGAGAATGCAGGAAATGTCAATTTCCCTTTCTCCGAGATCTAACAATACTCACCATTCTGTTACGGACCCAGCCTCCCAGCCCCACGGAGGCAAGCCATAGTTTTCTCTTGTTTGGTGGCTATGCAAACAATATGAGCTCTATGGTAAACGGGTACTCGGCAGTTGGGAGCCGAGTACCCGGTTCCCAGGAGTCGGTAAAGCTTTCTAAGTCTATAATCCTAGAGCCGCTGTCAGGGCCAGCTGTATATCAGAAGTAACAGAAGTAACAGAATGGTGAGTATTGTTAGATCTCGGAGAAAGGGAAATTGACATTTCCTGCATTCCGGGGCGAAATTTACTATTTAAGAATTCGAAAATATACAAACAATATATTTAATTTAATTTAAATTATACAAAAGCATAAATTTGCTTTGACTCTTTGTGTTGCCTTCTGCAGTGGTCTTGAGAAATCCCCCCCCCCCCCCCCATGCCCCCCCCCCCCACACCCCCACCCCCGTGGTAAAAATTTACAAAATGTCTTCTCATGCCCTGCAAATCGATATTTAGGCTACGAAGGTAATTTAGATCAGTTTTATTAACAAATCTTGGCCATTATTAATGGGCTACAAAGGATTTTTATAATGTTTTTTCCTGTAATTGTTAGGCACAGTCCGGTTGGTTACAACACGACCTCGGACATCTGTCTGTTCTTAAAACAAGAAAAAGTAATCTCATTCTACATTATCTCGTCATTGGATGTCTCAAGGTAAATATGTGAGACAGCATCAACTAATATATATATATATATATATATATATATATATATATATATATATATGCCTACTTGTGTGCGTGCGTGCGTGTGTGTGTGTGTGTGTGTGTGTGAGCATCCGTTCGTGTGCACGTTCGTTTGTGGATGCGTGCATGTGTCTGCGTTCGTGCGTTCGGTCATACGTGTACATGTGTGCGTGCGTACATGCATGCGTGTGTGTGAATGTGCGCGTGCATGGGTGCGTTCATACTTGCGATGAAGTCTATGATTTCAAACCTCTGATTTACCTTATTCTATGCTATTTAGTAAATGTTCATTGTCTAAGGTATAAATAACGTTCACTCATATACCTTCAAAATTACTCTAACATTACTCGTGAATATACCTTGCATATATGCACTTCACGACCTGGTACCTGCAGATTTCTAGCAATAATGTTTTATCAAAAATGAAATTGTTTTGTCGTTTTAAAGGAAATTTTACCTTTTCTTATACTAACCATTCATGTGATAGAATATGCCACACAATCCATCCCTAACATTTTAGCGTCTTATCGTGCTGACAGCGAAATGTATTCCCGCTTTATTAGCGAAATGGTGACACATTTCTACAGCCTATGGTGGGAGTCATGATTTACTTTTGAACCAATCAGAAAAGACTGTGTTTGCCTCGGTATATATGCTCAGTCATCGAGGTGCCATCTATAGTTTGGCAATATGATATAAAAGCAATCATACAGTTAAGCTGTTGAATATTTTGAAACTAATTAGGCAGCAACAATTTCCAGTCAAATTAGTTTCAAAATATTCAACGGGATGAATATTACATAATAAAGAATGTAATATATTGTCACTTACATGACATTACACACTATCGCTTGAGGAGACAAAATGGTGGCGATCACTGTTCAACATACAAGCGATATTACAAAGCAGATAATTGTGATACAGATAAGGGAATGTGACAGGATGTGAATGATGTGGAATATATAAACCATAATCTATCTGTGCAATACTACATTTGAGATCAGATCAGCATCCCTTTAATAGGCATAATTTCTTTCTTACAGGGTGCTTCGTCACACTGGTGGAATTTTCGACATAATCAACACCACGCAAAACCTAACGTGCTAAAAAAAGATCCTGACATCACTATGCCGTATGTGTTTCTGATCGGTGACAAAATTGCCAGGGAATGGGGTGAGAGGCGGCGTGGCATCATGCCATACACCTGGCAACACGTTTACTTCTTCATATGTAAGTCATGTTGTTGTTGTTGTTGTTGTTGATGATGATGATGATGATGATGATGATTTTAGATTAGATTAATTTACTTCACGTACTTTGTAAAATGCGTTGGGGTAAATTAAATTTAATCGAATTGTTAACATGTACGTACGCACGCACTCGGTCACGCACGCGCAACCCGTGAGGATAATCATTATAATGATTGATGATTTTTACACTTGTGGCCCTTTGAACAATTTTAACGCTTCGACGCTTAGTAGAAATGACAAATACTGTTTGAAGTATTATTCTGTTAAATATTTTGAAAATAATTTGAATGAGAGCTGTTGTTGCAGATGGCAGCAACCGGTTTCAGTCGAATTAGTGTCAAAATATTCACAAAATATAAATGATTGCAGTTGTAGATCCTTACACAAAACAAACGACAAATAATAGTCTGTTGAGTAGTTTGAAACTATGACACCAACACATTCCAGTCAAATTAGTTTCAAAATATTCAACAGTTTACCAGTATAGTAGTTGTCTTGCGATTGGGGTACTGATATACCATGGGTTAAAGAGTTGGCCCTTAAATTTTCAAAATTGGTTAGAGAGTTCACAAAAGTAGATCCATGAATGAAGAAATTACAAACCTGTTCATTAAACCCTTTCATGATGAAGTCGGTTAAAACCGGTCTCCAGAGTGGTCTTGAGCAAGGTCCATTTGCAGGGCAATAGAAGACTTTTTTAAATTTACCACTGGAATGACTGGCTCGGTATGAGAGCCAACCATTCCCGTGAATAATTTTCAAAAATAGTTTTCTCTTGGCCTGCAAATGTGTAATCAATAAGGATATATTTGGACTTTTTACCAATTTGGTCATTAAATGGTGTTAAATGGAAGATTATAACTTATTGTTTTGACATTTTTGTTTCGCAGTGGCTGGTCCACTTCTGCTGCCCATATATTTTCATCTGGAGAATGTTTATTTTGTGCTAAAGAGACGAGATTGGTTGGTAGGTATATATTTCAGCCATCTAATCGTAAATATGTGGTTTTGCCATTTTGGTGTATTGCATTTGTCGACTCAAGAGGAGCAGTGATTGTGGTGATGGCGCCAGCCATGAAGGTTTTTTACATTATTTGTCAAAATGATATTACGTCTGCAATGATCTTTAAAAAATCCTTGGAATGTGATTGAATTTGCATTTAATCCATGAAACTAGTTATGAACTATTATATGCCAATGCACACAAAATAATACCCCGTAGATGTAGATACGAAACATCAGAACTATATTCAGCAAAAACTCATCATATTCAATAATAACCCATAAATGACAGGAATTGTTACAATTTTGTAAACAAATTTGTTGAAAGCTGTTTCTACAATGGATATATCCCATCTGTTGCTCAAGTATATGATGTCATAATCAAATATGTCACATATAGGCTGACGTCATAGTTAAAGTGCATAATGAATGATGTGTCTGGGTGCGTTTTCGTACTGCTTATTTGTCTTATACACCCAGACCTTTCATCTAGCTGGTGAGATCACACATACATGTCTTAGTAGTAACAATATCACCTTATTAACATATACCTTACACCGGGACACTATCACAGTTGGCCACAATCCACAGTTTGATTTTCACGTCAAGGAGTGAGACCACCTATCTAAAACTACAAGGGACCATGGTCAATACCAAACTCCACCTGACTGCATTCCCATGTTCTCTTACAAACATGTGACATCATTTTTATAGTCATAAGCCATGGTGACAAAGTCTCACATGATGCTTTACAAGACTTTCAGTATGTACAGTACATATTGATAGATTAAGTACAATACTATAAGTGTGGATACTAAACTTTAGATAATCTTCTTTCATATATTTCGTGTGTTTATCGATGGACGTGGCTTGTTCATTCCTTCATGCATGTGATGTCATTGTCCTCTGTATACTCCTCTATGGGGTGGCGGGTGGGTGGGGGTGTGGGGTGGGGTGGGGTATGTCAATTTCTGTCCTCAAGTGTGCTGTATATATCCTGTGTCCTGGTGCGCATGTGGCATATGTCTGTTTTGAATTGTGCGGTCCGTCGTGAGTTCTTTGTCTGTGTCATTGTGCATGTGCTGTATGTCTCCCATCCTCTGTACCGTATCATCCCCTACTTCCCCTAGGACATCCTGTGAAAGGATAAAACATAGAAGTGCTGTTACATTTCTTTAACGTCAGGTAATTTTCAATGAATTCGGCACAAACACAATCTTATTTAACCTGGAAATTGTAAAAAATACTTTAAAAAATATTTACACATTACAACGTTAAAGGAGAATGAACGCCAGGCCTGCTATACTACTTAATAAATTGTAAATCTACATAGCATGTTTTCAAAACTGTAATTGTAGCCTCTATAATCAAATTAGAGATATGAATATTCTTTATCTCTCTATTTGTGACTGGAACATATGGCATCATGGTTTGACCTAGGTGGCAGAAATTTATAGTGACATAGTACTTTTTCACAATTTCAATAGGCCTTAATACGAATATCCCAGAAACTTCATACAAAGTAGTTTCGATCTGTGTTCTACCAGAGAACTGTGTTTTATTCAAACCTCATCTTATGTTCTTCTTTAAGTAGCATGCACTATTATAATATTCTCGGATACAAGCTAATAATATCCCCACTTTCCATCGAACTTCATTACTCGTGCATCCTCGATTATGCACTCATTCATTATTACTCAGTCAGCTTTGTTTTTCATTCATCCATTATTATTTATTGATCCTTTGTTTGTCATTCATCCAATATTACTCATTCATTCATACTTCCGTATTCATTCATAGTCTATTACCCTTTTCTATTCGTTCATCCTTTATTACTCATTCATACTTTTAGTATCAATTCATAGTTTGTGATTCGTTTATGCATTAATATTCATTCATCTTTTACTACTCATTCATCGTCCCATTTTGTTTTAGATTGTTGTGAGAGGACGATCCAGTCAGATTATCATGTCACCATACATGGACTTGATATATGGTTTCAAGTTGGTAACAGCAACATATGTAAAAATACATTGAAATATTGTTTACAAGTTTCTAGGAAAAAATTTCCCAAATACAATTTTCAGAAAGATTCTTCCAATACCAACGAAAGCCGGATCCAGCTGAAGCAGTATTGTGTGCACCCAATACTCCCATCCTAGATACCTGCCAGTAATGCAAGTAATATTTGCTTGCATACCCAATCCGTGCATATTTCCTGCACGAACCATGATACAGACAGGGTTACATCGGATAGTTAACGATTTCACATTTAGAACATATACTAGACTCATTAATAGTCACTTTGATACAATATACTCACTTTTATCATGTCTTAGTCTTTATATTATATACATGCTATCCTCGTGTTGCATTCCTCTCTTGCTTGCTTTCTGTCGTGCAAAAAAGCAAAGAACACAGCAGAATCATTTTAATCAAATACATTGCTATATAGTTTTGTTTTATTTATATGGCTGGATATTAGTGTATTCCTCTGCGCATAAGTAGCACATGATTACTGTCATATCTATTAAACATATGACATAAATATGGTATATTTTGTGATACATATCACCTTTTATTACAGGATACCATTATTTTCATTCGTAGTGCCATGTAATTAAATTATTCTACAATATCATATGCATCTAGCAATAGAATTGGCCAAGGGCATAAAGAGATTTCCTTGAATATGAACCTAGTTCATTGAGTGTAATTTCTTCTTTAGTATACCTGCTACTGTGAAAGTTGTCTGGGATTGTCCCATTGTTTTGGTGAGGATGTTAAGTTGCTTGTTGGTAATGGACTCAAAATACCAGTATGAAGCCCCATAAATGGGCCTTCTACTGAAAATGGTCATAATGGAGCTTTTGCGGTGATAATTACGTTTAGTTTGTTGGAATGATATACATGATTTAATATAATACTCTATATCCTTACACATGCCCCACCAAAAATATTTCTGCCCAGTATGTTCAAATCCTCTTTGAATCCATTGGTGACAGCTTGCAATGAATCATGATAGGACTTGAGAATATGATCCTGTAAAATTCTAGGTACTACTAACTGCCTAATTCTTTTATCAGCTCGTGTGCTTTTACCTCTTAGATAGTACATATGATACAATATTTCATCAGTGATGGTGAGCTCCTCGTATTCCTGCCTAACACTTCGAGATTCATTATCATCTTGTGATAGTTCTCTATTCATTAAATAGTTAATATACGGTTTAAGCTCATTGTCATTCTCCTGATGCACTTTAATAATTCTGCTCTAAATTGCCAGAATTTTGTCAGTTATCTGTACTGGGTCTTCTGGGCAATACTGTTCATTCACCATGACCATATTAATTAATGTGCCAACTGTGTTAGCCTGTTTTGTTTGGTGTGTAATATCTTTGTATGTGGTTTCATCATCATCATATGATATGATCAGTTGCATGATCTGAAGCATCATTATGAACAATGAATTCCTTTTCGAAATCAATAAAGAACAATATTGGTTCAGATGTGAGAATTTTCTTCAAGTGATTAAAAGCATTCTTACATTCTGTTGTCCACTCAAATTTGGTATCTTTCCTAAGCAGTGCATTTAGATGAACTACTATTTTTTTAAAAGCTTTCTCTAATAGTGATGTATAGGATTTAACACCTTTAGCCTGTTTTGGTGTGGGAGAATTAGTGACAATTTCAGATTTATCTATTTTAATACCATCTTTTGACAGCATTTAGCCTAGATATTCAACCGATTTAGTTCTTAAATTGCATTTTGATGGTTTTAACTTTAGTCCTGCTGCTCTCAATCCATTGAATTGACTGAGCCGAAATCATGCATGTGTGATTCAAAATCCTGGCTAAATATCAGGATATCATCTACATATACGATTGCATTTCAGTTCTCTAAGGACTTCTGTCATGTTCATAGAGAAGGTCATAGGTGCATTCAGTAAACCAAAGGGTATTTTCTGAACTGATAGATGCCACTGTGTTTCGTGAATGCAGTGTTGTGCTTTGACTAATTGTTCATCTCTATTTGCCAATATCCAGAACAAAGATCAAGTACTGTATAGTACCTCGCATTTGCATTTGCATTTCCAACTGCATCAAATATATCATAAATTCTTGGGACTGGAAAAGAGATAGGTTTGGTTACTTGATTAAGCGTTTGATAATCAATAATATGGTGCAGGGGTGTATCCACATGGTTGGATTGATGGACACACCAATGCAGCTGGACTGGTACAGTAACAAATCACACATGGACACACAAATAGTTGCCATGCTTAGACATGCATACACAACTACAGGACACATTCAAATGATGCACATGCCCAGTGACATGTGGAAAAGTAGAACAGACATGCTGCTAAACTTGGGAAAATCAATGGGCAAAAATATACATAGAGTAGTAACGACACGCCAGCTAGAAATCTGGTAGTTATTAATTGAACTGGACTCTTAATCAAATGTAATTCAATATACCTATGTTATAAATTGCTACTATATGATTGTATTATATATATGTTAACTATTAATTAGTTAAATTAGTTTATTATGTTCTTTGGCTAACACATACATGCTCATGTACACAATCGCTAATACACACAGCTTGTTGATGTAATGACAGAATCATAATTAAAAGTAGAAGAATGATGATAATGGACAGCGGAGACTCAGACAGCTAGGTAGGTAGCTGGCTGGTCAGTTACCGAGGACTTATGTTTAACTTTGTTATGTTTTATTAGAATACTTCTCTCTTAGGAATCCATTGTTGTTAAGTAGGATAGGTTTGCCATAGGCAGCAATATCACCCAGTCAAATTAGTTTCAAAAATATTCGAAAGCTTACCTATATAGTTACCTTGATATTGGGATTCTAGAATTCAGGATTCGATCAATCCCTATATGGGCAAATCGTGAGTTGAGCTTAGCTAGAAATGGGCCCCTCTGTGATTGTAATTCTGCATTGGTCCTGAGAAATGTCCTTCTCCTTCGATCAATACTCACCATTCTGTTACTTCTGATATACAGCTGGCCTTGACAGCGGCTCTAGGATTATAGACTTAGAAAGCTTTACCGACTCCTGGGAACCGGGTACTCGGCTCCCAACTGCCGAGTACCCGTTTACCATAGAGCTCATTCTTGTTTGCATAGCAACAAGAGCAATACATGCTTTCTGCATTAGGGATTTTAGTGTTTTAAATAAAATCTAAGTCTTTAATCGGTGATAGTTTGTGTGTTCTGAAAGGATTAACTAAGGACTATGGAGAATACCGCCCAAGATAACCAGGTTGTATTGTTCTTTATTATCCATAGTTAAAAGACTTAGGTCTCTAAATTTCGTTGTGTCGCATGTTCCAATTTCTGACCCCATAGAATCTGGGACGTGTGCTAACAACGATATATGCCAGACGATCGCCTTCTTTAACCCCCAACAGGCGATCGGCAGATATGAAAATAGGTGTTTGCTACGGTATTTCTAACACGAATATCGGCTGACGTCGTTCTCCGTAGAATCCGAGCGGGTGACGTCACACCCGGTCGCTCGGATGTTTATGTGAAGAAAAATATTTTCATTAATTCGCGCATCTTATTCTGGGTGCTGCGTACTAAAAATGGTACCGGAAACTTTAGAATGATCAAGTTTACGTGCGATCACGATCGGTTTGCAATGATCGGTGGTTTCAAAATTCTTGAGTAGATGCGTGGTCTGCGGTTTTACCGTGTGAGACAGCAGTTTGTTATACATTTTGTTGTTTTCTTCACATATCGTGCTGCTTTCGTTAGGAGTATAATTTATATTGATTAGTAAATATACCCTGAATGCTATGCGATATGATTCCTGGAGCCGTTACACATCCTGGAGGATCTATTATGGGTGTGTTTGTGCCCGCCGCGTGCTTGTCGTCATAATCAATGCGATCGTTGTTGTAACGTGGCGGGGTGGGGTGCGGGGAGGTTACGGTTAATTTATGAGTCAAAATTATTTGAAAATTAATTGTCTGCCTTCCATCCGGGTCTCGTTCCGCTTGTTTATTGTAGGTTTGTGCTTATTTTATAGGCCAAGCCAGCCCCGCCATCATGTGACGACTGCCATAAGTTTGTCCGTGTAATGTTCAAGGACCATGTCTGTTTTAGGTGTTCCCTGTGTAATATAGATCATAGGTGTAATGTTTGTGCAGTGTGGTCCGTCGAAATGATGGTTAAGTTCCTTGCCCAGAAGGACTTGGCTGGGTCTGACGCGGGGTCAGGCGGTCCGAGAGGAAATCGTGGAGCGCCCGGTTCGGCCGGTGGGGGTGCTCCACGTCCCCAGCTGGAGATGGCACCGCCGGCGTGGTTTGGTCCGGCTATGCAGGGTTTTCTGCATAGCGTTCTGCCCACGCTGGTGTCGTCCCTGCTACCAAAGGTTGGGGGGCAGTTTCTCCCCATGCCTGGTATGGATCCTGTCCTCGGACAGGATTCTGGACTGGTTACCGAGGGGGCCATCTCGTACGGCCCCCTGGCAGGCACGTCTGGCTTCGGTCAGACGGGTTCTGTCTCTCTGCGGCCACCTCCGGGTGGTCCAGTAGCGGTGGCCGGTCCGTCAGGTGTGGGAGCCGTCCGCCAGGACGGCTCCACGGTTGACTCGTCTAGTGACGGCTCTTCGGAGTCTGAAGACGAGGAGGCCGAGGAGGAGAGGTTGCTGCGGCCCGTGAAGCCGCAGGTGGAGAATATGGAGGTTGATTCCGTCCTGGACGGAACCGGCCTCCATTTGTCTGGTTTGGCGCAAGCCAGGTCAGCGGCTCCGCCTGCGGCTGAGGCCAATCCGTTACCTTGCACCGGTTCCGCGCGGCTTGGTTTGTCACCAGCCGTCATGGGAACGGGTGTGCCGGGCCAGGCGTGGTACTCACCTATCTCGCCTGGTCCGGCAGCCGGACGTGGGGTGCCGTTGGCGCCCGTGTCCGGCTATGGTTCCGCGACTGTTACGGGTCCGTACGGTTTTCCGTGCGGACCTACCCCATGGACCGGAGTGTTTCATGGGGTGGCGGCGGAACCGTGTGGTAGCGGAGTGCCTGGCGTGTCAGCCGTGGCTCCTTGCCGGGAGGCCGTGGCTGGCAGACCCGTGAGCACGTCAACGGGTGACGTGTTTGCGGGGGTGTCTTCATCGGAGGTAGATTGGTCAGATGCTCTGGCGTGGCTAGCCAGGGTTGACCCGTCTGTGGTTTCGGCCACGGCCGATGAAGATGCGCCCCATCCGTCGGTTGCGTCGATTAGGACGGGGATTTTGCCCGCGGCCCGGATCCAGTCAGTGGGACTGGATCCACGGTTCATAGATTTGTTGGATGCTATTTATAGCAAACAACTAATGACCAAGGGTCAGCTCCCTGCGGCCTCCAGGGAGGTGCGGGCAAGATGTCGTATTCCGCGGGGTGAATACGACAGGTATGGTGTAGTCCCGTCGGTCACGGAGGATGACCGATGGGTACTGGGAGTCCAGAGTGCCGGGTCGGGTGGCCCCGGTCCGGCACTAGTGGATAAGTCCCAGGTACACCAGGAAGAAGTCCTGTCCCTATGCGATGAGGGTGTGAGGGCAGCGATGAGCGCTGTCAATCACTCTTATCATCTCCTTCAGTCGGTGTGGGCTGAAGCGGGGGCAGGCCACCCTGTGCCACCTGTGGCGCTTTCATGTGTTAATGACGGCTTGGTGCTGTCAATGGACGCATTGGCAAGGGTGCAAGCGCGAGTGACGAAGTCCAGGAGGCAAATGGTCATTGACCATATGCGTCCGGCTACGGCAGTCAGGGAGCGTCTTCTTGGGACGCCCCTGACAGGGCCTAGCATCTTTGGTGGCCAAGCGCGGGCCATCTTAGAGGACACCGCCAGTATCGCGCAGAATCGGTTAGCGGTAAACCTACAGCTAGAGCTAGTGCGGCAAGCGCACGCACTAGGGGCTGTGGGGAAACCGCTAACGGGACAGCCTTCAAAGAAGCAGAAGAAGCATAAGAGCAAGGCGAAAGCCAGGCCTGTTGCGACTTCTGCTTCAGCTGGGTTCTCGGAGCCGCCGCCGGCGAAGAAGCCCAGGAAGGTTGTAGAGGCGCCTACCCTCCCCAATGTTGCTCCTGACCGCCCTAGAGGCGGGAAGGGCAAGGGGAAGGGTAAGTGTAAGGCCTCAAAGGGCGGACAGAAGGGGCCGAAGCGTACCTGAGGGTACGCAAGCTCCCTTCATATCCGCCTGGACCGCGCCTGTGCGACAGGAACAGCGGTGCCAGTTATACCCGTCGTGCCTAGAACGAAATGGTTCTCACTCTCTCTCGTTAAGAAAGAGGGGGGGGGGGGGTGGCGGACTGCGAGCCGGACAACCCCGTTAGACGTCGAGGCGTCTATGGTGGGTGGAAGGCTCATGCGTTTCGTCGAGGCCTGGCGAGGTGTGACGTCAGACAGTCTGGTCCTGGGATGGTTATCCCAGGGTTACATGCCGGAGTGGTGGGACTTTCCACCACAAAATCTGTCTTTGGCACCTGTCTGGACACCCGTACCAAGGGAGCCAGACAAGTTAGAAGCCGTTCAAAAGGAAGTGTCGGGTTTGCTTCTGAAGGGAGCAATAAAACCAGCAAACCGGAACACTCCAGGCTTCTATTCAAACATGTTCCTTGTCCCCAAGAGCACAGGGGGATGGAGACCCATACTCAATCTCAGGCCATTAAATTGGTTTATCCATACGCCTCGGTTCCAGATGGAAACGCCGAGGTCGGTAATGGCGGGATTGAGGAAAGGAATGTGGTGTGTATCGATCGATCTGAAAGATGCATATTTCCACATTCTGATGAATCGGAGTTGGCACAGGTTTCTGAGATTTGCGTTTCAGAATCAAGTATGGGAGTTTACAGTTCTCCCGTTTGGCCTGTCGACAGCTCCGAGGGTTTTCACAAGAGTGGTCCTTGCGGTGACAGCGTTTCTCAGAAAAGAGAACGTGGCGCTACACACCTACATAGACGACTGGCTGCTCAAGGCAGACTCGGCAGCCAGGTTGAACGTGGATACTGCTCTGACTCTGAAGTTACTTTCAGATCTAGGCTGGATAGTCAACGAGGAGAAATCCGAGTTGACGCCCACTCAACATTTCGTTTATTTGGGGATGCGATTCGACCTCGAGGAGGGCAGGGTTTACCCGTCAGAGCCCAGAGTGGTGTCTCTGTTAGCCATCCTCAGGAGTTTTCGAGTGGGAAACCACATTCAGGCGAGGCGGTTCCTTCAGATGCTGGGCATGATGGTCTCCATGGAGCAGGTTATCCCGTACGCTGCTCTAATGCGAAGGCCTATCCAGTTGTATCTGATGTCTCTGTGGAAACAGAGAACAGAACCCCTGTCAAAACTGGTGCCAGTTTTGGAGCCGATAATATCGCATCTTCTATGGTGGAAACAGCGTCAGAATCTCCTAATAGGGGTTTCGCTGCACCTACCCCACCCCCAGCTGTCCGTCTACACGGATGCATCGCTGGAGGGGTGCCTGCCTGGGAGAACACCAGGTCTCGGGCACATGGACTCTCCCGGAGAGTCAGCTGCATATCAATCTGTTGGAAATGATGGCAGTGGAACTGGCGTTGGAAGAGTTCCTTCCGATGATCAGGGGCAAGGTGATATTGATACGGTCGGACAATTCGACAGTAGTATCATATATAAATTGCCAAGGCGGGACCAGGTCGCCCACTCTGTGCATCAGGGTGTGGCACTTGATTCAATGGTGCAGGAATTACTCGGTTGTTTTGAAAGCAGCTCATATTCCTGGCCGATTGAACATTCTGGCGGATGCTTTGTCTCGCAGACAGAGAATCTTGCCAACAGAATGGTCCCTCAACCCTCCGGTTCTGCGACGGATCTTCGAGCATTGGGGCAAACCCAACGTGGACTTGTTCGCCACAAAGGAAAATGCTCAAATCATGACATATGTCTCGCCGATTCCAGATCCAAATGCCGTCGATACAGACGCTCTGGCGATAAGCTGGAGAGGGATGCACGCTTACGCGTACCCACCCACCATTCTTCTACCGAAGGTATTGGTGAAGGTCAGGGAGGAGCCGTGTCTGGTCCTGCTAATAGCGCCGTATTGGCCGAGCAGGGCGTGGTTCACGGATCTTCTAGATCTGCTGGTGGAAAATCCTGTGCAGTTGCCCGAGATTCCGAACATAATCTCCCAGGCCAAGGGACGCTTCCTACACGAGCGTCCCGAAATGTTCAAATTGACTGCGTGGATGTTGTCAAACAACGTTCCACGTCGGAAGGCTTTTCTCGACAGGCTGCTGATTTCATCGCGGCTGCGAGAAGGAGGTCAACCTTCAAGTCATATAACAACAAGGTTAACAGATTTGCAGACTGGTGTGAAGAAAAGGGTATTGATACCTTTCAATCCACTATTCAGCAAATAGCAGACTTTCTCTGTGAGCTGTTCTTTGCAGGACTAGCTCCCGTCACAGTTGCTGGATACAAGTCAGCTTTGGCATCAGTTATCCCTTGTCTAGCCAACAGGGATAGTCCAGAGGTGGCCCAGTTAAATGTGATGTTGAAGGGAATGAGCAATCTCCGCCCGAGACAACCGGTAGTCATTCCAGCCTGGAGTCTATCTTTAGTGCTTAATGTACTGGCCAAGCACCCTTTCGAACCGTTGCGTTCGGCTAGTCTAAAGCATTTGACTCTAAAGGCGGTCTTTCTATTGGCAGCTTCCTCAGCTAGAAGGCGCAGTGAGATCCATGCGCTTTCGGCAGAGAGGAACCGATTTATTGTTTCTGGAGAAGGTCTGCGTCTTCTGCCAAGAGCAGAGTTTATGTCAAAGAACCAATCTTTGAGATATCCCGGCAAACCGATCATTATACCGAAGTTAACTAGGTTTGATCGTGATGCCAGTGTCTGGTGCCCGGTCCGTGCTTTGACTAAGTACAAGAAACGGACTGACTCGTTACGGTCGAACGATAGACATCTGTGGATCTGCCATAAAAAGCCTTATGGCGCCGCATCCATGGATACTATCTCTCGTTGGGTGGTCGAATGCATTCAGACTACTCACGAGATGGCGACTGGGCACCAGGTGCAGGGCGTAAGGGCACACGATGTCAGAGGAATAGCCGCCTCGACCGCCCTTTACAATGGTGTTCCGTTAGAGGACATCATGGCCGTTGCACAATGGCACTGTGAGTCCTCATTCACGGATTACTATATGAGGGATGTGTCAGACTCAGCCAATCCACTCGCTTTAGCTGTTTTGAAACGATAGTTAGTGACCACACTGCTTTTCCCCTTTTTTCACTTTGGTAAGAAAAGAACCTAAAGCAGGCATGGTCAGGCGAGAGGATGTCAACCAGATTGTGTCACTGATGGCCGAACCGGTGAATGGTTGGAGGCGGTACGTCTGAAGTCCTGTTATCATAAGGTAATTCAATAAGTGAGAGTTTTTTGTATTATGTATATGTATCATGTTCATTCATCTTATATATTCATGCTCATTCCCAGGCTAATACATGGAATATGCAGGGAGTAGTTAACCCTCTTGGCATATTGGTGTTTTCAGGCGAGATACATGTTCGTTAGTTCTCTCCCTTTTCTTAGGAGGAAAAAGGGTGGGGGGGCTGTGACGCGAATGTGATTCGGTTCCGTGAACTTGACGGTCCTTTTAGGTCTCCGTTAGTCAAGTTTGAAGTCTAAAATCTTTCTCCAAGGGGCAAAATTAGCATTTATGGCTTGCCCCTTCCCACCAGGTTACTGATCAAATCTGGTGTATATCAGAAGTAACAGAATGGTGAGTATTGATCGAAGGAGAATGCAGGAAATGTCAATTTCCCTTTCTCCGAGATCTAACAATACTCACCATTCTGTTACGGACCCAGCCTCCCAGCCCCACGGAGGCAAGCCATAGTTTTCTCTTGTTTGGTGGCTATGCAAACAATATGAGCTCTATGGTAAACGGGTACTCGGCAGTTGGGAGCCGAGTACCCGGTTCCCAGGAGTCGGTAAAGCTTTCTAAGTCTATAATCCTAGAGCCGCTGTCAGGGCCAGCTGTATATCAGAAGTAACAGAATGGTGAGTATTGTTAGATCTCGGAGAAAGGGAAATTGACATTTCCTGCAATTTGCAGACTAAGAGAAGACTATTTTTTTAAATTTACTACTGGAATGACTGGCGCGATTATCGAGCCAGTCATTCCAGTGGTAAAGTTTCAAAAATAATATTCTCTTGGCTTGCAAGTGGACATTATATCTGAGAAAAACTAAATTTTCTTGAACAAATTTGATTGTTAAAGTCTTCATTACAAAACTATTCTAGTTTCCTGTACACTCTTTGGTTAAAAAAAACAACCCTGATTTTCTAGAAAAATGTCCATTTGCAGGTCAAATTAAGACTATTTTTGAAAATTTACCACTGAAATGACTGGCTATGTTATCTAACTAGCTATTCCAGTGGTAAAATTTAACAAATAGTCTTCCGTTGTCCAACAAATGGACATTCCTCAAGACTACTGCAGACGCAGGTTGTGGCCAGGCTGACCAGTGGATGGTTACAATTTTCTTCTAAATTACCCTAGTATCGTAAGGTAATATTGTCGTGTGGTTTAAATAGCATAATTAACCCTTTCACTGATAACAGCCCTGCTTCTCAATTACAAGGCTAACATACAGGACAACGGCTAAATGTTTTGAGATTAATATGTCTGGAAGTTATTATTAGGCAGCAATGGCTTCTATTCATATTAATGTTAAAATATTCAACATGTCGTTGAGATGGTTAACGTATGTTGCAGATATAATAATGTGTTGAGGTATATGATCATGTTGAAATTCAATATAAAATAAATTATTAAATTAGCAATATTTTGAATGAGGTATTATTTTTTTTGTTACAGGATTTGGCATCCTTGGTGGTGTTTTTCTTCCGTTTCTTTTACATCTATTCAGCTATTCTCGGAGGCTGGGGAGCATTTGGCTTATACATGTTCATGAGGTATTATAATCCTGCTGCTGCTGCTATACCACTACCATCACCACAACCATGACTGCTGCCTCTGCTATACCACTACCATCACCACAACCGTGACTGCTGCCTCTGCTACTACTATTACTACTTTTGATTCTAGGTTCTTAGAGAGCCATTGGTTTACGTGGGTAACACAGATGAATCATATCCCAATGTACGTTGACAGAGACC
Source organism: Chaetoderma sp. LZ-2023a (assembly GCA_034401795.1). Lineage (NCBI taxonomy): Eukaryota > Metazoa > Mollusca > Caudofoveata > Chaetodermatida > Chaetodermatidae > Chaetoderma > Chaetoderma sp. LZ-2023a. The sequence goes on along the minus strand of CM067359.1, from coordinate 71,421,182 downwards.
AGCATCGTGATTGGTTCACGCAGCAGCTCAACAGCAGTTGTAACATCGCTTCTAATTGGTTCAATGACTGGGCGACTGGACACTTAAATTACCAGATTGAACACCAGTAAGTTAATTAAGTATGGCTCTTGATTGAAATTAAGGATATCCCAAGACAACTAGCTATTTAGCCATCGTTTCATCAACCTGGTGTAGGCGGGAAACACTGTTGAACACATTGTTGCTGAAATCTGTTACTGCCTTAGGCAGCACGGCAGCGACAATTTTTTTCAAAAACTACAATGCATATCCGTTTTTGTTAACTCGCCCTGAGCAGCCCACGTATTGAAACTCTGAAGGGGACCTGGATGTTTCCTCGCTGGGTATTAAACCATTTGCGCAGTGTGTTCAATGGGCAGTGATGTGGTGTGAGCTTTATGCCATATACAGCAATGATCACTCCGCTACAGCCAATGCAACTCGGAAATAAGTACATTTCTTTCCAAAACAAAGACAGAAACATGTTAGTTAGCACAATTTTGAACATGATATAAGAAATGTTATGTTGAACATTTTGGACTTATTTTGATAGGAAGCCATTGCTGCCTTAGGCACAGACCGAGGACCATGGAAACATTAGAAAAGTCAGATGCTCTGAGAAATCATCTTCTGCATACTGCCTAAGTTTAGTAAAAAGGCCCGTAAACGATAAAAAAAATTTGGTAAATCAGACATACTGATTCTAAGAATTTCTTTTCTGCTTAGTAGGGACCAAAGGGTTAATATATTACTATATGCTTTGCTTTCAGTTTGTTTCCAACAATGCCTCGGCATAATTACCATAAGGTGAAGCCATTCGTATTGTCACTTTGTAAGAAACACAACATTAAGTATCAGTGTAAGGCATCTCTATGGATAGGTCTGCTAGACATCGTCAAGTAAGATGTGCTTTATATATCTGCCCATTTCTAATCTGTCTCGACCTGTCCGTCTCCCAGTTAACCACCTCTCTCTCCCTCCCCCCCCCCCCCCCCCCCCCCCCTCATCCATCACTATCTCCCTCCTCAACCCTGTCATTCATAGACTTCGTTACAGCGTTGAGACAGCTTCATAGGTAATAGGTATGTATCAAGTACTACACGCTGGCTGGCGCAATTTACTAAAAGAAATTTCTTGGTGGTTTTGTAATGGAGGGATACGATCTGTAACTCAATTATATAAAGTCATAAAGAAATATGTCACGTGTTAGCTGAGTTCACAAAGAAAAATAATTGGGTGTTACCTTTATAGCTATGCCCCACCCGTTCTAGCTAAGCTCCGCCGAATTTGTGCTAGGTGTTAGAATAAATTTTAACAATTTGAACCATGAGCACCCAAACATGAGCGCAAAATGGGTGAAGCTTATCTAGAATGGGCAGAGCATAGTCAGAAATGGATCCCTCTATTGCTGTATTGGCATGTTTTACATGTCTTAATTCATCTTTCCAGAGTATCCATCCATCAGCTGACCTCGTATGACATCATAATCAGCTCAGCCAGTGTATGATGACGTCACAATCATTAAGTCACAAAGGGTTCCATATAGACCGTCACCAAATCTCAAATGTTCCGACACGTATGAATTGTATATCTTTGTAATTCTTTGCTATTTAATAAACATGCTGTTGAATATGTTGAAACTAATTTGACTGGCCGCTGTTGCTGCCTTAGGCAGCAACAGCACCCAGTCAAATTAGTTTCAAAATATTCAACAGCTTACCTGTGTAGGTTTTTGGAAATTAATAGTCAGGGTGTTCAGAGATCGATCGATCCCAACACGAGCGAGGTGTGGGTGGAGGTTAGCTAGAGATGGGCGGGGCATAGATAAACATGTAAAGGTCCATTACCCTTGCCCCATAAGGGGAATAGGGGGTTATTGTGTTTGAGTCTGTCAATGAGTGCGTATGTCCGAAGCTGTATCTCAAAAGCTTCTCATCCGATTCGGCTAAAATTTTAACACAAAGGAACTTAAACGTTAAACGAGAGCTTCCAGACATTGGTCGTTATCCGCATAAAATATCAAAGATCCGGATTGGATCTAATTCTGGATCTAAGGATATTTCAGTCAGAATTGACTCAAATCGTAACATAAAACAGTATCTGACTACTAGGAGTCAAGAACTTTGAGCCTGATCCAGTCTGGAAAATCCGAAAATCTGTCCCATATTAAAACACTAGTACCGTAGGCATGAAAAAGTGTACTCTGCAATGAGGTAATTAAACTAATTTGTATTTTATTTTATGCTACGTTACAGGTCTCTAAGACAATCTGGTGAGGTCTGGCACCAAGCATACTACAACCTAGGGTGACGAAAATTAAAACTTAGAAATAGTAACATAGCCAAAGAGATCAATATGGAGTTCAGTCATCATCTGTCATAACAGATAACAGGCTAGTAGCCTACTAACAGAAATAGAATGTTTGATATATATATATATATATATAGGCCAAGATCTAGCCAATAAACAGATAAACTGAAAACTGCTCAAAATGTATATTTAACAATTAGACCGGAAACCATAAATCCCTTATAATGTAAGGAATATTCAGTTGAATACTTTGAAAATAACTTGACTGGGAGCAGCTCCCAGTCGAATTACTTTCAAAATGTTCAACAGCTTTCCTATAGCGTTGCTTTGAAATTATGACATTGACATTTCAAGGGTTGTATGGTTACGGTCTTAGGATGGTGTTAATTGACCTTTCCACTTTTAGCTATGCCCCGCCCATCTCATTCTAAGCTCCACCCACACCACGCTCATGTTGGGATCAATCGATCCCTGAACTCACTGACTATCAATTTCTAGCAAACTATACAGGTAAGCGGGTGAATATTTTGTAACTATTTGACTAGGTGCTCTTGCTGCCTATGGCAGCAACAGTGCCTGGTCAAATTAGGTTCAAAATATTCAACAGAATACGTCATTCATGATGTCATCATTCATTATGGTGTCATTATACATGTCACATAATGGATAGCTAAAGTGGAAAGGTCCATTTTAAGATAATACGATTTATAAACTAGAATGGCCTGACTGACTCTCCCATTGTTTTTTCCCTGCACCGTACATGGCATCGTCCACATCGCACACCATTTGAATTGATGTCAATTCATCCACCGTTTCGCTTAGGGCGTGACAAGAAATAGTTGTCAATCTATTGTCTAGATTAAACATGTTTAATGATTTCAGTTAATGACTAGTCAGAGGCGGTGCGTATAGTGATAAATTGTGACTTACACAAAAGCTATGGTTCCACCAATTGATGCAAGTTCCACCCATAGAGCCTGACTGTTGATAAGACAATTCGAAAAAATTGATCAATCCAAATTCTCGTTAGAAGTGCGGAAGGATTGTTCCCCCGTTTCATTTGAAATTGGTCCACTGCTTCAAAGGTAGCATTTCAAAACTCAAAATTACCATCGGAAAACTCGGCTAATCAAAATTCTGAATAGAAATTCTCAAGCCTGCCACCATAAGGATCCTTACAGAGCAATTTGGTTCAAATCTGCTGAGCAGTTTATGAGAAACGTTTTAAAGGATTACTGGACAATTTTTGGAAAATCCAAGATAGCCATCTGAAGAATCATCTGAATAGGAGTTCTGGAGTCTATAACCACAGGATCTCTCCAGACAAATTTGGTTAAAACCTGCCAAGTCATTTAGGAGTATGTTTTAAAGCACCGGTTGATGGACAGATGATTGATGGTTTATTTAGGAGTATGTTTTAAAGCACCGGTTGATGGACAGATGATTGATGGTTTATTTAGGAGTATGTTTTAAAGCACCGGTTGATGGACAGATGATTGATGGTTTATTACACCAGGATTCAAAGGTAGCAGCTTTAACACTTTAATTGTCAGATGGCTAAAAAATCTAAACATTATTGACTGTCCATTTGCAGGTCGAGACTATTTTTTGAAAATTTACCACTGGAATGACTGCCTCATTTATTGATCCAGTCATTTAAGTGGTAAATTTTCGAAAATAGTCCTTTCTTAACCTGCGAATGACTTCCTCAAGACTCTATAACGTCGGATGGGGGAACAGAGGGTAGGGGGACAGCCTACAGGCTAAGGGCTCTTTAACCATATGGCTGGTACCTAGAAACTCCATGGTGTGGAGATTATATCCTGTATGCTTCCTTTTTTATCTCCTGATTAGTGTTTATGTTTGCACATGGGTCCCCTCTTAGAACCTGGGTAATGCAGTAAAAAGCATGCTCCGTCCTGCGGTTAGGTAGTACTGGATTGCTCTTGAATCCTCAGTTTGAAGTCTTCTGTTTCCCACGCATAAGGGGTAGGGGAGGCAAGGTACCTATCGCCCTCTCCCCTTCTCATGCTCCTTCTATAAGAAAAATTAGCTTTGAAATGGAGCACAGAAATACCTCTGGTTGGAGATTGTCTGTTCCTACCATATTTTGCTGATTAATTTAAACTGGTAAAACGTGATAAGCCAAGTCGCTGACGTATACCTGATGCTTGTCTTTGGTTGGAGGATGAAAGCCAGATGCCTGACACTGGTGCAGTGCCTCCTATTTTTAGGCCACGGAACCTGGCAAGGGTACCCACCACTGAGCATGTGCACGCACATGCTCACTGGTTAGCTGGACCCTGAATCAGGATCCCTGCTACTGAGCATGTGCACTATAAATAGGAGGCACTGCACGAGTGTCAGGCATCAGACTTTCGTCCGCCAAACGAAGACAAGCAAACCTTTGATTTTCAACAAGCTTTCGTACATAAATATGCCTCCATAATGTCTTGTTGTAAATGGAGGAATCCAGTTTTAGCTACGCTCCGCCCATCTCTAGCTAAGCTCCCCCACTCGTTGCCTGTGTTGAGATCGATTAACCCTTGCACTGAATCTCACTTTCCCAAAAAACTACACAGGTAAGCTGTTGAATGTTTTGAAACTAAGTTTACTGGGTGCTGTTGCTGCCTTTCAACAGCGTCCAGACAAATTAGTTTAAAAAAATTTAATGGCATGCTCATTAAATAGTAGAGATACAATTCGTACAACTTGACAGACGATTAAGCGTTTAAGACAGACTAAATCAAGTCATTCATAACACAATTTATTATGACGTCAGCCTACACATCACATAGTTAATTACGACATCATATCATTGACTGAGAAACTAGATTCCTCAATTGTCATATGAAGTTATATTCTAAAAGCTGCCATGATGTGTTAAAATCATAAATCTCAATTTGTGTCCATTTTCGGTAACTTGCCATTAGGATTCCAGCTTTTGATATCTTGAGAGTGACCAAATATAAAACCATTTGCTCAGTACATTGAACTGACAAACAAGGCGCCAGGGACAAATGGTTAGGTGGTGGTGGTAATAGTAGTAGCAAAAGCAGCAGCAGTAGTAATAGTAGTAGCAGTAGTAATAGCAGTAGCAGCAGCAGCAGTAGTAGTAGTAGTAGTAGGTGTCATCATCATCGTACGAATGGTGGTGCCGTGGTGGTAGTCTGTAGAATCTGTAGCAGTTATTGAGAACCACTCTCTGTTTAGCGGCATAACACAAACAGTAATCACTCATTGATTTCCTAGCTAAATGTGAAGCTCAATGTATTCAGAGAATGATTTTATAATCCTCTTGGATTAACTAAGGTTGCCTATTTTAACAGGTCATGACAGCTTTAACTCTCTGATTGCTGCAAGCCACCAAACAATAATGGTAATGGACAATAACTTTGGACTGGCTGAATATTTTGAAAACAATTTAACTTAAAGTTGTTGTTAGCCTTTCCACCAACAATTTTCAGTTAAATTGTTTTCAAAATATTCAGCATATCCAGAGTTAAACCACATTGAAAATATAGTCTGCAGAAATGCAGCAGGCAGACAGTTAAAGGGCCTTTAGGCCTTTGGATCGTGTTAATTAATATTCTGAAAATTCTATTTTGATGCAAATCAAAGCCATGTGATATAGTGGATTTATTAATTATTTACATTTTTATGGCCAGGAGGATATACTTTTGAATTATTTAAGTGAATTAAAAAATAAAAACTTTATTCGGTATGTCAGTGTATTGTTGTTTTTTAATCTGACTCCATGGCAAAGATGATCACATGACTAACAAGAGAGTCAACTGGAGGCTGATATATGCCCTGTGCACCAACATACATGTGTTTGTCATGCCCTCTAAATTTTGGAGATCCCCGTAAAATGGCACCCTGAAATCAAGCGATCCCTGACTGAAATCTGGGGGTCGCAAAGTGAAATCTTCTGTTCCCATTTAGAATTTCTCATCCCTGCTAAAGTTAAGAGGGTATATTTTGTGGTTATTTTTGTCCAGAAAACTATAAAATTACTTACTATTACATGATGATACAAGATTTTCAAGGGTACCATTGGACCAACTAGAATTAATTTTGGTGGTCTCAAGCTACATTTTGGGGATATATACCCTCAAAAGGACCCTTATGAGAATCCCAAAACCATAATGCAAATCAATCATGCATGACCAATTAAAGCAAAAACGTAACATTTGGCTCATCTTTGGGTGGTGTACAATCATCCTGTCAAATTTCATCTAGTTCTCTAAAATGGACCTTTACAGTTTTAGTTATTCCCCGCCCATCTCTATCCAAGATCCACCCACACCTCATCCATGTTGGGATTGATCAATCTCTGAACTCCCTGATTATCACTTTCCAGAAAACTATACACTCAGGTAAGCTGTTAAATATTTTGAAACTAATTTGACAGCGCCACAGTCAACAGGCTATTTATTAAATGGTAGACATATAATTCGTACAACACACAGTCCATCTTCAACTAAGTGTTCGTGACATATTTATCTACGTCATTCATGACATCATTGATTGTGATGCCATTCTATGCGTCACATAGTTGATTATAATGTCATATGATGGATGGATACAGTGGAAACGTCCATTGCTGTGACAAGATTTTCGAGACATACCGTCATATACGTTAGTGAAATTCCATGTTTGTACCCCAGCAAAATCTGTTATACAATCACACTGTCCAGGTTCAACCAACGGAAGAACCCAGTTTTAGCTATGCCCTGCCCATTTTTAGCGAAGTTCCGCCCACACATCGCCCGATCCCTGAACTCCCTGACTATTTCCAGAAAACTATACAGGTAAGGTATTGATTATCTTGAAACTAATTTGACTGGGTGCTGTTGCTTCCTATGGTTTAGTTTCACAATATTCAACAGCATGTTTATTAAATAGTAAAGTAAATAGCAAATTCATACAACGCTTAGTCTGTTATCAATTAAATGTTTGTGATAAACTTAGCTACGATTCCTGACTTAGTTGATTATAACCTCATCCCACACGTCATGTAGTTGATTATGATGTCATATGATTGACTAAGAAACCAGAATCCTCTACTCTCTCTCAAAATGCAGGAGTTGCAGTGATAGGATTTTCTGGCCCTACGTACAAAAATTCCATATTTCTCCTCCCCAATACCACCCAAAATCAGTCCTGCATATGTATAATGTACGTAGACAAAGATATATATCACACGCTACGTGTAGGGGGGGGGGTGTGTATAACTAATAGGGGGGGCTACATTTTCAGTTGTGCCCGACCCAATTTTAGCTAATCTCCGTCCAAATGTCGTCATCGATTTGAAACTGAAATATGAATACACAGAATCTATATTTCAAGATACCTATACAAGAAAGCTGTTGAATATTTTGAAACTAATTTGACTGAGAGCTGTTGCTACCTATGCTAGCAACAGCTCCCAGTCAAATTCATTGCAAAATATTAAACAGAATGTTTTATTAAATTGTAAATTCATCAGAGACATACAATTTGTACACTTTCGTGATAGACTTTCGGTTTTCGTGACAGAGCTGGATCATTTTGATTGTGACATCGGCTAACATGTGGTGTATCTGATTATGATGTCGGATACTTGACTGACAGATGGGATTCCTCGATGACTCGCTGGAATGCAATTCCAACCGACATCCTGTCCCAAGATGTCCACATAGCAATTTGGATGCTAATCAATGTAGGCTTTCTCTAGAGTCATGTTCCAGATACCAGATCTTTAATGAATTATGTTTTTCATGGGAGATAATTCATGTAAATAATGATGATTTTTGCTACAATCATAACCAATGTCTTATCAGCAAACAATTATGCGGGAATCAAAGCAGGTAGTCTAAAGATATTATCCTGATGTCAAGGCTCCAAGAATTTGGAATGAAAAGGGTTAAATCAAAATCCCAGCATGTTGGGCATTAATCTTTCATAGCCAAGCCACCAAAAAATGCCTTCGGCATTACTCTTGAGAAATGGCCAAAAGAAAATTTTTTTTTTTAATTTACCACTGGAACGGCTGGCTCAATAACCGAGCCTGTCATTCCAGTGGTAAATTTTCAAAAAAAATTGTCTTCTCATGGCCTGCTAATGGACATTCGCTATGCTGTATAACATTACTTTCCTAACCAGTAAAGAATTATGAGCGAATGATGACAAGACAACAGGCGAATGCATTATACAGACTGTAGTTTTTACAAAAAATATCTACATATATTCTTACATTGTACATGATATTATTCCAACACGCAAGCAGAGTAATTTACTGGCAACTAGCTCATAATCGCCAACTATCATACGAAATAAGTATGCTGCAATAAGCGTACGTAAGTGTGCATGTACAAGCGTGTGTGAGTGCTAGGCTTGCGAGATTATTGCTTTCAGTAATCACGATCGATTATTTAACAATATTCGCGATTACTCGATTAATCAGCTTGAGTACAAATTACCCAGTTATAACAGCAAAAAAGCATATCAATGACGAAAGCAGCAATGATGTTGAGAAAGGTCAATTTGCAGACCAAGAGAAGACTATTTTTGTAAATGTGTCACTGGAATGCCTTGCTCGATTCTCGAGCCAGTCATTCCAGTGATACGTTTTCAAATATAGTCTTCTCTTGGTCTGCATATGGACATGCATTCGCTGAGCAGAATGTAAATTTCTGTGACTGATCGCAATAAAGAATAATTAAAAGGAAGTTTTTTAAATATTTTATGCTGCAGAAGTATTCACGATTATTCGATTATTTAATTTTTAATCATATAAATTGACGATTGAAAAAATAATCGCAATTTTCGACTTAATCACATAATCACGCAAGCCTAGTGAGTGCGTGCATGCGGGCGTGCGTGTCAATCCGACAATCATTGCTATAAGAAAACAAGCATGATGCGTGTAAGTATAATTTGATGCGTTTTGTTTTTACCTTTTAATTGACTAAATTTGTTCCAAATTTTTTTTAAAAATATTTACTTATTGAATGTCCATTTCCAGGCCATGAAATTTGTTTGTTTTTTTAATTTACCACTAGAATAACTGGCTCAGTTATCGAGCCAGTCCTTCCAGTGTTAAATTTTACAAAATAGTCTTCTCTTGGCCTGCAAATGGACATTCCTCAAGACCACTACAGAGAATGGTTTTGGGGGACTTGCTTCATTGTGAAAGGGGTAAACAGAATTAGATGGACTGCGTCGCATGTGTCGAGCCATTTAGTTTTCCGTATATCACACATCATGTGTCACGAAATAAGGATTTCTTAAAGTAGTATACCGCCTTGATGAATCAAATGTATACTGAAAAACGTTCTAATTTTTGAAAAAGGAGAAATTATAGAGACATAAACTACGCCCAAACCATGTAGAAGTATAGAAAAAACTAAAATCATTAAAGTTTAATTAAGATTGGATAAGTCATTAATGAAATAAATTACATATGTCCATTGAAACCCTTTAACATTTACATAAATCTTCATGCAAAATCAACCATGTCCAAACATTGGCAGAATATGGAAAACATTTGAAAAGCATTTTACTTATATGATAGATCAAATCTGTAGTTTTATAAAGATAAGATAAGTTCTTGAATTAAATGTCCATTTAACTAATTCTTGTAATGCTGGACGTCATTTGGATCGCTATGTCGAGATCCTCCGCTTCAGTATGGGTTACACAAAAATTAAAACAATTTATATATTTCTTTGTTCTCTATGCCATAAAGATACTTCGTGCCAAATTTAATTGCAAACGCAACCAGTTCTTGCGAACTCATTTAAAGGGAAGAGTGGATGACTGACAGTCGCACACCATGGCATAAGCTCACATGATGATTCTGGCCAGGTGAGCTAAAAGCAACATAAGGACACATTCGAGCTGTAATTATAGTGAATAATTATCACACGTAGATATTTGTATACAGTACAGCTCAGTAATATGTTAAAATGTTTCCAAAACACAAACAGAACATGTAAGTCACTAAGAAATGTTCTGTTGAATATAATTGTATTGTAATGTCTTCGAATCCAATTAATTTCAAAATATTCAACAGCACGATTAATTTATTTTGCAAACATTCTAAGTTATTTCTGAGCTCTACTGTATTATAACTTAAGGCTGAGCTGCTACTTTAAAGGATTAAATACTAACCAAGACCATTAAAATAATAGTACAGATCCATTCATCTCAGAGTCTGTTTTTAACTGTCTGACTGCTGAGTTTTGCAGACGACATATTCCAAGGGCTATATCTCTGGACCTGCTAAATATTTTGAAAACAATTTGACTGAAAGTTGTTAGTGGCTAAGCCACCAACAACTTTCAGTCAAATTGTTTTCAAAATATTCAGCAAGTCAAGAGTTTTTGCTCATTGAAATTATTGTCTAGTGGCTTACAGCAGCGAGACAGTTAATAATTTTCCCATGGATGTCTGAATACCTTGATAGAGACCAAGATAAGCATGATTCGCTCATTATAAAATCATTCACTTCGTACATCAAGCCTCCCATTTCGACAAAGGATCATGCGAGTAAACAGTACACTGACTCTCAACACCAGAGCTATCATCGTGCTGTTATTAACCCTTGTACTAAGATCTGGATAAGTGAGAAGTCAAAATAAAATTGTTAAGACTATATATGTTTATGCGCTTAAATTATGTGCCTAGATGAAATGAAACGAAGTAAATCTTAACATACGATGATTTAACTTACATACAAATTAACATTGTGAAATTGAATTAGAGGCACGAGTCCCTAATTCAACGTCACAAATAAACAAGATGGCCACCGGCCAAATTGGCCAATCGGCTTCATTTGAACAAACTTGGATCCCTATGTCCTCAGGATGCTTCCTGCCAAATATAATTGAAATTGGCCCAGCGGTTCTTGAGAAGTTGTTTAAAAGAAAAGTTGACAGACGGATGACGGACGGTCGCCATGGCATTAGCTCACTTGGCCTTTCAGGCCAGGTTAGCTAAAAAGTATATTAATTTATACGAAATGAATCCATCATATGTTAAGATTTATTTCGTTTCATTACATTGAGGCATACAATTTAAGCCTCTAAAAGTTTACAATTTTAACAATTTTATATTCAAGCAATTTGATGTGAATATGCGCTTTATTTATTTGCTTGGTTGGTTAATTTTGTTTTATTTTCTAGGTTCCATTCAGGCCATATTTAGGCTTGTTTTATTTCAGTGCATTATGGGTAGCTCAGCCTGTTTTATATTGCTAGGTGGATTGTTTCCAACTATCGTGAGATCGTCCCGCATCGAGATACGTACCACATTTGCGGGTTAAGATAAAAACACAGTCCTAGTGGATAATTATCACAAACATGCATATGCATCAATGGTGCCAGAATATTAAAGATTTGGTTTAATAATTATTATTTTAACATGCTATATTTTAATCTAGCTTTTAAGTAATTACTACACTTAATTAGAAAATATTGTGAATTTAAAAATTTTCCACCTGTATACAGTTAATTAACCCTTTCAACTGCGAAATACCAGTATGTTAAATTCAAAGAAAGCTTTACCGGTTTGCTTTTGAATATTTTGAAACTAATATGACTGGAAGCTGTTGCTGCCTTAGGCAGCAACAACTTCCAGTCAAATTAATTTCAACATCAAAAAATTTCCTTCTAAGTTTTTGAAATGGTTAACTAATAATTTTAATCACAATTTCAGAGACAATGGGTTTCAGCTCAGGCAAAAAGCAACACCGCTGAAATATTCTAAGACCAATTAGGAAGCTAGATATAACATTCAGTCAAATCATTCTAAAAATATTTCAATTAACTTAACTATTTAGACATAGATATGACATGTGTATAATTTAAGGTGTTGGCATAAATGCATAAGGCTGTGTTTCTGTGTGGGCTTGATGGGCTCTCCATTATGCATACAAATGATAAATTTAAAAATAGATTGCTGACCGAATTATAGTTCGGTACTCAGAAATTTGACATCAAACATGTGCATATTGTTCAAACACTAGTTCCAGGCAGTGAAATCTGGGGGGGGGGGGGGGGGTCACAAATTCAAATCTTGGGGTCCCATCAAGTTTTTCTCATCCATGCTAAAATTAGAGAGTACCATGAACTCACAACTTTGAAATATATGGATCACATGCAAATTTTGTGGGTATTTTTGTGACAAAACCTTTAAAAATACTTTGTATTAGTAATCACACAAGATATTCAGAGGCCCCATGGGGCCCACTGCCACTAGTTTTGTGGGTACCAAGCTGCATTTTGGGGGTATATCCTCTCAAAAGGACCCTTATGAGAACCTCTGTTTGAACATGTGTAAGGAGTCTTCTTCTTAAGAGGTCAAAATGATAACATTTTATCTATGACAACTATACATAAATACTGACATACGTGGAAGGCATAATTGTATTACGCATAAAGCGTCACTCGCACAAGTTTAAAAAATGGACCTGTACACGATAAAAATGTTTTTTAGACTTATTAAATTATAACAACCAATTTGATGTTTAATACATCCTATGTATTACTATATGCAGGAAAGTAAACAGTGTTATCTATGTTCACAGATGTACAGTATGATTGACACAATACAAAGCACTATAATATACACAAGAGATCTCTGAGATATATGACATTATATATACTGTATCTAGAGATAGTTTTTTAGTCTGGTGTTCATGAACAAGAGGCCCAAGGGCCTGTGGCGCCCACCTTGACCATTAGCATTTGAACCATTTACATTTAAATAGATATGATGGATAATTTTTGGAAAATCCAAGATGGCCACCCCAAAAATTGACCAATCAAAATTCTGAATAGAAATTCGAGTCTACATTGATAGGGTCACTCTAGCCAAATTTGGTTGATATATGTCAAGCAACTAAGGAGATGCAGCGTTTTGACAATTTCTGGTAAATTCTTTTTATAAAATCTCAGATTTTCACGCAAAAAATTGATGAATCAAAATTCTGAATAGAAGTTTTAGTGCCTATGGCCATAGGAGCCTTTCAGCTTTATTTGGTTAAAACCGGTCAAGATGGTACGGCAAAGCAATTTGACAATTTCAAGTACATTTAAAATAAAATCTCAGATTTTCACCCAAAAAATTGATGAATCAAAATTGCGAATAGAGGTTATGCAGCCTACGACCATTGGGTCCTTTCAGCCAGATTTGGTTGAAATCACCCAGAATGGTAAGAAGCAATTTGACAATTTCCGGTACATTTTTCATATCTCAGATTTTCACACAAAAATTGATGAATTAAAATTCTGAATGGAGGCTTTGGAGCCTACGACCATATGGTCCTTTCAGCCAAATTTGGTTGAATTCGCTCAGAATGGTAAGAAGATGGATTTTGACAATTTGAGGTACATTTTTCATAAAATCTAAGATTTTCACCCAAAAAATTGATAGATCAAAATTCTGAAAAGACGTTCTAGCCTACCGCTATAGAATGCATCTTGTCAAATTTGGTTGAAATATGTCTAGCAGCTAAGGAGGACTAGCATTTTGACCATTTCCGGTAGACTTTTCATAAAATCTCAGATTGTCACCCAAAAAATTGATCGACTAAAATTCTGAAAAATTGTCTGGAGGGTACCAGCTTAGGATCATTCCAGCCAAATTTGGTTGAAATCGGTCAAACCGTTAAGGAGAAGATGCAATTTGAAGGATGGACAGATGGCGGACGGATGACGGATGGCTGCCATGGCATAAGCTCACTTAGGCCAGGTGAGCTAAAAAAACATTAGGACATGGCCAACAAGCTTTGTTTAAAAAAGAAAAGTTGATTTAATTTAGTAAAAAAAATCAAAGTTTTTATTTAGGAAATATCCATTTGCAGACCAAGAAACAAACTTTAATTTACTACCAAAATGATTGGCTTGGTAACTGAGCCAGTCATTGCAGTTGCAAATTTGAAAAAACAATCTCTTGATCTACAAAAAGACATTTCTCCAGATAACTGCAGAAGCCTTTTTAGGCCGGCTTGACAATCCATAGTAATTGAACACTTACTATTGGAGATAATGAGTAGGATCAGACAAGGGCTATTACAGTTATTTGAGCGAAACCATGACAGCTGGTACACGTGTAACTTTTATGCGAGCTTGACTTCAAACAATTAGACTAATTGTTGTAATAGATGGACCATTTTGTTATTTTCTTCAAGTCAAATGTGATACCAGATTAGTATGTAGGTATTCATTTTAAAATTGTCTATGAAATAGACTGTGAAAAAACCGTATCGATAAATAGTGCTAGTATTATAATAATAATAATAGTATATAATGTTATTATTCTGACCAAGTTTATTTGGGCAAGTTAAAACGTGTCTCATTGATAGTGGTAATGTACTTTTATAATACTTTTTTGTTATAAAATAACAGTGCAACACGCTATAGTGGTGAGTTAGACAGCTTTGTCATTAATGTCAAATATTTGACAGACTGACGAACAGACCGATCGACAAAAACCGATCACGATATTACCATAGTTTTCGTGATTGTAAAGACAAATCACCCAGCTCTTCTACCTTATAGTGTAAAGAACATGTACCAATAGCGCATGCTAAAAAATATTGTCGTACAAAATAAAAGTAATACAAAAAACACCAAATATAATATATTAAAAATCTTCACATATAATAATTATGCCCACATAATAATAATAATAATAATAGTATTTAATAACAGTTGACTCACTGTTAACTAATCCTTTACCACTCATATCAGCCAAAAATGGCTTCTGCAGGGGTCTTGAGAAATGTTCATTTGCAGACCAAGAAGACTTTTTTAATTTGTTAGCTAGCACATAGCGTGGTATTAGGTGTGGTGCATAATTACAGCCAGTATCATAACGTAGGTATATAAACCTTTATCACTCAAATGAATTCAAGAAAATTTCAACTTTCTCATAGAAAATGTTCATTTGCAGACCAATAGATTATTTGCGAAAATTTACCACTGAAATGACTGGCTCGATTATCGAGCCAGTCATTTCAGCAGTAAGTTTTCAAAAATAGACTTCTCTTAGTGTTAAGTGACATAATCTACGGATTTAAAAATGTGATATGAAAGAGAATCTCCGCATAAGGCTTTATTACTAGGTTAGCCATTTAACTCTTTAGTGTTTAAACCGGCCAAAACCGGCCTCTGCAGTGGTCTTGAGTAATGTCTATTTGCAGGGCAAGAAAAAAACTATTTTTGAAAATGTATCACTGAAATGACTGGCTCGATAACCGAGCCAGTCATTCCAGTGATAAATTTCCAAAAATAGTCCTCTCTTGGCCTGCAAATGTACATTCCATTAACAAATATTTCGATTTTCTTGATCAAATTTGACAATTAAACGGTTAACACGTTAACACGTTAACACGTTAACACTCATATTGGCCAAAAAACGCTTCTGCAGTGGTCTGGAGAAATGTCCATTTGAGTGCACAGTAGGAAGGTGAGTTATAGCTATGTCCTGCCCAGTTCTAGCTACGCTCCGCCTATTTTGTACACATACTTAAATCGATGTTAACTTATTGACTTAACTCAGTCTTGCCTGACGCGTACTTTGGTTTAAGTAGAGTCTGGATGCCAGTCTCAATGAAGGGAGTAGGTTATATATGCTCCTGGTGCGGTTAAGTGAGCTACTGATGATTGCTGGTAAAGTTAACCGAGATTCGTGTCAGTCGGTTATGTTTTAACCGGTGTCGGTATATTCGGTTAACAATGGTTAACCGACATTACCCATATTTTGCGGGTATATAGCGCCATTACCCGTAAAGTTAACCGAGATTTGTTTTATCGGTTACGTGCTAACCATTGTCGGTTACATCAGGTATATGGTGATGAACCATTACCAGTTAGTTATCCGAGAGATAGTCCCGTAGGCTAAGTGTTAATCATTGTCAGTACATCAGTTAATGTTGGCCATTGTGAGGGTAGTATACCACTATTATGCGTTTTTGGCGGGAAATTATATTCTTGAAACGCGGTTAACAATAAAATTTAACGTTAATAATTATCAGGAGATTAGTTGTCACTTTAATAAGTTTGGTCAGTTTTGATTTAAAAAATTGAGAAAAATATAAGATAACAAATTGTGTTTGTGTTATTGTTAAGTTTTATACTGCTTGGTGGGTATGATAAGTGGGTCTGTCTTAACCCCTACCACTCGTGTCAAAATTTGTAATAATCAAATTAAATTAACAAATGAATTGGTGTTAATTTTTTAACAAATTTGGTGGGAGATGGTGCTGTCATAGACAGCAACATCTTCCACCAAAATTTGACACCAGCTTCTTTGACACAGTAAAAGATAGAATATTGACATCAGAGTGGTAAGGGTTAAAGATTACGGTCCCCTATGTTTTGAGAGAATCGATTTTAACACTTTCGAAACCTGAATGCCTACAAGATAAATTCCAAGGTAACTATACATAGATAAGTTTTTGGATATAGTCGAAACTAATTCGACATATCCTAGTCACATTAGTTTCAAAATATTCAACAGAATAAAATTTAAAAAATTAAAAATTCAGCAAAGATATACAATTCAGGTGACTACTGTCAAACCGTAGCCACATTTGTTTCTGAACATTTACGTCATTAGATTTTAATGTCAACTAACAAGTGACATATTTTGATTATGAAGTCAGATAATTTAGCGACAGATGGGATCCCTCCATCAAAGAGAACGTTGTGAGTATATATATATATATATATATATATATATATATATATATATATATATATATATATAGATAGATATATATATATATAGATATATAGTTAAAAAACGGTGAATTGAGATTTTGCAGATCAAGAGAATTTTTTAGAAAACTTACCACTGGAATGACTGTTTTGAAGTGATAATTTTTCTAGTCTTCTATTGGTCTACAAATGGACATTTCTGAATCCCAGTGCGGGCGCACACAGTCTTGACCAGCTTGACCATTAAACAGGTAATACAGTACAACACATAACTAAGTTAGTGTTTCTAAAACAAAAATAGAAACATGCTGGTTTGTAAGAAATGTTCTGTTGGATATTTTGAACTTAAGTAGATTGGAATACATTGGTGCTGTAGTAGAAATATCTTACAATCCAATGGATCTTTCCACTGTATCCATCCATCATATGACGTCATAATCAACTCTGTGGCGTGTAGAATGACATCGCAATCAATGATGTCATGAAAGACATAGATAAGTACATCATCGTTGAAAACGGACTATGCGTTATTGTACGAATTGTATGTCTTCACTATTTAATAAATATCCTGTTGAATATTTGGAAACTAATTTAACTGGGCGCTGTTGCTGCCACAGGCAGCAACAGCACCCAATCAAATTAGTTATAAAATATTCAACACCTTACCTGTATACTTTTCATGAAATTGATAGTCAGGGCATTCAGGGATCGATCATTCCCAACACGGCGATGTATGGGTGGAGCTTAGCTAGAGGTGAGCAGGGCATAGCTAAAACTGGAAAGGTATATTATGTTCAAAATATTCACCAATACATTTAGTTGTTTTGGAAACATGTTACATTCTTTCTGAACTGTGCTGTATGTATGAGATATGAGATACGAGACTACAACTGAACTGTACCGACATCGAAATTATATATATATATATGTGTGTGTGTGCGTGTATATACATATTTATATATTTGTATCACAAAGGCAGGAAGCGAAGCAAATTCATCATAGCACTAAGGCCATATTTAACCTTTGAACTCTCAAATCTGGTCAAAATTTGTTTAATTTTCTTATAGAAAACGTCCGTTTGCAGACCAAGAAAAGACTATTTTTTTAAACTTACCACTGGAATAATTGGCTCGGTTATCAAGCCAGTCATTTCTCTGGTAATTTTTCAAAAATAATCTTCCCTTGGTCGGCAAATGAACATTTCCCAAGACCACTGTAGAAACAGTTTTTGGCCAGCTTTGGAGCTAAAGGGCTAAATATGGTAATGACAACGTTATCACAAGTTCCTATCAGTATCTGCATAATTATTTACCATTATTTTGAAACCGCCAACCAATAACACGAGAAGCGGCTCCAACATAATTTACAATTAAAATAACAACGTAGCAGCTTTAAATAACCAATTAAAAAAACAGAACTGCTCAGCATTATTTAATTTAAACGAATTCTAATTATTTGCAACAGTAGCAGTATTATTAAAAAGATTCCATTTATTTGAAATCTATATTAATTTTTACTTACATGTACAGGTTTTTGAAATTTTAACGTATTCTGTTTTCAAAAACTTATTTAAAAATAATCTATTTATCATTCTATTGAACAGTTAAATGCATATATACAGTAAAACATGTCCAGAGAAAGAACACTGTATGAACCCTTGAAGTGGTCACTAAAGACAGGTGGTTACCAAACACAGGTGGTCACTAAAGACAGGTGGTCACTAAAGACACATGATCATAGACAGGTGGTCAATTAAAATAACTTGTTTGCTATTGTATGCAGGTTTTGGGGCCAAATAAGGGCGAGTAATAGAGGGGTTCCTTTCTTGCTAACCCACTCATTTCTAGCTAAGCCCTGCCCACTTTTTTATGCTTATTAGAATCGATTTGAAACCTGAATGTTCAGAAGCTAAATTTCAAGGTAATGGTACGCTGAAGAATATTTCGAAAATAATTTGACTGGTAGCTGTTGATGCTATGGCAGCAACAGCTACCAGACAAATTAGTTTTCAAAATATTCAACAGAATGTTTATTAACTTGAGAATTCATCAAACAGAAACCATTCGTACACGTTTGTGACAAGACTTTTTAATATTTTCATGATGGAGAGCTCTACGTCAGATACCCGAGCCACAGATTGGATCCCTCTATTAAGATGTCTTACACAACCACCAATTTGCGGATCCAAAAGTGGGTATCCACTAGCGATACATTTAACTAACAGAGCTTATAGAGGCAGCATGTCATCACCTGAGACAGGTGGTCTTTAATACAGGTTTGTTGCCGAAAGTCAATACTTATTATTCAAACTTAACACTTTAATGGTCAAGATTTGTCTAATTTTGAAAATTTACCACTGGAATGGCTGGCTCGATTATCGGGCCAGGAATTTTATTGGTAAATGTTCAAAATTACTTTTTTCTTGGAGTGCAAACGGACATTTGTCATGAGTCATGACCACCACAAAGCCCAACTTTGGCCGGCTTGACCACTAAAGGCTTAAAGTCCTTTAAGACACGGCATTTATGGACCACATATTCTAAGGAACCACCATTTTTGGGCATCGAATGGAGGATTCCAGTTTTAGTTATTTCCTGACCATCTTCAGCTAAGCTCCACCCACGCTTCACCCATGTTAGGATCGATCGATGCCTGACCTCCCTGACTAGTGACTTATTAATTTCCAGAAAACTATACAGGTAACCTGTTGAATATTTTGACACTAATTTGACTGGGTGTTGCTGCTGCCGATGGCCCAATCAAATTAGTTTCAAAATATTCAACAGCATGCTTATTAAATAGTAGACATATAATTCGTACAAACGGACGAAGTATGCATTTAAGATGGACTAAATCTAGGCTTTCATGACGTAATTGATTATGACATCATCTGACACGTCACGCAGTTGATTATAACATCATATGATTGATGGATAAACTGGAATCCTCCATTCTATATGATCGCTGGACAAGTTTAAACTGTCACAAAAATCGTAGTCTACATCGTGAGATTCATCAAGCTAAATCACGAACCAACACAAAATTTACATGGTTAGACAAATTATTTTTGATTCATGATTTCATTTGCAAGAGGCATTTATTTCATAATTAATGAGTAAAAACACTTAACCAGTTCATTTTTTAAAATAGCTTTGCTGTAAAATAAAGCTCAAAAATAATTTAACATGTTTACAAAACAAAATAAAAACATACGGTTGAATATTTTGAGCATAATTGGATTAGAAGACATTCTTCCAATCCAAATATGCTCAAAATAGTCAACAGAACATTTCTTATATCGTATTCAAAATTCTATTATTTTAGAAACATGTTACTTTATTTAGGGGATGTAATACACATCTTATTCAAATTTAACCCTTTAACCCTCACATCAGCCAAAAACGGCTTCTGCAGTGGTCTTGAGAAATGACCATTTGCAGACCAATAGATTATTTTTGAAAATTTACCACTGGATTGACTGGCTCGCTAAACAAGCCAGTCATTCCAGTGGTAAAATAGTCAAAAATAGTCTTCTTTTGGTTTGCAAATGGACATTTTCTATGAGAAAATTTAATTTTTTTAAACAAATTTGAGTGTTAAATGGTTAATTGTAAATCATCGAGTCAGATTTGCGCAATCAAACTTTATCACTTGAACATTGTACATCTGATATTCTTTCCTCATGTGCAGGCTTTACATACATACAGCACGGCTCACCAAACAGAAACACATCAAGCCTTAGCTTAGTTATGAAGAAATGTTCTGTTGAATATTTTGAATTCAATAGAGGAACCAGTTTTAGCTATGCCCCGCCCATTTATAGCTAAGCTCCACCCATGCTTTGACTGAGTTGGAATCGATCGATCCCTGAACTCCCTGACTATCAATTTGCAGAAAACTATACAGTTAAGATGTCAGTCAAATTAGTTTCAAAATATTCAACAGTACATTTTATTTTGTGTTGGAATCATTCAGTTATTTCTGAGCTGTACTGTAGGTGATATATACATAAGTTGTTGAACAGTTTTGGTAATAAATCTTGACGAAGTGAGCAGCGCAACCAGCTGGGCCACGCATGAGCTGGCAGACACAAACTTCCATTTCTGCCCCAACTCTATAACTAGAGACTCAATAACATAAACAGGATCGATTTCTAGATATTCCCCATCCATTTCTAGCTAAGCTCCGCCAATGTTTTCCATCTGTTGAAATCAATTTGAAATTTTGAAACCAGAATTTCGAGAATTTCAATTACAATGTGACTAAGCAGGCAAGCAGCTCCCAGTCAAATTAGTTTCCAAATTTTGAACAACTTACCGGCATGACTACTGTGAAATTAAAGTACTGTTATATTAAATTGTAAATTAATCGAGGACATACAATGGACCTATCCAGTTTTAGCTATGCCCGCCCATCTTTGTCTAAGCTCCAACCACACCTCACTCGTGTTGATATCTGAACTCCCTGACTATCAATTTCCAGAAAACTATACATGTAAGCAGTTGAATATTTTGAAACTAATTTGACTGGGTGCTGTTGCTGCCATAGGCAGAAACAGCGCCCGGTCAAATCACTTTTAAAATATTCCGCACAATGTTTATTAAATGGAACAGACATACAATTCGTACATGTCGCACTACTAAGCATTAAAGACTGGCTTAATCGAATCACTCATGACCTCATGATTATGACATCAGCATACATGTCCTCATGACGTCATGATTATGACATCAGCATACATGTCGTGTAGTTGATTATGATGGCATCATATGATTGAGTGAGGAAACGGATTCATGAATTCACACATTTTCATGGCAGACTTTTCGACTTTCATGTTCATTACGGGGGCTACGTCATTTCGATTGTGACTTCAGCTAACAAGTGACATATTTGAATATGACATCAGCCACTTGCGTGACATATCAGGTCACTCCACATTTCAGCGACAACACAGCTGGACCGATTGGACAACTGCCTTTTTATTTTCAAGCAGTATTTATTTGGTTATGACAATACCATGTTGTCATAGCTCCACATACAGCTTTGTTTTTCTGGTTTTGAACCACTCACATACCAGTTCTACCAGTAGATATGAATGTATATAAATTACAGCACTAGAACTTTCCACTTGACCATACCACACCACACATTTTGGACTGGCAAACTATTGTATCCCCTTTAAAAAGGTTGGATTCAACTGACAAATAGTCAACTGTAGTTAACCATAGTTGTAGGGGCCTAGGCAGCACAACTCTTCCCATAATCCAGATATTTACTAGAGCACCGGGTATATACAAGAGGCATTTAGTAGTTTTACTACATACAGCACACATACAATTTCTCTTAAGCATGTCCATTGACTACTTAGTGGTAAAAAGCGTTCACGCCGACTGCGACTTGATTACACGAAAGCTTCCGGAAACTTGTCTGAGACTATGCTGGCTACAATACTGACAGAAGATGCTATCATGTGACACTCGGCCCATTTGAGTAAATATATACAATAATGTTCCCTGAATTGGAGGTGTTTGTAAGTGCCAATTAACTCAGAGGTATTATCGTCGCATGTTTACGGAGAAATTATCTTTGACAAAAAACTTATGAAGTAACTTATCACAAGGAAATGACCGTTTATAAGAATATATTTGAAAAATCACCTGATATGATTGGCTCATTACGGAGACAACTGGCTCATTACCGAGCCTATTGGCTCATTACCGAACCAATCAGATAAATCGTAATTTTTCAAAAAGAATATTCTTTTTATTGCCTTTGAATGAAAATATTCTTCAATGATAAATTACTTTGACCATTCCACGTGAATCACAGCTATACTGTAGCAGAGCACATATAATCGTCCATACTGTAGACAGAAGTCTGTATGATTACATTGCATCATATTCAAGATACCGTGCTATTGTTACACCTTCAGGTCCTCCATCTGAGCCATGCTGGCGATCGTCTTTTTCACGCGGAGTGACGTTAATCTCGCCGCAGCGGTATGGTACCAGCATTCTTTCATAAGTTTCGCCATCACTCGTAGCGTCTGTGTGAATAATAAATGTAGAAACAGGAATTACTCACCATCGGTCACATGTTACATCACGAAGAATAATGGACCTTTCCAGTTTTAGCTAAGCTCCACCCACACCACGCTCGCATTGGGATCGATCAATCTCTGAACTCCCTGACTATCAATTTCCAGAAAACTATACAGGTAAGCTGTTGAATATTTTGAAACTAATTTGACTTATGGCCTATGGCAGCAACAGCGTCCAGTCAAATTAATTTCAAAATATTCAGCAGCTTATTTCTTACATAGCAGAAACATACAATTCGTATGTGTCGGACTATTAAGCATTAAAGACGGCCTCAATCGAATCATTCATGATGTTATGATTATGACTTCGGCATACACGTCGTGTAGTTGATTATGATGTCATATGATTGAGTGAGGAAATAGATTCATGAATTATAATACAATAATTATGACTTTTCCATGACAGGCCTACACATTCACCAATTAGTTTTTGAGAATAATTCTCATGGTTGGCTAATAAAATCACAAAGATGACAAAATAGGCTAATTTCCTGCCTAAGAGAGTTAAAGGAAAAGCTAACTCATGTAATCAGACATGTAGGCTATTGAATATTTCGAAATTGATTTGACTGGAATCTGTTAGCATCTATCAGTACAATACAACATTTGAGACAACATTAATATCCCTTCAAGATTTTTCTGATAAAATTTCAAAATATGTTAATTTACTGGCTAAGAAAGTTAATATTTGGCTAATAACATCACAAAATAGGCTCATTTACTAACTAATAATATCTTGATCCCATAAAGAAGACAAAAAGCTTCATCAACAAAAGGCCATACAGGCCTCATGTCATAATGATGATAATGATGATGATGATGATGATGATGATAGGAAATTTGCAGACCACGAGATTATTTTAGAAAATTCATCACTGGAATGACTGGCTCACTTATCGAACCAGTCATTCCAGCGGTAAATTAAACAAGAGGCCCAGGGTCTTAACGCTCACCTGAACCATAGTATTTGAACTAAAGCATTTAAGCAGACAGACTATTTTAAGTTCAGCAGTAACAAGACATAACATCCAAAATTGGAATTCAGTAGAAATGATATTTAGTGGGAAATTAAAGATGGATGCTGACCACACAATGAGATTGAATCTTAGGTTCCATTAAAAAAATTCAATATTGCAACAAAACCCAAAATTTTGATTGGTCCATGACAACCATGTTTTATCACAGAGAAAGTTCTCTTGAACAAGCTTTAATCACCATTAGTAATCGATGAAATTAAATCTAATATGTTTCATCCTGATCCGTAGAACAGTTCCTGAGATATCAGTTTTGAGAGCAAGACAGCCACTGGAAGTTTAAAATGAGAAGTAGTTTTTCAAATGATATCCCGCCATATTTCGGAAAATCCAGGATGGCCAGCAAAGAAAGACTGAAGCAGTCCAAATTCTGTGTACCAATTCTGAAGCGTACCAGCCTCGAGTTTGGTTTAAGGCGGCCAAACGGTTAATGATAGCCTTTTAACTGATTTTCCAAAATTTTCAGAAAATCCAAGATGGCCACTGGAAAAATTTACCAATCAAAATGCTGTATACATGTTCTGAAACCTACTAACCTAGTAGCCTTCCAGCCAGGTCTAGTTGAAATTGCCCAAGCAGTTAATGCGGAGTAGCATTTCAAACGATTTCCCGCCATTTTTCAGAAAATTCAAGATTGCCGCCCGAAAAATTGACCATTCAAAATTTTGTATACCAGTTCTGAAACCTACCACCCTAGTATCCATATATCAAGCCAAGTCTGATTGAAATTGCACTGGCAGTCTATAACAATCATGTTTTATCAAGGATTAACAAACTTTAATCACCCTTAGTTATCGATGAAATTAAATCTAATGAGTTTCATCATGATCCGTATATCATGTCATCTTGGAGAACAAGGTGGCCTGCACTGACTGGAACAAGCGCTTAATTAGGAGTACCATTTTAAACAATTTCCTGGCATTTTTAAAGGAAAATTTAAGATGGTCGCTGGACAAATTGACCAATCAAAGCTCTAAAGCACACCACACTAGGGTCCTTCCAGGTGAGTTTGCTTGAAATCGTTCAAGAGGTTAATGAGGAGTAACATTTTAACTGATTTCCTGAAATTTTCACAGAAATTCAAGATGGCTGCCGGAAAGATTGACCAATCAAATTTATGTATACATGTTCGGAAACCTATCAGCCTAGTACCCTTCCAGCCAACTCCGGGAATTGCATAAGCAGCTAATGAGGAGTAGTGTTTTAAACAATTTCCCGCCGGTTAATGAGGAACACCATTTTAACTGATTTCACGAAATGCTCAGAAAAACCAAGATTGTCCCCAGAAAAATTGACCAATCAAAATTCTGTATACAAGTTCTGAAATCTATCGCCTAGCATCATTGCAGCCATCATCGTCTCGCACGGTCTCGCCCTCCCACTCTGCTCCCGTATCGAGTACCGTGCTTGTAGGCTATTATATCCACACTACATGTAAGTTACAAGACATCCTAAATATAAATGAACTGTGGATCTCAGCCAATGAAATTGCTCGGTAAGAAATACATGATGACCTGAATGGTTACCCTCAATCCCATAAGCGTAATGTTACTTCACATAGCAAGAGATCAAAGGTATGCAAGTACGGCCACATACAGCGGAGCAATGTGAGTGGGCGGGTGTTAGTACGATGCCTTCAAGCCAGGTCTGGTTGAGATTTCCTAAGCAGTTAATGAGTAGCATTTCAAACGATTTCCTGCCATTTTCCAGAAAATTCAGGATGGCCACTAAAAAAATTGATCAATCGAAATTCTGAATGCATAATCTGAAGGATACAACTCTAGGGTCCCTCTAACTGAGTTTGCTTGAAAGCGGCCAAGTGGTTAATGAGTAGGTGTTGACCAATCAGAATTCTCGTTAGACGTGTTGACCCCTACCAGCATAACATTAGTCAACCCAAGTTTCGTTGAAGTTGGGCCATTTATAGTAGTGTTTTAAATTTGTGAAATTTTTTCAGAAAATCCAATATGGCCGCCAGAAAAATTGACCAATCAAAATTCTGAATACGAATTCTGGATCCTACCACCCTAGTTCCTTCCAGCCAAATTTGCTTGAAATCGCTAAAAAGCATAAATGAGAATGTGATTTGACGGACAGACAGATGGCCACGATGGCATAAGCTCACTTGGTCCAGGTGAGCTAAAAAAAAAGCAGTCGTTCGCTAGCCTACAAATATTTAAAGAGACATTACCTGCAAGCTAACATAAATTTTGGAAATTAAAAATATTTATTTGTAATGTAACGAGCTTAGTATACTATTACTGCATGCTAATTATTTTACACAAATTCGGACTGTCACCCATATTATTGGTCTGGATTAATATATACACGCACACGGGTTTCTTACATTTGTCTACGGATCACTCAGATTGGAGGGAACTCAGAAAATCATAAATATGACTAGACAGTCAACGAAAATAGGGGTGCCAGTGTGCCGCCACCCTCCTGCCCCCTCAAAGAATAAAGCGAACAATAATTTATAGCCGATATCAAAGGAATTAATCAGTTGCCGACATGGCTATGATTACACAACGCAACAGCGCCCGGGCCTACTACCGTAAATACTCTGGCATTCTGTGAAATTTGTAAGTTCTATTTATGTTTGCAATTTTTATATTTGTAAAATTCATAATTTGCATCTTTTTTTACTATTACATGGTCAAATTTATAAGAAACGCTGTTCAAGTGCGAGTATTGCCACACTAGAACCGTTTATACCACATGCTTCTGTATATTACATTTTTAGATTTACCAGGTATTGGGTCTTTAATTGTACTTAATTATGATGAATTCAGAGCAGTTGACTAGTTTTCTTTGCCTGCAAATCCACATCTTTCAATACCAGTGCCATGACTGCCACGACAATTTTGGCCAGCTTGACCACTAAGGGTTAAAATCGATCAAAGACTCGTTATTTTTTTCGGGTTCGATTCCCCAACAACGCTTATTTATTTCCAAACTATTTGCAATTTTTGTTAACACTTTCTATGACAAATCCCTGAAAAAGTAAATTTTGTATGATTTATAATATTCTGTTGAATATTTTGAAATTAATATGACTGAAAGCCATTGCTGCCTTAATTTCAAAATATTCAACAGTTTTTTTGTTTGTTTGCCCCGAGATTGAGCTACGGGTAATTTATAAGTGAAAGGGTTTGAGCACGCTGAAACATTTTCCTTCACACATTCAAAACTCTAATGCCTCTAAATCTTTATGCAAGATTTGTTCAATTTCCGTCAAATTATTTTTTGTCTTTCTTCCAGAAACATTCTACCTTATTAGTGACCTGTACAGAACTCGATAAGCAGTATGAAATCAATATAATAATAGCTAAGCAGTATGAAATCAATATAATAATAGCTAAGCAGTATGAACTCAATATTATAATAGCTAAGCAGTATGAAATCAATATAATAATAGCTAAGCAGTATGAAATCAATATAATAATAGCTAAGCAGTATGAAATCAATATAATAATAGCTAAGCAGTATGAAATCAATATAATAATAGCTAAGCAGTATGAAATCAATATAATAATAGCTAAGCAGTATGAAATCAATATAATAATAGCTAAGCAGTATGAAATCAATATAATAACAGCTAAGCAGTATGAAATCAATATAATAATAGATAAGCAGTATGAAATCAATATAATAACAGTTAAGAAGTTATTGGTTTAATTGGCGTCTATTGAGTCCCCGATTCCAGGTCCCATTCACATCATATCTAGGCGGATTTATATTTCAGTCCTAGAGAGGGTAACAGCTTTACACTTGTACCCATTTATACTCCGCAATGAGGAGTGGAGATTGCCTATGCTTCCACCGATTGCTCGTGCCACCACGTGATCGCCTGACAACGGAGCAGGCTTTGAACCTTGCGCGGCCAATTACCAGTCGATCACACTATCACCACGGCCATTCGTCTACCCAGTAATTGCATAATTAAGTATATGGCTTAGCATATTTATGGCAATCACTCACAGCATGAGACTGCCAACGATTTGGCACTGCTGGCCGATACCTGTCGACACAAACAATTTTTTTCATATCTTCTAGCAGCGGGTCGCATGGAACAACATCATAATAAGGTAGCTGGTAATCGTCGAATATACCTGGAAGATAATAATTAGATGCATATTTAGCATGAGATTGCAAATACCTGACCTCGCATTTTCTCAGTTTGCAGATTTTTTGGAATTTCCAGACCTTTTCGGATTTTCAAAAACTTTTTCATCGTGACTAAATTTGTGGAATCCTACTGTATCCTTTCTTTTATTAAAATTTGGACCAAATCAGACAATTATTTTCCTAAATGGCCATATATCCAATATTTGATAGAATCAGGATCTGGGTTTTTTATCCAGATTATGGTTATAAGTCTGGAAGTCCTTTTGCGGTAAGATCCTAGTTTTCTAGATACAGCACCACATGCTCAGGCACGCATACTCACGCATGCACAAACGCACGCGAACATAAATGTAATACCATCTCCCCAAGACACTTAACACAACCGTAGAGTTAGATGTTAACATTTTAATTTACCTGTCCTGTAGGGAAGGTGAGCACATTTTATTACCTGCCAGTAACCTATATAATATAGAATTGCTAAAGCAAATATATGATCTTTCCTTCAACTCAATTACACTTTAAACTATGTAACTCAAATTCAAAGTATCCTTACAAGTAAACTGAACAATGGACCTTTATACTGTATCCATCCATCATATGACATCATAAGCAACTACGTGACATATAGAATGACATCACAATCAATGATGTCGTGAATGATGTAGATAAGTACGTCACGAATGCATAGTTGAAGACGGACTATGCATTCTTGTATGAAGTGTATGTCTTTTATATATTTTGAAACTAATATGATGCTGTTGGTGACCAGTCAATTTAGTTACAAAATATTCAACAACCTAACTGTATAGCTTTCAGGAAATTGGTGGTTAGGGAATTCGGGGATCGATCAATCCCATCATGGCCAAGTGTGGGTGGAGCTTAACTAGAGGTGGGCGGGCATAGCTAAAACTGGAAAGGTCCATTAAATTGATTATTTTGAAACTAATTTGACTAAAAGCTGTTTCCAACTATCCACGTACGCAGAGTTCATAGCGCGATATATTGGGACATACACCATATCGACATACTGTTATTTTTACGCACTCTATATTATCTAACTTCAAACCTGCATACCAAACCTGCATTACATGAATAAACCATAAACCAGACAGCAGTTCATTACATACCATCCACAGAAGAGCGTCGAGCGATTTCCCAGTACACCAATCCAAGAGAATAGACATCAGCCCGCTTAAACGACTCAAAGTGACTCATATTAATCGATTCGTCCAACACCTCCGGTGCCATATACCGCTTCGTTCCAACACGAGTATTGGGAGCAATATCGACAGTATCTGTAGATGAGTCATGTCTCACTGCAAGGCCTGTAGTTAGATTTACAACACATCATTAATACAGTGTCATAACTGCCATAACCCTTTAGCCCTCAAAATTGATTTTAAAAATATTCAATTTTCACATAGGAAATGTTGATTTGCAGACCAAGAAGACTATTTTTGAAAAGTGATCACTAGAATAACTGCCTCTGTTATCAAGCCAGTCATTCCAGTGATTAATTTTTAAAAGATATTCTTCTCTTAGTCTGCAAATGGGCATTTCACAAGACCACCGCTAAAACCATTTTTGTCGAGCTTGAGTGTTTTGTCGGTCACGAGTGTTAAAGAGTTATTCTCCTTTGACGTGGTCTTGAGAAGTTTATATTTGGTGGGTAAGACTATTTTCAAAATATAACACTGGAATGACTGGCTAGTCACCAGAGATGACTGGCTAGTCATTCCAGTCTCCAGTTGGCCAGCAAATGAACATTCAATAAGCTGGCAAAAAAATTCAATTTCTAGACAAATCTACAGAAGACTTTATTGTCAATGAGGATATTACATTTGTTTCAGATCTAGATTGATTTTTTTACTCATATACCTAATCTAATTCAGGCCATAGTTTCCAGATATATGGAATAAATTAAAATAATTTGGAAACTTTCTGGTATGCAAAATAATTTTTCGTTTCAATCACATATTTACTACATGTAGTTTACAAACTAGGAAAACTTCAGGATTTTGATTTTGAAAGTGATGTCCCTGCTCTCTCTCAATCATGTCTATAATTACCAGTTGTCATGACACTTGAAAGGAATTTAACCATATTAAAAGGATTCTAATCTCATCTTAAATGTTATATTTCACCAATAGATTATGGTATATAGATTTCATATCATTTATATCCCGTCACATTCCCGTATATATATCACAATTATATGCTTTATAATATCATGTAAATGTTGAACAGTGATCGCCACCATTTTGTCTGCTCAAGCGATAGCGTGTGATGTCATGTAAGTGCCAATGTATTACATTCTTTATTATGTAATACTCATCTCATTGAATATTTTGAAACTAATTTGACTGGAAAGTTTTAAAAAATTCAACCGCTTACCTGTAGGATTGCTTTTATACCACATTGCCAAACTATAACTGGCACTTCTATGACTGAGCGTATATACCGAGACAGACACACTAGGTTTTTTCTCATTGGTTAAAAAGTAAATCATGACAGCCACCATAGGCTGTAGAAATGTAGCAACATTTAGCTACTAAAGCCTGAATACCTTCCGTTGTGGGCATGATAAAAAGCTAAAATGTCAGTGATGGATTATGGATGTCAAATTCTATCACCTGAATGGTTAGTATAAGATAAGGTGAGCTTTCCTTTAAGCTTTTCTCTCTCACTAAACCAATTTATATTAATGGAGGTTGTTTTCTGAAAAAAAATAGGTCAATCAAGTTCTCTTAAAAAATTTGGTTCAGCTCTTGCCCTAGATGATATTTAATTGAGTTATGAATCGATCCCTCAAACTGTTTCGGAGAAGATTTTTCAAGACATTTCAAAAAATCGGCCAAAATCCAAGATGGCCACCGGCCCAATTGGCCAATCGGCTTCATTTGAACAAACTTGGATCCCTATGCCCTAAGGATGCTTCCTGCCAAATATAATTGAAATCAGCCTAGCAGTTCTCGAGAAGACATTTTAAATTTCTTATTGCTGTAGTATGGAAAATAATCCAAGATGGCCACCAAACCGTTTATCCGACAGTTTTGAAAATGGCAAATTTTACCTCAGAATACCCAAAAACATGTAAAGAACCAATTTCGGCCTCAAAATCCATCAAATAAAGCCAAACACGCTACATTTTGATTGGACCATATATAATTGAAATCGGCCCAGTGGTTTTTGAGAAGTCGTTTAAAGGAAAAGTTGACGGACGGATGGATGACGGACGGACGGACGGACAACGGGCACACGATGGATGGTCACCACAGCATAAGCTCACTTGGCCTGAAGGCCAGGTGAGCTAAAAATTAAAAAATCTTATTTATTATTATAAGGACTGAATACACTCATAGTATAAAACAAACCTCCAAAGCTTTAATGGGAATGGCTTAGTGCTTGATTGATTAAATTTCAACTGAAAAACTTTAACATAAATTATTTCAGTCTTGGGATATACTGTATCCTACAAAAATATTTTAAGCCCAAACTCTGGAAAAGTATGGAAAGAATTTAAAAATCACTATCATTATGATGGAGACTAGGGATGCAAGGTTTGACTTACAGCCACATTGGTTTCTATCTGACTTTTCATATCGCTTTTAACCAAATATCGCTTTCACTGGTGACTTCTATATGTCAAGAAAATGTTGAAATCCATTCGCCAAAACTCTTAAAGGACAATTCCGGGATGATAAAAAGTGTGCTTTATTTGAAAGATTATTACATGTTTAATGAAATTGCGCCACAATAATAACCAGATAGAAATAGCTTAACCAACTATCGCTAGATAAAGTCGGTAAAATTGACAATTTTTCACACATCGGGGCGCTGCCATTTTATCACATCTAGCGACGTCAGCCCCGCACCACCGCTATTGCTATGACTGGAGGAGCGAGGCCAATAAATGCGGCCAGCGGGTATATATTTTAAGGAAGCATACGTAAATGATAATAGCAAACGACCCGCTGAAGGGATTCCAATGATTTAAAATTCAGCATAAGATGGTTTTTGTCTCGCAGACTCTATCTTTGCGTATTGTCATTAACCCTCTGGGCCCTACCAAGAATTTACAAAAAAGTGCTACAAACCCTACAGCCAAAAGCTGGAAACTTGCTTAGAACCCTAGCCTATAAGCGGTAGTGGCGTGATAGCGGCGTAGTGCTACCATGCCAATTATATTAACTATTTTTGGCAAAGTAACAGATCACTATATATAAAACTATATATCATTAGAAAGGGCAATAAAATACCTTTAAGTACATATAAAATTTGTCTGAATAAAATATATTTTAGTTAGTCAACGTGCCTCTCAAAATGGCCACACCTTGTAGGATAAATACATTGGTCTATTTTTGCAAAGTTTATCGAATTTTTTTTTAATTTTACAAATGCCATTGATAAATTTAATCACAATGGTATTAAAACTAACAGATACCAAAGTTTCGTGAAGGTTTTCATCCGATAAGATGTGAAAATGGCAATTATATTATGTCGTGGTACCGTACAATTTCGAGAAATTCCGGTCATGATTTTGGGGGGAGGCCTCATTCAATGTTGAATAATTCCTTTATACATAACCGAACACATACCAAGGTTTCTCATCGTTGACAACGAATAAATGGCAAATTTTATGCTATGTAGCATTGCTGGTTGCAATCAGCAATTTAAGAAGCGAACGAAATTGTTTTACACTAAGATTCTATATCATCAGACATTTCTTCGTAGCGGCGTCTCCAATAGGAATCGTTTATCGTGAAAGATCGTGAGAGAACGAGAAGAATTTGTAGAATCGTACCCGGATCTAATATACGAGTACCAAGCTCATTACCCGTTATTGGCATCACCGTATCACGCGCTATAAGATTGACACAATACCTAAATCCCACTCGACCATTGATTTTAAATAATTTCACCATGATGGATGTTTAGTAATTTTGAGAGGCTTTCAGTTATTCAATAATGGCAAATTGTCATTATAAAATAATTTAAAAGCGTGGAAACTGAAGTTTCATTAAAATTAAACTAACTGTCATAATCTGTAACATCATATCACGTGACAAAGATAACAAACGAAATTCGCGATCTTCTTAACTACCGAGAGCGGGTTGCGTTCGCATTTCCGTATTATATATGACACTGCTAGTATAGGATGCCGTTTATAAAGATTTTCCAGCTTGCCCAATCGTTGAGCAGCTCTATAATAATAATAATAATAATAATAATAATAATAATAATAATACCCGATTCCATCCATCCGGATAATCGGGTACTCGCTTAAATAAAGGAATTGCTTCGTCATCTTCGACATTTTTATGCAAACTATTTCATTCACAAAGATCTATTTATATTTTCCCGCATAAATTTGTAAACAAACTGAATTGACCAATTGATAGTGGATTTAGAAAATTCGGCCTTCTGACGTAATGTAACGCTAAGTTTGATTGGATAAAACGCCAGTAATGCTTGCGTATTTAGTGATCGAAAACTGGTGGTAGATTGAGCCGATAATACATCCCGTCGCTCCCGGCGTCTAATTGTCTCTTGTCGATAATACGTCCCGTCGGACTGGGAGCCTAATTATTTCAAGCCGATAATACGTCCCGTCGCTGCCACAGGGTTAAATTGAAGTGTGCTTAAAGCTGAAAAAATGGCTATTTGCCTGACCAGTTTTAATTTTGCTCACGTAAATATTGCCAGAGATATCCCCAAATGAATTAACATTTTGACCTAAAATCTGGGAATTTTCATCGCCGATCAATATTGCCCGGCAAGCTGTAGTAATTTCAATAATTAAGATATTTTGATGGAATTTTCCCGTTATGTGATAACATTGTAAAGCTTCGGCACAGCAAATTCTGTTGTTATAGCTGCAATACTCATTCTGATACAGGGTGATGGATAGAGCGCATCCTGCAATTTTTGTTTGAAATTTTGCTGGCTTAGTTTTTCCCGCAGAGCGTATCTTTTGAACCACTAGGCCAATTCTAACATCCCTAGCATTGGATAAATCTTCGATTTTGCAGCTACAGGTAGGTACAGTACAGATCTTAGTTAGCTTTACTTAAACGCATCCTAAAGCTCGTTTAAAACACATCTATATGGCGTCATTTTTTCGTAGTGATTTGCTTAGACACAGCGCGTTTGGTAAAATCTCAATACACATCTTGAATTTTATCTTGACGGGTTAAAATTTTGACACTACGGGTTTGACATTTTGAATGACGGGTTTAACTTTTTGCCCTACGCGTTTGGTAGCGTTTGAAAATTTTACGATAAATTAAACGCGCCATCAATTCCAACCGCGGTTCTCCAGTTCTTTCAACGAGTCCTATGGCTAGAAGCAAATGGGTACTCAGTTCCTAGTCTAGGCAGAAACGCTTATCAGTACATGTTTCCAACATACATGTTTCCCGCGTGCTTTGCAAACTTTGAGCGATTCGTACAGCAGATTTTAACTTATTTACGTCAATTTGTGGCTAGATTTATCAGATGTATTTAATTTAGTGTTTTTTCGCGGGATTCGTCTAATTTCTGCGTTTTTATAGTGAAAATCTCGATATATCTAATGCCGAATGGACAATCGTCTTGAACTGGAACACCATTCCATTCTGATGACGTCATCGCATATATATTTAGCCTCGTTATCTTTGATTTGCAGAGATATTGTTGGAAAAACCATCAATGGCAAATCTGATTGGTTGAACTAATCTCATGACGCTTTGACAGTTGTGTACTATGAGACGACAGTTCCACCTTACAACATCGCCAGCTTGTCCTTGTGGAGAAGCAGAACAGACCACAGAGCACATACTTCAATGTTGCAGTATGTATCAGCTGCTGAGAGAAGAGATCTGGCCTTTGTCAACCTCTTTTCTTGAAAAGCTGTATGGGCCTGTGGAAGAACTGCAGAAAACCACAGATTTCATCTTGAGAACGGCTCTCCAAGTGTGATACCAGCGATCGAAAAGAAGAAGACGACAGTAAAAAAGCAACATAACCTAAACAAGGATTTCCAGACTTTGGCTGTGATCTAGACAAAAACCAAGTTGGATCCAGATTGGGTACAAATTTTAATCTATGGATATATCGAAAACAAACTGGTCAGATTTTGCTCAAATTTTAATAAAGGAGGTTGTGTGATCATACATTAAGATTTAACAACCCTGGAAGTGATCAACAGAAAAATTATAGGCTGTGGGTTACAATCTCTGATAACTTGGATCTATCTGACGATGGAAAGTAAGTGATAACTAGATTGTTTGGTCGATGGCGTGTCATAGCAATCGACCACGTTCACTACACCAGGGGAGGAGCCAAATGTAATACCAGAAATGTGGCTGCAATGCCCCATGAATCTCGACTTCATGACAGCAATGAACTCTGATGATTGACTTCAAACATAAAATAAATTTAGAAGGCTGATCAACAAGGGGGCCAAGGGCCTGTAACGGTATCCTGGACGGTGTATGGCAATAAGGGCTGCCAGCAGAGAAGGCCGCTACTATGTCAAAAAAGGCGGCCTATAAAATATACCGAGTATGTACATACCTATCTATCTATCAAAACTTTTCAAAATATTCAGCAGGTTGCCTGTATACACTAATTTCCACTTCCTATTTTTCTTTTGAGATGAGGCGGACATAGAGGCGAACTGTCAAAATATCTCATCTGATGACGGTTGTTGCTAACCACAGAATTATTTTTTAAAATTCTGAATAGAAATTCGAGAGCCAACTATGCAGAATCCTGCCGCCAAATTTTGATATAATCCACCAAGCGGTCATGGAGAATATGCATTTTGGCAATTTATGTCCAGCCAACTAGGGTTGCAATCTGTCAAGCGGTTAATGAGGAGTAGCGTTTTGACAATTTCTGCTAAATTTTTCATAAACTCAAAGATTTTCCCACAAAAATTGACCAATCAAAATTCCGTATGCATGTTCAGAGGCTGAAACCATTAGGGTCCTTCCAGCCAAATTAGTTTGAAATCTGCCAAGCCGTTAATGTATGTATGAGACACGGCATCATACAATGATGTTCTGGCCAAAAGGTCAAAATCACTGATACGCATGCCAACCATCTGTTAAACATAAGTTGACGGATGGATGGCGGACAGCAAATGGTTGCCATGCGTATCAGTGATTTTGACCTTTTGGCCAGAACATCATTGTGTGATGCCGTGTCATTATAAGGAGGCATGTGTCCAAGTTTAGGACCAGTATGATCAAGCAAACATGAGATATAAACAGAAAAGTTGAGCTAAACGCAAATTAGACCCCGCCGGGCAACGTGCACGGTATCACAATAGCTCATTTTACTTCGTAGTTGAGATAAAAATGGCCTCTTGCACTCTATAGTAACCTACAACATTTGTTTGAATTCCATCCACCGCTTTCGGAGGAGTTACATTACACAGAGACTGGAGTGGATCGCTGTGAAAAATCTGGAGGTCATAAGGGGAAATGATCTGTGAGAGCAGGGGTTAAAATTAACATGAGCGCGAGGTTAGCAGAAATTGACCATGGCTAGTACAACTTGTAACTGACCAACCCAATGGTAACAATTTGACATGTCAACTCTTTAATGGTCAAGGTGGTAAAAAAATTCCTCTATTGTGAGAGGAGCAAGACGACTATTTTTGGAAATTTACCAGTAGAATGACTGCCTCAATAATTGAGCCAGTCATTTCAGTGGTAAAATTTAAAAAATAGTCTTCCCTTGGTCTGCAAAGATTTGAAGGGCTATAGTAGAATCTTGTAATCACTAGTCCTATCTAAATGTAGTGGCTCATCTGGCTTAATTTAAAACTATTGAGAGGGTGTCAACTGATGTGCGAGAGTGTGGGCAGGACTATGGGAAATCTAGATAAATCTGGAAGACACCAATCTCTGACTACATAAAATAAATGTTGTCAGCCAATCCACAATCATATGGATAACCCACATACCAAATTTGGTTGAATTCCACCCAATGTTTGGGAGGAGATAGCATGATGAATGGATGGAGACAAATGTACCCTAATTTTTTCAAAACATGGAGATAAAGAAAGGACTCAAGGAGATTTTAAAGGTAGGTAGGTAATTAATTCAACGTCATACTAAAATTAAATTTTCTTTCGGATTGAGAAATTAGGCTACCACCATCATTTAACATGCCACATTGTTTTCAGGACCTGTCAGTGAAAGGGTTAAATATAGCAAAAGCTGGAATTGGCATGAGGATAAAACATAAATTTAGATTTTCTAATGGATGGATCCACTTTTAGCTATGCCCCGTGTGTTGGGATCAGTATGTACTTTGAATCCTGAATTCCAAATTTCATGGTAACTATAGATACAGCTAACCTGTTGAATATTTTGAAACTAATTTCAAGTAATTTGACTGGGTTGTTAAATATTCAACAGAATGTTTACTAAATAGTAAAGACATACAATTCATACAACGGACTCTTAAAAGTTCAAAAGATTTAGCTACGTCAGCCGACATATGATGTAATTCATTATGACATCATATACATAACACTTTAACCCTCACGCTGGGTTTTGCGGAGGCAGGGCCCTTGCACCATTTAGTGCTCTAAAATTCACACCATCCAATCATTACCTTCACACATGGTTCATTGGCCTAATGGAGTTTAGGACATAGATATCTTCCATGTATGTACTTGATCCAACATTTGTCAAAATGACCCATGATTTCTTGAGGAAGTGGGACAGTTCACCCCCTAAGCAACCGGATTGGTAGAACCCCGCTCATATCATCCAAAACGGGTTTCTGCAGTGGTGTTGAGAAATATTTATTTGCAGAACAAGAATAGGCTATTTTTGAAAATTTATCACTGGAATGACTGTCTCGATAACTGAGCCAGTCATTCCAGTCATAAATTTTCAAAAATAGTCTTCTCTTGTTCTGCAAATAGATATTTTCCTATCGGTCATTGGTGGTCTGACTTGAATCAGTCTTTCACTCTCCTGACATGCATGATTCACTGTCCTCAGCGGTCACTCACCTGGAAACACCAACTCTCCACCGGAAAACTTTGAAGTCTAGATGCTCTCCGAGAGTAGCTGAGGCGTTTCCAGGTATAAATAGGCTTAAGGGCTGTTTTGTTGCCTATGAAATTGAAATATTTTTTTAATAGTTTCCATAGAATTTTTTCTTTCAAACTTCACATCAACTGTGTTGTAACCACCATGCATACCACTCAGAAAAATTAATGAATAATCCAGCATGCGTATCAGGTACCACTGTACCACCATGCATGTCACCCAACAAAATGAATGAATATACTGGCATGATTATAATCGTGCTGGTTTATTCTAACAAATATTATCGGTGAGGTACGTGGTGGTATAGTGAATATCACTATGAGCAATGTACGCTGTACTCAGACAGAGTGAGATTATAGTAGCTAATTTATTATTGTGGCTTGAGACTGAGTGGTGGTAGTAAACACTTGACTGGGCAGTGCACCCGCATCATGTCAAAATACATGTAGCATTCTATCAGTATTTGTGTTGGTACACTTTTTAATAATTTATTACATAATGTACTTGTACCAACACAGATAGATTGCCATTTTGTCATGCTACTATTAGTGCTAGGTCAGGTGTTCACTACCACCGCTCAGTCTTACTTATAGTTTTGCCCAATGGAGGTCACCACAACTGACTGGCTCAATGACCGAGCCAGTAATTTGTCACAAATTTTCAAAAATTGCATTCTCTTGGCCTCTAATTGGACATTCAGTAAGTGGGTATTAAAATTTTCTTCACCAAATTTGTCCATTAAAGGGTTAAATAGAATACATATAGTCCGTCATCAATTATGTGTCTGTGAAGAGTGACGAACTTATCTACGCAGTGGAACAAGGTATGAGAATTTTTCCCCATTGTGAACAGCAGAACAAGGTAGTTAAAGGTAACTAAAGCTCCAGCTTTACAACCCTTTACTGTCCAATATTTGTCAAGAAAATGTAAATTTCTGCTGAACCCTTTAATTGGTAAATTTGGTCGAGAAAATTCCAATTGTCTCATAAAATGTCAATTTGCTGATCAAGAGCATTCTGGGAGCCAGTCATTCCTGTGATAAATTTTCAAAAATAGTATTCTCTTAGTCAGCAAAAGGGCATTTCTCAGGAACACTGCAGAGGCTGGTTATGGCTGATTTGACCATTAAAGGGATAATAAATGCCCATTTGTAAGCCAAGGCAATTTTTTAACATTTAGAACTGTAATGATTAGCTTGGTTATCAAGCCAGTTATTCCAGTGGTAAAATCTTAAAGTAGTCTTCTCTTGGCCTGCAAATGATCATTTCTCAAGACAATTTGATTTCAGAGGCCAGTTTTGACCACTCACTGAGTCACGGTAAAAAAATAATTCTTGTTCTGCATATGGACATTTCTCAAGGCCACCACAGAACATGTTTTCACCAGCTGGAGTGTTAAAGGGTCAATTGCTAAAATGTACAATTCTTATAACAGTGACTAACTGACTAACTACTAACTCTTGGTATGTTATTGGTATATCTAATCATGTTAGTTAGAGCTAATTCAATATAACAAACTTTAACAGCTAATTACATTCAAACGGCACAAATGATCATGGTGAATGCACCAAAATAGTCCAAACTTCAGGGCAAACTCTTTGTCACTGATTGGAGAAGTTCACTCAATCGGTAGTGTACCAGCTTCAAGTTCATCTTCAAGTCTTTCCAGTAGTGGTGGCTTCGTCATCGTCAAACATGTCATCATCAGAAGATTCACTGTCCCACACATTAGCTGTCTCACCATTACTATCAGTGTCTGATTCCACAACGCCACGATGAGTGATATTTGTTTTAAAATATATGGCACAATATATAGCCAGTGATATACTATATACATGTACTGTTAGGCCCTATGACCAGACGGCGGCTGTTATGGTAATACACCGCCCTCAGACTTTAGCGCAGATATCAAACACATTATTCATAGTTTCACACATCCGGGCATCTTGAATTCGGCCGCCATTAAAGTTGGGGAAAACTTACTACATGCTAAAGAGGACTGCCCATACAAACTCATTGTTTACATTTTCCTTGATGTTCAAACCATTAAATCCTGAGTCTGAAAATCTGTAATAACCCTGTCAGGTATCAGAAAACATGAAATCATGAGGGAATTTCGCAATATATTAAAGAAAATGTAATTAAGGTTTACCGGCCCATTGCTCGTAATGTTAAATTAGCCCCTCTGAAAATGGCGTATCTCCCAGGGTATTATGGGAAATTTGATTGTGATGACGTCATTGTGATTCTATGAATATAATACAGGGTGGGAATATCGCCTCCAACAAGGGAGTACTTCTACTATTGCATTAACAATTTCAAACGACAAGAGAAAATAATAAATTTGTTACGAATGTGTCAAAATTCTGGTGAATATTTTGAAACTAATTTGACTGAAAGCCAGCTTCCAGTCAAATTGCTTTCGAAATATTCAACATCATACATATATAATGACTGTAAAAGTGGAATTCTGGGATTTCAGGTTCAAATGGATAAAATGTGGTAATTCATTGGTATAGATTTGGGGCCTACTTCCCTGATAATGCAGGTTACTAGGCCAATATTGGCCCAGTAACCTGCATTATCATTTCTGTTTTAGTAAATGTGATGTCACCTATAATTAGAAAGTTATTGATTGTCGCAAGAGAGCCACAGACACAAAATATATATATAATATCCATTTCATCCTGGTCGCGAAAAAACAATGTTGAAGATAAACAATCCGATAAACTTGATCATCGACGCGTGTCTTTGTTTACCGTTTTCGAGATACCTAACTTGAAGCACTGTCAGTAATAAGCCTGAGCTAAGATGCCGAAGCAGTCAAATATATAGGCATCACACTTTCCGATTGGAAGTTTCGTTATTCCGTGTTATCGGTCCACTTTTTAGTCTGTGGCATCCACGAAATGTGCGTAGATTGATGAATTGCACACACAAAAATATGTTATTTTCTAAACAGTTGACGCCATCTTTTCTAGATCTGATTAAATATGCGTGTATTCTCGACCAATCAGACGGTGATACCCGTTGCCGAAAACGGGTAATAACGTTATGTACTCGGATACTCCTGGAGTGAGTTCAGGAAGGCGAATGTTCGGCGAACGTTCGCGATCTACGCGGTACAGTGTTCAGTATATATAATGGAAAACGTTTTTCGCGGTCCTGAACGCACCCCAGGCACGGGTAAAACAACTGTGTGTGCATGTCTATGTAAAAGCGGAGATTTTCGGTTACATATTATGTATGAAATAGCGAAATTGAAAACAACCGAATGTCAGGTTTGCAGATTTTGTAAATCGCTTCCATTTCCGTTATAAGACAAATTTGGCATAACACACTAGCTGCAACTGGTGCATATATTGTTCTAAAAAGTTATGCCTATTACGTCGGCTCAAATTAGACTATATTGTAATAAACCCATTTCAGAGAATATCCTGGTTTATTCAACCAGATTTCAAAAGAAATTGTGGATTAAAAATTTATTCAAATATACGCACAGTCATCGCACTATCTTCATACTCAGTAACGAATACCCAGGTGCGGAGTTCACACACGTCCATTTTATACAAAATTAGAATTGATTACGATGATGACATTTCGACAATTATCATTTACAGCCAGTGATATACTATATACAGGAAGATTAGTGCTGTCATCATCTCCCCATTGGAGAAGACTGATGCAGCCCATAAAGTAGATGTTTCCATTGATTAAATGTGAAATATATTAAAAAAATGAGGATACCTCATCAAAATATGTACACCT
Organism: Chaetoderma sp. LZ-2023a; assembly: GCA_034401795.1. Taxonomy (NCBI): domain Eukaryota; kingdom Metazoa; phylum Mollusca; class Caudofoveata; order Chaetodermatida; family Chaetodermatidae; genus Chaetoderma; species Chaetoderma sp. LZ-2023a. The sequence goes on along the minus strand of CM067359.1, from coordinate 71,379,053 downwards.
AGATTAGCTTTTCAAAATCAATAAGGCGAGAGGATTCGAGGTGTCACGGAGATAATGGTCGGTAAAACTTGACTCACAGTGCCACTGAGCTACTGACATAATGTCATCCACAGGTAGCCCATTAAATAGGGCAGTGGAAGCCACTACACCTCGGACACTGTGAGCCCTGGCCATGTCTACTTGTTTACCTGTGGCAGATTTATGGCAAAACTGAATACACTCTACAATCCACCTGGAAATGGTGTCCTTTGACACCCTGCCATGGGGCTCAATATATGACAACCATAACGCTGTTGGGTCCGTCCGCCAATCTTGAGTACGTTGTTTGTACCGGATTAATGCTCGGACTGGACACCATAGTTTTGAATTAGGACCAAACCTAGCCAAAGCTGGTAAAATTATCGGTTGACCCGGATATTTCAGACTGTTTTTTCGCCATGAAATTTATCCTGGGTAGAAGCCTAAGGCCTTCCCCTGTAACCACAAAACGGTCTGCCTCGGCTGACAAGGCATGAATCTCACTCCTACGCCTAGCCGAGGCCGCAGCAATTAAAAATACAGTTTTAAGCGTCAACATTTTCATAGAAATGGAGCTTAGTGGTTCAAATGGCCTATCAGCTAGCACCTGAAGCACTAGTGATAAACTCCAAGACGGAATCACTGGGGGATTCCTTGGTCAGATTGCCCATGCCTTTGATTAATGTATTTACTTCATCACTTCCCCTATTAGCCAAGCAAGGGATAACTGTCATTAAAGCTGACTTATAGCCAGCAATAGAGTTAGGCTTGAGGCTATAGGCATACAGGTGACAGAGGAAATCGGCTACTAGCTGAATAGATGAATCCATTGGATTAATACATCCTTTTGAGCACCATTCTGCAAATCTGTTGATTTTATAATTATATGCTCAGGAGGTTGACCCCCACCTGGCTTTTGCCATGAACATGGCTGCTTGCTCAGAAAAGCCCTCCTTAATTCTAGATTCCTTGACAATATCCACGCAGTCAATTGGAACATTGACGGATTGTTGTGAAGGTTCTTGCCCTGGAAGATAATATTGTCCATCAGAGGCAGAGGAACCGGATTGCAGACCAGAAGGTCCAGCAGATCCGTATACCATGATCGGCTTGGAAAATTTGGGGCGATCAGAAGCAATTGGCACTCCTCCTGTCTGATTTTCTGAAGAATTTTTGGAATCAGGATTGCTGGAGGGAATGCGTATGCATACATTCCCACCCAGCTGATAGCTAACGCATCTGTTGCGAAAGCGCTTGGATCTGGAAAGACGTACGTCGTCATCTTCGCATTCTTCTTCGTTGCAAATAAATCTATGTTGGGTTTCCCCCAGTGGTCGAACAGACGATCCGCCACACATTGATTTAGTTGCCATTCCGTAGGTAAAACACTCATCCTTCGGCTCAATGAGTCTGCTAACAGATTTAACCTTCCCGGAATATGAACTGCCTTCAAGGTAATCCTGTGATCCAGGCACCAACAAAGCAGTTTCCAAGTCATCATACAGAGACTGGGTGACTTCGTTCCGCCCTGGCGGTTTATGTAAGTCACTACTGTTGAGTTGTCTGATCGAATTAGAACACTCTTGCCCTGAACTTTCTGTAAGAAATGTTCCAGGCCCAGGACTACTGCTCTTAATTCCAGTAGATTGATATGTTCCTTTGACTGTTCCAGATTCCAAAGCCCTGATATCGTGGATTCTTCCAGGCAAGCTCCCCACCCCTCCATCGATGCATCTGTATACATCGTTAACTGAGGGTGAGGAGGGGTTAACATTACCCCCGCCAGGAGATTCTCTGTCTTCAACCACCATTGAAGGTGATGAATTAGAGGCTCCAACACTGACACGCTCGAGTCCAGTGAACCTGTATTCTGGGTCCATTGTGTCATGAGAAATAACTGTATTGGCCGCCTGCGTAAGGCCGTCTGAGGAATGACTGGTTCCAGAGAAACCATCAATCCCAGCATTCTCAGATAAACCCGTGCCAGGACATGACGACTGTTGCACACTGACTGTATTACTGAGATGAGTATCTGTACCTTCTCCTGAGTAGGATAAACATATCCTATCTCCAGATCGAAGAACATTCCCAGGTAAACAAACTTCTGGGATGGAGTCAGCTCTGATTTTTGAAAATTTATTATCCAGCCTAAACCTGTGAGAGTTTTCAAAACTTTCCTGGTTGTGTGCTTTTAACAGCCAGTCGTCTATGTACGTGTGGACTGCTATGTTTCTCCTGCGGAGGTATGCTGTCATCGCAAGAACCACCCTGGTGAAGACCCGAGGAGCCGTAGAAATTCCGAAGGGTAACACCCTGAATTCCCACTGTCTGCCCTGGAATGCAAATCTCAGGAAGCGACGGAAACCCCTCGCTATTGGAATGTGGAAATAAGCATCCTTCAAATCTATTGAAGCTGTCCACATTCCCTTCTCCAACCCTGCCAACACCGATCTCACAGTTTCCATCTTGAAACTGGGTGTGTCTATGAACTTGTTCAATGGCTTGAGGTTGAGAACTGGTCTCCACCCTCCAGTGCTTTTCGTTACCAAGAACACAGTTGAATAGAAGCCCGGGCAATTTTGCGCCGGTTGAATTGCTTCCTTGTGTATGAGGGAATTTATTTCCTCCTCTATACACAACCGCTGATCTGGATCTCTTGGAATTTGAGTCCAGACCGGCACCAGAGAGTCGTGATGGTGGACCTGTTATCCAGTCAGGATGATACCCGACTGAAAGCCATCGCAAGACTAAACGGTCCTGAGTCAACTGTTCCCACTCTTGCATGTGGTTGGCCAATCGGCCTCCCACTGGTCCACCTAGGGAGAGAGGTGGACATAAGAAGCGCAAGAGTGGCACTGTCTCCTGGTGCAGATGCACTGGAGTAGCTCTTACTGTGGTAATCACCCTGTTAGGGACGATTACCACGACCAGATCCTTGCGCACCACGGCCCGCAACGCGTGCACCATGGTTCGCAGGCGGCTGCCTGGCTGGTTGCGCCGGAGGAGCCTGCGGCCCCCTCGCTGCTGGCCGAAGCGCACGCGGCCGTGGCCGACGCTGCGCTGGTGGCTGGCCTCTAACCTGGCCACCGCCACCTCGAGCCTGCAGGGGATGACACACAGGGGGAGCCGCGCAAACGCGCTCTCTACGGAGCACTTCAAATTGCTCCCGTAATGCCCTCTGGTTATTGACCAGGGTAACTGTCTCCTGGAGATGCCTACATCCCTCACCTCCAAAGAGACCAGGACCTGTCATAGGCATACGCAGCAGCCTATTATACAAATCCTGGGACGGGTACAAGTTATCAAGAGCAAACGTGCGCCTCGCCCGGACACTCATGATTACAGACCGGGTTAAACAGTCCAAAGCCAAGTTAATTCCATCTAGGATGGCTCTCTGGACAGTCACCGGACTAGGCTAACGTAATGTGGATGCCGTTACTACCCCTTGTAACAACTGTGAGACATGCGAAAGCGCCGCAATGGACGCCCTCGAACTCTCTTCCGTATCACGTAACGCGGTGTTAGCCAAACGCAACACGTTCGAACACAGTGCTCCCGTGTCAGACCGGGAACCTGGCCGCATATCTTCACCCAGCGCTGCACGGTCATCCGTGCTTGGCTTCGGTATTACACCGTATAGCTGATATTGATCAGCTGTAATACGGCACCGCTTTGCCACTTCGCGGGGGGCCTTCGCTAAACGTCCATGTGCACTAATAGACGTCTCCGCCGCAGTGAACATATCAACAATATGATCAGCTAACGGCAAAGATGGCATAGCGGTAACAGTCGGTTTACCTGCCAGCCACGGGCGCTGGTCCCGTTGACTGGCCGACTGAACCATGGCAAGATCTGGCCTGACGTTAATTAGCCACTGACAAGCGTCAGACCAGTCTTCCTCCGTGGCCACCTGTGAATGCTCTACAAGACGAGGGCCTTCGTCATCCTCGTGAGCAATCACAGGTGTGTACGTGGCTGGAGGAACTGATACGCCTGGCAAGCCAGAGAAAGCATGCGGGCCTGAAAGAACAGGCATGCTAAACTGACTGGCTTGACCAGGAGCAGGCGCCGTGGTATTGCGTGAGGAAATTTTCACCACACCACGGCCCTGGCCAGCACCTGCTACACCATCGGCAAGCCGAGGTATGCAGTAAAGCTGGCCATCAGATCCAGCCCGGGCTACCTTCTGCGCCGTGAACACTACTCCTGCGTGAGTAGTACCGTGGACAATGTCGCCCGTGTTCCCTGCGAGGGGTGCACGCACGTCAATGTCCATGGCCACGGCGCCAGAAGGAGAACCCAGCAGATAATCCTCTTCTTCCTGGCCAGAAAGATTAGACTACAGGTTAGCAAAGAATGCTAACCCGGACTGGCCAGGAGAGGTACCATAGGAGGAACTGGTACCTGCAGGGTGCGGATAATCCTGGCCTGATAGGCAGGCAGGTTCCAGCGACACCTGACCACGAACAACCGGCGCGGCAAGCCTGCTGCCAGTGTTTTTACCATGGATTTCACCCTCTATTAGGGCCACCTCTGAATCATGGTTGAAAACTGATAGGTCCCTAAATAGCACTGATTCAGAGGCGGGGATTATCTGCTCCGGAGCAGATGAAGAGGACAACAAAAGATTTGGACCAGGAAGCATGCCACGAAGCAATTCTCGGACCAAATCTTTAATTGTCCTCTTCATCTCTCCCATCATCTCAATACGGAAGGCCTCCATATCCATAGCGGACGAGGCCTTCCTCTTACCCTTCTTACCAGAAGCCTCTTTCTCACTGGTCTGTAATGAGAGAAATTCAGGCATTAGCTCCCTCCCACCTCCCCCCATCTTTTACAGATCTCACATTTAAACAATGGCCCACATGGGCTGCACTGGGAGCATAAATGGGGGAAGAACTTGTCAAGGATAAATCTTCCACATGAAGGACAACCAGGCCTCTGAAACACAGCAGAGGACGAAGACAATGAGTATCACAGATATTGGATTAGAACACAACACGAAATAAACAAGGAGGAAGGGGCCATAAGACCCAAGCTAATAATGATAATAAATCAGCGTTGGACAAAACTTATAACTGATAGTAAGGCGCAAGGCTGATTATGACGTTATAACTTCAAAAATAAGAAGTTAAATCGATCCGAAACAAAACCTCCAGGTGTAAGGACGAATTGTAATCATATCCAGAACATTCTAACTAGACCGGATAGTTTATACAGACTATACAACCATCAGATAAACAATGATAAATGGCAGTAAGATTTTATAAATATTGTCAAATATAATAGAAATGCCTCATATCATAACTAGAGTACCCGAGTCTTTAGCATAGACAAACCATCTGATCTGATGAACTGGACGCTCCACCAACCTTATGACCTCTTAACTCTCTCCACCTTAGGGGGAAGGAAGTGGATCAAGAGGGCAAAGTGAGAAGACCTTCATCCGAGGCCTCCAACTCACTGGGAAAAAGATTTTTGGTTAGATAACCTTACAATGGTAGTAGGAAATGGAACCTTGGTGGAGAAAAAACCAAACTCTCTGAAGATGTGATGTCCTAACACTCCTAGGTAGATACCTGTGGACATAAACACAAAGAGAGATTAGTATTTCATAGCGTCATTTCGAAATAAACTAGTTATTTTAGGCGCTTATCATGATAAACGCGAGTCCCGGAAACACATTACACCGGGAAAAACTCGCTAAAATATAATAGAAGTCACCTGATGGCTAGGTCCTGGGCGCTCCTCTGGAGTAGTAACACGTTCTGCCATATTAATCCAGGAGAAATATAACTTCTACACAGCCAAAACTCAGAAATTAAGGAAACGCCTATGAGCATAGAAAACGAGTTGTCTCTCAGCCAATAAATTAGCAAAGAGGAAGTGCTAGTCTGCGCATGCGCGGTGGTGGGGCTGGCATCCGCCTGACTGACTTCTGACTACCTGCCCAGTAGGGGCACCTAACCTTTTTAATCTGAGTGTTTTATTGAGTGAAAGCCGATATTTAGCAATATCAAAGAGTATTAGGGAGGTAAGTATACTCTTGAAGTGAAAAACTGGCCTCTGTTATGGCCTTGTGGAATGTCCATTTACAGGCCAAGAGAATAGAATTTTTGAAAATTCACCACAAATGACTGGCTCAATGACCGAGCCAGTAATTTGTCATAAATTTTCAAAATTTGCATTCTCTTGGCCTCTAATTGGACATTCAATGTGGATATTAAAACTTTCTTCACCAAATTTGTCCATTAAAGGGTTAAATAGAATACATATAGTCCGTCATCAATTAAGTGTCTGTGAAGATTGACGAACTTATCTGTGTCTTTCATTATGTCATTGATTATGTTGTCATCCTTATGCATCATGTAGTTGATTATGACATCATGATTGATGGATAAAATGGAAAGGTCCATTATGTAATACTTATAACACCCTGTGTAATCATATTTGTTTCACTTTCTATTTCAGCTACTGTTGAAACATAGCCAGACAACAAACAAATGTTGCAAAAGTAGACGTACAAAATCTGGAACAGTAGGACAAAAATTTGAAAGACCACTATCAGTAATATATGACCTGTGACCAGCAACATCATTCATCAACACAGACAGTAGCATAACCATAATACACCGCTGATAACCAGCATGGGCAATATTATATACGAAAAAATGTCTGATGCTATAGAATCTTAGTGTAAAACATTCGCATTCGCTTCTTAAATTGCTGATTGCAACCAGCAATGCTACATAGCATAAAATTTGCCATTTATTCGTTGTCAACGATGAGAAACCTTGGTACAAAAACATGTATGTGTTCGGTTATGTATAAAGGAATTATTCAACATTGAATGAGGCCTCCCCCCAAAATCATGACCAGAATTTCTCGAAATTTTACGGTACCACGACATAATATAATTGCCATTTTCACATCTTATCGGATGAAAACCCTCACAAAACTTTGGTATCTGTTAGTTTTAATATCATTGTGATTAAATTTATCAAGGGCATTTGTAAAATTTAAAAAAACTTCGATAAACTTTGCAAAAATAGACCAATGTATTTATCCTACACGGTGTGGCCATTTTGAGAGGCACGTTGATTAACTAAAATATATTTTATTCATACAAATTTTATATGTACTTAAAGGTGTTTTATGGCCCTTTCTAATGATATATAGTTTTATATATAATGATCTGTTACTTTGCCAAAAATAGTTTAGTTGGCATGGTAGCACTACGCCACTATCACGCCGCTACCGCTTATAGGCTAGGTTTCTAAGCAAGTTTCTAGCTTTTGGCTGTGGGGTTTCCAGCACTTTTTTGTAAATTCTTGGTAGGGCCCAGAGGGTTAAGTGAAAGTCGATATTTGAGAATAGCAAAGAGTGTTATGGAGGTAAGTATACTCTTGAAGTGAAACAAGCTTACCTAAATCTGCAATGCAACATGTGCCATTCCGCTTCACGAGTATATTCTTGCTCTTAAGATCTCGATGAGCGATGGCGGGTTTCCCTGCGACGGCAAAAGAAACAATGGCAACAAGAGAAATCAGAGATTTTGCACACACTCACCCTACCATTTTTGTCACATTGTAAAGTTTTTGGATTTTCCGGATTTTGTGCGATTAGCCAATTTCCCCCAAATCCCCCCACCCACCCAACCCAACCCTGATTTCTCCAGATCACGCCCAGTTATGGAATGTTAGTGTATGCTCAAACACTTTATAGTCAGTGATAAAATTTGAGCAAAATCAGATCAGCAGTTTCTGAGTTATCCATATATCTGGAATGTGATCTGATCCAGATCTGGGTTCTTTTATCCGGATCACGGCTAAAGTCTGGAAATTCTCTTGCATAGCAAGTTCCATCCTTATGTGAAAGGTAGAGCTAAATTGAATCATCATTTTTTTAGATATAGGTGAGGACAGACACATGCAACTATGACCGCACACGCGCGCACACACACACACACACACGCACACACGCACACACACAGACCCAATTGCAATACCCTCCTCCCCTTACTGGAAAAGGGTAATAACCCTTCAAATCCTGAAGCATAAAAACATGAATCTCAAGCCGTGCAGTAGAGGTGAGGCAGTTTGGAAGCAATTTCTCTGCAGGATCATCTCCCAGCAAAGTTAATTTTGAAATATTTAACAAATTCATTTTTGTCTTGTGAGAAACATCTTGCACTGATTAGGTGTGTGCCGTTGGAATGGTTAATAGTATACAATAATCACGTTAACGCTTTGACTATCAAATTTGTTCATGAAGATATCACTTTTCCTCATAAAAAATTTCCATTTCCAGACCTAAGACAAGACTATTTTTGAAAATTTACCACTGAAATGACTGGCTCGGTTATCGAGCCAGTCATTCTAGTGGTAAATTTTCAAAAAATGTTCACACATTTGCTTGAGCATAGCACTTGGAATGCTGCATCCATCAATGCACTTTAGTTTAGCTATAGGTTTTAGGCTAAGACGGTTTGGAGCAAATCCGTGTTCATTCAGAGATTTCACATGACCATCTTTGGCTTTATACAAAACTGCTTGAGTACTTTTATTTATTATCGTTGCCATATTAGTTTTTAAATGTCTATTTAAGTTTAAATATATCCATATGGAGTCAGTTGACATATTCTTTGTTTCTTTTGTTCAGGTTTTGAAAATACAAAAATAAATGTACATGTTATATTTTTACATCAAATATTGCTTCTCAATGGGCCTTTCTGGTTTTAGCTATGCCCCGCCCATTTCTAGCTAAGCTCCACCCACACCTCACTCGTTTTGGGATCGATCGATCTCTGAACACCCTGAATATCAATTTCCAAAAAACTACACAGGTAAGCTATTGAATATTTTGAAGCGCCCAGTCAAATTAGTTTCAAAATATTCAACAGCATGTTTATCAAATAGCAAAGAATTACAAAGACATACAATTCATACAACGTGTCAGACCATTTGAGAGTTGGTGACGGTCTATATGGAACACTTTGTGACGCAATGATTATGACGTCAGCATACACGCGCTGAGCTCATTATGGCGTCATACGAGGGATGGATACTCTGGAAAGGTGAATTAACTTCTGACATCAGTGGACCCGTGACTACCTTTTGATAAGTTTCATTGCTTCCTGCCAAATATAATTCAAATCGGCGCAGTAGTTCTGAGTTATACTCAAGATGGCCGCCAAACTGTTTATCCGACAGTTTCGAAAATTGCAAATTTGAGCTCAGAATACCCAAAAACATATATAGAACCAATTTTGGCTTCAAAATCCATTAAATAAAAAAAATCCAATATGTCTGCCAAACACGCTACATTTTGATTGGCCCACGGCGGACATGTTCTATGACGGAGCAACTTCCCGTGAACAAACTTTAATGGCCCTTAGTCCCTAATTATATCTCCCAAATTTTGTCCTGATCCATTCAGCGGTTCTGGAGAAGTCGTTTTCGGGAAAACTAGGTCATCCAAGATGGCTGCTGAACCATTCGGTCAATCAAGTTGTCTTGAACAAACTTGGCTTACCTCTTTGCCTAGATGAGGTTTCATAAGTTTTGAATCGATTCCCCAAGCCGTTTCGGAGAACACGATTTTTAAAGACATTTTAAAAAATCAGCCAAAATCAAAGATGGCCACTGGCCCAACTGTCCGATCGGCTTCGTTTGAACACTGAAATCTCTATGCCATAAGGATGCTTTCTGCCAAATATAATTCAAATCGGCCCAGTAGTTCTCGAGAAGACATTTTAAATTTCCCATTGCTTTAGTATGTGAGGTTTTGGCGGGAAAATGATCCAAGATGGCTGCCAAACCGTTTATCCGCCAGTTTCGAAAATTGCAAATTTGAGATCAGAATACCCAAAAACCTATATAAAACGAATTTCGGCCTCAAAATCTATCAAATAAAAAAATCCAAAATGGCTGTCCAACACACTATATTTTGATTGGTCCACCGTGGCCATGTTTTTCGATGAATCAACTTCTCTTGAACAAACCTTAATCGCCCTTAGTTGCTAATTATATATCACAAATTTTGGCCGCCTGATCGCTTCAGCAAGGGGTTGGGGGGAAGAAGTTGTTTTTGTGAAAACTAGGTCATCCAAGATGGCCGCTGAAGCATTTGGTCAATCAAGTTCCCTTGAACAAACTTGATTCCACGCTTACCCTAGATCAAATTTCGTGAGTATTAAATCGATCCCTCAAATGGTTTGGGAGAAGATTTTTAAGACATTTCTAAAAATCGGCCGAAATCCAAGATGGTCACCGGCCAAATTGGCCGATCGGGTTCGTTTGAGCAAACTTGAATCTCTATGCCTTAAGGATGCTTCATGCTAAATATAATTCAAATCGGCCCAGTAGTTCTTGAGACGATATTTTAAATTTCCCATTGCTTTAGTATGGGAGCTTTTGGTGGGAAAATGATCCAAGATGGCCGCCAAACCATTTATCCGGCAGTTTCGAAAATTGCAAATTTGAGATCAGAATACCCAAAAACCTATATAAAACCAATTTCGGCCTCAAAATTCATCAAATAAAAAAATATGGCCGCCAAACATGCTATATTTTGATTGGCCCACGGCGGCCATGTTTTTTGACGGAGCAACATCACTTGAACAAACTTTAATGGTCCTTAGTCCCTAATCATATCTCCCAAATTTTGGCCTGATCCATTTAGCAGTTCTGGAGAAGTCGTTTTCGGGAAAACTAGGTCATCCAAGATGGCTGCTGAACCATTTGGTCAATCAAGTTGTCTTGAAAAACTTGGCTGACCTCTTTGCCTAGATGAGGTTTCATAAGTTTTGAATCGATTCCCCAAGACGTTTCGGAGAACGAGATTTTTCAAGACATTTCTAAAAATCGGCTGAAATCAAAGATGGCCACAGGCCAAATTGGCCGATCGGCTTCGTTTGAACAAAATGAGATCTCTATGCCACAAGGATGCTTCCTGCCAAATATAATTCAAATCGGCCCAGCAGTTCTCGAGAAGACATTTTCAATTTCCCATTGCTTTAGTATGGGAGCTTTTGGTGGGAAAATGATCCAAGATGGCTGCCAAACCGTTTATTCGACAGTTTCGAAAATTGCAAATGTGAGATCAGAATACCCAAAAACCTATATAAAACAAATTTCGGCATCAAAATCCATCAAATAAAAAAATCCAATATGGTCGCCAAACATGCTATATTTTGATTGGCCCACGGCGGCAATGTTTTTTGATGGATCAACTTCAGGCCAGGTGAGCTAATAATATTTCCCAAATTTGGGGCCAGATCCATTCAGTGGTTCTTGAGAAGTCGTTTTCGCAAAAAGTAGGTCATCCAAGATGGCCACCGGACCATATGGAGTATCAAGTTCCCTTGAACAAACTTGGTTCAGCTACACGCCTAGATGATATTCCATGAATTTTGAATCGATCCCCTGAGCGATTTTGGAGAAGATTTTCAAAGACATTTCTCAAAATCCGCCGATTTGGCAAACGGCCATCTTGGATTTTGGCCAACCGGCCCCGTTTGCACAAATTTGAATCCCTATACCCTAAGGACGCTTCCTGCCAAATATAATTAAAATCAGCCCAGTGGTTCTTGAGAAGACGTTGTTTAAAGGAAAATTTGACGGACGCCAGACGACGGACAGTCGCCATTGCATATGTAACACTAGAATGCTCTTTATCAACAAAGATGGCCAGCAAACCATTTATCCGACAGTTTCAAAAATTACAAATTTGAGATCAGAATACCCAAAAACACATATAAAAACAATTTCGGCCTCAAAATCCATCAAATAAAAAAATACAATATGGCCACCAAACATGCTATATTTTGATTGGGCCACGGCGGCCATGTTTTTTGACGGATCAACTTCTCTTGAACAAACTTTAATGGCCCTAATCATATCTGCCAAATTTCGGCCCGATCCCTTCAGCGCTTCTGGAGAATAAGTCATTTTCACTACAACTAGGTCAACCAAGATGGCCGCCGAACCATTTGACCAATCAAGTTCCCTTGCCATAAATCATATTTCATGAGGTTTGCATCAATCCCCCAAGCTGTTTCGGAGAAGATTTTTAAAGACGATTACTAAAATCGGCCTAAATCCAAGATGGTCGCCGGACAAATTGGCCGATCGAGTTCATTTGAACAAACTTAGATCTCTATGCCCTATGAATGCTTCCTCCCAAATATAATTGAAATCGGCCCAGCGGTTCTTGAGAAGAAGTCGTTTAAAGAATTCCTCATTGCTTTACTATGGGCCAATTGCTTTATTATGGGAGCCTTTGGCGGGAAAACAAACCAAGATGGCAGCCAAAACGTTTATCCGACAGTCTCAAATCGCCACACTGATAAGCACATATAAAGCAATTTTCGCCATCAAAATACATCAAATACAAAAAAGCCAATATGACCTAGAAACGCTGAATTTTGATTGGTTGATGGCGGCCATGTTTTTCAACGAACAAACTTTCCTTCAACAAACTTGAAAGGCGCTTGGTCCCTAAGCATATTTACAAAATTTCAGCTCTATCCCTTCAGCGGTTCGGAAAAAGTAGTTTTCACGAAAACTAGGTCATCCAAGATGGCCGCCAGGCAAATAGGCCAATCAGGTTGCCTTGAACAAACTCGGGTCTACCGTTGCAATAAATGATGTGTTATGAGTTTTGAATCAATTCCTCCAGCGGTTTCAAAGATTATTTAAAGGGTTTCTAAAAATTGGCTATTTTGGCCGGTGGCCATCTTGGATTTTGGCCGATCGGCTTCATTTGAACAAACTTGCATCTCTATGCCCTAGGGATGCCTCCTGCCAAATATAATTGAAATCGGCCCAGTGGTTCTTGAGAAGAAGTCGTTTTAAAGGAAAAGTTGACGGACGGACGACGGACGGGCGGTCAGCACGACATAAGCTCACTTGGCCTTTCAGGCCAGGTGAGCTAATAAATTACACGATTCCCGATATTAAACGCTAAATATTAACCGTCTTCAGTTAAATCATATCCCAAAACGGCTGAAATTCAAACTAAGCGTCTGTACAAATGATTTGAATTTACCACGAAATTACAACTACTCCGTGTCGAGATCAGGAGATACCGGTAACCAGTGACAATCTCGTCCCAAATAAACTCGCCTTAGTGAAACTGCGTAATGTAAATATATGTTTTACTCATTTTCCTGTCTACTTTTATACTTGTCTTGCTGTATGTGCCAGAATAATAAATAAACTGTCCACGAAAACGTGTGCTTTATACGACAAAATTGCAATGGGACGAATCCGCCAGGAATCGTGCAAATCTCCGCGCGGTGGTACAACCAAGCCATTATAACACATACTAAATAGGCCATAACATGCTGAGAATACATTTGCCTACACTCGCTGAGCCTCGTTCTCATTACAGTAGCTTGTATCGATCGATATCTAATGCTACTCGCCAACATAAGAAGTGAATATAGATCGCGGGCGCTAAGAAGTTTTTCTCATATTGTCGGTTCCTCTTTACTTGGGCCATTGGCCGGTCACTACAAAGTTGTAAAATTCCGGGAAATTGCTAACTAACCAGGCTGTAGTAATTGATATAAAATATCACGGAAAATATTAATTTGATATTATGATTTTCTAGAAAACAACGGGCGGAAATTATAAAATATTAGCGCAAGAAGAGATAGGTTTTATATATTTTTAACCAACCCCTGTCCTATGAGGTTAATTAAAATAAGTTTTATTCCATTTTTTGCACGAAGTACGTCCTTATAAGTAGTAATTTATCAATTACTTTAACCCTAGCCTTTAACAACAATTTGACAGATATGAATAACTACGAAATTTTCAAGTGTGATCGTTAAATACCATTTTCCCGTACGAAGAGCAGTAACTTATCGCGTTCGCCAGATATATTATTGGAATGTAACTAATGGAAAGCGGATTATCTGCCTAACAGAAGGTCATACCGGTTTTATGTTATATTTTGATATTTCGGTATCAGCAAAATCATACCGGTATGGCTACCGTTATGGCTATGATACCGGTATTCAGTATAATATTGGTATATCGTGAAACCCTATTTATAGGTGTCCACGTCTGAACATACCCTGGGTTCCGACGATCTCCATGTGAAGATGTGCTAGGCCATTTGCTATGGACATGCTCATTCGAATCATATTCGCCACTGTGACCGGTTTCCTATTGAGGTAATCAAACAGCGAGCCATTCTCATGGTGATCTGTAACCAGCCATAGCTGAGTCCACGTCCCATTGTCTGCAACGTAAAATAAACTAGAGGATATAACACGCATGCACATACGCACACATATACACCGTAGATCATACACTCACCTTGAGATCTATGTCCCACCCATCTAGACACAGTAGCTATGCGCTTGCAGCGATCTTAACTCTTAACGCTTAACCATTTAACCCTTGAATTTGTTGCAAATTTTCTCATAGAAAATATCAATTTGCAGACCAAATAGACTATTTTTGAAAATTTACCACTGGAACATTCCAGTGGTAAATTTTCAAAAATAGGCATCTCTTGGTCCGCAAATGGACAGTTCTCAAGACCACTGCAGAAGCCATTTTTCACTGTTATGAGTGTTATCGGGTTAACCCTTTCACTAACATATCCCCGAAAAAAGTAAATTCATGTGATATAAAATTTACTCTTTAATATTTTGAAATTAATTTGACTGGAAACTGTTGCAGCAACAACCTCCAGTCAAATTAATTTCAAAATATTCAAAAAAATTCCTGCATGGTTGCCTTTACCATGAGATCTGGGGAATTCATCAGTGAAAGGGTTTATTGTGAAGACGGTCAAAACTGCCCTCTACAGTGATCTTGAGCAATGTCCATTTGCAGGCCACGAGGATGCTATTTTTGGCAGTGGGGGTGGGGCCTTCCTAGACTACTGACCTTTATTATCAGAGGCGATGAATCCGAGTATGTTCTCATGCCTCAACATTACAGTCTGATAAATCTCGGCTTCACGGAACCACGAACCCTCCTCACGGGACGAGAAAATCTTCACAGCTACATCCTCACCTCGCCAACGGCCACGCCACACCTCACCATATCGACCTTTACCGATAATTTCTAGCAGCTGTATTTGTCTGGCGATTGTCCTCTGTACTAGCAACGGCAAACCTGAAAATGAAAACTCAAAAATTTTAGGTCAAGCGTTTTAACCCTTTCACCGATGAATTCCTAATATCTCATTTTCAAGGCAAGAATACAGGAAAACTGATCAATATTTTGAAATTAATTTGACTGGAAACCGTCGCTGCTTTGGGCAGCAATTGCTTCCTAAGTTAAATTAATTTCAGAATATTCAACAGAATAAGTTTTATTTCATAAAGAATTTACATTTTCAGGATTTGTCTGTGAAAGTGTTAGTATCATCGAGACAGCGTACTCCCAGTCTCTTAGTAGCTGTAAAAAAACAATTGATACTGACCCTTTAACCTTTAATGTTCGAATTTGTTCAAGAACATTTTCTCATAGAAAATGTCCATTTGCAGACCAAAAGAAAACTATTTTTGAAAATTTACCGCTGGAATGATCGGCTCGGTTATCATTCCAGTGGTAAATTAAAAAAAATCTTCTCTTGGTCTGCAAATGGACATTTTTCAAGACCATTGTAGAAGCTGTTTTTGGCTGATATGAGTGCTAATGGAGTGTGTGTGGATGCGTGCATTCATGTATCAGTCTCTGTTTCCAGAGCTGTATCTCAAATACCTGTATTACTAAATAAATACTATTTGGATGAAATTTTAACTATGATGTCAATATTCTATCTTTTACTGTGTCAGTAACAAAGAAACTGGTATATTTTTCAACAATTTTGGTGGACGATGTTGCTGTCTACGACAGCACAATCTTCCACCAAATTTGTCGAAAAATGAACACCAGCTCATATTTTAATTTAATTTGAAAATTAAAAATTTTGACACCAGAGTTGTAAGGGTTAACACAATGAATGAACTTGCGATGCAAAGAGGATTTCTAGACATTAGCCATGATCCGAATAATTTAAGCACCCGGATCTGGATCGGATCAACTTCTGGATTCGTGGATATCTCAGATATGTCGGATTTGTCTCACCGAACAGGGGCTGATCATACACTAGAATTACACAACTTTGGATGAGATCCAAAACAAGAGGTCCAAGAGGCCTGTATCGCTCACTTGGAATATAGGCATTTCAATTAGAAAGATCAATGGGTAAGGAGTTGACCAGAATTGTAACATGGACACAGTGGAAATGTTTTTTACGTATCAACTTCCCTTGAACAAACTTTAATGGGCTTTAGTCCCTAATCAAATCTCCCAAATTTTGGCCCTATCTGTTCAGCAGTTTTGGAGAAGTTGTTTTCATAAAAGCTAGGTCATCCAAGATGGCCGCTGAAGCATTTGGCCAATCAAGTTCCCTTGAACAAACTTGGTTCAGCTGTTGCCCTAGATAATATTGGATGAGTTTTGAATCGATCCGCCGAGAGGTTTCAGGGCAGATTTTTAGACGTTTCTAAAAATCGGCTAAAATTCAAGATGGCTGCCGGCCAAATTGGCCGATCAGCTTCGTTTGAACATACTTGGATCCCTATGCCGTAAGGATGCTTCATGACAAATATAATTGAAATCGGTCAAGTGATTCTCGAGAAGACATTTTAGATTTCCCATTGCTTTAGTATGTGAGTTTTGCGCGGGAAAACAGTCCAAGATGGCCAAACCGTTTATCCGACAGCCTCAAGTGGCAAATTTGAAATCAACATACCAAAAACAGATTTAAAACTAATTTCGGCTTCAAAATCTATCAAATAAAAAAATCCAAAATGGCCACCAAACACGCTACATTTTGATTGGTCCAGGGCAACCATGCTTTTTGATGTATCACCTTCATTTGAACTAGCTTTAATGGCCCTTAGTCTGTAATAATATCCACAGGATAACAACAACAACGTATGTGGATGTCGAGTTGGGAGCCGAGACACACATGAAAGGGTGTGTCCTCACCCTGCTAGGTTTATTCCTGTTGGTTCCATGGTGTGGAGTTGGTGAATCCAATGGGATTCTTTGGATCTCCTCCATGGTGTTGATTCTGGGTCCGTGGAGTCGGAGGAGAGTACCTGTATAATGTGGTGACTCATGTGGGCTCTTGTATGCTTGCGTTTATTGAAGTGATGCGAGACAGGCATGTCATAACTTTCTTTTTTGTGGACATTAGTTATTGATCTAAGGTGTTCTTGTGTCCTTTTGAATGACCTCACAGTCTCTCCCACATTGTTTGTGGCATAGTTTGCAATTTAGCAGGTAGACTACATTGCGTGTCTGACAGTTGCCTATGATTTTGCATCTAAAGGATAAGCCAGTGTGGTAGTGTTTGAAGAATCTCGTTTTCTCAATGTTGTTGCAGGCGATGCAATTTTTGGCAATGCATTCTATGAAGGGGTTGTGGTGTGGGCATACAGTATCAATGGGTTCTGGTAGTCTGGCCCGGACTGTGTGATCCTTGATAGTTTTATTCCTCCAATAACCGAAGTGGTTTCTCTGGAAATGCATCCCTGCATCTCTGGCTGGCTTGAAGGATGGGCCAGTATTTGTTTAACACTTTTTTGAGAAGCCTACCCGTGCATGTGAATTCGCAGATGAAGATTGGCGGCGCTGCTGTTGTGCCTGTCTACAGGCTTTCTCCTGTAATGTGGGGGCAGTGTTGCCCCTTGCTATGGATGAGCCCTGGGCCCTCTGGGTGCGAGGGCATGGCCTTGGTCTGCGGGTTCTAGGGCTGCTAGAGTGTTGGCGCTCTTCGTGTCTTGCCTCGGTGGTGGCTATGGCATTCTGTGCTTCTAGTGTAATGGTGGCACTGGTTGCTTTAGTGACGACTGTTTTGTAGCCCTTGATTTCATCGTACACTACTGCCAATTTGTTGGCAATGTGCGTTGCTAATAGTTTAGTCAATTTGTGACTAAAGTCTGAGTGGAGATTGTTCCACTCGGCCATGAAGACTGAATCGGTATCTTCTGGTTTCGACAGAACTGATTCCAACAGCATAGGCGGGATAGATTTCTTGTTCACTGCGTCTTGGAGCTTCTCGTGTTGATACTCCAACCTGGATTCCTTACATGAGGAATGGCGTCATAGATTGTATGTTCGCTCGGGATCCCTGGTCTGGTGTGACCAGGGACATTTCCTGGCAGTTGTTGGCGGCTTGCAGAAGGAGGGCTTCCTTGGGCTCCACTATCCTTCTACATTTTCTGTCCCATAGACCTGGATCTGCGGGTCCACTGGGCTGGAGCCGGCTGCCTTGGCAGCGTCTAACGACGTCACTGGTCTCGTGTTGGTGACGTCAGTCTTGGAAGGCTCCCTCAGTAGTTCAATGTCGATTGAGTCAATAGTTAGCCCTGACATGGAGGGCATGACTACACGACATTCAGGCTTTCCGGATTACACAAATCATAATCAAGCATCAGGCTAAAGAACAAAACTACTGTCTTCAATACATACATGTAGTTATTAACCTCTAATAATATCTATCACATTTCGGCCTGATCCTTTCAGCGGTTCTGGAGACGAAGTTGTATTTGGGAAAACTAGGTCATCGAAAATAGCCGCTAAACTATTTGGCCAATCAAGTTTTCTTGAACAACCTTGGCTCAGCTCTTGCATGAAGATTTTTAAAGAGGTTTCCTAAAATTGGCTAAAATTCAAGATGGCTGCCTGACATATTGGCCGATCGGCTCCGTTTGAACAAACTTGGATCCCTATGCCCTAAGGATGCTTCCTGCAAAATATAATTGAAATCGGCCTACTGGTTCTCGAAAAGAAGTTGTTTAAAGAAAAAGTTGACAGACGTCGGACGACAGACGGTCGCTACGGCATAAGCTCACTTGGCCTTTCTGACCAGGCCAGGTGAGCTAAAAATCAACAAGCTAAATAATCTCAAATAAAATCCAGAAACTCAGAAAAACATTTTGCAATGTGACAAAAACTTATGTTGCTTATTGCATGTCTGTTTGTTTTACGACTAGAATGACAAATATCCATTAAGACTAGCTAGAAATGGGCTGCACATTGCTAGAACGGTAGATCACTCTAATGGCTACAGCCATTCTACCTGCCTTACACAATCATCTCATTAACCCGTAACATTCATATCAGCCAAAAACACCTTCTGCATTTGTCTAGCGAAATGTCCATTTGCAGGAAGACTTTTTGAAAATCTACCAATGGAATGACTGGATCGATAACCGAGCCAGTCATTCCAGTGGTAAATTTTCAAAAATACTCTTCTTTTGGTCAGCAAATGCACATTTTCTATGAAAAAATTGAAATTTTAAAAACAAATACGAGGGTTAAACGAAGCACAAACTGTTACATGAATGAGGAGAGGATGGTAAGATGCCTAAAGAAACACAACCTAGTGGGGCCCCCACCCCCCACTCCCACCCCAAGACATGTGGCTAGGCTTGCGCAATTATGGAATTATTATAATTGTGATTATTTCAAAAAAATAATTGCGATTATTCATTTAATTGACACTTACAACTTATCCATTCTGTGTCAAAAATTTAACTCTTACAGAGGCAGTAAAAGCAATACTCAGGTGTACATTTGAGAAACAAGGTTACTTTATATCGTTTCTATCTTAGCAATACAATTTTTGAAAGTTAGACGAACAGAAGTTATCTAATTCACATTATATTCATATATATACATGTAGTGCCTAGATGACTGTAGCTGAAAGATTTTGCACATCACGCACACAATGCATATTTCCATGTTTAGCTATGCCCTGCCCATCTCTAGCTAAGCTCCACCCACACTTCGTTGGAATTGATCGATCTCTGAATGCCCTATCAATTTCCTGAAAACTATACAGGTACAGTACAGATCTTAGTTAGATTTACTGTTTGACGAAGCAAAAACGAAACAAAAATGCGTCTTTTTCGCGTCAAAACCTCGTAGCCGTTTCCAGGCGTGGCCAAACACCAAACGCATTTTATTTATTTTATAGGCGCGTCTAACGGAAAGTCTACCCCATCCTACAATATGTTAAACGTATCATGAAATATTTTAAACCTGTCACGGAAAAAGTCAAACGCGCAATCAAATGTATTCATTAACGCTACAAAGATTCTTACTACGCGTCATTAAACATAAAGTGGAATCGGTCTATAGTCTGTCAAGGACCCGTACATGTAAATTTAAATTGCAATTGGAGCCGTATATGTGTTACGTACATGCATCGCCTTTAGCTTTTTTGTGGCTGTAAATGATAATTGTCGAAATGTCATCATCGTAATCAATCGTAATTTTGTATAAAATGGATGTGTGTGAACTCCGCACCTGGGTATTCTTTACTGAGCATGAAGCGAGTGTGATGACTGTGCATATATTTTAATAAATTTTTAATCCACAATTTCTTTTGAAATCAGGATGAATAAACCAAGATATTCTCTGAAATGGGTTTATTACAATATAGTCTAATTTGAGCCGACGTAATAGGCATAACTTTTTAGAACAATATTTGCACCAGCTGCAGGTAGTGTTATGCCAAATTTGTCTTATAACGGAAAGGGAAGCAATTTACAAAATCTGCAAACCTGACATTCGGTTGTTTTCGATTTCGCTATTTCATACGTAATATGTAACCGAAAATCTCCGCTTTTACATAGACATGCACATGCGTACATAGTTGTTTTACCCGTGCCTGGGGCGCGTACAGGACCGCAAAAAACATTTTCCGTTATTAACTGAACACTGTAGCGCGTAGAACGCGAACGTTCGCCGAACATTCGCCTTTCTGAACTCACTCCAGGAGTATCCGAGTACATAACGTTATTACCCGTTTTCGGCAACGGGTATCACCGTCTGATTGTTTGAGAATACACGCATATTTAATCAGATCTAGAAAAGATGGCGTCAACTGTTTTAGAAAATAACTTATTTTTATGTGTGCAATTCATCAATCTACTCACATTTCGTGTACGCCACAGACTAAAAAGTAGACAGATAACACGGAATAACGAAACTGCCAATCAGAAAGTGTGATGCCAATATATTTGACCGCTTCGGCATCTTAACTCAGGCTTATTACTGACAGTGCTTGAAGTTAGTTAGCTCGAAAACTGTAAACAAAGACACGCGTCGATGATCGAGTTTATCGGATTGTTTATCTTCAACATTGTTTTTTTGCGACCAGGACATGGATATAATATATATATATATTTTGTGTCTGCGGCTCTCTTGCGACAATCAATAACTTTCTCATTATCGGTGACATCACATTTACTAAAACAAGAATGATAATGCAGGTTACTAGGCCAATATTGGCCTAGTAACCTGCATTATCAGGGAAGTAGGCCCCAAATCTAAACCAATGAATTATCACATTTTACCCATTTGAACCTGAAATCCCAGAATTCCACTATACAGTCATTATATAAGTATGATGTTGAATATTTTGAAAGCAATTTGACTGGAAGCTGGCTTTCAGTCAAATTAGTTTCAAAATATTCACCAGAATTTTGACACATTCGTAACAAATTTCCCTGGGAGATATGCTATTTTCAGAGGGGCTAATTTAACATTACGAGCAATGTGCCGTTAAACCTTAATTACATTTTCTTTAATATATTGCAAAATTCACTCATGATTTCATGTTTTCTGATACGTGACAGATTCTCAGACACAGGATTTAATGGTTTGAACATCAAGGAAAATGTAAACAATGAGTTTGTATGGGCAGTCCTCTGTAGCATGTAGTAAGTTTGCCCCAACTTTAATGGCGGCCGAATTCAAGATGCCCGGATGTGCGAAACTATGAATAATGTGTTTGATTTCTGCGCTAAAGTCTGAGGGCGGTGTATGACCATAACAGCCGCTGTAAGGTCATAGGGCCTAATAGTACATGTATATAGTATATCACTGGCTATATATTGTGCCATATATTTTAAAACAAATATCACTCATCGTGACGTTGTAAACGTGGAATCAGACACTGATAGTAATGGCGAGACAGCTAATGTGTGGGACACTGAATCTTCTGATGATGACATGTTTGACGATGACGAAGCCACCACTACTGGAAAGACTTGAAGATGAACTTGAAGCTGGTACACTACCGATTGAGTGAACTTCTCCAATCAGTGACAAAGAGTTTGCCCTGAAGTTTGGACTATTTTGGTGCATTCACCATGATCATTTGTGCCGTTTGAATGTAATTAGCTGTTAAAGTTTGTTATATTGAATTAGCTCTAACTAACATGATTAGATATACCAGTAACATACCAAGAGTTAGTAGTTAGTCACTGTTATAAGAATTGTACATTTTAGCAATTGACCCATTAACACTCCAGCTGGTGAAAACATGTTCCGTGGTGGCCTTGAGAAATGTCCATATGCAGAATAAGAATTATTTTTTTTACCATGACTCAGTGTGTGGTCAAAACTGGCCTCTGAAATCAAATTGTCTTGAGAAATGACCATTTGCAGGCCAAGAGAAGTCTATTTTAAGATTTTACCACTGGAATAACTGGCTTGATAACCAAGCTAGTCATTACAGTTCTAAATGTTAAAAAACTGCCTTGGCTTGCAAATGGGCATTTATTAACCCTTTAATGGTCAAATCATCCATAACCAGCCTCTGCAGTGTTCCTGAGAAATGCCCTTTCGCTGACTAAGAGAATACTATTTTTGAAAATTTATCACTGGAATGATTGGCTCCCAGAATACTCTTGATCAGCAAATTGACATTTTATGAGACAATTGGAATTTTCTTGACCAAATTTACCCATTAAAGGGTTCAGCAGAAATTTACATTTTCTTGACAAATATTGGACAGTAAAGGGTTGTAAAGCTGGAGCTTTACTTACCTTTAACTACCTTGTTCTGCTGTTCACAGTGGGGAAAAATTCTCAATCCTTGTTCCACTGAAGATCAAAGAAATGATGAAAACACCATACAACCTTTACTTACATACAGTAAATAAGTCAAACCAGGTCATTTTGGATTTGATTAAATTGTTTATTCATTCATTTAAAAAAAAGTTTAATGTCATTGTTATTGAATGCTGCCATATTGATATAATGCAGAGTTTGCTCAAACAATCACCAACACAGACAGTAGCGCAAACCACCACTGATTACCAGCATGAGCAATATTATATACATGTAGGACCAAGATTAAGTTTACTTTACTGTTGATTTTTAGATTTGTATTGTTATCGATGATCAATAACAATACAAGTCCAGTCTCTAGAACAAAAGTAAACTATCTTGGTCCTATATAATATTGCCCATGCTGGTGATCAGCGGTGTTTTATGGTTATACTACTGCCTGTGTTGATGAATGATGTTGTTGGTCACAGGTCATATATTACTGATAGTGGTCTTTCAAATTTTTGTCCTACTGTTCCAGATTTTGTACGTTTATTTTTGCAACATTTGTTTGTGGTCTGGCTATGTTTCAACTGTAGCTGAAATAGAAAGTGAAACAAATATGATTACACAGGTACTTATAAGCATTACATAATGGACCTTTCCATTTTATCCATCAATCATGATGTCATAATCAACTACATGATGCAGAAGGATGACAACATAATCAATGACATAATGAATGACGTAGATAAGTTCGTCAATCTTCACAGACACTTAATTGATGACGGACTATATGTATTCTAGTTAACCCTTTAATGGACAAATTTGGTGAAGAAAATTTTAATATCCACTTATTGAATGTCCAATTAGAGGCCAAGAGAATGCAATTTTTGAAAATTTATGACAAATTACTGGCTCGGTCATTGAGCCAGTCATTTGTGGTGAATATTAAAAAATTCTATACTCTTGGCCTGTAAATGGACATTCCACAAGGCCATAACAGAGGCCAGTTTTGGTCGGCATGACCATTAAAGGGTTAATAAAAATGATGTCGAATATTTTAAAACTAATTTGACTGGGAGGTGTTGCTGTCATATCAACAGCTTACATGTACAGTTTTCAGGAATTTGAGATTCAGAGAGTACAGAGATCGATCCCAATGCAGGTAAAGCTTGGGTGGAGCTTAGCTAGAGATGGGCGGGGCATAGCTAAAACTGGATTCCTCCATTGGGCAAAACCATAAGTAAGACTGAGCGGTGGTAGTGAACATCTGACCTAGCACTGTAATAGTAGCATGACAAAACAGCAATCTATCTGTGTTGGTACAAGTACATTACATGTATGTAATAAATTATTAAAA
The DNA here is from genome assembly GCA_034401795.1 of Chaetoderma sp. LZ-2023a. Classification (NCBI taxonomy): domain Eukaryota; kingdom Metazoa; phylum Mollusca; class Caudofoveata; order Chaetodermatida; family Chaetodermatidae; genus Chaetoderma; species Chaetoderma sp. LZ-2023a. The sequence goes on along the minus strand of CM067359.1, from coordinate 71,354,805 downwards.
AGTGTACCAACACAAATACTGATAGAATGCTACATGTATTTTGACATGATACTGGTGCACTGCCCGGTCAAGTGTTTACTACCACCACTCAGTCTCATGCCACAATAATAAATTAGCTACTATAATCTCACTCTGTCTGAGTACAGCGCACATTGCTCATAGTGATATTCACTATACCACCACGTACCTCACCGATAATATTTGTTAGAATAAACCAGCACGATTATAATCATGCCAGTTTATTCATTCATTTTGTTGGGTGACATGCATGGTGGTACAGTGGTACCTGATAAGCATGCTGGATTATTCATTAATTTTTCTGCGTGGCATGCATGGTGGTTACAACTCAGGTGATTTGAAGTTTGAAAGAAAAAATTCTATGGAAACTAGTAAAAAAATATTTCAATTTCATAGGCAACAAAACAGCCCTTAAGCCCATTTATACCTGGAAACGCCTCAGCTACTCTCGGAGAGCATCTAGACTTCAAAGTTTTCCGGTGGAGAGTTGGTGTTTCCAGGTGAGTGACCGCTGAGGACAGTGAATCGTGCATGTCAGGAGAGTGAAAGACTGATTCAAGTCAGACCACCAATGACCGATAGGAAAATATCTATTTGCAGAACAAGAGAAGACTATTTTTGAAAATTTATGACTGGAATGACTGGCTCGGTTATTGAGACACTCATTCCAGAAACCGGTTTTGGATGATATGAGCCGGGTTCTGCTGATCAGGTTGCTTAGTGGGGTGAACTGTCCCACTTCCTCAAGAAATCATGGGTCATTTTGACAAATGTTGGATCAAGTACATACATGGAAGATATCTATGTCCTAAAATCCATCAGGCCAATGAACCATGTGTGAAGGTAATGATTGGATGGTGTGAATTTTAGAGCACTAAATGGTGCAAGGGCCCTGCCTCCGCAAAACCCAGCATGAGTGTTAAAGTGTTATGTATATGATGTCATAATGAATTACATCATATGTAGGCTGACGTAGCTAAATCTTTTGAACTTTTAGTCAGTTGTACGAATTGTATGTCTTTACTATTTAGTAAACATTCTGTTGAATATTTAACAACAGACCCCAGTCAAATTACTTGAAATTAGTTTCAAAATATTCAACAGGTTAGCTGTATCTATAGTTACCATGAAATTTGGAATTCAGGATTCAAAGTACATACTGATCCCAACACACGGTCGCACGGGGCATAGCTAAAAGTGCTATCAGCTCTATCCATTAGAAAATCTAAATTTCTGTTTTATCCTCATGCCAATTCCAGCTTTTGCTATATTTAACCCTTTCACCGACAGGTCCTGAAAACAATGTGGCATGTTAAATGATGGTGGTAGCCTAATTTCTCAATCCGAAAAAAAATTTGTCTGATGACGTTGAATTAATTACCTACCTACCTTTAAAATCTCCTCGAGTCCTTTCTTTATCTGCATGTTTTGAAAAAATTAGGATACATTTGTCTCCATCCATTCATCATGCTATCTCCTCCCAAACAGTTGGGTGGAATTCAACCATATTTGGTGTGTGGGTTATCCATATGATTGTGGATTGGCTGACATTTATCTTATGTAGTCAGAGATTGGTGTCTTCCAGATTTATCTAGATTTCCCATAGTCCTGCCCACACTCTCGCACATCATTTGGCACCCTCTCAATAGTTTTAAATTAAGCCAGATGAGCCACTACATTCAGATAGGACTAGTGATTACTAGATTCTACTATAGCCCTTCAAATATTTGCAGACCAAGGGAAGACTATTAAAAAAATTTTAGCACTGAAATGACTGGCTCAATTATCGAGCCAGTCATTCTACTGGTAAATTTCCAAAAATAGTCGTCTTGCTCTGCTCACAATAGAGGAATTTTTTTACCACCTTGACCATTAAAGAGTTGACATGTCAAATTGTTACCATTGGGTTGGTCAATTTCTGCTAACCTCGCGCTCATGTTAATTTTAACCCCTGCTCTCACAGATCATTTCCCCTTAAGACCTCCAGATTTTTCACAGCGATCCACACGAGTGAGTCTCTGTGTAATGTAACTCCTCCAAAAGCGGTGGATGGAATTCAAACAAATGTTGTAGGTTACTATAGAGTGCAAGAGGCCATTTTTATCTCAACTACGAAGTAAAATGAGCTATTGTGATACCATGCGTGTCGCCCGGAGTCATCTAATTTGCGTTTAGCTCAACTCTTCTGTTTATATCTCATGTTTGGTTGATCATACTGGTCCTAAACTTGGACACATGCCTCCTTATAATGACACGGCATCACACAATGATGTTCTGGCCAAAAGCAGAACATCATTGTGTGATGCCGTGTCTCATACATACATTAACCGCTTGGCGGATTTCAAACTAATTTGGCTGGAAGGACCCTAATGCTTTTGGCTTCCAAACATGCATACAGAATTTTGATTGGTCACTTTTTGTGTGAAAATCTGACTTTATGAAAAATTTAGCAGAAATTGTCAAAACGCTACTCCTCATTAACCGCTTGACAGATTGCAACCCTAGTTGGCTGGACATAAATTGCCAAAATGCATATCCTCCATGACTGCTTGGTGGATTTTATCCAAATTTGGCGGAAGGATTCTACAGTAGTTGGCTCTAGAACTTCTATTCAGAATTTTTTTTTATAATTCTGTGCTTAGCAACAACCGTCATCAGTTGAGATATTTTGACAGTTAACATGTCCGCCTCATCTCAAAAGAAAAATAGGAAGTGGAAATTAGATAAGGGTATACAGGCAACCTGCCGAATATTTTGAAACGTTTTGATATAGATAGATAGATAGATAGATAGATAGATAGGTATGTACATACTCAGTACATTTTATAGGCAGCCTCTTTGACATAGTAGCGGCCTTCTCTGCTGGCAGCCCTTATTGCCATACATCGTCCAGGATACCGTTACAGGCCCTTGGCCCCCTTGTTGATAAGCCGTCTAAATTTATTTTATGCTTGAAGTCCTCTTCTTCTTCTTTTCGATCGCTGGTATCACACTTGGAGAGCCGTTCTCAAGATGAAATCTGTGGTTTTCTTCAGTTCTTCCACAGGCCCATACAGTTTTTCAAGAAAAGAGGTTGACAAAGGCCAGACCTCTTCTCTCAGCAGCTGATACGTACTGAAACATTGAAGTATGTGCTCTGTGGTCTGTTCTGCTTCTCCACAAGGACAAGCGGGCGATGTCGTAAGGTGGAACCACCTGTACATGTGTTGGTTTAGTCTGTTATGTCCAGTTCTGAGACGAAAAATGGTCACTTGCTCTGGCCTCGAGAGATGATGGTAGGCATCTTCATGTTTGAAGTCAATCATCAGAGTTCATTGCTGTCATGAAGTCGAGATTCATGGTTGCATTGCAGCCACATTTCTGGTATTACATTTGGCTCCTCCCCTGGGGTAGTGAACATGGTCGATTGCTATGACACGCCATCGACCAAACAATCTAGTTATCACTTACTTTCCATCGTCAGATAGATCCAAGTTATCAGAGATTGTAACCCACAGCCTATAATTTTTCTTTTGATCACTTCCAGGGTTGTTAAATCTTATTGTATGATCACACAACCTCCTTTATTAAAATTTGAGCAAACTTTGACCAGTTTGTTTCCGATATATCCATAGATTGAAATTTGTACCCAATCTGGATCAAACTTGGTTTTTGTCCAGATCACAGCCAAAGTCGGGAAATCCTTGTTTAGGTTGTTGCTTTTTTACTGTCGTCTAATAGTACACAACCGTCAAAGCGTCATGAGATTAGTTCAACCAATCAGATTTGCCAATGATGGCTTTTCCAACAATATCTCTGCCAATCAAAGATAACGAGGCTAAATATATACGCGATGACATCATCAGAATGGAATGGTGTTCCAGTTCAAGACGATTGTCCATTCGGCATTAGATATATCGAGATTTTCACTATAAAGACGCAGAAAATTGACGTAAATAAGTTAAAATCTGCTGTACGAATCGCTCAAAGTTTGCAAAGCACGCGAGATACATATACGGAGGAAACATGTCCTGGTAAGCGGTTCTGCCTAGACTAGGAACCGAGTACCCGTTTGCTTCTAGCCATAGGACTCGTCGAAAGAACTGGAGAACCGCGGTTGGAATTGATGGCGCGTTTAATTCATCGTAAAATTTTCAAACGTTACCAAATGCGTAGGGCAAAAAGTTAAACCCGTCACTCAAAATGTCAAACCCGAAGTGTCAAAATTTTAACCCGTCAAGATAAAATTGAAGATGCGTATTGAGATTTTACCAAACGCGCTATGTCTAAGCAAATCACTACGAGAAAATGACGCCATACAGACGCGTTTTAAACGAGCTTTAGGATGCGTTTAAGTAAAGCTAACTAAGATCTGTACTGTAAGCTGTTGAATATAGGTAGCAACAGCGCCCAGTCAATTAGTTTCAAAATATTCAACAGAATATTTATTAAATAGTAAAGACATACAATTCGTACAACAACGCACAGCCCGTCTTCAAATATGCGTTCGTGACGTACTTATCGACGTCATTCCTGACCTCATTCATTATGATGTCATTCTACACGTCGCGTTGATTATGACGTGATAGGATGGATTGATAAAGTGGAAAGGTCGATTGTCCTCAATACATGTAAGCCCAGTGCTTTCCATACAAAACGTTCAACATGAATATATTTGCAATTTTAATTTCAATATTTGTCAATTATTCAATTCTTTGAATTTAGCATTGTCCACGATTATTTATTTTTCAATAATTGCGATTATCAATTAAAGCGATGCTAATCTCATCTCAAATGTTGTATAGCACCGATAGAATATGGTTTATAGATTCCATATCATTCATATTCAGTCACATTCCCTGATTTGTATCGCAATTATCTGCTTTGTAATATCGCATAAATGTTGAACAGTGGCCGCCACCATTTTGTCACCTCAAGCTATAGTGTGTGATGTCATGTAAGTGCCAATGCATTACATTCTTTATTATGTAATACTCATCCTATTGAATATTTTGAAACTAAGTTGACTGGAAGTTGTTGCTGCCCATGGCAAACTAATTTCAAAATATTCAACGGATTACATGTAGAATTGCTTTTATACATCGCCAAACTATAGCTGGCACCTCTATGACTGAGCATATATACCGAGGCAGAAACACTAGATTTTTTCTGATTGGTTGAAAAGTAAATCATGATAGCCATCATAGGGTCTACAAATGTACCAACATTTAACTAGTAAATCCTGAATATCTTTCCTTAGCGCCATGATTAAAGGCTTAAAATTACATGGATAGTCTACGAGCGGCGTGTTAGACCACCTGAATAGCTATCAAGAGATGGGATTAGTTTTCCTTTAAATTGAATAATTGTGCAACCCTACATGTGGTGTTGACTATTACAACTCATGAGTTATATCCCTTAGCTGAAATGACTAGCAAAGGGTTAATAATATCGAGTTCACCATCGGGCAATAGAAGAATTCAGTCTGTCAGTCAAGTATATAACATCATGATTAATTACGTCACATGTACATTGTAGATTGAGCTCACAATCAATTACATGTATCTTAAGTCTGTCACAAATGCTTAATAGTCCATCAAGTTGTACAAATTATGTCTTTACTACTTCATAAATATTCTGCTGAATATTTTGAAACTAATTTGACTGCTAGCAACAGCACACAGTCAAACTAGTTTCAAAATAATCAACGGTATCTTACCTGCTGTGTATAGTATTCTGGCAAAATTGGGATTCAGGGGGTTCATGGTTCGATCGATCCCAACATGGACAAATCATGGCCAGAGATTAGCCAGGAATGGGTGGGGCATACATGTAGCTAAAACTGGATTCATCCATTGATTGTATCTCAGGTGATTTGTCTGCGCATGCAAGCTTTCAATTACTGATCAATTTACAATAATTTATCCTTGACCCGGTCAGGCTGACAAACATCTGCAAACAAATTAACGCTTTGAAACACCCTGAAATTGTTCAAGAAAATTTTAATTTTCTCATAGAAAATGTCCATTTGTCGAAAAGGTGAAGAGTATATATGGACATTTCTCAATTAGGATACTTTTTTATATTAACATTAGTGATACTGGCGTATTAACATTACATGTAGCACTAGTGCATAAGAATTATATATTGGATTACTAATAGCTAGCTCATAAAAAAACAACTATATATATTAATTGTCTAACATGTCTAGACAATTTTTTTTAATGGTTTCTTTACAGACAAAAGGTGGAAAAGCCTACAGTAATTTTTGGTGTCTTATTTCCAGATGTTATTTATTTATGGCAACTGTGTAATAATAGGCGGAATCCAGGATCAGGTGGAACAAATACATGTAGTGTGGGTTTTTTCGTAAGGGCGAGTCTGTCTTTAACATTTTAACCCATAATTTTTTCAAGAAAATATTTTTCTCATACAAAATGTCCATTGGCAGACCAAGAGATTATTTTTGAAAATTTATCACTGGAATGACTGGCTCAGTTATCGAGCCAGTCATTCCAGTGATAAATTTTCAAAAATAGCCTTCTCTTGGTCTGCAAATGGACATTTCTCGAGACCACTAGAGGCCGCTTTTGGCCGATACGAGTGTTAAACGGTTAATGGTCAAGCTGGCCAAAACCGGCCTCTGCAGTGGTCTTGAGTAATGTCCATTTGCAGGCCAAGAGAGGACTATGTTTGAATATTTACCACTGGAATGTTTGGTTCGACAACCGCACCAGTCATTCCAATGGTAAATTTTCAAAAACAGTCTTCTCTTGGCCTGCAAATGGACATTCGATAAGAAAATATTTTGATTTTCTTGACCAGATTTGACCATTCACCCTTACCGCTCTGATGTTAAACTTAAATTTTGAAATTAAATTAACAGATGAAATGGCGCTCATTTTTCAACAAATTTGGTGGAAGATGGTGCTGTTGTAGACAGCTACATCGTCCACCTAAATTGTTGAAAACTCTACACCAGTTTCTTTGCTACTGACACAGTAAAAGATAGAATATTGACATCAGCGTGGTAAGGGTTAACGGTTAACAGATTAGTGGTCAAGCAGATCTTTAAATCAAAATTTTGAGCAATTCTTTGATTCAATAGCTAGAACTGAACCCTTTAACAAACAAAATATCCAAAAACGGCTTGTCCTATTGTCTTGAGAATCAGCGCACTTGCATAACAAGAAAAGACTACCTTGGAGAATTTAGCACTGGAAGGAATGGCTTGTATCCTGCCAGTTATTCCAGTAGGATATTGCAATCTTTTGGTCAAGAAATGGACATATCCTATGAGGGAATTGAAACTAACGAAATTTTGCCATTAAAGGGTTATGACACAGAAAATATTAAAGCTGACATGATATATTAAAAGCTTCTCTGTGAAATTCTGGTTGATTTTCTTTAAAAAATTCCGTACACATGGAACAGATCAGAAATAGCTTAACATGTGTCCAAAAACAAAAACTTAGTGGGTTAGTACAATTTTAAACATGATATAACAAATGTTCTGTTGAATATTTTGAACATAATTGGATTGGAAGACATTGCTGCCAGAGGCAGCTCAATGTCGTCTAATACAATGGACCTTTCCGGTTTTAGCTATGCCCCGCCCATCTCTAGCTAAGCCCCACCCACACTTCGCTCGTGTTGGGATCGACCGATCTCTGAACACCATGACTATCAATTTCCCAAAAAATTACACATTTAAGATATTGAATATTTTGAAACCAATTTGACTGGGTGCTGTTGCTGCCTAAGGCAGCAAGCGCCCAGTCAAATTAATTTCAAAATATTCAACAGCATGTTTATTAAATAGCAAACTATTACAAAGACATATAATTCATACAACGTGTCGGAGTATTTGAGATTTGGTGACGGTCTATATGGAACCCTTTGTGACATAATGATTGTGACGTCATCATACACGCGCTGGGATGATTATGACGTCATACAAGGTCAGATGATGGATGGATACTCTGGAAAGGCGAATTATGTTCAAAATATTGAACAATACGCTTTACTTTATCTTGGAAACTTTCTAAGTTATTTCTGAGCTGCACTGTATCTTTCCATGTAGTTCTGGCAGTAATCTCGGTGAGATGTCATGAAGACATCCATGGTCATTAGATACCATGGTCAAAATAGACAAATAATTGACCACATTAACGGCTAAACTGCCAAACTATTCCCACTTCCCTAAAGCCAGTGACAGACGATTCAACGTGCATGATTATACAATGTCATGTATCAATCATACATTTATATATCATACATGTGCATTAAACACAATCATACAGCAGCATCGGACATTGTTGGATGAGGTTACATGTACATTTAACCAACCAGTGATAATGAAAAAAATCATGTGATACAAAGTTCTGTATATGACTCGCTGTTTCATCAAACACGTTTTACGGTGTCGGATAAAAAGTTGAGCATTGTCCGACATTTTTGGGTGGTGATTCGAATTGTCAAAAGGTATGACACACGATCAAACATCGTCTGACTTTGTCGAATCATACATGTATAATCATACATGTTGGATCGTCCAGGCCTCTCTATGAGAATTTTGAAGGGGAGTAATAACTTGTTCACCTGGATTTAAATTTAACCCAGTGAGGCGAGCTGTGTCAGAACTCACCTATATAATGCCATTGTTACTAAGTAATGGGGGCGAGCAATGAGATACTCACCTAAAATTAATTTTAGGTGAGTGGAGGCGAGAGGAGAGCAATCACTCGCTTCTCATGGAGAGGCCTGATCGTCTATCATAGACTTTAAGTATATCATACCTGACCCTGAGCCAGACATGGTCCAGTCTATAAGCTCATTTAAAGTCTGTGTCTGAGGTATCATTGGGCTAATCTCACTATTTTCCAGCGGTATTCGACACCGTAGCTGTCTCTGCTTCGCCGTCTTAAAGCAATATATGAGGACAACGAGGACAATGCATACGACACAAATTGGCACTGCAATAATGGCAGCCAAGGCGAAGGTACCGAGATCATCTTCCTTCCTTTTCTCTCTTTCTTTCTTTCTCTCTGAAAATCACATTTAAAATATCAGAAAACACAGATTACATGTAACTACCAGCGCTGTGCTTATAAGGGCCAGACTTCAGATTCACTGGAGGTATCACATGACCCATCAATCACGTACGAGTATGGCATTAGAATCTGTGATGTATTTTGTACAGCAATGACATAAAATATCATGAACATCCAAAATTGAGGATGTCCAGGAATAGTATCTGTATGAGTATATTGCCGTGATCATTTTTATTATATATATAATACTCATAGATACTATTGCTGGACAATAGCTATCTGCAACATATACATGTATCTTAGACTATCTTAGTATAGTACAGTTCAGAAATAACTTTGCTTCCAAAACAAAATACAGGTTACTGAGCCAGTCATTCCAGTGATAAATTTTCAAAAATAGTCTCCTCTCGGCCTGCAAATGGATACTGATTATGCACAAATTTTATTTTCTTGACCATATAATCTCAATTTTGTATGTTCATGATATTTTATGTCATTACTGTACACAATACATCAGTTATCCAGGTGACATTGGTATTTCTTTAAACTGTAAATGAGTAACCCTTTTAACACTTGTTAAAGAAAATGTAAATTTTGTCATAGAAAATGTCCATTTGCAGACCGATAGAACTGTTTTTGAAGATCTACCACTGAAATGACTGGCTCGGTTATTGAGCCAGTCATTCCAGTGGTAAATTTTCAAAAATAGTCTTCTCTTGGCCTGCAAATAGACATTTCTCAAGACCACTGCTGAAGCCGTTTTTGGCTGATATGAGTGTTAAAGGGTTAATTGTTTTGTGGTGGTTGAATAAAGTTGTACATGTACATGTGCTCTATGATGCAAGGATACTCTTGGGGAAGATTTGTTGTCACCACGTAATAGACCACTACCAGATCAAAAACAACAAATTCTTTCCGATATGTACATTTTAAAGTAATCCTATGTTTAATATTTTGTTACTAATTTGACTGGGAGATACTACTGCAGATATTCTACAGTGCTCAGTAACAGTTTAGAATATTACTGAGAAGCAAGACCATCTGAAAAAGAAAATTGACTACCGGAAGTATGATCTGATTGAGTAGAAGAAAACACGGAAGAGGAAGAAACAGGGTAACCGGAAATGGAAGTAACAGTTAAACCCGAAGCAGAAAAACACGTGAACCAGATACGGAAGACCCACAGAAAGCCTACCTAAGGCAGTGCCAGGAATATGAACTATAAGATCAGAGAAAGCAGGCGTAGACAGAAGACCAGAACTGGAAGAAGTAGTTAAACTGGAAGAGGAAGGAACATAATGACCGGAAATAGAAGATGCACCTAAATCAAGCAGTCCCGAAGAGGAAGACAGCCTACTAGAAATTAGATCTATAAAACCTGAAGAGGAAGCAGACAGAAGGCCGGAAATGGAAGAAAAGGCTAAACCGGAAGAGGAGAAAGCATGGAAACAGGAAATGGAAGTAGCACCTAAATTTCGCAAACCGGGTCTACAAATACGACAAAAACATAAGATTAACCGGAGAGCCAGAAATGGAAGCTAATTCTATACCAGAGGAACAATGACCGGAAGCACGATCTAGACCAGAAACGGAAGGATGCAAACCAGAAGAGGAACGACGGGAAACAGAATCTTGATAAGAAGAATAATTGGAAAAAGGATGACAAAATACCTGAACTGTAAGTACTAAATCTGTCAGAATCGGAAAATGCAATTGACAATGACAAACTAACCCTGATGTTGGAAATGGATCTTGAGACACTACAAACGGCGTAGGACGGAGTATGAATGTTATGTCTTTGCTATTTATTTTGCACATTATGAAATAGGCGTAAACATCAGAACAGAGTGAAGCTTTTCATCCTGTATATTCACATCAATTGGGTGATCAGAATCTAGATCGTCTCTTTTCCAAAGAGCTTATTCTGAATTCTGATATTATGCTACTGGATACAGCCTCCGGCACCATGGCTGGTAACATAGAAGATTTTGTGTCCCCTTGCCCAATGTTTACAAGGCTAGTAGGAGACTTAAAACCCCCACAGACCCCCCCTTGAGGGTTGGTCTGTTGTTTCATTAACCACTATAAAAACATACTTACCGTTCAATCACTACTTGCTAAATCAATTATCTGCATTTAGCTACCAGAATAAGATTTTTATGCTTGCATACACTCCTCCCCATGCCTAATCCTATAAATATGGGCCCTCAACCAGGCTACTGGTTAGGTCCATCTCCAGTATATTAACTGATATAGACTGGCACCAGTCTGTACTCACTCCATAGTGACACCTGTCACTAAGCGCGCTTGCGCATGCGCACTGGAGCCAAAATAGGAAACAGATTCACTTTTCTGAATTTAAGTGCCAAATATTATAGGCAAATTCTCAAATCAATTCCACGCGGGGTGGCTGAGGCCGCAGTGATTGAACGGTAAGTATGTTTATATAGTGGTTAATAAAACAACAGACCAACCCGCAAGGGGGGTCTGTGGGGGGTTGTTATTACACCACAAAAACATCCATTATCATTCAATCACTACTTGCTAAACCCGTAGATTTGGTCAGTGCCCCACTTAAAACATTAGGTGGGAGGCGATTTGAGAATCAACAAACAAGGATAAAAATCAAACCAATCTTATCCAAATGTTAATAACATAACATAATAGTACATTTAAATCAATCACACCATGATTATCAAATACGGAAAACTTGAACTTAGAGATAAATAAAAACCAAAATAAACTCTCACCATTTCTTGCAGATGCAGTCTTAACGAAAATGGCGAGATGTGCTTGGTAAATGGACTTCGGCTATTTTGGTTAAAATCGTAATAATACGAAAGGAGGCAGCTGCACTCTGATCTTTCAGATAAAAGGTTGTAAAAGAGGATTCAGATTTGCATCCTGCAACCTGCACGACTTCATCTAAATACGAACCGGCAAAAAGCGCAAAAGAGGAAGCCATTCCTCTAACATCGTGAGCTTTATAAAATATGGGAGAAATTAATTTGATCCGGAGAATCAATCTTGTAACAAAGCTTAATCGTCTTCCAAATCCATCAGTATATCGTAAACTTTGAGACCGCCTTAGCTAACTCTTCCGCATAAGAAAACCATAAAAGGGACGGATCAAATCTTTTGAAATCAGTTCGCTGTTTGTACATTCTTAATGCCCTAACAGGACACCGAGTTTGTCGGAAGGCGAAAGAGACGATAATGATTTTAAAATGATCGGACTAGCAGGAAAACGGTTAGACTGAGTTTTAGATTAAAAAATCCCTTCTGGGATAAAAAAACTAAACCGTCTCCTGAAACCATAAATCTCTCCCTTTCAGCAGAAAAAGCATGAATTCTGAAAACCTTCTAGCAGAGGCCATTAATACTAACAGAGGAAAGAGGTTCAAAATGACGGCCTGCCAGCACTTGAAGAACCAAAGTCAAGTTCCATGAAGGTAAAGGCGTAGCTATCGGAGGACGAATATTGCCTAGACCTGTAATAAAAACTATTAAAGGTCTTAGTGTCCTTGACATCGGCATATAGAAGGCAAGGAAGAGAAGATGCCAGAGAAAATCTATATCCCCTAACCGTATTAGCTGATAAATGTAAGGAATCAAAGAGATATGTTAAAAAGTCTAATACTTGGGGAATAGAAACAGAATCGGGCACGAGACCTTGATCTGAACACCATTCTACACAAATTATAAGTCGACACTTGTAAACTCTGCGGGTCGACTCTCTTCTGGAAGAATCGATAATTATTGGAGATCTTGAAGAAACTTTATTCTCGCAGACTTTAGTTTCGATATTCTCCAGACACACAGACTGAAGATTTCTGGGTTTGGATGAAGACAAAAACCTCTTACTTGAGACAGAAGATCCTGGGAGAATGGAAGAAGATGAGGGAAGTCTACCAGGAGATCTAGAAGGTCAACAAACCAAATCCTCTTTGGCCAAAAAGGAGCTATTAAAAGAATCTCGCAGATTTGTTCTTTGACTTTCTTCAACACTAACGGAATCAAAATCGTTGGAAGGAACGCATAGATGAACATTCCTGTCCAGGACTGAGACAGGGCATCCACCGCAAGGGCTTGACTGACTGGAAAAGGAGACATGAAAGAGGAGATCTGAGCATTCAGCGATGTCGCAAACAGATCTACCAGAGGACGATCAATAAGACTGAAAATCGCTTTGACAACCGACCTCATTAACTGCCACTCTGTGTGGGTGAATTTGCTGGGACGTACCAGTTGGTCCGCAAGAAAATTCAGACTGCCTGGGACATGAGAAGACACTAGAAGAATCTGATTCTTGCAACACCATAAGAGAAGGTTCCACACTTCTAGACAAAGGAGGAATGACCTTGTACCCCCTGCCTGTTGATATAAGAAACCACTGTCGAATTTTCCGACCGAATCGAGACTTTGAGACCTATCACAAGATCTGACCATGAAAGGAGAGCCTTCTTGACAGCACACAATTCCAGAATGTTGATATGAGCTGTCGACTCCTCCATGGACCAAAGACCAGAAACCGACAGGGAGTCTCAGACCGCTCCCCATCCCTCCTGAGAAGCGTCTGTGAAGATAATCGCCTGACGGGAGGGCTTTACCAGTGGAACACCCACCAGAAACAGAGAACGATCTTTCCAAAAATCTAGAAGAGGAATCAAGTGTTCTCTGATGGGAATCTGATGGTAAATAGAGTGAACCGACTGCTTCCAAAGGGACATTAAATACATTTGGAAGGATCTTCTCATCAGCGCCGACCATGGAATAACATTCTCTACGCTGACCATCAAACCTATCACTCTTAGCAGAAATCTTGCTCAGACCATGGAAGAAGACAGGATTTCCATTGCCACTGATAAAGCCTCTATCCTTGGATCTGAGGGGAAGACTAGACACTGGGCCAGATCGAAAGAAACGCCTAGATGCGTAATGATTTGAGAGGGACCTAGGCTTGATGTCTTTAGATTTAAAATCCACCCTATGTTGCATGCCAGATTGCAAACCTCCGGAAGAATTCCTGAGAGAATTGAGGAAGACTTACTTTACTAACCAATCGTCTATATAAACGTGTAGATGGATAGAACGACGGTGTAAAATTCCTGCCACGGCTGAGACTAGGTGAGTAAAAAGAAAAGGAGCCGTGGTCAGGCCAAAAGGCATGGCGTGAAACTGCCAAACTCGATCTTAGTAAGCAAATCTCAGGAATTTTCTGAAGGAAGAGTAAATGAAAACATGAAAGGCGTCATTTTGGTCGATGGAAACGACCACATACCTTGATCTAGACTGGAAATGATCTGTGAGATGGTCTCCATCTTGACTTGGGAGTAAGAATCATGAGATTTAATCATGTCATACCCCCTTGTTAAATTAAAAGTAATGCAGATTTGAATGTTTCAGAGTGAATAGAGATCATTTTACTAAGATTTAATGACAGGGTAGGAAAACCTACCCTAGGCTGAACGCTCTCATGTATGTCTAAATTCTTTAGAATTAACATAATTCACAAAGAAAACTAACATGTTAATGACCAAATTGTCAATTGAATGGACCAGAGGAGACAAGAAAGAAGAATTCGAAGAGGAAAGAGCCGACACAAAAGAAGGAAGGTCTATAGAAAACTCATCCGGAAAAGAAGGAGTCTAAGCAATCCACCAGTGAGCCAGGGACCACTCATCCGAAGAGACCCTGACTGGACAAAATCTCCTCAGCCCTGACCGACTAGGGAATAGAAGAACAGAAGAAGGATTAGGAGATGGAGAAGAAAAAAGATGAGAAGAGTCACCAGAGGCCATAGAATCAACAGTTCAAATGGAAAGAGGAGAGCAAGGCCTCTTGGAAGCTTGAAGAGAAAACTGTAACGAATCACAAAAGGAAAAAGATTGATCAGAAGGAATGTGAACAGATACAACATCCTGACCATAGGACATGGAAAGGATAGAGAAAAAAGCTGACATGAAAGAACGAACAAGGGACGAATCCCTAAAAACAGAAAACAATGAGAAAACCAGACCTTAATCAAGAATTAGAAACCCACGCTCAAAAGAGAGAACGACAGAAACAATCGTATCAAGATGATCAAAAGAGGAAGAAGAGGAAGGAGGAAGAGAGGAATTAAGAATGGAAGATGAAGAGGAAAGAACAGGACCAGAAGATCCCTGGAGAGGATTGATAGAAGATGAAATACGGGAAAACCAAAGAGAGAAAAAAGAAGGAAGACAGAAAAAGAGAGAGAGGAAGGAGAACATGACTAGAAGAAAACTTTAGAAGGAGAAGGGGCAGAGGATGAAGGAAGAGACCTATACTTATCGTTACTCAATATTATTAATGACTTAGAACCAATATTATCATCTTGTAAAGACGGATGTCATTGAGTTTGATATGATAATAAATGGAATGATTGATAGAATGATAATGAATCCCGGGAACAGCTGGATGTTAAATACACAAAACACTAATACTTGATTATAATTAAACATTACGGGATAAATCACGAAACAAAACACTGAAAAACAGAGGCGATATAAAATCAAAGCAAAAAGACTCACCTAAACCATGACTGTGACAACGCAGAAGAAAAAACTCGGCGTTTATTCCTTCTTCCTTCACCCTAATCTTATTTCTCTATTCTCAGCATTTTCTAGCTCTTGTAATCATTAATCTTAGAGCCATTCTCTTCCCTATGAATCCACTACTGAATCTTTCCTTTCAGCGCCTGTCAGAATTAGACTAAGAATTACGCTAGAAACAGGGATTTTCTTCAAGAAATTAACTCCCTTTGGATAAAATAAATATGTCAACCTGCTGACATAAGAGGAAAAGAGCGCGAAAAAAGGCTGAACGGCCCGAAGACATGTGGCCATCTAAAGTTGGATGAAATTAAAAATTATGTATCTAGCGATAATGCGTAGAATACAGACTGACTTATCGACTGCAAAAAAAAGCCCATCCGGCAACCAGTCGGAAGAGTCTTTAATTACGTTGAAATGTTTCATTGATAAAAGAATAAATGCTGAATATCTACGACTCCAAGAGAGACTTCAAGATTGGCAATGTCTCGGAATTAATATTTTCAGCGATTAAACATTCCGAATTTAAAAGCACTTATTGAAATAAGACTAACTCTTAGGAAAGATGATGACTAGATCCTAGGAAAGACAAACCTGGAATCTCAGTAAGAGCTATCATCGGAAATCCAAAAAAGGAAAACAGAACCGGAAGTTAATCATAGAACAGCATGAAACCGGTAATGACCCTATCCCCGGATGTACGAATCCGGAAGTGAAAAAATAGGAAATGGAAATGCGCAAACCGGAAGAAGACAACCGGAAACTGAACACGGATGTACAGTAAAAACCCAGAATAAGCATAGGAACCGGAAATATGCAAAACCGGAAGTCAGACCGGAAACGGAAAGAACGGAGGTAGATCCGGAAAACGGAAGTAACCCCTGTCCTGAAGATGGAAGTCTATCCGGATCTGAACGATCCGGAAGTACACCTCTAGAACCAGAAGCCGAAGTGTACAGACAGGAATCCAAACCGGAAGCGGAAGCGCTTCTACTGGAAGACAAAAAATAAAGGAGTCCTCAGACCCCGGATATCCGGTATGACCGGAAGCGTTGCTAAAACCAGAAACGGAACTAGGACCCGGATCTTGAAGACCAGGACGTCCTACAAAAACGGAAGTCATACCGGAAACGGACGGAACGGAAGTAATAACCGGATCTTGAAGACCTGGATTTCCTACAAAACCGGAAGTCAAAACGGAACCGGACGGAATGGAAGCAAGAACCGGATCTTGAAGATCCGGATGTCTTGCAAAACCGGAAGACAAACCGGAAATGGACGGAACAGAAGAAAGAACCGGATCTCGAGGACCCGGGTGACCTACAAAACCGGAATACATACCAGAAACGGACGGAACGGAAGAAGCACCGGATAACGGAGTCCCGAGGACCCGAGTCCACCACAACGGAACCGGAAGAACTAGCAAGGCTAGAATGCGAACTCTTAGCTATAGGCGACCTACGGAGAATCTTGACGACTGGTATGACCAAAAAAACTGGCATTGGCATTAGGCTTTTGGACGTTAGCTTCCGCCTCCGCCACCACTGCTTGAGGGTTATGCCTATCACCCTCAAATCTAATGTGGATTTGACCCGGTGACCTGCACGAGGCTACCTTTGAGAGCTTTGTCGCTCTAGACTTTAGTTTAGGAGACCTAATAACCTGCATTGACGTTAGAGGGATCGGTTTCCCCCATTTGCGGGAACGCCCGCTAGCCCTCGGGCTATCGTCGGAACCAGAAGAAACTTCCTGTTTCTTGGCCTCCGTGATGGCAGAAGATATCCTTTCATCTAAAGATTTAGTCAAAACTGCAGCGAAGGATTCAACTCTTGCAAATAAAGCTAACACAGCTTCCGAATTCGCCGAAGAGGCCACCCCCCCCCCCCCACTCGTTGCTGCTGGAATAGACATATTAGAATATTGCAAAAGACACAGCTTTTGTCTTACTAGCAACAGAGGTAGGGGAAGGACAACCAGAGGGCAGCGCTGTAAGGACGAATAATCCTTAATGAAAAAAGATTACCAAAGAAGCATACAGCTTAGAATTTTGATAAAAGGAATCTAGAAACATGCAAAAGCCTTTCAAAGAAAGGCCGGAAAGTTCAAATTCAAGATTGTTTTCTATCATAGGGAAAAAAACGTAATTCCTTGTAAAGCACTATTTTTTCTTTTAACTGAAAATGATTAAGGGCTCACTGGAGTGTTTTTATATGATGATGACTTAGGCATGATAAAGTTGTTACCATGAAAATGAAACTTACGAAAACCGGTAACATTTATATACATAGTTATAAAGTTCAATATAACCACAAAATACTTCCAAAAACATAATTCTGGGAGGATAGACTTCATAGTACGCATATCTTAGCGTGAGGAAGTCCTTCAATAGTAAGCTGACACAGCGCAAAGCTATAAAAACTTTCTGATAATATGTGTGCAGTTGTTCTGCTTGCAGAATAATTGAAAAGAGAATCTGTTTCCTATTTGGGCTCCAGTGTGCATGCGCAAGCGCGCTTAGTGACAGGCGTCAATATGGAGTGAGTACAGACTGGTGCCAGTCTATATCAGTTAATATACTGGAGATGGACCTAACCAGCCATATTTATAGGAATAGGCATGGGGAGGAGTGTATGCAAGCATAAAAATCTTATTCTGGTAGCTAAATGCAGATAATTGATTTAGCATGTAGTGATTGAACGGTAATGGATGTTTTTGTGGTGTAATAACAACTTGCTCTGCTTTTTCTCTTTTTCTTAGACTTTCTTCCCTTTGGCGACAAAACTTCTTGGCAAGAAGTTAACGAAGTAGATTTAACCCATTTATGACGTTGCTTAAGATCAAAGTTTTTGTCTCATAATAAAAGATCTAAATTTTCAACCCTAGGTGTTTTCGACCGATCCTGTGAAGACGATAAAGAAACTTTGATTGCCAATTTAATTCGATCATCCAATGAAATGGTGAGAGTGGTCACACACGACTCAAAGCATTCAAATAAGGCCTTATAATAGGCATCCATTGGAGATGATGTAGAAACACAACCCCTTTTTCTGCTGTAGGATTAGGAAGAGAAGAAAGAGTTTAATTTTGGAGCAACTATATACTCGTGTTATACATGTAGATGCTATATATATGCTCAGTAAAGCTGATTTCAGACAAATTATCAGGTCTTCCAGACGAGATAGCTATAACTCTCTGGCAAATATAGTGACTAATAAATAGATTTCCGTCAAATTACAATCCGAACCTTAAAGCTCATGTCACAGGGTGTCTGTCCGAAACTTAACCTGAATTGACACAGGTGTTTTAATTTTCCAGAAACTGAGCCACTGTCAGCCACACACATGCAGATGAATTAAGCACAGCTGGGACTTAATGCCTTTATGTTTTCTTACAATGTACCTCATCATCTCACCCACCCAACCAACCTACTTCGACATGTCTGAGGATAATAAACTGTTTACTTGTCAAATTTGGTCAAGAAAATCAGAAAATTTCCTTATTGAACGTCCATCTGCAGGTAAAGAGAAGAGTATTTTTGAAAATTTACCACTCAAGCGACTGCTCGATTATCGAGCCAGTCATTCAAGTTGTAAATTTTCAAAAATAGTCTTCTGTTTATCTGCACATCAACATTCCTCAAGACCACTGCAAAAGCCGGTTTTGGCCCGCTTGACCGTTAAAGAGTTAATAGAGCTATCTTGTATTAACCTTCACCATTTAACCCTCAAATTTCTTCACAAAAATTTCAAATTTTCTCACAAAAACATGTCCATTTATAGACCATGAGATCATTTTTGAAAATTTATTGCAGGAATGGCTGGCTTGGTTATCGAGCCAGTCATTCTAGTGGTGAATTTTAAAAAATAGTAAAAATGTACATTTCTAAAGACCACTCTGCAAAGGCTGGTTTATGTCAACCTTGAGTGCTAAATGCTTAACAGTCAATAGTGCATGTACATGACTACATGTAAATGTATTCAAATTCATGACAATCACAGGCTGTTTAATATTTAGAAATTAATTTGGCCGGAAGATGGTGTTGCAACAGCTTCGATTCAGCTTAGTTTCGAAATATTAAACATAATTTCTCTTATAAAAAGGTTTTTCAAATCAGGTCCTGTGGCCTTGGAATCAAATGCCATGGCAAGGATCTAATGACTACATGCGTAATATATGTCTCATGACAGACAATATGTGCCATTTCTTACTATTATATTAAACTGCAGACATGGATGAAGTTTATTTTCTTCGAGGAAACATTATCCATTGTCATAAATTTATTTTCCGTCTCATTTTATAATGTCAGAGATTATAACACATAATACAGCATATCTCATAAATAAATTACAATATTTTCAAAAGTACAATTTTGAAAATGATGTAAGAAATCTACATTGTATATTTTGAATATAATGGACCTTTCCAGTTTCAGCTATGCCCCGCCCATCTCTAGAGCTAAGCTCCACCCACACCTCGCTCGTGTTGGGATCGATGGATCGCTGAACTCCCTGACCATCAATTTCCAGAAAACTATGCATGTAAGCGGGTGAATATTTTGAAACTAATTCGACTGGGTGCTGTTGCTGCAGTAGGCAGCAACAGCACCCAGTCGAATTAGTTTCAAAATATTCAAAGCATGTTTATTAAATAGCAAAGACATATAATTCGTACAAAGTATTTGACTATTATTTAAAGATGGACTATTTCGAATCATTCATGACTATGATTATGACATCAGTATACACCTGACTTAGTTGATTATGACGTCATATGATGGATGGATAAACTCAAGAAAGGTGAATTGGATTGGAAGGAAACAATGTCATACAATGCAATTAAGTTCAAAATATTCAACAACTTGTATGTTTTATTCTGCTTTGGAAACCTGTTAGTTATTTCTGATCTGTACTGTAAGCATGAAAGTTAATGCATGTAACCTTACAGCTTTGCGTGACATCCATCTTCCTAGTCGCCATAATCAACCTACCCACACAGTTTCATTAAAGTGCCATAAAGCAGAAATCCCAGAGCTATCGAGTTCCATAAATAGCACATAATACAATGTTTTAATGGCGAGGTAAACCCTCTAACCCTCAAATTTGTTCAAGAAATTTTTTAATTTTCTCATAGAAAATGTCCATTTACAGACCAAGAGAAGACTAATTTTGAAAATTTACTACTGGAATAACTGCCTTGCTCATCGAACCAGTCATTCTGGGTCGCTTAACGAACCAGTGATTCCTGTGGTAAGTTTTTAAAATAGTTGTCTCTTGGTCTGCAAATGGACATTTCTCATGACCTCTGCTGAAGCTATTTTTGGCTGATATGAGCGGTTAATAATGAGTCCAAGAAAGATAAATCATAGATAATCATCCGCACACATTTTGAAACAAGAATTGTGCGGAATAAAATGTTTCGCATTAAAATCTCTTTGTAAACAAGAGGCCCAAGGGCCCGTGATGCTTACATTAAACAAGATGGCCACCAGAAAAATTGACCAATGAAAATTCTGAATGGAAGTTATGGAGCCTATGATGTGGTTGAAATTGCTCAAAGTAGTAAGGAGAGGAAGCAATTTGACATTGTCTGGGACATTTTTATTAAATGTAAGATTTTTACCCAAAAATTTGATGTACCAAAATTGTGAATGGAAGATCTAGCCTAGGATCACTTAAGTATCTTTTCGGACAAATTTGTTTGAAATCAGTTAAATTGATAAGACGCAGAAGTGATTTGACAATTTCAAGATGAATAGATTTTCTAGAGTCTACCTTTAAATGATCGTTCTAACCTAGAATCTGGTTGAAATCGGTCAAGCTGTTAAGAAGCGACTTGACAATTTCCGGTAAATTTTTCACAAAATCTAAGATTTTAAACCAAAAATTGACAAATCAAAATTATGAAGTAATTTTCTAGTCTACCATTAAATGATCACTCTAAACTAATCTGGTTAAAATCGGTAAAGCTGTTAAGAAGCGATTTGATAATTTCCGGTAAATTTTTCATAAAGTTTAAGATTTTCAATTGAAAATTTGACGAACCAAAATTCTGAATGGAAGCCCTAGAGCAGCTTGTTTCAGACCAATTTGGTTGAAATCGGTCAAAATGGTAAGAAGCAATTTAACCCCAAAAATTTATGAATCAAAATTCTGAATGGAAGATCTATATAGCCTATGATCATGAGACCGTTTCAGGCAAATTTGGGTGAAGTTGCTCAAAATAGTAAGTAGAAGAAGCAGTTTGACAATTTCTGGTAAATATTTAATAAAATCTCCTCCAAAAATTGATGAATCAAAATTTTGAATGGAAATTCTGGAGCCGTATATGATAGGACCATTTGACCCAAATTTGGTTAAAATTTACCTATTGATTAAGGAGAAGTAGCATTTTAAAGTAAAAGTTGAGGGACCACTGACAACGGACGGTCGCTTGGGATTTCAGGTCAGGTGAGCTAATAATAATTTGCTAAACACAACAACTTGACATTGATGCCACCAAGGTCAGAGTGACATTGGCGTTAGACCTGGTGACCTCCATGGCCCCATCGTGCATCCACTTGCATGTCATGGTACATGTATTTAAGCAAACCTGTACCCAAGTTGTGCTAGGGTTAACCAATCCCGAAATATAAGGAGAGATTTGCTAAGCACAAAAACCTAACGCTGACACCAACAGCCGGTGGCACCATTTATAATAAAATCTAAGATTTTGAACCAAAAAATTAATGAATCAAAATTCTGAATGGAAGCTCTGGAGTTGAGCACAATAGGATCGTTAGAGACAAATTTCGTTAAGGAGTAGCAAAGGCAAAAGTTAACGGACGACGGACAATGGACACGCACCACGGCGTAATCTCACATGGCCCTTCGGAGCAGTTGAGCTAATAAAATGTAATGTTGAATATTTTGAGCAAACGGGGTCTGGATTGGGAAACATGGCTAGGGATGCAGCTGCCTAAAGCAGCAATCTCTTCCAATCAAATAATGCTCAAGATAGTCAACAGAACATTTCTTGCATCATATTCAAAATTCTGCCAACATGTTTTGTTTTGAAACAGTTTACTCCTTAGGACTCTGATGTCAAAATTTTTAATATTCAAATTAAATTAAAAGATGAACTGGCATTCATTTTTCAACAAATTTGGTGGAAGATGTTGCTGTCTATTGTCCACCAAAATTGTTGAAAAATGTAGACCAGATGCTTTGATTTTTACACAGTACCCTTACCGCTCCGACACGTCTGATGTCCAAATTTTATCTTTTCCTGTGTCAAAATCAAAGAAACTGGTGTACATTTTTCAACAATTTTGGTGGATGATGTTGCTGTCTAAGACAGCAATATCGCCACCGCATTTGTTGAAAAATGAACACCAGTCCATCATTTAATTTAATTTGAATATTTAAAATTTTGACATCAGGGTAGTAAGTCAAAACCAAAGAAACTGGTGTACAATTTTTGGTGTACAATTTTCAACAATTTGGTGGACGATGTTGCTGCATGT
The DNA here is from genome assembly GCA_034401795.1 of Chaetoderma sp. LZ-2023a. NCBI lineage: Eukaryota > Metazoa > Mollusca > Caudofoveata > Chaetodermatida > Chaetodermatidae > Chaetoderma > Chaetoderma sp. LZ-2023a. Next base: position 71,331,679 of record CM067359.1, on the reverse strand, counting down.
CTAAGACAGCAACATCTACCACCAAATTTGTTGAAAAATGAACACCAGTTCATCTTTTAATTTAATTAGAAAATTTAAAATTTTGACATTACGGGTTAAGTTACTTCTGAACTGCAGTACTGTACAGTATAGACAAGCATGAATGAGGTACCACATACATGTACATTGTACATACCAGATTGTGATGTCTGCACAATCGGTGGTGCGAGGGTAGGGTTTAAGTCACGGTTACAATAATCGTGTTCATCACAGCAGAGTATGGAGAATTTATCCCGCTTCTGTTTCGTTGTCAAACAGAAAAATGGACGTGGATATGGATGCAAGTACTCTTTGTCTCGACATCTGCGAAAGAAAATATATACAGTACAAATCAAAACAAACTTAACATGTCCTGGGATGAAAACAGAACAGAAACAATTTACCCAGTTGAAACATATATAAAATACGAGCAATCAGCAATTGCAGAACCTAACACTTCTGTCTTTGTCACAATGCAAAGATCTTTCCAGATTTTGTTATCATGTCCAATACCCTCGTCCCCTCATAGGCCACAGCACTTTAACAAACGTGAAACAACAGCAAAACAAAGATGAGATAAAAGCGAACAATTACTGAACAATCTTAGTTTCAATGTAACTACCGTAGGATTTAAGGATGTGATTACATGAGATAAACTGTTCACGAAATCATTTGGAATGGATCGCGATATCACAACTATTTACAATTGTTACTACTATTCGAGAAGAAAGTTTGTGCAATGAATAATTTTCAGTAGACATTATAAGCATGATGCACATCCCGCACCCCACCCACACCTCTCCCACCAATTCTCTCACTATCATCTTTCAAGATCTGATACTGTGACAATGTACAGGAACTACTGAATTCCCACAATTCAACGGTGATTTGTAGAACTCTCACGTCTAACAAATAACAAATAAATCAGCGACTCAAGTTTTAGCCACTGAATTACATTTCTAATTTTAATTGATATATAAACACTTAGAACATCCGCTTATAAGTGACATAATCGATAATGATGTCAAATAATTGAGTGACAGATCGGATCCGTCTATTATAGAGTATCAAGGATATTTAACCAATGAAATACCAGTAGCTGAATTTCAAGATGACTACACAGGCATCTTGGGAATGACAGGGAAGTTGTTGAATATTTTGAAACTAATCGTTGAATATTTTGAAATTAATTAGTTAAAGTTTCAAAATAGAATACTTCTTACATCATAAAGAATTTTTTTGTTTCTGGGATAAAACAGTGTTGTTGAAGATTGACTGTTTCCAATTTTATACTAGAATGTGCATTAAATGGCTCGCCATTACAATACTCCCACTTTATCCATAAAACCAAAAATCGCTTCTGCAGTGGTCTCGGGAAATATCCATTTGCAGACCAACAGAAGACTATTTTTGAAAATTTACCACTGGAATGACTGGCTCGGTTATCGAGCCCGTCATTCCAGTCGTAAATTTTCAAGAATAGTATTCTCTTGGTCGGCAAATGTACATTTCCCAAGACCACTGCAGAAGTTATTACTTACCCATGAGAATATTTGTATCTGCCCTTATGTATACCTATTGATGAATAACACAGTCCATCAGTTACACAGGTATCGTTTGGCAAATCAAATAGATTGTCATGACATCGAAGAGCTGTTAAAACAAGAAAACTGAATGAAGCGCTATAAGAATTACTACAACATCATCATAATTTATAAACCTGATGATATATCTAGTGCTTTCTAGAATATTATAGAAATAGGTCTACTAAGGACCAAACTCAATGTACTTTTCCAGTTTTTTCTAAGCCCTGCCTACCTCTAGCTAACCTCCGCTGATACCTTGTTCATGTTGGGATCGATCGATCCCTGAAATCCCTGACTTTCCTGGAAACTGTATAGATAAACACAGCTGTTAAATATTTTGAAACTAATTGGACTTGCTGTTGCTGCCTATCATGCCTATGGAAGCAACAGCGGCCAGTCAAATTAGTTTGAAAATATTCAACATAATCTTTATTAAATAGTAGACATACAATTCGTACAATAACACAGTCTGTCTTCAATTATGCGTTCATGACGTACTAATCTACGTCATTCATGACGACATCGATTATGATGTCATTCTACGCAGCATGTAGTTAATTATGACGTTATATGATGGAAGTTATGGAACGCCATGCCACTGTATCTGCGAAACACTAACAAACTGTCCACCTTTAAAACATCTCTCAAAACACACCTTTTCAAATCATACTCATAAAATTCTTAAAGACTTCCACGGTTATCCCTTTTAAATGCCATTTCGTTCTGTACTGTGGTTTTAACTTACTACATAATTATATTAACATAGTAAATTTTGTCATATAGTATTTTAAGTAGGCTAACTATGTCTTAGGTTTATATTCTTAATATTGTCCAAATTTTTTGTTTTGTTTGTAGTTTTAAAATTGTAAAGCGTTTTAGAACCGACTTGATGTTGGAATAGAATGCTATAGAAATATGGTCTAATAATAATAATAATAATGATGGATAAACTGGAAAGGTGAATTCCTTCAGCGCTTTAGGATGTATATTTTCTGGGTCAAGAGACGTTGATATATTGAGGCTTTCTAACTTTTTCTCTGCCATCGTCTCACTTACATTAACCCTTTAACACTCATATCAATCAATACAGCTTCATAAGTGGTCTTGAGAAATGTCAATTTGAGGACCAAGAGAAGACTATTTTTGAAAATTTACCACTGGAATGACTGCCTTGCTCATTGAACCCGTCATTCTGGGTCGCTTATCGAACCAGTCATTCCTGTGGTAAGTTTTAAAAATAGTCGTCTCTTGGTCTGCAAATGGACATTTCTCATGACCTCTGCTGAAGCTATTTTTGGCTGATATGAGTGGTTAATAATGAGTCCAAGAAAGATCAATCATAGATAATCATCCGCACACACATTTTGAAACAAGAATTGTGCGGAATAAAATGTTTCGCATTAGAATCTCTTTGTAAACAGAGTTGGCAAATTTTGGACATCAGTGGTTTAAACCGCTTGAAAGCTTATATATCTACAACAATTGTCTAAGAATATATGTCATAATTATGGCATGTGTATGAACACATCTATTTACATTGCAGTGTTCATAGCTATCTGTTTTCGACATCTTCGAATGTCCAAAACTATCTAAAAACTAAAATCTTCGTCTAAATTATTTCCTTGAAAACTATGTACAACAATTGTCTAGGAATATGTGTAATATACAGATGTACATTGCAATGTTCAAACCTATCTATTTTGGACATGTTAACCCTTATTACACTGATGCCAATAAGTTAATCATTACATGTGCAGTGAAATCCATGTAATACTTATTAAATCACTTATCATTATAAACTTAGATTAATTTGAAAACATATTTCCGAAAAAGTTGGTCCCGATCCCAGGATGATTCATAATAAGGAAAAATTAGTTACCTCTCCGGGGTGTAGCAATTGTTTGAGTGTAGCTTTCGTGACCATCTCGGTCACTCCTCCAGCACTAACTGATGGTCGCTGGCAATGTCACTTTCGTCAGTTCTTGTGGAGTCACGTGACAGCATGGACTGGTAGACTGCTGGTATACGGTAGCCCTCGTCTCTGTTCATGGTTGGTTGATGCTTGTAGATTTCTATGGCCTCTTTAACCTTCCAGTTGAACAAGTTGGTCTCAATGTTCATGACCGAGGCACTGCTGGCGGGGATGACGTGGCCAGTGGATTCTGTATGTTCTGCCACTGCTGAGTTGGAATTGATTTTAAGATGTTCTTTGACTCTGGTGCTGAGAGGCCTTTTGGTTTCGCCTATGTATGTCCCCTCACATTGGTCACATTCGATCTTGTAGATGACTCCAGAGCATTCATCTGTGGTCAGTTTATCTTTGGGTCTTACTAGTTGTGATCTTAAGGTGTTGACGGGCTTGTGGTAGATTTTGATGTGGTGTTCTCTGAAGTCTGCCAAGGTGTTCTGATAGGCCTTGGATGTATGGAAGTCCGACTAGTGGAAGTTTTTCGACATCTGGTGGTTTATTACAAGGTGGGGGAGGTGGTTTTCTCATCCACGAAATGTAACCGTTAGCTAGGAGAGACTGTTGGATGTGATGATGTTCTTCTTTTTTGTCTGATGTTTCTGTGATGATGGAGTCTGCGCGGTGAAATAGAGTTCTGACGACTGACCTTTTGTGTTCCAAATGGTGATTAGAGTGAAAATTTAGATATTGATCTGTGTGTGTGGGTTTTCTGTACACGGTAAGTTTGGTGCTTCCGGAATCACTGACCTGTACCAAGACGTCCAGGAAGGCAATCCGGCCATCTTCTTCGACTTCGCTGGTGAATTGATGCATTGGTCGATGCTGTTAAGGTGATCAGTGAAAGGTTGGATGTTGTAGAGGTGCAGGCATGTGAAAGTCTCATCCACATATTGGTACCAGAAATTTGGGGCATCTGTGGCTGTGCTAAGTGCTTGTTGCTCGAAGGATTCCATATAAAGGATTGCGATCACTGGCGACACTGAGGAGCCCATAGCTACTCCATGAATTTGGTGGTAGAAGTAGCCATTCTGAACGAAATAGGTGGTGTCTAACACGATCTTCAAGAGGCTGATGAACTGGGTTGGAGAGAGGCTCATCCGGTCTTTCAATGAGGGGTCTAGGTCCAGAACTCTCTGGATGACTGGAAGAGCCTTGTCCACTGGGATGCTGGTGAAGAGTGAAGATACATCGAAGGAAACTAGTTTGTGTGTGGGCAGGACTTCAAGAGACTGGATTTTGGTGGCGAAATCTTTGCTGTTTTTGATGTGGTGCTCTGAGTGGCCAACTAGTGATTTCAGGATCTGTGTAAGATATTTCGAGGCTTGAGATGTGATGCATCCAATGCTGGCAACGATGGGTCTAAGAGGAATGTTGGTCTTGTGGATTTTGGGGAGTCCATAGAATCTTGGGACAATGGCAGTTCCGGGGTAGAGTTTGAAGCATAGGGATTGGTCGATGATGTTCTGGCTTTTCCTGTCTTTGAGAAGTTTTAGCACACAATTTTTGTACTGGTTGGTTGGGTCAGAAGATAATTTGGAGTATGTGTGGTGGTCTAAAAGAAGGGCACTGATTTTGTCTTTGTAGTCATCTTTATCCATTATCACTCAGTGCATCTCCCCTTGTCGGCTGGCAAAATTTGGATGGAGTCATTGTGTTTCAGATGTTGTAGAGCCCTATGTTCTTCAGTTGTAATGTTGCTTCCCCTATTTGGTCTTTTGTTGAATTTAGTGACGGTTTTTGTCACTTTGCTTCTAAGGCTGTCTGCCTGTGAATTAACAAGATGTTGACAAGCGCTCTCAGTGCAGGCAATAATTTCTTCGACAGGGATGAAGTTGGAGGAAACCGCGAAATTTGAAAACAATTTGATAGAAAATCATTTTGTGTCTTAAGATACAAATCAGTCAAATTATTTTCAAAGTACTATTTAGTATCATCCTGAATTTTTCAAAAGCATATTGCCTAAGATGTGTTACTACACAAGACAGCACCAAGTTTCCATTAATAAGGCCTAAAACAGGATATTGATTATTCGTTTGGTCTTTATATGGTCTACACCATGCATGTAGACTGCTGCAACATTAGAAAGCAATAACTTTTAGTCAAAATAATGAGTATGAGATTAACTACAGGATGTATCACCTATCCATACATCTGTGTGTAGAGAGGGGCTAATGACATAATGAACCTTTCCATTTTAGCTACGCCCTGTCCATCATTAGCTAAGATCGACCAACACCTCGCTCATGTTGGGATCCATCGATCTCGGAACTCCCCGATTATCAATTTCCAGAAAACTATACAGGTGTAAATCTATTGAATATTTTGGAACTAAATGGACTGGGCGATATTGCTGCCAACAGCATCCAGTCAAATTACTCCCAAAATATTCAACGGCATGTTTATTAAACAGTAGACATACAATGTGTCGGACTGTTAAAGACGGGCCAAATAGAATCATTTATGACATTATGATTATGACGCCATCTACATGCGGCTTAGCTGATTATAACATCATGAGGCCACATGATAGATGGAAACTCTAGAAAGGTGAAGTGTAACTCAATCCATCTCCAATAACCATCAATCATACTCCAAGTTTCTTTACAAATCAATGTACAGGTACAATGTATGTAATTAGATGGTGATTTTAAAGCATAATACACACGTAATCACCTGTGCTTGACCATTTCATTTCTGAATACGAGTACTTTCAATTTAATGCAGCCGCACATGATATCAGTTTTGAAGATATTTTTTTTAATTTGACTGAAAATTGTTGCTGCTTTACATGTATGTATACCTTCCAGCCAAATGTGTTTTTAAATGTTCACCAAATTACTTAAATTGTTTCTGATTGTGCGAAAAATAAGGTTCGGTGATATTGGTTACATCATGATGAAATCGATACCTCATTAAAATATTGCGATATCCCAACATGTCATATCAAGTATTTTATGTGGCTAATATATGCAAGATCAGGAAGTATACTAATAATTAATCAAACAAAAGAATTCAGAAATTTGATCTTTAATTTATTGTCTTATTAATAAGTATATGTGCTATAAGTTTCACTCCGTTACCAAAATAGGCATATTTTATACGTCAGGTCAATGTAGGCTGTTCTCTTGATACAGCACAAAGCTATAACCTCTTGTTCAACAATAGTTTTACCATGGTAGCTGGTGTATATATTAACAAACTTGTGGGGATCTGCTTTGTTGGAGCAATGATGGTAACGGAGTGACACTTTGTGACCGGTAACGGAGTTACATTGGCACATGGTAATGGAGTACGTGACATGTGATTTATCCATAATTCAGCAAATAACAGGTTTCAACACATCTATAAAAATTATTGAAAGACTAACGATGCCAATATATTATTTTCCACACAACGTAGCAAAATAAGACAAAGGCAGATAACAAATAAGCAATTTCACTACAACATACACATAAATGGTGATAATTATTTAATTGGAGACTACTTTTTGGGGGAAGTAAGCAATAACGTTAATTATTCCGATACCTAAGAAATATACAGTTATTAACCTTTTAACACTCATATCACCCAAAAACTGGCTTCTGCAGTGGTCTAGGCAAATGTCCATTTGCAGACCAAGAGAAGACTATTTTTGAAAATTTACCACTGGAATGACTGGCTCGATAACCGAGCCAGTCATTCCAGTGGTAAAATTTTCAAAAATAGTCTTCTCTTGGTCTGCAAATGGACATTTCTTTTTAGCATATTGACATTTTCTTGAACAAATTCACGGGTTAAATGTCATTTTAATAACAATATACTGTATATTGGTATTAAAATGACATTTAATGGTACCCAGTAACAGATGGCATGGTCGACGTCGCTGCAACTCATCCTCACCATTAATTTCCAATAGTCGGCCATTACATTCTACATGTAGATCAGAGCTCTAGATAAGCTTTTCGATAATTTGGTGATTCACTCTTAGAAATTTTGTAAATTGGGTTTTTTGGAAATTAATTGGGTTTTTTTTAATTACTGTAAGGTAGTATACATTATTAGCAATAGAACTAAAATTAACTGGGTGACTGGCTATTTTGGCACTCATGATGTTAAAAGTTAATTGGGTGATTGGCCATTTTTCTTGGGTGAAAACGCAAAGACCCTGTTTATCTAAAGCTCTGATCATGCAGATCTAGATTTTGATGCCATCCCAGTAATTTCATACATCCTTTTTCTAGCATGTCTAGTGACTAAGTGTGCAACGCACATCTGATCATTACTCCATATGACACAGCCATCTCTTGATGTTTTCATGTTTGGTCACCAACTGCTCATGCAAATCATTGAGCTGTGAGATCATGGTGTCAATTTCAGAGTGATGACACATAGACGTAGCGGCAAGCTGTGTAATGCCACTAAGTCTATATTACAACATCTATATAAAGGAAATGATTATTACTGTCTGGAGAACTCTCAATATCAGCTCTTTCCATGCTATAATAATTACATCATGTGGGCTATGGATAATGGCAACTGACAAGGAGTGAAGAGAAACAGATACATGTAGTATTAGATGCATTTGAAATGTGGGTGATGAAAGCTTCATTGCTGGAAAGATGGATGAACAAATTGGTGCTGGGCAAAATTGGGACAGAGATTACAGTAAGAAGTATGTTACAAATGTAATAAGATGATGCATCTTTACACTTCATGTCATGAGGAAAAGAGTTACATAATTTAGTAAACACTGAATTTTATCTAAATTTTGGAATTTTCTAGAAATATGTAAAATAGTGAAATCTCTGATCAGCTGATACTACATGTAGATATACAAAGGATACCAAATATTGTTAAATTACTTGTTAATCATCAAGACGTGTCATTTAAAGGAAATTAAAATGTACGCTTACCCTCAGTTGAGACATACCGGTATACATTATTTACAAAATGATTTTTTGCACTCGTCACCCTTTTACCATCAGGATGTCGCTCCGTTACCGCCACTCTTTCCTCGGCCATGATAAAAATTATATGCCGTCTAAAAAATTGCTGTAAGCATGATCATCTATCATCTATGAGATGGGACAGCTTGTCTAAATTCACAGTTTTGATGTTTTATGTCAAAGCCCAAAATATATGAAAAACTGCTCTGCACACTCATTTTGAATTAAAACGATAAAGGATGCATAAAATTTGTATGTAGAAAATGTCTAAATACTCCTCAGCATTACTCTTAAGTACAAGTACAGAGTATGTACTCGAGTACAGGTACAAGTACTTTGGAAATGAATGTACTGAGGGTGCGTACAAGTACATGTACTCATAAAAAGACATGAGTACTGAGTACATGAGAGTACTTGAAAATCTGTACATGAGTACATGAGTACTGAGTATATGAGTACATTGGTCCCAACCCTCCAGTGTAAATACGCCATGCACAATCAATTCAGCCATGTGGGTGTGTCCTACCAACTATAAATAAGCCCCGAATAATGCCAGTAAGATGAATCCAACTGTGTTAGCTTTACCAATGCCAAACGCCGCTAAGTGAGTCTTGCTGTACCAATGCTCTAAGTATTAACAGGCATGACAGGTACAAGCCAACATACTATATTTGTGAACTCTCGCCTCCAAAAACAGGAGAGCAAGCAACATCGTGTGACTTATATATTTTCGCTTCGCCATTTATTTTAAAATTTAGGATTAATTTTGATTTTATAAACCATGCTTATTATGAAATATACTATATAGGTAATAATATCACTCACGCAATCATGGTTTTGAGGTATACAGTAGGGCAGCAAGAAATTGTACCAGTAAATTGCATTCAATTTTCGTATTATTGTCCATCTTTCAACACAATTTTAAAGAATGAACATCAATTTTTTTCTTGACCTATTCCTAATATAAGCACACCCCTCTCAAAAAGATGTTGGTTTGGAAATATATTGAACAGCTTGCCATAATAGAAGGAAGGCTACGCTACAAACACACGACAAATAGGCAGAATACAATGTGACAATAAAACTTTCGTGATATTTCGATTTTTTCCAAATTGTATCGTAAAAAATTATGGCTGGAAAAAAAAATCATGCTTTTTTGATAATATCTGATAATCGTACAAACCTACGGCGAAGATCATTGTAGACGACACCAAGCTGTACCACATATGATGAAAGCAACTGAAAACTCCTCCAAAATGACCTACACTCACTCGTTGCTTGGTCTAAAATATGGCTAATGAGGTTCAATGTTGAAAAATGTGTCGTCCTAAGAATCAGATCATCCATACACTTTTTGAAAAGAGGAAACGGAACAGAGAGACTTAGGCGTTTTAGTTTCTAACACTCTGAAACCATCACCACCAGGGTTGGGGTCAATTCTGATTGGAATTGGAATTGATCAGTCAATTCCGATTCAATTCTGGAATTGGAATTGGAATTGGAATTGATAAATCTGAGGACTCCGGAATTGGAATTGATAAATTTTAAGACACCGGAATTGGAATTGATAATTTGAATTGACCGGAATTGATAAATTCAAATTCAATTCCAGTCATATTTGTCAATAGATTTACTGAACATTGCTGGCTATAAAATGTGTATGTATGTAATATCTGTATTATACATTGATCTTTATATGCCCTTAATGCATTTCATCCTAAATGATCTATATGATACCATTCACCACATTTCATTCTATATGCAGGTTGATGATATTTATTATGCCAGCTGTTATTAGATGCTTTATTGAATATTTTACAATTTATTTTACTGAATACTTTTGTCTCATATGGCTGCAACAGTTTCTATTAAAATTAATTTCAAATACTTAGTTATATGTTTGGTTTGAAGACTTAGAATTTGAGATACTGATAATTCAGTGATGAGCAAATTAGCCCTTAACCCTTTAACACCTAAGCCAACCAAAACACCTTCTGCAATCAGTTTGAGAAATGTTCATTGACAGGCCAAAAGACTATTTTTGAAAATTTACCACTGCAGCTGGATAGCCCGAGCCAGTAATTCCAGTGGTAAATATTCTCACAATTGACAAAATAAAGATCTGACAAATGCTATGAACTTTAATCCATTATTGAATTAACTCAATTCTCCCTGACCAGTGACCAATTAACCTTTTTTATTCTATGTGAGCGTTGAACCTCCTTTATTCAATCAAAGCCACTGATCTTGAACTTATTTCACTCTGTATTCCCTGGAAACAGGGTTTCATCTCTATGAAATCCTGCCATCGTTAAAATCATATAAATTAGTTAAAATGATTTCAAATATATAAGCTAGAAATAAGATAAATTGTGTTAAAATTAATCATCAAGATGTTAGCAATAGTGTTCAGTAAAGTAATCACTATCATCTGCATGGAATGAAATGGGTGAAGAAAGCAGTACATTACAAGAATAATACCCTCCTACATAACAAAGGAATCGTTGAAAAAAAACCTCTGTGAAATGAACTAAAAATAAGATCTGAATGTTGACTTTTTTGACAAAAATTTCACTGAAAGCTATAACTACCTATTACAGTATGCCGCAAAAATAACTTTACTAGAAAATGCAAAAAAACACGGGACCATAGCGGCAAAAAGACGCAAAAAAACCGGGACAGTTTCCGCGCTGCGTCAGTTATAAGATTTTGATGCATTAGGAAAAGAAAATTTAGCGCACCAAGAATTTCATTTAGCGCGTGGATGCGTCGAAAAAAGACATTGAGACTCGTTTTGAAGAAGATTTAAACGAGTTCAAACTATTTAGGCGCGTTTAATGTTCAGTGGCTAGCATAAATTTTCTTGACGAGTTTATAATTCAGGCTGTTATTGTCATCGCGTTCGCGTATTAATTATGTTAACGTGACACCGCCTCTTTATGTCTACTCCGCATATAAGAAATAATCCTAAACCTATTACTAAATATTAAATTATCACTAAATTTCAGTCATATACAATTCCATACATTCACTTCTAATACCTGTAGCACTTTTCCCGGAATAAAACAGCTTGTGAGGCTTACGAGTGCGCTATTAACTTACATATTTATTTGTTGTTTACTGATTTTCCGAGAATTTCCTTTGTCTGAATATATGGTATTAACATTTTAAACCGTATTTTCGTAATTCTTTAGCGATCTCGCTATTCGGTACATCCCGGTGCGTTGGCTGTTTATAAAAAAGAAACTGCGAAAGAAATCGTATAGGTTGAGATCACACTTCATCTGGGAATTCCCAAACGTCCCCGACAGGGTATTAACGTTTAAACCGTGTTTTCGTACTAGCCAAACTGCGCTCACCGCGATATCGCATATGCATTACGTTTGGATTATAACAAGAAGGAATTACGTGTGTGCGGAGATCTCTTCATTAGTAGTAAATGTCAGGACGACCACACGCAAGATAAATAGTTCGTGTCGTCATATTTCCAGCGCGTAACATTTTAAAACATGCGTCAAATATATAGCGCATCCTCCTAAATTTAAAACAAGGCAAATCAATAAATTGATGTATGCTCCCCGAAGGCATACTCTGCAGAGAAACTGAATGGATAACCCTGAAGGCATATGCTTCAGGGAAAGGTTTGGAACTGTGGCTCAGACACAGAGAAACGAACTTGAAATTGTCAATGAGACATCACCATATTAGGCCATCCTTAAAATATTGCTGGTTTGGGGTAATTATGTTAAATCCACAATTTGGTGAGTAGGAATGATTCAGTGGGCCATCATTCTTTTGGTCTGGTGGGATTTTCCCTAACGAACAATTTGTTAAGGATAGCTTCATAAAAGCAAAATCTAAGTTTTTCTAAATAAACACACTTAAGACTTTGCTTGGCACCATATGAAAAGTACATATAAAAACTATGTTCAAAATGAACAGAGATATTTTCTGTAAAGTCTTAAAACTACGGCCCGGAGAAACATTTTCTGTGATATTCAGCCGCCCATGAAAAGTAGGTCAGCATGACCTACTTTTCATACCGTGCACACCTTCTCCCTAAGATACAAAAAAGTGCTAGAAACCCTACAGCCAAAAGCTAGAAACTTGCTTAGAAACCTAGCCTGTTAGGAGTAGTGGAGTGATAGCGGCGTAGTGCTACCATGCCAACCATATTAACTATTTTTGGCAAAGTAACAGATCACTATATATAAAACTATATATCATTAGAAAGGGCAATAAAATACCTTTAAGTACATATAAAATTTGTATGAATAAAATATATTTTAGTTAGTCAACATGCCTCTCAAAATGGCCACACCTTATAGGATAAATACATTGGTCTATTTTTGCAAAGTTTATCGAAATTTTTTTTAATTTTACAAATGCCATTGATAAATTTAATCACAATGGTATTAAAACTAACAGATAGCAAAGTTTCGTGAAGGTTTTCATCCGATAAGATGTGAAAATGACAATTATATTATGTCGTGGTACCGTAAAATTTCGAGAAATTCCGGTCATGATTTTGGGGGGAGGCCTCATTCAATGTTGAATAATTCCTTTATACATAATCGAACACATACCAGAGTTTCTCAGCGTTGACAGCGAATAAATGGCAAATTTTATGCTATGTAGCATTGCTGGGTGCACTCAGCTGTTTAAAAAGCGAACGCGAATGTTTTACACTAAGATTCTATAGCATCGGACATTTTTTCGTAGCGGCGTCCCAAATAGGAATCGTTTATCGTGAAAGATCGCGAGAGAACGACAGGAATTTGTAGAATTGTACCCGTATCTAATATATGAGTACCAAGCTCATTACCCGTTATTGGCATCACCGTATCACGCGCTATAAGATTGATGCATCTGATTGGTCGGGAATACATGAATATTAATTTTTCCAGCAAGATGGCGACACGATCAGCTGTTTTGCAAAATAGTTGTGCATTCAAATATGTCAATCTATGCATATTTCTTGTACGCCACAAACTAAAAAGTAGACAGATGACTAGATTAACGATATTGCCAATCGGGAAGTGGGATGCCGATATATTTGACAACTTTCGCATCTCAACTCGGCCTAATTAATGCTAGTAATTTGAAGAGTAAGTTATCTCGGAAATTGTAAACAGACACGCATTGATGATTGAGATTATTGGATTGTTTACCTATAACCTTGTGATTTCGCGACCAGAGGTAAACGAAATTGATTTATATATTATTGGTTCAGCTGCTCTCTTAACACAATCTATAACTTTCTCGGTTAAATTAGTCATTGAGTAACTGAAAACTTACAAGTAACAGCACATTTACTAATAATCATTGATGACTGGAACTCACCAATAATTCCTAAGAAAACAAATATTTCACTATTCCCCTGGTTACAAACATTCTATCACCATTTACTGTGTGGCCAGTATCCTCTGATCAAAGATATAGAGAACCGGGGCCCTGAAATAAACTTGTGTACCCAAAATCAAAAACAATTGTCACATTTGAACCTGAAATTCCAGAACTCCACATTTACAGTCATTATAAATGTAAGATGTTGAATATTTTGAATCCAATGTGAAGCTGGTGCTGCCTTAGCCAATTTAATTAGTTTCAAAATATTCAACAGAATTTTGAAACATTCGTAGCAAATTTATTATTTGCTCTTGTCGATTGAAAAGGTTAATCCAGTAACTAGTAGTCATACTCCCTCCTTGGACGATATATGCCCACCATTTATTATATTATTCATTTCATTTATGCGCTAAAATCTGAGGGTGGTGTATGACCATAACACCCGTTGTCGGGTCATAATATTTACCAGTATATCCGTTAGTCTGAGTCTGCTCTGACTCAACCTGCCCCTGTGACAGATATTTGGACAGACTGTCAGTCTGTGACAGTCTGTCCAAATATCTGTCACTGGGACGGGTTGAGTCAGAGCAGACTCAGACTATATATCCCATGACCTTGCGCCGTACATGTATATTGTTAACCGTTTAACATTTGAGTCAGACCAAAACTGCTGCAGTTGTCGAGGAAAATGTAGATTTTCCAACCAAAGCAAGATTTTTTTGAAAATGTACCACTGGAATGACTTGCTCTTGGTCTGCATATGGGCATTGTCTATGAGAAAATTTAAATTTTCATGAAAAAATTTGATTGTTAGTCTTAATATAACACTTCTAGAATTTGGATATTTCTAACTTATCCTTCCTATTTTTTGCAGGTGACTGATGGGCGATGGCTTCTAAACTCTAAATGGACTCAGTTTTTCCTGCTACGCCTAATGGATTTACTAACATGGATAAAATAAAAATTTGATGACCTGTGTTACTCTATAATCTAATTTTTATATGGAAACAGTATATTTGAACTAAAACATGATGATGTACGTTCGAAACATGATCAGCTACTAAACACATCAATGGCTGACAGCTATGCCGGCGACTGTTCTGGATCGACTGCCGACTGTTATCAACCGTATTCCTGAGGGCTCAGCTAATGTGCATCTCACATAAGCTCTATGTATCATTTGAGATTGGGTAGGATTTGAATCAAATATCAATAAATTAAATTTAATCTCTTAATTATACCCACGTTTTGAAAAGAATTCAGGGATATTACAATCGCCTCCATCTGTCTGTCTGTCCATCCATCTCCTCAGAAAGCTTTTGGTAGAATTCAATCAAAATTATTGTGTAAATTACCGATATGCTTGTGGATTGGGAGACACCATTTACACTAGGCTCCATTCCCAGAGGGGTGGGGGGGGGTGAGGGTAGGGTTGATGGAAGACTCAAAGTTAAAGGAATATAAGCAAATCCCCCCACAGACCCCCCCCCCCCCTTGCGGATTGGTCTGTTTTATTAACCACTATAAAAACATACTTACCGTTCAATCACTACTTGCTAAATCAATTATCTGCATTTTGCTATCAGAATAAGATTTTTATGCCTGCATACCCACCTCCCCATGCCTAATCCTATTACTATGGACCCTCTACCAGGCTACTGGTTGAGTCCACTCTCCAGCCTACCATCAGGTATAGACTGGCACCAGTCTATACTCACCTCATAGTGATGCTTGTCACTAAGCGCGCTTGCGCATTAGAGCCCGACTAGGAAACAGATTCACTTTTCTAAATTTAAGTGCAAAATATTTAACATCTGATTCTCAAATCTTACCACGCGGGGGGTGGCTGAGGCCGGGTCGTAGTGATTGAACGGTAAGTATGTTTTTATAGTGGTTAATAAAACAACAGACCAACCCGCAAGGGGGGTCTGTGGGGGGGGGGGGTTGTTATTACACAACAAAAACATCTATTACCGTTCAATCACTACTTGCTAAGCCCGTAGATTTGGTCAGTGCCCCATGTCAACATACGGTGGGAGGAGATTAGAGAATCAATAAACAAGGATAAAAATCAAACCAATCTTATTCACATGTTAATAACATAACATAATAGTGCAAATAAGTCAATCACACCGTGATTTAACAAATAAGGATAAATAGAACTTAAAGAAATAAATAAAAACCAAAGAAGACTCACCATTCTTTACAGACGCACAGTCCTAACGAAAATGGTGGGAAGTGCTTGGTATATGGTCTTCGGCTTTTTTAGTTAAAATCATAATATTACGAAAGAAGGAGGCTGCTGCACTCTGGTCTTTAAGATAAAATGAGGTAAAAGTAGATTCAGATTTCCAGCCTGCCACCTGCATGACCTCATCTAAAGATGAACCGTCAAAAAAAGCGAAAGAAGTAGACATGCCCCTAGCGTCATGGGCTTTAATATGGGCGAGATTAATTTGATCCGGTGAGGCTATCTCATAACAAAGCTTAATCGTCTCACAAAGCCATCTGGCAATAGTAGCTTTTGATACCGGCTTGGATAATTCTTCCGCGTAGGCAACCCATAAATGAGAAGGATCTGCTCTTTTAAAATCGGTTCGCTGTTTATAAGTTCTTAAAGCCCTAACCGGACACCAAAATTTGTCGGAAGGCGAAAAAGACGACAAAGATTTTAAAATAATAGGACTAGCAGGAAAACGGTTAGACTAAGTTTTAGATAAAAAATCCCTTCTTGGATATAAAACCAAACCGTCCCCTGAAACTATAAATCTATCCTTTTCAGCAGAAAGAGCATGAATCTCTGAACACCTTCTAGCAGAGGCAGCAGCAACAAGAAAAACAGCTTTGAGAGTTAAAAGCTTAATACTGATAGAAGAAATAGGTTCAAAATGGCGACCTGCCAAAACTTGAAGAACCAAAGCCAAATTCCAGGAAGGTAAAGGCTTAGCAGTCGGAGGACGAATCTTACCTAGACCTCTAATAAAACTATTAAGAGTCTTAGTATCCTTGACATCGGCATTCAGAAGACAAGGAAGGGAAGATGCCAGAGAAAATCTATATCCCCTGACCGTATTAGCAGACAAATGTAACGAGTCAAACAGATAAGCTAAAAAATCTAAAACTTGTGGTATAGAAACAGAATTGGGCACGAGACCTTGGTCTGAACACCATTCACCAAAATTTTTAACACGACCCTTGTAAACTCGACGGGTCGATTCCCTTCTGGCAGAGTCAATAATTTCCTGAGATCTTGAAGAAACCTTATCCTGGATGCTTTCAGACTCGAGATTCTCCAAACGAACAGATTGAAGATTTCTGGATTTGGATGTACACAACGACCTCTTACTTGAGATAGAAGGTTCTGAGATACTGGAAGAAGACGAGGAAAGTCTACCAGAAGATCTAGAAGGTCTACAAACCAAATCCTCTTGGGCCAAAAGGGAGCTATTAGAAGAATCTCGCAAACTTGGTCCTTGACCTTCTTCAACACTAACGGGATCAGAATAGTAGGAGGGAAGGCATAAGCAAACATCCCTGCCCAGGACTGAGACAGGGCATCTGTCGCCAGGGCTTGACCTTCTGGAAAAGGAGACATGTAAGAGGAGATCTGGGCATTCAGAGAGGTCGCGAACAGATCTACTAGAGGACGATCCATAAGATTGAAGATCGCTCTGACAACCGACTTCTTTAACCGCCACTCTGTGTGGGCGAACTTGCTGGGACGTGACAGTTGATCCGCCAGAAAATTCAGACTGCCTGGGACATGTGAGGATACTAGAAAAATCCGCCTCTTGCGGCACCACAAGAGAAGATTCCACACTTCTAGACAAAGGAGAGACGACCTTGTACCTCCCTGCCTGTTGATATAAGATACCACTGTCGAATTGTCCGACCGAATTGAGACTTTGAGGCCTATCACCAGATCTGACCAAGAAAGGAGAGGCCTCTTGACAGCCCACAACTCCAGAATGTTGATGTGGGCTGATGACTCCTCCAGGGACCAAAGGCCGGAAACCGCCAGGGAGTCCCAGACTGCTCCCCAACCCTCCTGAGAAGCATCCGTAAATATAATTACCAGTGGAACACCCATCAGAAGCAGAGAACGGTCTTTCCAAAAGTCTAGATGAGGGATCAAATGTTCTCTGATGGGAATCTGATGGTAGATAGAGTGGACTGACTGCTTCCAAAGGGACATTAAATACATCTGGAAGGGTCTCCTCATCAGCGCCGCCCAAGGAACCACCTTCTCTACACTGACCATCAGACCTATTACTCTTAAAAAGAATCTTGCTCTTACCACTGGATAAGAAGCGAGGATTTCCATTGCCACTGATAAAGCATCTATCCTTGGATCTGAGGGGAAGACTAGGCCCCGGGCCAGGTTGAAAGAAACCCCCAGATGAGTAAAGATTTGTGAAGGAACTAGGCTTGATTTCTCTAGATTTAAAATCCACCCTAGATTGCAAGCCAGACTGCAAACCTCTGGCAGAATACCTTCGAGAATTGAGGAAGACCTTGCTTTTACCAACCAGTCGTCTATATAAACATGAAGATGGATAGAACGACGGTGTAAAATTCCTGCCACGGCTGAAACTATACGGGTAAAAAGGAAAGGAGCCGTGGTCAGGCCGAAGGGCATGGCGCGGAACTGCCACACCCGATCTTTGTAGGCAAACCTCAGGAACTTTCTGAAGACAGGGTGAATAAGAACATGGAAGTAAGCGTCCTTTAGATCTATGGAAGATGTCCACATTCCCTGATCCAGACTGGAAATGATCTGGGAAACCGTCTCCATCTTGAATTTTGGGGTGAGAATCATCCGATTTCACTTTTTCAGGTTTATGATTGGACGCCAACCTCCTGTTTTCTTTGGAACTAAAAAGACTATCGAGTAGTAGCCCAGGTCTACTCGCCAATGGGGAACTTCCTCTATAGCCCTCTTTACAATCATGGAATCCAACTCCTCTTTCAAAGCCACCAGTTTCTCCGGATTGGATGGAACCGGAGTCCAAACTGGGAAAATGGAGAGAAGAGGAGGATGACGGATCCATGATGGACCATAACCCCAACGTATCTGAGATACTAGCCAGGAGTCCTGAACGAGGGCTTGCCATTTCTCCCAAAACAGAGAAAGGCACCCTCCTACTGGCACGTTGGGAAAACAGCACTGGACTGCTTGCTCCAGAGGGAGAGGATGAAGGGGAGGGCTGGGAGAAAGAAGAGAGAAAGATGCACCTACCCGGGAACTGTCCAAACCTTCAAACTCTCTTTCCTTGAAAACCTCTAAAAGAAAACCTTCCTCTGGATCTGGAAGCATGGCGAGAAGGGGTCTGACCACCCCTCGCCCAAGACGAAGGAGACTGCCTCCCTACAGACCTCGAACGATGGGAGGAAATGGAATTGAACCGATCCTCCTCCGAAGATCGATCCCGACGAAGACAAATTAGAGTTATGAAAGACCCTAGAAGGATAAGCTCCATACTGATCAGGTTTGAGACTCTTTCTTCTAGGGGAAGAATTAGGGCTTCTAACAGAAGAGACATCTCTTTTCTAGGAAGATTTGGAACACGAAATCTGAGCTTGAAGCTCCCTAGAGGCCTTCAAGCGCTCAGATTCTGCCCTAATTAAATTAGGAGCTGACTCCAAAAAGATCAGTACCGAAAGGGGACGCAACCACACGACTCTGTTTCAACGCACCAGAAATCCTAACTTCAGAGTTTCCTAGACCGGTGTTTGGAAGTAATAAACGCCAAAGACTTACAAACAGAGTTAAGAGAACCACAGGACAAATCAGCCAGAGAACGAAAGACAGCCAAAGGAATCTGTTCACCCCGTTCTTCAGCCTTAAGAACGGCCTCAGACAGCAGAGCAAGATAATTAGCAGACTTAATCTGAGACCTACAAACAGACTCCCATTTGAACAGATCAGAAGAAAAATCAGACTTAGCAGCATCCTTCAACTGAGACGAAAGAACCTCCCAAGCAGGACCAGACAGAGACTGAGTAGAAGCAACCTTCAAAAAG
This sequence comes from Chaetoderma sp. LZ-2023a, assembly GCA_034401795.1. Taxonomy (NCBI): domain Eukaryota; kingdom Metazoa; phylum Mollusca; class Caudofoveata; order Chaetodermatida; family Chaetodermatidae; genus Chaetoderma; species Chaetoderma sp. LZ-2023a. Next base: position 71,311,808 of record CM067359.1, on the reverse strand, counting down.
TCCTCCTTAGGAATTTGAACAGGCGAGTCATACTTGGAAACCAGAGAAAATTCAGAGTTAACCGTGTCATTAATGAAGAAATCTAACATGTCGACCACTAAATTGTCAATAGAAAGAACTTGAGGGGAAGATGAAGAAGGATCAGCAGTAGAAAGAGCGGATCCGAAAGAAGGAGGATCCAAAGCGAATTCCTCCTTAAGAGGAAGAGAAAGAGAAGCAATCCATCTGTGAGCCATGAACCAGTCTTCCGAAGAAGCTCTAACTGGGCAAAACCTCTTCAGATCCCTGGCCCTGACTGACTTAGGAGCAGAAGGAAGAGAAGAAGGAAGAGGAGGAGGAGAAGAAGAAATAAGAATTGAGGAGTCTCCTGATACTAAAGAATCACCTGCCCTAGAAAACACAGGAGAGGAAGGTCTACTGACCGAATCATGAAAAGAAACATGAGAGGAGGAAAAAGAATCTCTACCCAGATCCTGACTAGCAGATGAAGAAGGAAGAACCAATGAACTAGCCGTAAATCTCGAAAGAATAGATAACCGAGCAGAAACAAAAGATCGATCTAATGAAGAATCTCTAACCACGGAAAACAAAGAAAAATCTAACCCTGAATCTACAATTTGAAATTCCAGCTGAGACAGAACCACAGAAACAATCGGATCAAGATGATCAAAAGATGGAGAAGAAGCAACCGAGGAAGGAGGAGACAAAGCTGATTGAGAAGAAGCAAAAGAATGATCCAACTGATCATGAGGAAGAAGAAGAATGAATCGCAGACGGAAGACGAGAAAACCCCGGAGGAGGAGGAAGGGAAGATTTAAAAAGAGAAGAGTTAGACACATGAGAAGAGAAGTCTTTTGATGAGAGAGAAGAAGAGGAAAAGGAAGACCTAGAAAAAAATGGATTAACAACAGCATCACGAAAGGAAGTAGAAGATTGAGAAGATAAATCCACATCAATGACCTTTGAAGGAAGGAAAGACTCATAGGTAGAAGCTACAGGATCCTGAGAAAACCTTTGAGAAATTTCTGGACCATAATCAAAAGCTCCTATCATCCAAACACCTAGCTGGACCTAGAGAATCTTGTTCTCTCGCTAAACCGGAAGCTGCCTCCCAACCGGAAACGGAAATCAGAAGTCTATCCAGGTCTGGACGACCTGGAAGTACACCCCAAAGACCGGAAGCGGAAGTGTACTGACTAGCGTCCGAATCGGAAATGCCTCTACCGGAATTCGAAAAATAAAAGCGCTAATAGAACCGGAAACGGAAGTAACTACCAGATCTCTAGGACCCGGATGTCCTACATAAACGGAAGCCAGACCGGAAGTGGCCGGAACGGAAGTGGTAACCGGATCTTGCCGACCTGGATTACCAACTAAACCGGAAGTCCTACCGGAAACGGAAGCCACAGAAGAAGGAACCGGATCTTGCAGACCCAGATGTCTTGCTAGACCGGAAGTTCAGACGGAAAAAGACTGAGATGCGGAAAACGGACCAAAGGACCCGAGTCCACCACAACGGAACCGGAACTAGCAAGACTAGGGATCGAACTCTTAGAAACGGGCGATCTAGACACAACCTTAACGACTGGAACAACCGTAAAACTGGCATTAGCATAAGGTCTGGCATTATGGACGTCGGCTTCAGCCGACGCCACCACTGCTTGAGGGTTATGCCCGTCACCCTCAAGTCTTATGTGGGTTTTATCTGGTGCACTGCTCGAGCACACCTTCAAGAGCTTGGATGCTCTTGACTTCTGCTTTGGTGACACTAAAACCTGCCTTGAGGTTAGAGGGACCGGCTTCCCCCATTTGCGGGAACGCCTGCTAGCCTTCGGACTATCCTCCGAACTCGACGAGCTTTCTTGCTTCTTGGCCTCCTTAATAGCAGAAGATATTCGCTCATCGAGAGATTTAGTCAGCACCGAGGCAAAAGATTCGAACCTCGCAAAAAGCGCCATCACGGCGTCAGAATTTCCCGATGAGTTTCCCCCCTCCGTTGCTACCGATAACGGAACAGAAGAATGAGCAAAGGAGACAGCCTTTGCCTTGCTAGCAACGGAGGAAGGGGAAGGACGACCAGAGGGCAGCGATTGTTTAACAGACAAATCTTTAAAATATACTTTCGATACCGAAGCCAGCCACCCTTTACAAATTCCACACATAGAATTGGGTGTACAGGATGTACACTTCGCACAGACGTACCCGGCGAACTCGACAGAGTGATGACGATCACATTTTGCGGATGAACATTTTGTCTTATCTGACAATTTGCCGGACTCCTAAAAACGAAAAAACGTAACAATGAAGCATACCGCTCAAAATCGAACGCAAGACACACCTTAAATTCAGTTCCTAACGGCGGGAAAGTTCAAATTTCTGACAAGAAACTTTCAATGGATATTTTATAATAATCCTTATAATGCACTAGCAATAACTTCGTTACAGGCTCTAGAAGTGGACCGGACATTTTAATGATGATGATAACGTAAGGATAGGCATAATAATCAAGATACCACGAAGCAAAACGATCTTCACGAAAACCGGTAATATATAAAATTTGTCTATAGGATACCATATAAACACAATTATACTTCCTAGACGTAACTTAGAGAGGATTGACTTCATATTAGGCATATTGATTCCGAGATATAAAATCCAAAGGTATCACTGACACAGCGCAAAACACAAAAACTTATACAAATATTTTTAGTCAACTATTCTGCATGCAGAATAATTGAAAAGTGAATCTGTTTCCTAGTCGGGCTCTAATGCGCATGCGCAAGCGCGCTTAGCGACAAGCGTCACTATGAGGTGAGTATAGACTGGTGCCAGTCTATACCTGATGGTAGGCTGGAGAGGGGACTCAACCAGTAGCCTGGTAGAGGGTCGATAGTAATAGGATTAGGCATGGGGAGGTGGGTATGCAGGCATAAAAATCTTATTCTGATAGCAAAATGCAGATAATTGATTTAGCAAGTAGTGATTGAACGGTAATGGATGTTTTTGTGGTGTAATAACAACCGCAGACCACACATCTAAATCAAGAATTTTGAAACCACTGATCATTGCAAACAGATTGTGATAACACGCAAAACTTGATAATTCAAAAGTGTTCTGGTACCAATTAAAGTACGCAGCACCTAGAATCAGATGCGCGAATTAATGAAACATTTTCTTCACATAAACATCCGAGAAACACGGGTGTGACACCACCCACTCGGATCTTACGGTGAATGACGTCAGCCGATATTCGTGTTAAAAACACCGTCAACCAACACCTATTTTCATATCTGCCGATCGCCTGTTGGGGTTCAAAAGAAGGCGATCATCTGGCATATTTCGTTGTTAACCCACGTCCCAGATTCTTTGGGGTTAGAATGCAGGAAATTTCAATTTCCCTTTCTCCGAGATCTAACAATACTTACCATTCTGTTACTTCTGATATACAGCTGGCCTTGACAGCTGGCTCTAGGACTATAGACTTAGAAAGCTTTACCGACTCCTTGGAACCGGGTACTCGGCTCCCAACTGCCGAGTACCCATCTACCATAGAGCTCATATTGTTTGCATAGCCACCAAACAAGAGAAATCCATGGCTTGCCTCCATGGGGCTGAGAGGCTGGGTCCGTAACAGAATGGTGAGTATTGTTAGATCTCGGAGAAAGGGAAATTGAAATTTCCTGCATTCTCCTTCGATCAATACTCACCATTCTGTTACTTCTGATATACACCAGATTTGATCAGTAACCTGGTGGGAAGGGGCAAGCCATAAATGCTACTTTTGCCCCTTGGAGAAAGATTTAGACTTAACAACTTGACTAACGGAGACCTAAAAGGACCGTCACGTTATCGGAACCGAATCACATTCGCGTCACTGCCCACCCACCCTTTTTCTCCTAAGAAAAGGGAGAGAACTCACGAACATGTATCTCGCCTGAAACACAAATATGCCAAGAGGGTTAACTGCTCTTTGCATATATTAGCCTGGGAATGAGCATGAATATATAAGATGAATGATCATGATATATAGACATAATACAAAACACTCTCAATCGTGAATTACCTGATGATATTTGGAATTCAGACCTGGAGCCTCCAACAACCATTCACTTGTCTGGCCATCAGTGACACAACTGGTTGATATCCTCTCGCTCGACCATGTCTGCTTCTTAATTCTCCCTTACAAATGCCAAAAAAGGAAGAAGAGCAGTGCGGTCATATAGCTATCGTCTCAAAACAGCTAAAGCGAGTGGAATGGCGAAGGCTGACACATCCCTCATATAGTAATCCGTGAAAGAGGACTCACAGTGCCCTTGTGCGACAGCCATGATGTCCGCAAACGGAACACCATTGTAAAGGGCGGAAGAGGCGGCTATTCCTCTAACATCGTGCCCTTGCGCCTTGCACTTGGTTCCCAGTCGTAATCTCACGGGTAGTCTGAATGCATTCGACTACACAACGAGAGATAGAATGCAGGAAATTTCAATTTCCCTTTCTCCGAGATCTAACAATACTCACCATTCTGTTACTTCTGATATACAGCTGGCCCTGACAGCTGGCTCTAGGACTATAGACTTAGAAAGCTTTACCGACTCCCTGGAACCGGGTACTCAGCTCCCAACTGCCGAGTACCCATCTACCATAGAGCTCATATTGTTTGCATAGCCACCAAACAAGAGAAATCCATGGCTTGCCTCCGTGGGGCTGGGAGGCTTGGTCCGTAACAGAATGGTGAGTATTGTTAGATCTCGGAGAAAGGGAAATTGAAATTTCCTGCATTCTCCTTCGATCAATACTCACCATTCTGTTACTTCTGATATACACCAGATTTGATCAGTAACCTGGTGGGAAGGGGCAAGCCATAAATGCTACTTTTGCCCCTTGGAGAAAGATTTAGACTTAACAACTTGACTATCGGAGACCTAAAAGGACCGTCAAGTTATCGGAACCGAATCACATTCGCGTCACTGCTCACCCATACCCCCCTTTTTTCTCCTGAGAAAAGGGAGAGAACTCACGAACGTGTATCTCGCCTGAAACACAAATATGCCAAGAGGGTTAACTGCTCCTTGCATATCCACATGTATTAGCCTGGGAATGAGCATGAATATATAAGATGAATGAACATGATATATAGACATAACACAAAAAACTCTCACTAATGAATTACCTTATGATAATCGGACTTCAGACGTACCGCCTCCAACCATTCACTGGTCCGGCCATCAGTGACACAATCTGGTTGTCATCCTCACGCTCGACCATGCATGCTTTAGGTTCTTTTCGTACCAAAGTGAAAAAAGGGTGAAAAGCAGTGTGGTCACTTAACTATCGTCTCAAAAGAGCTAAAGCGAGTGGATTGGCCGAGTCTGACACATCCCTCATATAGTAATCCGTAAATGAGGACTCACAGTGCCATTGTGCAACGGCCATGATGTCCTCTAACGGAACACCACTGTAAAGGGCGGTCGAGGCGGCTATTCCTCTAACATCCTGTGCCCTTGCGCCCCGTACCTGGTGCCCAGTCGCCATCTCATGAGTAGTCTGAATGCATTCGACTACCCAACGAGAGATAGTATCCATGGATGCGGCGCCATAAGGCTTCTTATGGCAGATCCACAGATGTCTATCGTTCGACCGTAACGAGTCAGTCCGTTTTCTGTACTTAGTCAAAGCACGGACCGGGCAGCAGACACTGGCATCTCGATCAAACCTAGTCAACTTCGGTATTATGATCGGTTTGCCGGGATATCTCAAAGATTGATTCTTTGACATAAATTCTGCTCTTGGCAGAAGACGCAGACCCTCTCCGGAGACAATAAATCGGTCCCTCTCTGCCGAAAGCGCATGGATCTCACTGCGCCTTCTAGCTGAGGAAGCTGCCAATAGAAAAACCGCCTTTAGAGTCAAATGCTTTAGACTAGCCGAACGCAACTGTTCGAAAGGGTGCTTGGCCAGTACATTAAGCACTAAAGATAGACTCCAGGCTGGAATGACTACCGGTTGTCTCGGTCGGAGATTGCTCATTCCCTTCACCATCACATTCAACTGGGCCACCTCTGGACTATCCCTGTTGGCTAGACAAGGGATAACTGATGCCAAAGCTGACTTGTATCCAGCAATTGTGACGGGAGCTGGTCCTGAAAAGAACAGCTCACAGAGAAAGTCCCCCAACAGACCCCCCTTTAGTGGGTTGGTCTGTAGTTTTATTAACCACTATAAAAACATACTTACCGTTCAATCACTACTTGCTAAATCAAATATCTGCATTTAGCTATCAGAATAAAATTTTTATACTCGCTTACATACTCCCTAATGCCAATACCATCACAATGTAGACCCTCAACCAGGCTTCTGGTAGAGGGACCCCCTGCATTAGCCTTACAATAGACTGGCACCAGTCTGTACACACTCCTTGGTGACGCCTGTCACTAAGCACGCTCGCGCATGCGCAGTAGGGCCCAAATGTGAAAACTGATTCACTTTTCTAAATTTAAGTGCCATATATCCAGAATAGATTCTCAAATCAATACCCAGCGGGGTGGCTGAGGCCGGGTCGTAGTGATTGAACGGTAAGTATGTTTTTATAGTGGTTAATAAAACTACAGACCAACCCACTAAAGGGGGGTCTGTTGGGGGTTGTTATTACACCACAAAAACATCCATTACCGTTCAATCACTACTTGCTAAACCCGTAGATTTGGTCAGTGCCCCACTACGAAACTTTGGTGGGAGGAGATTTGAGAATCCATAAGCAAGGATAAAAATCAAACAAAAGATAACCAAATGTTAATAACATAACATAATGGTGCATCTTAATCAATCACACAGTGATTATCAAAAAAGGATTTCTTTAAACTTAAAGAAATAAATAAAAACCAAAGAACAACTCACACCATTACATGCAGACCCACGGTCCTAACGAAAATGGTGGGATGTGCTTGGTAAATGGTCTTCAGCCTTTTTAGTTAAAATCATAAAGTTCCTAAACAAGGAAGCTGCTGTGCTCTGGTCTTTTTCAATAAAAAGTAGTAAAAGTAGACTCGGATTTCCATCCTGACTTGCATAACTTCGTCTACAGAAGAGCCAGCAAAAATGGCAAAAGAGGAAGCCATCCCTCTAATGACATGAGCTTTAATGTGAATGGTCTCACAAATCCAGCTGGGAATAGATGCCCTAGAGACGGGACTGGTCAACCCCTCCTCATACGGAACCCAGAAATGGGACAGATCGGATTTCTAAAAATCAGAACGACGCTTATAAACTTATGGAGCTCTGACAGGACACTAAAATCTGTCAGCCGGAGAAAAGGAGGTTAAAGATTGTGAAATAATCGGCTTAGCTGGATAACGGATTGATTTTGAGTCTTTGACAAAAATTCCCTTCAAGGATATAAGACCAAACCGTCCCCAGATTCGATAAACCTATCCTTTTCAGCGGAGAAAACATGGATTTCGGATCGTCTTCTAGCAGAAGCAGATGCAATTAGAAAAACGGTCTTAAAAGTTAAAAGATTCAAGCTAATCGTAGAGATAGGTTGGAAATGATGACCTGTCCAAGAACCTGAAGAACCAGAGCCAAGTTCCAGGAAGGCAAAGGTTTAACACCTGGAGGACGAATATTACCTAAACCTCTGATCAAAAGATTAAGAACCATAGTATCTTCAACTTCAGCGTTCAACAAACCAGGAAGAGAAGATGCAAAAGAAATCTATATCCTCCTACAGTGTTAGCAGACAGATGTAGAGTCGAACAGATAAGATAAGGAGTCTAGCATCTGGGAAATAGAAACAGAATCAGGCACGAGACCTTGATCTGAACACCATTCTCCAAAAATCTTAAGCCGACCCTTGTAAACTCTTCAAGACGACTCCCTCCTGGCAGAATCGAAGATTTCCTGAGATCTTGTAGAAACTTTATTCTCAAGGATCGAGCACTCGATATACTCCAAACGCGCAGACTTAAGATTCCTGGGTTTGGATGATGGTAGGTACTAGAAGATCGAAGGTCTATAAACCAGATCCTTATTGGCCAAACGGGAACTATTAACACGATCTCGCAGATCTGGTCCCTGACTTTCTTCAGAACCAAAAGAGATCAGGATTGTGGGAGGGAACGCATAAGCGAAGATTCATGACCAGGACTGAGACAGGGCAGGGCGTCCACAGCCCACGCCCGAGACAATTGGTCCGCAAGAAAACTCAGACAGCCTGGGACATGAGTGGACACTCGAAATTTTTTATTCATGCGACACCCCATGAGGTTCCACACTTCCAAGTACAGGAGAGACGACTTTGTGCCCCCCTGCCTGTTGATATAAGAGACTGCTGTCGAATTGTCCGATCGAATCGAGAACTAGAGACCCTTAACCTGACTGTCCGAAAAGGGAGACATGAAAGATAAAATCTGGCCAATCAGACATGTCGCAAACAGATTGGATCTAGTGACATCCCAAGAAAGACTCGATCCTCCTTCTAAAAATGAAAGAAAACCCCATGGCAATGGCCGAACGAATCCAACCCAGAACAGAAGCCTGGATTTACTTTCCACAGAAGAGCCTCTTCTTAGACTCCTTGACGAGCATAGAAGACAACAAACCCTCTAAAGCTAATAGCTTCTGATTAGAGGAACAGAAGACCATTTGGGAGGAGACTGCAGAGAAGGGTTCTAGATCCAAGAATATCTGGCCCTTTTGATAAGGGCCGCCCTTAAAGATGTGGCAAGCTTACTATATGCTAAAGAGGACTGCTTACAGAAAACACATAGATTACATCTGCCATGATGCTCCAACCAAAAATCCTGGGCTATATCCTTATTGCTTAGCCCTCACTAAAGAGGTAACTCATGTTTATTATGGATATTTTAATAATACCGCTTAGTCTGAATGGAGAAAAGTCTCATATCAGTATAGCTTAACTTATTAAAAAGCTGAAGACTCTGCAAAAATTATAGATAATTTTATTTATAGAGATTTAACCAGATATCGTGGGAAATCAAAAAACCCATAGTAAGCCTAAGGGAGTGCTCAGAGTCAAGATATAGCCAAATCCTGTACCTGAGATCTGCAATAATCCCGACTGGAATTCGAAAACCTCAAATTGTGACAGAATTTAGCAAGATAAAATGAAGAAAAGAAATTACGGTTTCCCAAACCACCACTCAAAAAGATGAAATAAGGGAAACTTACTTGTGATGACATCATCACAATTCTACGAATAGAACGCATGACAAGGTCCTGTTAAGAGAACTATGGCAAACATTTGACTATCTAATTTAAAAATCGTATAATAATGGAGCAGATTGAATACATCAACGGTTGCCTAGCCGCTCGGGCTTGACAGATCATCTTGTCAGCTTGTCAAATAATACTTGATCTACGCAAGTATTTCTTACAAATAGTGTTAATGTATGGAATCCTTTACCAACAGAAGCAATTAACGCGCCAACATAAAACACATACAAAAACGACCTAGACTCATTCTTCAAGTCACAGGGTTTTATATATATATATATACCTAAGGTCGACTAACTCCCAAGATTGCACTCACTTCTTCTACACTGAAGTATTAGACTGCAATCACTGGAAAATCATCAGCCTGAACGTGACAGGATCCTATAATGATTGCAAAACTGTGTCCTATATTTAAATCAACGACATAGGAAAAACAAGCCAGCTTCAAGACTTGGCTTAGGCATACTGATCAATTAGATATCCTAAACCATTCGATATTTATGCCCAGAGGCAGAAAACTTAAAAGATTTTGTATATATTTATTGATTCTTATATTTATAGTCTTAGAATCAATAATTTCATCTTTGTAATAACAAATGACATTGTGTTAGAAATCCCGATAAAAGGAAAGATTGAACACTGATACTTTATATTAACTGTCTGGATACTGAATTTTGCAGACGACCTATTACAACTGTAATATCTCTGGACCTGCAAAATATTTTGAAAACATTTTGACCGAAAATTGTTGGTGGCTGCTTAAATCCAGATTCTCAGCCATTCCTCCACCCCTCCAGCGCAACCCCCACCCCACTCCAACCGGCCCGTCGCCAGCCCCCAGACAACAACTTCAACGAGCAAAAAACCCAAGACCCACCGAACAGTCCGGGAACAATCCGACCGAAAGTTGCCAGTGGCTTCACCGTTATCCAGTCAACTCGGCCCAAATACACACCCCCCCCCCCCCCCACCGGCCCACCCTCAACTCGGCCTAGTTCCAACTCGACCTATGTTTATGCCTAACATGTGCGAATATACCCTTGGGTCGAGTTGACCCTACAGTATCACCCATAACCACATACGAATGCACATATGCGCACACATGTATATACCTATAGGTGCACTATTAGGCCGAACCGACACTGCGCATTTAACTGTACATATGAACATAGCTATAGCAATATTATTGGGCTAACCAGTACGCTTAAATAGGATAAAGTTTATCGAGTGTAGCAGGCCTACCTAGACTTCTATGGTAGCTACTACACACGATAATCTGTATACCATGACATACACGGAAATCTCGGTAATATCTTAAGATCGCCATTGTCTTACAAAGATAGTGCTTTTAGGATTGTCTACGTCTTATGTAAAATAGTTGCGCGTTAGTGAAAATAATAGACACTAATAATTCTGACCGTCTTTTAATAAAGAGACGTAAACGGCAGTAAATATTATTAGATCCACCAACAGACGACTAATGCTGGTATAATACGACTGGTATAAGAGGGATCTCATATTTCCATATCATCAATTTTTGAAGAAAAATTCTGAAATCAAGGATATAGAAATATGAGATTCCCAATTATTCCATGCTTCCAGCCAGGTAAAAAGATTTCATCTTGAGAACGGCTCTCCAAGTGTGATACCAGCGATCGAAAAGAGAAGAAAGAAGCCAGTTAAATGCATTCCTAGGCCTATTTGACCATTAAATCGGGCCGACATGACTTTTTATCCTAGGCCGATCCGACTAATTTAAGTAGGCCGGGTTGGCAATTGGACCGACTCGACTGGAATTCGCTTCCCAACAACCCTCAGCCAGACCGCCCCCAAACAAAACCAGCAAATCCCGAGTCCCCGCCCCCCAAAACCACCGTCCGGAGGCCTGCAGCAACCCAGTCAAAATAGAGCAAAAAATTACGCTAGAAAAGGGAAAACAACCAAAAATCTGGAAAAAATTAAAACAAAGCGAACTCACCGAAACTATGTCAACGCAGAAGAATTCGGCTTATATTCCTTCTTCCTGCCCCCTTATCCGCTTGATTATCTTTTCTAAGCGACTATTGTTCTTGTAGACATTAATCTTTTAGTCATACTGATCCCTATGAAAACTTTACTGAATCTAATTCTTTTCAGAGACTGACAAAACTATACTACGAGTTACGCCACATCACGGTTTTTCCCTATACAAATTCACTCCCTTTGGTTAAAATAAATATGTCAACCTGCCGACATAAGAGGTAAAAGGAGCGTGAAAAAAGGCTGACTGGCCCGAAGACAACTGGCCATCTAAAGTTGGATTTAAGTAAAAATCGTATCTCGAGATAATGCGTAGAATAGATTGACTTATCGGCTGATGATATGCGCATATAAAATAATCTGCAACAAAAAACCCATACGGCAACCAGTCAGAAGAGTCTTTAATTACGTTGAAAATTGTCACTGATAAACGAATAAATGTCTCAATAGACTACAATTCCAACAGAGACTGGCAATGAATATTTCCTGCCATTCAACATTTCCAATATTAAACAAATACGGAAATATGACTAAATCTTAGGCAAGAATATGACAAGATTCTAGGAAAGCGAACATGTAAACCGGACTTGAAGAACAAAACTGGAACCCCAGGAAGTTCTCTATCACCTGAAATCCAAAACAGGAAGACAGACCCGGAAGCTAATCCTAGAACACTAGAAAGATCCATGAAAACCGGAAATGACGTTATCCCCGCCTGTACGAAATCCGGATGTGGGAAAAACGGAAAACGGAAATGCGTAACCGGAAGTAGATACAGGAAACTGATCAAAATTCTACAACCCGGATGTACAGAATTACCGGAAGAGGAAGTTGAACCGGAAACGGATACAGATGAATGATGCAATGCCCGGTCTAACAGACCCAGATAAGTATTCTTCCTACCGGAAGTAGCAACACTACTACCGGAAGAGGAAGCTGAAAAACCGGAAACGGAAATAGATGAATGATGCAATGCCAGGTCCAACAGACCCAGATAAGCATTCTTCCTACCGGAAGTAGCAACACTACTACCGGAAGAGGAAGCTGAAAAACCGGAAACGGAAGTAGACGGATGATGCAATGCCACATTCTCCCTACCGGAATCGGAACTCTATAGCCGGAAACAGCGGAAGTTGACGAAAAAGCCAGATTATCACGAGTCACCGGATGTTCAGCCAAGCCAGAAACAATCACGGTGCTCATTTCCGGATGCCCGGTAAAACCAGAAGACAATCCGGACGGCAAACCCGCATGCCCGGACAAGCCAGGAGCAGAGACGGGAGCGGAGGCGATCGGCGATCCTAAAACATTCCTGGCAATCGGTATCACGGAGAAACGAACTTTTGCATGTGATGACAAATCGGAAGCTTCCGCCACCGATGCCATCTCTTGAGGATTATGATGATCCTCAAGACTAACATGGTCTTTGGCCTGGCTCCTACCAGAGGATGACTTACCAGGCTTCTTTCTCGAGTCGCCGGATTTACCTTTTGGAGACTTGATCTGTTGCCTAGATGTCAAGGAAACCGGCTTAGCCCACTTGCGCAGGCTTAACGACAAAATCTTTGAAGAACGATTTAGATAAGACTAATGGCCAACTCTTACAAATCCCACACATTTTTTATTTTGAGGGGAACAGGAGGTACACCTCAGGTAAACGTGGCCCGCATAGTCCTTAGTGTGAAAAACGATCACACTTGATTGACGTACATTTTACTTTCTCAGAATTTAAGGACACTTCCTTTGAAAAATAAGAAATGATAAGAAATAAAGCAGCTAGCTTTTATGAGGATACGTCATAGGCGTACTTAAGAAAGTGACTGAAGAAACGAATCATAATGATTCCTGAATGATGATGTTTGAGGGCACTAGGAACTACGTTAATAGGAGTGGTACTGGCTATTTTATAACATGGTACTCTTGATGGTATATAATAGGCCTGGTTACTCTAACCTCGAAAACGGGAGTAGTGACACGAAAACTGGTAACTCAAAAACTAGAGTTACAAACACCTCTAAAACACCATGATATAAAAAGTTAAACATAACTTAGGAAGGATGGGTTTCATGGTAGGCATTATTCGTGTCAAATATAGTAATAACTGAAAACTTTCAGTAGCAAAGCTAAAACTTTTATATCAGATTGATAGCAGGCAAACTGTACTGCTAGCAGAATATTTGAAAAGTGAATCAGTTTTCACATTTGGGCCCTACTGCGCATGCGCGAGCGTGCTTAGTGACAGGCGTCACCAAGGAATGTGTACAGACTGGTGCCAGTCTATTGTAAGGCTAATGCAGGGGGTCCCTCTACCAGAAGCCTGGTTGAGGGTCTACATGGTGATGGTATTGGCATTAGGGAGTATGTAAGCGAGTATAAAAATTTTATTCTGATAGCTAAATGCAGATATTTTAATTTAGCAAGTAGTGATTGAACGGTAATGGATGTTTTTGTGGTGTAATAACAACTGCTATTTGCCGAATAGTGGATTGAAAGGTATCAATACCCTTTTCTTCAGACCAGTCTGCAAATCTGTTAACCTTGTTGTTATATGACTTGAAGGTTGACCTCCTTCCCGCAGCCGCGATGAAATCAGCAGCTTGTCGAGAAAAGCCTTCCGACGTGGAACGTTGTTTGATAACATCCACGCAGTCAATTTGAACATTTCGGGACGCTCGTGTAGGAAGCGTCCCTTGGCCTGGGAAATTATGTTCGGAATCTGCACTGGATTTTCCACCAGCAGATCCAGAAGATCCGTGAACCACGCCCTGCTTGGCCAATTCGGCGCTATTAGCAGGACCAGACATGGTTCCTCCCTGATCTTCACCAATACCTTCGGTAGAAGGATGGTGGGTGGATACGCGTAAGCGTGCATCCCTCTCCAGCTTATCGCCAGAGCGTCTGTATCGACGGCATTTGGATCTGGAATCGGCGAGACATAAGTCATGATTTGAGCATTTTCCCTTGTGGCGAACAAGTCCACGTTGGGTTTGCCCCAATGCTCGAAGATCCTTCATAGAAATGGAGGGTTGAGGGACCATTCTGTTGGCAGAATTCTCTGTCTGCGAGACAAAGCATCCGCCAGAATGTTCAATCGGCCAGGAATGTGAGCTGCTTTCAAAACAACCGAGTAATTCCTGCACCATTGAATCAAGTGCCACACTTTGATAGATAGTGTGCGTGACTTGGTCCCGTCTTGGCGATTTATGTATGATACTACTGTCGAATTGTCGGACCGTATCAATATCACCTTGCCCCTGATCATCGGAAGAAACTCTTCCAACGCCAGTTCCACTGCCATCGTTTCCAACAGATTGATATGCAGCTGACTCTCCAGGAGAGTCCATGTGCCCGAGACCTGGTGTTCTCCCAGGCAGGCACCCCACCCTTCCAGCGACGCATCCGTGTACACGGACAGCTGGGGGCGAGGTAGGTGCAGCGAAACCCCTACTAGGAGATTCTGACGCTGTTTCCACAATACAAGATGCGATATTATCGGCTCAAAAACTTGCACCAGTTTTGACAGGGGTTCTGTTCTCTGTTTCCACAGAGACATCAGATACAACTGGATAGGTCGTCGCATTAGAGCAGCGAACGGGATCACTTGCTCCATGGAGACCATCATGCCCAGCATCTGAAGAAACCGCCTCGCCTGAATGTGGTTTCCCACTCGAAAACTCTTGAGGATGGCTAACAGACACCACTCTGGGCTCTGACGGGTAAACCCTGCCCTCCTCGAGATCGAATCGCATCCCCAAATAAACGAAATGTTGAGTGGGTGTCAACTCGGATTTCTCCTTGTTGACCATCCAGCCTAGATCTGAAAGTAACTTCAGAGTCAGAGCAGTATCCACGTTCAAACTGGCTGCAGAGTCTGCCTTGAGCAGCCAGTCGTCTATGTAGGTGTGTAGCGCCACGTTCTCTTTCCTGAGAAACGCTGTCACCGCAAGGACCACTCTTGTGAAAACCCTCGGAGCTGTCGACAGGCCAAACGGGAGCACAGTAAACTCCCATACTTGATTCTGAAACGCAAATCTCAGAAACCTGTGCCAACTCCGATTCATAGGAATGTGGAAGTATGCATCTTTCAGATCGATCGACACACACCACATTCCCTTCCTCAATCCCGCCATTACCGATCTCGGTGTTTCCATCTGGAACCGAGGCGTATGGATAAACCAATCTAATGGCCTGAGATTGAGTATGGGTCTCCATCCCCCCGAGCTCTTGGGGACAAGGAACATATTTGAATAGAAGCCCGGAGTGTTCTGGTTCGCTGGTTTTATTGCTCCCTTCAGAAGCAAACCCGACACTTCGTTTTGAACAGCTTCTAACTTGTCTGGGTCCTCCAGAAGGTCCCGTGGTACGGGTGTCCAGACAGGTGCCAAAGACAGATTCTGCGGCGGAAAGTCCCACCACTCCGGCATGTAACCCTGGGATAACAATCCCAGGACCAGACTGTCTGACGTCACCCCTCGCCAGGCCTCGACGAAACGCAGGAGCCTTCCACCCACCATAGACACCTCGATGTCTAACGGGGTTGTCCGGCTCGCGGTCCGCTTCCCCCCCCCCCCTTTCTTAACGAGACAGAGAGAGAACCATTTCCATCTTGGCTCGGAGGGCATAACTGGCACCGCTGTTCCTGTCGCACAGGTGCGGTCCAGGCGGATATGAAGGGAGCTTTCGTGCCCTCAGGTACGATCCGCTCCCTTCTTTCCGCCCTTGGAGGACTTACCCTTACCCTTCCCGCCTCTAGGGCAATCAGGAGCAACACTGGGGAGGGTAGGGGCCTCCACAACCTTCCTGGCTTTCCTAGCCGGCGGCGGCTGAGAAAATCCAACTGAAGCAGAAGTCGCAGCAGGCTTAGCTTTCGCCTTGCCTTTCTGCTTCTTCTGCTTCTTCGAAAGTTGGCCAGCTAGCGGTTTCCCTACAGCCCCTAGTGCGTGCGCTTGCCGCACTAGCTCTAGCTGCAGGTTGACCGCTAACCGATTCTGCGCGATACTGGCTGTATCTTCTAAGATGGCCCGCGCCTGGCCACCGAAGATGCTAGGCCCTGTCAGGGGCGTCCCAAGAAGACGCTCGCTGACTGCCGTAGCCGGACGCATATGGTCAATGACCATTTGCCTCCTGGATTTAGTCACTCGCGCTTGCACCCTTGCCAATGCGTCCATAGACAGCACCAGGCCGTCACTTACGCACGAAAGCGCCACAGGTGGCACAGGGTGGCCTGGCCCCGCTTCAGCCCACACCGACTGAAGGAGACGATACGAGTGGTTGACAGCGCTCATAGCTGCCCTCACACCCTTGTCGCATAGGGACAGGACTTCCTCTTGGTGTACCTGAGCCTTGTCCACAAGTGCCGGACCAGGGCCACCCGCCCCGGCACTCTGAACGCCCAGTACCCATCGGTCATCCTCGGTGACCGACGGGACTACACCATATCTGTCGTATTCCCCCCGCGGAATACGACATCTTGCCCGCACCTCCCTGGAGGCCGCAGGGAGCTGACGCTTGGTCATAAGTTGTTTGCTATAAATAGCCTCCAACAATTCTATGAACCGTGGATCCAGTCCCACAGACTGGATCCGGGCCGCTGGCAAAATCCCCGTCCTAATCGACGCAACCGAAGGACGGGGCGCATCTTCATCGGCCGTGGCCGAAACCACAGACGGGTCAACCCTGGCTAGCCACGCCAGAGCCTCTGACCAATCTATCTCCGATGAAGACACACCCGCAAACACGTCACCCGTTGACGTGTTCACGCGCCTGCCAGCAGGGTTGGCTTGATTTAAATCAATTGATTTATATCATGATTTAAATCATGATTTAAATCACTCGATTTTTATCGAAAAAATTGTGATTTAAATCAGTTTTGCAAAAATAGAGGAATTTTCAAGTAATTAATACAATTAACAGTAATTTTGTTAAATTAAAGTAACATAATTATTTTACTGCTTCCATGGCACTTGAACATCAACACAAAATAGAATTATACACTTAATTGCTCATATTTGTCATCAGCAAGACTAGACCCAGTGCACGAGTCCACATCTACAATCTACATACTTGAGGTTCATGTACACAGTACATCACACATGTGTACAAAGTATGATCATTAAGTATGTGTAAGCTGTAAAGAAGAGGAGAATTCCATGTGCGTACATGTCACTACATGACCATTAAAGCAATAGTGTACATGAAAAGTCATGTATGGGCCAGTATGGCTATTACTATTAGTCTAATTCCAAAAGCACACTCTTTTAAAGCAAGACACTGTCTCTTTTTTCAGCTATGACATGCGTCTGGAGTCACTCTGGAGTGTCATTGAGTGTCTCGATTACTATTGGCTAGTGCTTATCAAGTTGGACTTTTGGGCTCCATTTTATTTAACACTAAAACAATAAAGATTGAAATGTTATTAAATTAAGTAGTTTACTACAACTTCAAAAATCAAAATCAGTAATTGCTGAAACTGGCAAGAAACTATATACATTGTAACACGTAAACACATCATTACATTACATTAACCCTTAGCACACTGATGTAGGAGTTTTAATTTTTCAAAATAAACATAACCCCTAGCACTCTGGAGCATGATAATTTAAATTTTCAAATTAAATTTAAAGATAAACTGGTGTACAATTTGCAACAATTTTTGTGGACGATGCTGCTGTCTGTGACAGCACCATCTTCCACAAAATTTGTTGAAAAACGTACACCAGTTTATCTTA
This sequence comes from Chaetoderma sp. LZ-2023a, assembly GCA_034401795.1. NCBI lineage: Eukaryota > Metazoa > Mollusca > Caudofoveata > Chaetodermatida > Chaetodermatidae > Chaetoderma > Chaetoderma sp. LZ-2023a. The sequence goes on along the minus strand of CM067359.1, from coordinate 71,293,830 downwards.
TAAATTTAATTTGAAATTTAAAAATTTCGACATCAGTGTGCTAAGGGTTAAAGATAAACTGGTGTACATTTTTCAACAAATTTGGTGGATGATAGAGCTGTTGCAGACAGCAACATCGTCCACCAAAATTGTTGAAAAATGTACACCAGTTTATCAATTTTAATTTGAGCATATTTTTAAAGACAGAAGTTAACAAGGTTGATAGACTTAGACAATGATGACTTTTGCATACCTTCATAGATTTTGTGCATCTAATTAGGGCTAATTCGTTAGATTTATGCATTGCATCATTTCTGTCCTATTGCTACTCACTGTATCTGTGATGCAATTGTGAACAAAATTGAAAAATCGTTGCTAATATGACGTAATATATAAATTTTGAACTCTATATATTATTAGTTCAAACAGTGATAATTAAAGAATAGACATCCCATCATTCGTAACATAATAAACATATTGAATATTTTGAAAGCAATTTCACTGAAAACCGTTGCTGACTTAGGCAGCAACGGCTTCCAGTGAAATTGCTTTCAAAATATTCAATATGTTATGAATGATGGGATGCATATTCTTTAATTATTCACAATTAAGTGATTAACCAGAACACTCGATATATTGACTATTGAGATACCGCAATTTTTTTATAATAACGATATCGATATTCTCTCAAGCAATATCGCGCAAACCTAACTGAGTCACAGATAGATGTGTCTGTCATCACTTTTCACTTTCAGTTTTCAATAATGCTGCAATTGTACTTCACTAGTCTAGTCAACAATCATCATTCAACTGAAACCGGAAGTCATTTTCTTTGTCACAGTTTAGGGACCGAAAAAGAAATACTAGTTTAGCCGCTTTTAAAGTTCCAAGTTTGTTTCTCAACTTACTCTGCACGAGCCCATAGCTGGAGAACACGCGCTCGACACCAGCTGACGCCGCCACAGCTGACATCAGACGCTGAGTGAATTCAAATGCTTCCAGCAGATCATCCTCGAAGTCACGTCTGTGCGACTTCCACCAATGAAGAGAGGTTACTCCATTAACAACTTCGTCGTTAAATTTAAGAATGTGAAATGGTGGTGCCATGGCCTCGAATTTGATTACCAAAGTCATCAAACCAGGGATTTCGGATGCTACGGTGAGTGCAGTTTCACGTTCTTGCTGAGTCAAGTTTCGACCACGGTATTTAGGGTGGAGTAGATTGGCCAGCATGTGGTGAGGTGTCACAGCTTGTTGATAACGCTTATCGGCCGCACGCTTTGTTGAATTATTAGTGTCATTATGCAGGGCCGTTTTTACATCTTTCCATAATTCAACTGCTTCTGCTATTGTGCAATTGTCCGATTGAGCTTTATCGAGAGCGCAAGCTACTGGTTTCAAACAAAGTCGGTATTCATCTGCAGAACGTTTGATTACTACATTACGAACTTTATTGGCAATGGCAACATCTATGCGGTCAGTATGTCCATCACAGATTGTCACAAGTGTCGGCCATGCCTCACAATACGAGTTTAAACAATCGTACATTGTGTTCCACCTTGTATCTGCTGGCATCACTAACTTTCTGCACGATGATTGGCGTATTTGGGCACTAGCAAAGTGGTTATTTCGGAAATACTTCACAACTTGTGTGACATGCTCCTTAACATTACCCATTTCTAAGTCCTTTGAAGTCAGATTTAGAAGATGAGGCGTGCATCCATACGCAATCATGTTGAAACCCAGTCGTTCTTTCAAGAACTCTCGCATCTTTGCTACATTAGCAGCATTGTCTGTGACGATACTACATATAATGCACCCAAAATCATTGTGCGTGTTTTCAATTGTCTGCTTCGCAATGTCATAAAGATATTCCGCTGTGTGAGGATGTCCAGAGGTGTCCGTAGTATCCACTAAGTAAATATCACCTAAGCAGGTCGTCACTGTAGCACATACGATAGGCTCGTTATGAATATTGCTCCAACCGTCTAATGCTAGACAGACAAGTTCACCTTCCAAATTTTTTCTCGCCTTCTCCCGCTCTTCTGTGTAGATAACATCCAAATATTTCCCCCCTATGTCCTTTCTGGATGGTGGTTGATAGCCTGGTCGTAAATCTTTTACAAGGTTTATAAAATGTCTATTTTCTACTAAGCGAAATGGGGAGTTCGTAGCATACACCATCCTAGCTACATCACGATCTAATTCACCACGTTTTTCTGCTGAAGTTCTGATGACATAATTCTGTAGACCATAATTCAGCTTGGGTATCTTAGCGGCCAATGTACCAGCAGCTAATTGACCGTGCACTGGGCGCTTCACTGCCGCTGAAGCAGAACTTGAAGTTGACAGAGGTTCAACTTCCATCACCACCACATCGTTTTGATCAACAACAGTTTCAACGCGCTGCTGCTGCTCAGATTGAGATGAAGTCCCCGTTTCTGTTGCGGCTACAGCTAGACCTTGAAGTGCTGGTGTTGGTGGACCTGTGCAATTGGCTGCATGTTTTTTTAACCGCTCTGGGATACCTTGGAGTTCGTGTCGGCAGACCTTGCAGACAGCCCGGACACCGGCCTTATCTGGGGTCTTCACTTTCTCATAATGAATCCATATTGGATCTTGTTTTCGGCCGGAGTTAGACATTTTGCTAATTATGGAATTGAAAATATTTCATAGCCTTTGTCACTTAAGCAGTTTTGACTGTATTTTTCAAGAATGAAAAAATGCTTTTCTATTGCATCATTTAAAAAAAATGATGCAATAGAAAAATGATGCAATAAAAAAATGATGCAATAAAAAATGATGCAATAATAATACTGTTAAAACTGCTTAAGCGAACAAAGTTTTTTTGTATTAAGAAACCAGCAAGCTTAAAATTCAGTTAAAAATAAGTCATAAAAATACCACTTTATTCAGTTCCAAAATACAGTTTAGCAATGCATCTGGACCTGTATTAAGAGACCACCTGTCTTAAGAGACCACCTTCTGCGACTCCCACAGCCAGTGTCTTAATACAGGTTTCACTGTATAAGTTTTACGTAATTTCCTGGGATGTCGCGAATAAAAATCGATTTAAATCATTGAAATCGATTTAAATCAAAAAAATCGATTGATTTGATTTTTTTGAAAAAAATCGATTTTTTTCCAACCCTGGCGGGCATTAAACACACCCATATTAGATCCTCCAGGATGTGTAACGGCTCCAGGAATCATATCGCATAGTATTCGGGGTATATTTACCAATCAATATAAATTATACTCCCTAACGAAAGCCAAACGATATGTGAAGAAAACAACAAAATGTATAACAAACTGCTGTATCACACCGTAAAACCCCAGACCACGCATCTACTCAAGAATTTTGAAACCACCGATCATTGCAAACCGATCGTGATCGCACGTAAACTTGAACATTCTAAAGTTTCCGGTACCATTTTTAGTACGCAGCACCCAGAACGAGATGCGCGAATTAATGAAAATTTTTCTTCACATAAACATCCGAGCGACCGGGTGTGACGTCACCCGCTCAGATCCTACGGAGAACGACGTCAGCCGATATTCGTGTTAGAAATACCGTAGCAAGCACCTATTTTCATATCTGCCGATCGCCTGTTGGGGTTTAAAGAAGGCGATCATCTGGCATATATCGTTGTTAGCACACGTCCCAGATTCTCTGGGGTCAGAAATTGGGACATGCGACACAGCGAAATTTAGAGACCTAAGTCTTTTAACTATGGATAATAAAGAATGATACAACCTGGTTATCATCGGCGGTATTCTCCATAGTATCCAGTTAAATCCTTCAAGAACGCACAAACTATCACTTTACAGACAAAGACTTAGATTTCTTTAACAAAAGACACTAAAATCCTCTCCCTGCAGAAAGCATGTATTGCTCTTGTTGCTATGCAAACAAGAATGAGCTCTATGGTAAACGGGTACTCGGCAGTTGGGAGCCGAGTACCCGGTTCCAAGGAGTCGGTAAAGCTTTCTAAGTCTATAGTCCTAGAGCCAGCTATCAATGCCAGCTGTATATCAGAAGTAACAGAATGGTGAGTATTGATCAAAGGAGAAATTGGAACATGCGACACAGACGAAATTTCAAAGACCTACGTCCTAACTATGGAATAACATGGAAATATACGACCTGGTTATCATCGGCAGCATCCATGGTAAACCAAATATCCTTTAGAGAGCGCACAAGCTATCACAATTTAACACAGAAAAGACTTAAAACAATCTCGACTTCCAACCGCAAAAAAGCACGTGTCTCTTGTTGCTATGCAAACAAGAATGAGCTTCATGGCAAATGGGTACTCTGCAGTTGGGAGCCGAGTACCCGGTTCCAGGAGTCGGTAAAGCTTTCTAAGTCTATAGTCCTAGGGCCCAGCTATCAGGGCTAGCTGTATCAGAAGTAATAGAATGGTGAGTAGTGATCGAAGGAGAAATATACAGATCGCCGGTAAAACAATTTTAATAACATTTATAACATTACAATATTTCACAACAATATAACGATGTTGAACATGCTGCCGAAAATGTAATAATGTTTTTATGCACCATATTTGCGTCTCGGTAGGCTGCCGAAAACCAATTAATATTTGCTGCTCCCGAAATTGCATGGCTGCCGAAACCGCCTGAGACCAATTCGAGACTTAGAGTACAAACAATTTTTTGCTATCAGGGTTCATATACCTTCAGCACAATTAAATTCCATACCGTTTCCAGACTTTTTCCAGACTCAATTTCAAATTTTCGAGTCCTCATTTTGGGACTTTCAATCAGACAAAAAACAAACAGTTACTAAGTTCATCATATATAAACTTTATAAAACAAGAATATCAAAACACAGCGTGCGCAATTTTGCCTGTGGAACTCAAGCAACCGCAGTAGTGGAAGACCCGAGGACAATAACAAACTGCATATATAAATAATTGTTACAAGAATGTCAAAGCACAGCGCGCGCACACACAGATATGAATTTCATTACAGCAGCACATTTTTTGTTGAATATTTTGAGAATAATTTGACTGGAAACTGTTTCTGCACCAATAGTTTCCAGTCAAATTATTTTCAAAATATTCAACAGCTATCCTATCAAAACACACTATTAAAAGACCATATGAGTTATCTTAATCTAATATAGCCAGAAATATCAACATACACACGCAGTGTGTCACACATACACAGGATTTCTCATTATAAAGGGACTTTTTGAGGGTATATATCCCCAAAATCTAGATTGGGAACAGTATATTGTCTATGAGTGAGAGCCACTCATAGACAATATACTGGGAACCGTATATTGTCTATAGAGATGGCTCCGTGTTTTTCAGGATGCAAACCAGATATGAATTTCATTACTGCAGCACATTTTTTGTTGAATATTTTCAAAATATTCAACAGCTATCATGCAAAGTTGAGCTTGAGACACCCACATTTATTTGTTGAGGGCCACCCCCACCCCACCATCTTTAGATAACAAGTTAAATCCCTGCACATATACAGTTTATACACATACACCAAGTTAATTTTAATTTACCATAGCTGATCATATCGCCATAGCAACAGGAGGATTCCTCATTATTTTCGCTTGATAATGCGGCAACATAAGAGGCCTCGCGATACGAAAGAGCTGTCGGACAGTCAATAATATTTTACCATGACTCAGCGCAAAGTTGGGATCATCTAACATTGGGCGATATAAAATTGCCACGCTTCTAAATGATCGCCATAGCAACAGGAATTCATTATTTTCACTCGATGACGAGCCAACACAAGAGGCCTCACGATACGAGGGCAAAGTTGGACTCATCTAACGTTTGGCGATATAAAATTGCTACGCTTCTAAATGATTCTGGTACTATCAATGTGAAAATGTAAAATATTGTTACCTTGAACCAAAGAAATCCGTAACTTTCGGCACTGGCTTTAGACGAACTTCTGTCAGTGTCTCATGTTTTTTCCCCGGCATGTGGCTAACAAGAGCCGCTTCGCCCATATTCCCGATGTCAAACGACTTATTACAAGCACTACATTTGGCACGCGAGTTTGATGTGTTGTCCGGCAAAATCCAATCCTTATATTTATCATTAGTTTCCCGAACACTAGCATATGTGCACTTTCCCATCTTTAATTTATCACAAAAAACGGCAATCTCGCAAATTATTTCATTGTTTCGGCTTCTAACACTCTGTACTATTTGACAGACTGCCGATTCACTCATTTTTATTGCGTTGTACTTGAACATGTTCAGAACCCGCATTGCTCAACAACCACAAGATATTCACAGTAATAGGCTGTTTTCTATTGCAAGATGAGACCGGGACCCAATCGAATTAGATTCTGGCAAGATTGGCGGAAACCCAAGATTTCGTTCGTAAACAAACAGATTGCGGTCGGAAAAATTAGGATTGCTGATATTTTAATTTTCCATACATTTTCCACACCAGTTGGCCCAAAGTCGGAATTTCCATACTTTTTCCAGCCCTGGAAAAGGCTTTCCTAATTTTCCATACTTTTTCCAGACTTCCATACATGCGTACGAACCCTGTGCTATGGGCTATGGGCGTTGCAGGGGTCCAACGAATCACCCATAACGACCCATAACAACCCATAACGACTTCACGACCCATAACGACTCATTTTATGAATACACTTTCTTTAGATCTGTCACCAGACTTTTGTAGATCGTTCAGAGAAAGTGAACACGTGGGAGAATGTGGACTCTAGAATGCAGATCGCTAGTCTTTTTCAGGGACATGATACATATACCGGTAGCCTACAGTTGTCATTGCATGTGTTTGCGGTCTCTGAATGCTCTTGTTATAGTTGGGAAACTATGTCAATATGTGCGTGTGTGTATGCATAATGCGTGCGTGCGTATGTGCATTATTGATACATTACTGTCTGTCTATGACGTCTCAGCATAACTATGATGATACATGCGTGGATATAAATAAACAAGGAAGAATTTTAATGGATATTCATATTTTAATGAATAACAAATCAATAAAACCAGCAAAATACAAATTAAGTTGTAAATTATAGCACAATGACAAGTAGTACATCTAGAGCAAAATAGTGAATATAAAGTGTATTATAGCATGAGTTTAGCACAATTATATTATAATTAAGTGAGAGAGAGGGAGAGGGAGGGTCGGGGGGGGGGGGGGGGGAGAGGGAGATGAAGCCGGAGAGGTAGAGACCACGCACGTACATACACATGCAAGCAGTTTAAACTATAAATTAATACTCAATACTCAATCAAAACGGCTTCTGTCATGGTCTTGAGAAATGTAACCCTTATGTCAACAGCGCCTCAAAGCGCCCAGGTTGCAGCTCATATCAATTAACCAGTTAATTGCCAAGATTTTTCAATAAAATCATATTGTTTGCAGGCCAAGGAAATACTGTTTTTTGTAAATTCACCACTGAATATTACAAACTCGTTTTCTGGCCTCAAGACAACCACAGAGCACGTGTTTGACCAGGTTGACGCCCAAAGGGGAAATTGTTACGAAAGTTCGAGTTTTTTATTAGCCAGCATCCATTTGCAGGCCAAGAGAATAGTATTTTTGAAAATTTACACTGGAATGGCTGGTTCGGTTACATTTGGGACATTCTTAAGACCATTGTAGTGGGAATTTCAAATTCAACATTAGTTGCTTTAATATAATTACTTGTAACTGTTTTTGCACTTAGGAACTTAAGGAAGTGTTTATCTTTTTCTTCCTTAGTTTTGGATGACCATACAGCACTTGGTACAAGAAATCGCTTATATATGCTGCTGTCAGCATATAATTGCCTGTGCCATGCAAAGCTCGCCTTAGATCATTCATATGTAGCTGTATAATGTCTGCAATTTTGTCTACTAATACAGGTAGTTTCTGTGGTTTCCACCCTGTCGCTAATTTCAGGATGTTGTTTAGGGACTCGGAATTATTATTGGTCCACAGATCGTTACCATCAGTGCCAGCCTGCATTGGTACACACACACATTGTCCCATATAAGGCCTCTGAGTCGCTTCTTGAAATAACTTTCAAATGCAGGATATTTGTCAAAATATGTAGCTATATTATGAATGCGCTCATCAAAGATGCACGAATCATTGCTCTTGGCAACACCATGCTGTCCAAATAATAACTCAGTGATGGTACGCCTATCTTTGGTAGAGCAACCAACCTTGTCCATTAGATAACGTTTAACATTATCTTTCAAGTGTTTAGTGCATAAAAAATGCTTAGCATTTGGAAAGCAGCTGTGTATGGCTTTGGTAAGTGATTTTTCTTCATCACTTCCTAGTCGAATGCCCAGCAAATCAAGATCAGTACCGAGAACAGCCTTAACATGTGAAAGAAATAAATGATATGATTCATAAATGCTATCCCAGTGTAGAAAGATTGGACCTAACATAATAGGTGACTGTCCTGACTCTCTTGAAACAACTGTCTTACTTTTGTACACAGTCGTGGTAACGAAACAGGCTCCCAAATTAAATGTCCTGTCTATACCAATTACGCTAGCATTGTTACCTATAACATTTCTTTTCATGTCTTGAAGCTGCTCAGTTGAATACATTATAACACTTGGAGGTTTACCTTTGGTACATATAACTAGTTGTACATATGGATGCGTATTAACTTTGCCAGTTACTTGTAATACTTCGTCGGCAGGGTTTTGTCGATGCGCGTAATTGTCATTCTTTTTAGATTCGCGATATTTTTTGTCCCTAATTTGCCGAAATGTTTTTGGTGCGTCAATTGAATCATTTTTGGCCATTTCGTGATATACTGTCATGGGTGGTTTGCTGATTGCTTCCTTACCTGCACATTCTAAGATGGCAGGATGGGTACGCTCGTATGGGGCATCCTTCTTTGAATTACCGTGCGGTCTATGGCATGTTATTATGCCACAGTATTCAACGATCGCAAAATTCTTTTTGTCGTCATATTGATCTGGAAGCTGTTCAAAAATGGTTACACGTTTCTTATAATTGTTATCACCTTTCAACTTGGTATAATACCGATGCATCTTTATTATGCCTGAGGATGCTGGCTGAGGATCTATTGGTAACCATGTTGTTTTACTGTCAACCCTGTGTTGTGTACATTAAACACCATTTTTCAGCACAACTAGCTTCAATTGCCCGTTGGCTAGAACAAAGTGAGAATTGTCCGTTGTACCTTTTGCCCCATCCCACACACCACAATCATCCGCAAAGTCACGCTTATCACCTTTCTGTCTCTTATCAATGTTGTTACTGTTGCCCACAACTACAAACACGTTTTCTTTCTTTCCTCTGGGTATTACAGGTTCTGAACAATTCGTTTCACAAAATCTCAATGGGACGAAGTGGCTGGGTCTCCATGCATTCACTTTTGGCAGAACTGAGGAACACGACGTCCACATTATTGACAATTCTTCATTTCCGTCTAGTGGCTCACGGGCGCCGAAGGTGACGTTTAAGATACCAATGTTCTTGTCATTCTGACCATTTACTGCTGGATATATGGATCTAATATCCCGATGTACGACTGACGTGGCTGCCATCATGGTCCAGGCAGATGAATACCGACCATCCGTACAACAGTCAATAGCAGCGACAGAATAGTTCGGCGAAACCAGGCGTACAGCCGAATTCTCCCATTTCTCACGGTAATGTTGTTCAAACGCGACCATTTCCATTGCTGTTCAGATTCTCAGTTCAAGGGATGATGCTTCGTCGCCAGATACCAACATAGAGATTGCATTAAACAGACAATTCCCATCCGCTGTTACACGGATGGGCTGCACGTAACAGGCTTGTCCTACTTTGAGAAGAATACATTTACTTGGAACATCCAATTCAAAATCACCAGTGAACTGCATTAATGACTTAAATTCACGAGACGAGCGAAGTAGAATTTGTTCAAGTACTACTGCTGATTGCAGAATGCGGTAGCTCTTAGTTGCTGCCGTTGTGAGTCTATCATGTGCCACCTTATAGTCAAATTTACCATCTGTGTGGGTGCATTTGATGCAGAGATAGTCATTCTTAATCTTACTGAGTGTCGTTGCCTCTCCTATGCTTAAATTTTCACATTTATAATGTACCCAACGACCACAACAACCACAACAAATGGAATTAGTTACACAGTTTACTTTGCAAACGATACACGGATAGGTTGGTGTGGGTGTGAACGGCGTGGGTGGAATACCCATTCGTCTTCTTCGTCCGGTCTGCAATAAAAAGTATTAACAAATTATAATCAACAGAATTTTAGTTAAAACCTAACTAATATTATGGAAAAGAACATGAAATTTAATTAGTTCACTTAACCCTTTAGTGACTACATTTTCCCCCAAAAATCTAACTATTTGCTTATCCGATGTCCATTTTCAGGCGAAGTGAAGACTATTTGTGAAAATTCACCACTGGAATAACTGGCTTAGTGGTGCATTTTCGCTCGAATGTTAAGCGGAATTATACGTAGACTTATCTCCCTTTTTACCGGGCAATCGAACTGGTCTTGTTCATAGATGTGCATATGCGTAGGGTGCTGATGGCCGTTCTTCCGGCATTTCTGGTATAAGTGCTTTTAGGTCATGGCCGTATTTCCAGCATTTCGGGTTCTAAGGGTTAACAATGAGATTATTAAATTAAAATTAAAAACTGAGAATATTTTGATTACATCATCACTACGATATTCGAGGTCCGTGTGGATCATAAGAATGTTAATAATACATTATTATATAATAGGGTAAATATGGGGTATACCGAGCACATGGGTTTATTTCGCGCAGTTCTTTTCAAGAGATCTGTGAAACACGCTATCATAGACTATGCCACACATGAACTGCTGGCGTATGCCTAATACATTGTAGACTAAATCGGACGTTTTGATCTTTTTTACGTTATTATGATTGTGACGTCAGCTAATGTGTTTAGCTATGGCGTCAGAGATTTACTCTATCTAGGTTCCACCCACACCTCGCTCGTGTTAGGATCGATCGACCTCTGAACACTATGACCATCAATTTCGAGAAAACTACACAGGTAAGCTGTTGAATATTTTGAAACTAATCTGACAGAGCGCTGTTGCTGCCTGAGGCAGTAAGAGCGCACAGTCAAACCAGTTTCAAAATATCCAACAACATACATGTACGTGCGCGATATTACCATGTGTGCGAATCAAAACTGATCTGGGCGATATAAGCTCAAATTCTGCAATTTTACTATGAATAATAATAATAATAATAATAATACTTACATATTCCATGTTAGCTAGTGAAGAAGATCAAGCAGCAATCAAGCATAGCTAAAGCTCAGAAAATTTACTAGGCCTACAATATTACGCGACTAAAACAGACCCGTATATATCACGACTATAGAACTATAACATTCTATGTCAATAAACTCATCTAACGGTATTTAGTCATTATCACGAAAATTGTTGGTCGCAGGTGAACTTTGAAGCAACTTTGAAAAAAGATTTTAAAACATTTAATCAACTTTGAATCAAGAATGATTTTAGTTAAAATTATTAGGGTATATATAGGCCTATATTAGTTTGAGTATATTTTGTGGCTTCTATATAATTAGTAATGCTAAACAATATCAATCTGGATGTGTGAAAAAACATTGTATTAATATCAATTGAAGGTTGATGCAACTGAGTGACGATCGGCGGATCAGTGATTAATGGGTACAATACCTGATTTCACTTTTGGTTAATTAAGTTTTCCAAGGTGCGAAAACGGCCGGCCACATAAATGATTTCAATACAAACATGTGGAACACTGAAGGCTTGATTCATTTGCCGACAGATCAATGGTCAATGGGTAGGCCTACGGCAGGTGATTTTTTAAGGTGCGAAAACAGATAGTCACATAAAGGATTTCAATACAAATGTGTGAGCACACGTGTTAGGCAATCATGACGGAATGATTTTATTGGAGTTAATCCCTTTTAACAATTGTAATTCACACCGGTAAGTGCAATTCCAAACAATAATAGGCCCCTATTATAAAATCATATTCCTATCCGCTGACAAATACTTTATAGAATCACGCAATAGTAGATTCATTGGAACTGATGTCAAGGTGAAGATCCGAAGAAAAATATCCGAATAACATTAAATTAATTAATTAATTTATTAATGAAGTTAGCACCCTTTCTGCACGCGTAACAGTTTAATGGCCAAGCTGGTCAAAACGGCGCCGCCTTAGGGAATGCCCATTTGCAGGACAAGAAAAGACTGCTTTTGAACATTTACCACTGGAATGACTGCCTCGATAATCAAGCCGTTTGTGCGCGTCTGTGTGTTCGCATGTACGTATATATGTATGTGCGGTCGGGCGTGCGAGTGTAAATGGGTGCGTGCATGAGTTCATACATATGTGTGTGCATTAGTCTTGGTGTTTGTTTGCGTACCACCCACATCCCCCACCCTGTGCCCCCGGCAGTTGACCTTCTGCAGCCGATCCCGAGGACAGCTATGGTAATTAATTATAATCAGATATAGGCTTAACGGGAACATTGAAAAATAAGATTTATACTTTTCAATCATGATCGGGAAGTGTTCAACCATATAATTTTCAGGGGGGGGGGGGGGGGGGATAAAATGTACACGGGTCTATGATTGTGGTGATTCATTGATTGTTTTGTCATGGCTGTGTGTGTGTGGGTGACGTTTATAAATATTTACATATACTACACAAAAATGCATGACGTCACCATGTGTGTACCTATTAACGAATCTGTAGTTCTAAGTAAGTTTTCATATGTCGTTATGGGTTGTTATGGGTCGTTTTGGGTGATTCGTTGGACCGCTCTTTAGCATGTACTAATGTAGTAAGTTTGCCCCAACTCTAATGGCGGTCGATCTCAAGATGCCAGGCTGTGCGAGACTATGAATTGAAAGTATGTAAATTGGTATCCAAGAAGCTAATAAATAATATTGAATCTTGAATCTACTGCCGTACGGGACCTTACACTTGCCACGAAAATATATTGATTTCCCACGAAATTATATTGTTTACCGTCGGTATAGCTGGCCTATAGTAAAAATGCCTTACCAGATATAAAAGAAATCCAAAGAATAAAGACTGTCGATAAAAGGATGACAGTACGCGACATTTTAAAAACGATATTTTGTTCCTTGCATGGCTCCGGCTGTCATAATTGAAAATTAGAAAACATTTTTTGTTACATCACCACAGCCATAAAGAATAACTACTTGTGTATTACTACGCGTCTAAAATAGTGCCGCAGAATAATAACATTAAAAATGGAAATTGTTATTAATTCTGTACATTTAGAATTTAATGTACTGTGGCAATGTGTAGTGTATTCCATCCAAGTTATAGCGCGATCGCGTGAATGCTAAAATGGCTAGAATGTGAGCCCCACATCCTCCACACCCAGTTGAACTAGTAGTAATCTCATCATCATCAACATCATCATCTGTAACAGCCTCGATGGGCTAACCCCTACTCCAGCAGGGTAAGTAGTGACAAATAAAGGTTGTATTTCAATGTCTATTTTAAAAATATACGAATACACGAATAGAAAGTTATCCGTCCGGCGACGGAAGTAGTAAAGTTGAAGGTTGCCCATTAACAGAGAGGGCTGTATATACTATTAGGCAGTTACATAACTTGGCACATGGTGTGGGATGCGTCGCATAGCTCTTGCGGCGCACCTAGATAAGTTCCACCAGACTGTGGTCAAAAGGTTAATTAAACACACACGACATGCAGTGTGGAGACTGAAGTCCACTTTTCAGCGTGGTTAGCAGATCTGACGAGTCATCCACCATGAATCACCGTAAGCTCTACATTCCGTAGAATCACATCCTGGGCCCGCATGGCCCGCTCTCGGAAAAGCTCCATTAGGAAAGTCCGGATGCGGAAGGTATAACTTTAAATTTAGTTTATTTACCCCCCCCCCCCCCCCCGGATGATGTGGTGTCCAAAAACTGGTGGAAGCCGAGGACATCCTACCACCGCGGATGTGCTGGGATCCGTAAGACACTGGTTGATGTGAGAATCACGTACTTGTAGGTCAGCAGTTACATCCGTCCTCCTGATGGTCCAGAGGTCCTGTGCGTGCCGTCTTCCACACTGGCGATGCTCCTGATTCTCGATTTTTCACCTCTTTTATACTACTCGTGACATCAGAGGCAGATATGCCTCAGCCAATCAGCGGCCGAGCGTGCAGCTAGATCAGTGACGTATTTACCATGTTCTAGAACATTCTAGATCTATTTATGCATACACCAGATTACGACGTCAAAAGCAATATTTTGAAGATAATTATATTTTGGTCATGATCGGTACCAAGAACAATATATGAGATCGGAATAATTAAAGTTTTTTATGAGTACCAACTCGGTACACTATATCCATGCACTCGTTTCCAATTCTGTGATGTGTTGTCAACTAAGCTTAACGGTGTGGGGTACATCAGTTAGCTCTTAAGACGTACCGGGCAAAGTTTACTTGCTGCGGTCAAAACTTTTTAATAAACCAGCATGACATCAGTGCGGGGGTGGTTGAATAACCACTTTTTGGCATGGCCGGCAGATCCGGCGAGTCATCCACCAAAGCACATCGCTGCCTCTACATCTGTAGAATCACATATTCAGGCCGGGAAAGGCCTCACCGCAAGTTTGGGTCCCGAGTTTGTTTTTTATGTATTCGTGAACAACATTCAAAAGTTCCAAAAATGCTCCCTCACAATCTGGAGATACAAAATTGCTTTAGTGCGGTTGGTTGGATTGCTGCAGTAGCTACGGAAGAGAAACCTTCGAGACCGAAGTCATCTGCTTAATGCCTGTCTTGCTGGTAGTAGCCGAATACAGATCCAACCTATTCGGCCCCTGGCCGAGGATGCGCTCGAGTTCTGGATTTCGTCTCCTTTTATAGTACTACTGACGTCATAGGCGCAGGCTTCAACCAATCATCGGTCGAGCAATAGCCAATCAGCACGCAGCTAATAATAACGCAGTCGAATGTTCTAGAACATTCTAGAAGTTCTGCGTACACGTGGTTACGACGTCATAGCAATATTTTGAAGATAATCAAAAGGGGTTTTCCATGGATAACTCAGCCATTTCTTAACCGAATTTGAAATAGTTTACAGATTCGGAAAGCCCGTCGAATTCTGGTCTTGATTAATGCCAGTTTCGGCGGGAAAAAGTAATGAGAATGGATTACAATGTACCCACTCGGTACACTAAAAGCGCCATCCTATCTTGGTTGTGAAATACGCGCTCTGTCAAAAATAGTATTAAGCGCGCGCACGCTACACGCTTTAAAGAACTTAGTCGTTTTTACGACGTGCTCTCTCCCATAGGCCCATGTATGCTTATAGCTCTACCCAGGGGGGCATGTTCAGGGAACGAATCCAGGACAGGCGGTACATACCCAGCTTAGCTGGTATGGCCGGTACCTGATCAGTCGATCCGATCTACACCCCCACCCCCCCAAACGATCGCGCATTGCGGATCGACGCACGGACTAAGCTGGTACCCGACTCCAATTGCTCATAATCGCAATATTTAAAATATTACCACCGAATTACTTGCGCACCCCAGGTAAATAAAGGGGTACGCAACACGTATCTTGAATAACAATATTTGCGGCCCGTTATAGCGGGTCCGCAACGGGCAGCTCTCGCTGACCCCATAGCCGCCATGACATCTTAGACAGGAAGAAAAATACAAAAAAATAGAACATAATAATAACTCAAAAGTTAGATTATCAGGCAGCCTCAGCATGGCTGAGACTGCATGATGGGATTATGACATTATTGCACTGCAGGGTGTTGTACATTTTACGTCGCACACAACATTCTTACAACACCGGAGTCTGCAGTGCTCATTTTGTGTGGGACACAGCTGGGCAACTAAGTTGCACAGCTGTGTCGGATAACCGTAGTCATCCCAGGGACGGGATTCAATTGATCTAACATATATAATATAAAGAAAAGTATTAAAAAAAAAAAAAAATAATTAGTAATTTTCAATGAGTCGCACAACTGATGTTCTGCTGTAGCACAAACAATCACACCTCTGCTGAAAAATTTCCCCACTGAGTCTGGGTCCCGTGACTGATGGTGGTTGGTCACGGTGGATGAATTATTAATGCTGAGATGCGTTCATTATCACTGGCGCTTTCGGAAATGTCTGAAGTGATATTTGCGGGAATATGAGCGTCTATAATGTCTCTCACAGTTACTGCTGATGCTAGAATGTCTGTTTGTATGGCAGCGGTAATGCTGGTTGGTGTTGAGGCAGTTGATGCTGCGGTCTTCGTGATGGTCGTGGTGGTTGTGGTGGTTGTCGTGATGATGGCAGTGAGTCGGATTGTAGGTCGAGGCAATGATGCGGGAGCGGATGCGGCAGGTGATGATATCGTCCGAGATTTGGCGTACTTCAAGAGGCGATTTGCAGTGACATTGGGCACAGGCTGGATGTCCTGCGTGTGAGCGATACGTCTTTTTCCCCGTGTATGGTCGTTCAGGCGTAGTCCCCTTCCTGATTGCTGGATCAGAAAGACTTGGATACGGATGCTGGATGACACAGGTTGGAGTGATGCTAATAGATGTAGGCTGCGATGGTCCCGGTCCCTCATCTATGGTCAGGTTAGGAGGAGATGGCGACTGCGGGTATCTTGGAATGTCCATCTCCGTAACTACCGATATTGGCTGACTGGACTTGATTGCTTCGGACAATACGGGTGCGTGTGTAATGGTTATAGTTTTGTGGCTGGTTACGGATGCGGGTGCTGCCGGACTGGATTCTGTGGAGGATCTGTGCTTCTTGCTCCGCTTCAGGACCGGTGTGGATGTGGTGACTGGAGGTGGCATAGCACTCCCTGATGCGACTGTGGGTAGTATTTCACGTCTGGCTGCCGGTATATTAGCTAAGGTAGCCGCGGAAGGACAATGACTAACGGGATGTCTGCGGGTAGTATTCTTCGTGCGGGCCATCTTCTCGGTCGGGAGAACTTTAACTGGTAACCGAGATTCAAAACGTGTGGCTAAAGCTGCACGATCCTCGCTTTTTATCCCCCAGAATTAATGTCACTTCTAACACACGGTAATGATGATGGAGCGCATTGGTCACTCCGTAGCGGGTAGCGGTATAGAGATACTGACACGTTACACAGAAGGCTGTCTGGAGAAGATGATCCTTGTTAACATGAAGTGTGCAGTCAGAATTTCTCATGAAAGTTCTGGTACAGGGTTCTCCGCTAGCTAATAATGAGCTGCATGGGAATCTTTTCGAAACTGGTACCGATTCTTCTTCAGATGAATCCGACAATGTTAAATCTTTGAGGAGTGACATCTTTTTCCCGCATGGTAGTTGGTTGCGGGAACCTAATTAAAACCTAAAACCATATCTCTTTATTTTTAACTTTCCAGGCCAAGTATTGTAATAATGAATTTATAATAATAAAGAAACAGCAGAATTTAGTTTTCGACACGAAAGACGCCTAATGCTATTTGTTCTTCCCTGGTGTCGAGTTTTGACAGGAAGACGAAGTTTCAGAGCGCACTTCCTCCTTTTATACTATTTAGTGAGGTCATAGACGGCCGATGACCACACCTGGAAGTTTGACAGGTGATTCGGTCAGCTTTATATGGAAAGTTTTTCTTTTTCCCATTCTGATCGTCACAGGGTTAATTCCTCCCGTATAAAGGAGTACTTTTAATTATAAGAGGAATGGCTCACTAACTAAGTCTTACTTTAGTGCATTAAAAATTTTCCGATCAACATAAAAACAGGGTACTACTTATTCCTGAGGAGCATTGCCTTTTAATTAGCATAATGCGATTTTACAGATTGGATGCTTATAAACTTGCCTGTTTTAATTTTAGGCTGGAGCGCCAGATGGGGTGTGTGGGAGCCTGGTGATGTCAGCGGTAATTGCTCTGACTCACCCTCGCCACTCCTCCATCACGCCGTGGTAGTCGGGTATTTGGGCGGCTCTTTGGTTTAAAGCGTTTGATCCAATTTATTGGAAATAGCAGCAAAAGTCACGTGGCCCTTGGAAACACGTGGTTGATCGGAAACATATGTGCTGTTTACGGCGCTGGTCGAAATACTGTTGCTGAGGTGTAGTCCTTGCAGATGCGAGATATGGAAATATATATGTTATATCAAGACTCCGTTAAAAATAATGTCCCTATTTGCGCGGGTTCTTAAACATGCGTCTTATAGTTGTCTGTAAAGGTAGTTCTCAGCCCGTGTTGTTGTAGACTAGAACGCAGAGAAGAGAATTTTTGAAATTCTCCTTGTAATTATACTGTTAGATTTTTTATGCCGCTTTACCGGCCCGTGCACTAATGATTTGTAGCACGGTAGAGCAGTTGTGTTCTTAATCAAAAATATAACAGTAAAGCTGTAGGTAATTTGATGTGTGGTTTAAACAGATCTATGCAGGCGGTAGATCAAAGTTACTGATCCCGACAAGATAGCTGTGTTTTCCGAGCTGGATGGCTGCCAAGCATTCTCTTCAATGGGTAGAACTAGCTCCGTCCCTGCCTAGACCAGACATATTAATACCATTCAATAATGGTTAAATTACGGAACAACTCGGAAGTGGGTGCACACAGCGTTACAATTTACAATGCTGTCGTTTGGAGATTGTGAATACAGTCAACATGTGTGTCTCTGTTCCTGACATGTTGGTGATTTGAGTTTGATACGCGTGGCTGGTTATCTGTGGATGATACTTGTGCTGTGGTGAAGGTGACGTTTTTATGGCCGCCTGGTGGGGGAGCAAATGTTTCTCCCGTGATGCGTACTGTAGATGGCTGTAGTGTAATCCTTCTATCTTCATGATCAGTTGTCCCGTAACTAGATAAGAAGGTGTGTGCGGGAGATTTGTTGGCTGTTGTTTGTTGAGGATAATGTTGTTGTCGGGACATCCAGGCTTCTGTATGAGGCTAATGTTAAAGCGAAGTGGGCGCATTCCAGTTTTCCACGCTGGTGAATGCCGAGTCTGTTGTTATTGCAGGAGGTGGGGGTTTGCGGGAGTTGTTGCCGGTGTTAAATGTCTCTGTTATGTTGAGTATAACCGAGTATGTATGTGATGTATGCGCAATGATGAATTGACCTATCCAGCCTTGAGGGCAAGTGTTTTCTGTATGCCTTGACGTTTTGTCTGTGGTGTGATGTCCTGACTGATCACGGGGGAGTATGGTAGGCCTAATGGAGGGGGTGGCCTTTGGACAGGGGGATGTGGTCATCTCCCGTTACACGACGGTTGGTGTCCTGTCGTAGTTTTTTAGACACTGGGAACATTCAAGCCAAGATTCTGCTGAACAGGCTGCTCCCCTGGCCACCGCGGGGGTAATGTTGGTCGGTGCGGTGCGGGATGCCACCTCCTCTGTAGCAGCAGTCGCTCTCATATCTGAAGATTGATGGTCAACAGACGATGAGTGGAGTGTGAAATGGACTGGGCCGGTGATGTCCGAACTTGGTGTATAGATGAGGGACGTGAATTGGAGTGATGGCGGTGGTGGGACTATGGAAGAGGGTTCCCTTGGGAGGGGTGTGGTTTCACGATTTTGGGAAGTGGTCGGGTACACTTCGTTGTACAGTTTTGCGGTTCTAGACATGCCAAGGCTTCATCTAGCCTCTTCACTTCCATGCCATTCATCATATTGTAGATATGGGATTGTCTTCTGGGGGGTCATGACCCCGGGGACATCTTATATTTGCAGTCTACAACCCCAGTGAATTACTATATTTGAATACCAGGCGAGCTAAGGAACAGATAACACAATGAGCAGGAAAATAATAGCGCGATCTAGTGTGCATCAAGTCGATGCAAAACTGACACGAAAATGTAGCTGAAACAATAAGTGAAATTGGAATAGAATAGACTAAGACTTAGGGCAGTGAGCTGATGGAGTCCGTCGGTGGTTGAAAGATGAAAGTTATTGCTGCAGTGGCGGCATAACCTTTTATAGTATTCAGCAGAAGTTACAACCAATAGTTTTCTAAATATTCAAGCAAGAGCGTCGGTAGGGTGCTACGGACAGAGTGTACGTAGCACAGACTGAATGACTCATAGAGTGACGTAGTAACGTGGCGACGAGCGACTTACCATAGGACCGTGATAATGTGACCGAGTTTCTATATTTCTATAGAGTCAAGTTTGTGGGTGGTAATTTTGTCGAAACTGAAATCGAAACTGAATCTAAACCGAACGCAAAAGGGATACTTGTGCCGGATAATGGCTGGCGCCAGGCTGGGGCGCCAGGCAGGAGTCAACCAAGGGTTTAGATATGACAAACGGACGTAGTTAGTTACATGGTGTCCTGTAGGCTAAGAGAAATGGTAACTTGAGTGCCGATAACTCTAGCATTCTACAAGTGGTCGATTGTATAGCATTCTACAAGGGCCGACTGTCGCCTACACAAATCGGAAATTACTATCAAAAAGATATGAGTCAAGAGGCGTGCCGGTCCACCAGCAAGCCTTGGTATGAACAAGCATCCGTCATTCTAGACAGGTCGTTGTCCGGATGAAGAAGCCATCCGGAATTCTAAAATGGGAGAACGAAAACTAAGATAGTATATAAAGGGGACTTTAACTTTAATCGGGATTCCGAGTCCGAACAACAGTGCGTTGAAGTAAACCTAGCCTCGAATCCATATAGTTCTGTGGAACTGATTTTTGTCGAAATTCAAATAAGTTCTTGATGAATGGTTTTAAGTAGCCAAGAACAGTATTCGGAGAAATTGTTTAGCTAGTCGCGAAACGTAACATTATTTAAGTAAAGAACCAGTAATCGTATTTCTAATTAACTACATAGAATACTGAATCAAATAAATAAGTTTGTTTTTATAAATTCTGTTGTGACAGTATAAGTCACTTTCACGTAAAAGTACATAGTTAGAATTAGGAGAATAAAGCTATCACCTTGATACTTTACCTCAAGGCACGAGTTTGTGTTTTAAATAGTGTTTACTCTGGCACCTACGGGAAACCACCGTAGCTTACCGACATCTTCTGTAATCATATCAGGCCCAGATTACCAAGTACAAATATCGTCATAATCATCTTCTGACGAGGCGAGCTGGTAATCACGCTACTTCCTCTTTGGAAAGATCGGTTGTCGCAGCAACCGCAACATCATAGTCTTGCCGGAGATAGTAGCGAAAAACAGAATCGAAAGATATAGAATCCGAAATCTTCAATATGTTCCACCCCACGGGAAGCATGGCTTGGGTCAGCCTCAGCTTCCGCTTGTGGTAACTCTATGATGGGGGGGGGGGGGCATAGCATGAAGTGGGTGGGAATGGGAAAGATCGGGGGAACAGCTTTTCCATCCGGTCCCTTGGACAAAACAAACACACAAGTTCTTCAGATACGGCTTCCCAGATCGAGTAGAGGAGTAAGAGGGCGAGTGCGTATCTCGTCATCGTCGTCAGCGTTAGCCTCTTGTTCACCCGCATTCTGGCTTGGTAGAAGTTGGGTTGAACTGGCACCGCAGTGCTCTGTGCTAATCGTGGGAATATTATTTTCCATAGAAATATCTGTCTAGGTACCGGTGTCACGAGAAACGCCCATCCCGAGCTCTGGTGCTGGGTCATCACTGACACACAGTTTAAGTCGATCGAAGTGGATAACTGAGGTCAGGCCATCCGAAGCACGGATATGGTAGGTCATGTCCGACGTCTTACCTACTACCACATAGGGGCCTTTCCACTGGTAACTCAGTTTACTTGGCACGTTTGCAGACCATCGTGAATCGTGTACCCAGACCATCCTTCCTCCTTCATATGGATCTCCATGTACTCTCCGGTCGTGCCATGTCTTTTGCCGCCGGTGTTAGTGGATAGAGTTTCTCTCACTAACTCATGGGCTTGTTCTATCCGCTGCCATAAGAGTTCAACATAGAGAGATGGTGATTTTTTCTCCTGGTATCTGGGGCATTGCCAGATACAGGGGCCAGGCTAATTCACGTCCTAACATTAACCGAGCAGGGGTGTAACCAATGCTGGAATGTACGGAAGTGCGGTAAGCCATGAGTACATATGGGAGCCATAGATCCCAATCTCTACAATCAAGGTGTGTTTTTTTTGTAAGCATCTCTGCAAGAGTTCCATTGAATCTCTCTACCATCCCATCACTGCGGGGATGGTATGGAGTCGTCTTTGTTTTGACGATATGAAACAATTTGCAGAGCTTTGATATGAGCCGGCTCTCAAAATTACTTCCTTGATCGGCATGCAACTCATAAGGCATACCAAACCGGCAGAACACATTGCTTGCCAAGACCTCCACTACGGTGGATGCCTCTTGGTCCGGCAAAGCAAATGCGTCCACCCACTTCGTGAAATAGTCTTGCAATACGAGGATGTATTTATTTCCATCATCCGTCGTATTCAAGGGTCCGAGCAGGTCGATAGCCACTCACTCCCACGGTGCACCAACAATCTTAATTTGGCAGGGTGCGATGTGGTGCTGGCCAACAGTGCGTCTTTGGCATAGGATACATTTGGCAACCCATGCCTTGACACAATCGCGAATCCCGATCCAGTGGAATCTCGATTTGATACGGGTAATTGTTCTTTCCATGGCCAGATGCCCCGCGTTATCATGTAGTTGTTTCAAGATAAGGTTACGATAACTTTCCGGTACTACCAGACAGTTATTAATGTAAAGAACGTTATTTATCAGTTGACATTCTTCGAACCGTTGGTAATAATATTTTGCCGTGGTGGATAGTGGTGTTACCGATTCCTTGGGAGAATGTACCCCCTCCTTGATCCACGCATATATATTTTGTGTCTGCACTTCTGTTGTTTGGTCGTGTGCGATTTTCTCCAGATTCCACTCTGTGCACCTCAATTCGGGGAACTCCGGAGATGGCTGTGTTGATGGTGTCATGGTGGCGGCCTCTTTGTGTTCAGCCTCCGCATCAACTCTACTGAGGGCGTCGGCATTACCGTGCAATTTGCCGGGATGGTGAACAACATTGAAATTATAGGCCTGCAGGGATTCCTGCCATCTCGCTACCTGGCCTTCCAGATTTTTTACCTCCTGAGCCAGCGTAGTGAGGCATCTGTATGGAGTGTAAAGGGGTGCCCGTACAGAAAGTACTTGACGAAATGTATCGCCGCTAGTAGTTCTCGCTTGGTGGTTGCATATTTTCTCTCCGTTTTATTCAGAGTATGCGAACCATAACCCAATACCTGCTCTGTTCCGTGTTCTGTGACCTGAGATAGAACCGCGCCAATAGCGTAAGCCTACTGCACTACTAAATAGAGGTCAGTGTTTAAGATGAAATCGAGGTTTGGATTAGGATGAGCAGGAATCAGGGCGGTCATCAAGAGTTCCTTCAGTGCCCTGAAGGAACCTTCACACTCACTCGTCCACTCGAATGGTCGATATTTCTCGGTGATCTTGTAGAGGGGTGGAGCAATCTCACTGAAATGATGGATATAACGGCGATAGTACTGGAATAAGCCAAGAAAACACTGCGTCTCTGTGACTGAAGAGGGCGTGGGCCACTCCGCTGCTGCCTTAGTTTTTTACGGCTGAGTAGCCACTCCCACACCAGATATGACATGTCCCAGGAACTTAACGCTCTATCTAAAGTGATGACATTTATTGGGTTTGAGTTTCAAATTGGCCGTGCGCAAACGTGAGAGCACGATGTCCAAATTGATAAGGGTTTGCTCAAACGTGGGTCCGAAGACTATTACGTCATCAATGTAACAGAGACAGATTTCCCATTGCAGGGTGGTTAATACCTGCTCAATGAGGCATTCGAAAGTTCCGGGAGCATTGCACAAGCCATCGGGCATCTTGCGGAACTGGAAAAGACCGTCCCTACAAACGAATGCAGTCTTTTCCATGTCAGCTTCATCCATGGCCACTTGCCAGTAACCGCTAGCTAAGTCAAGGGTACAAAACCAGTTGCCTCCGGACAAAGAATCCAAGGCCTGATCTATCCGAGGTAATGGATAAGTGTCCTTGATGCTAAGATCATTACGGCAGCAGTAGTCAATACAAAACCACACGGTTCCGTCCTTTTTGCTGGCTAGTACTATTGGACTAGCCCATGGAGATGCTGAGGGTTCGATAATACTGGTCCGCAACATATTGTTAACTTGTTGATGCGCTTCCGCTTCTTTATGAAAGGGAAGACATCGTACCGGTTGACGTATGGGGCGATTATTGCCTGTGTCAAAGGAGTGTCGGACAAGATGAGTTTCTCCAAGATCCATGTCTCCGGAGGAAAAACTATAGCGATATTTGCACAGTAGTTTCCTAATTTCGTGTTTCTGTGATTGCGGTAATCCAACTGTGGCACGTAGATATAAATCATGTAAATGTTCGGGTAAATCATCAGTCATATGCTGTTGTGTGTTGGTAAGTGTAGGCGATTCCAATGAGATAGTGCCCACTAAATGACTGCAGCATACTCCTGGTTCAAGAGTTATGGGGTCTACAGTGCCATTGAACACTCTAAAAGGTATATGTTCCTTATTAGTAGTGTCCACGATCATGCGGGGACGTGCGCATTGCGAGGCAATCATATAATCAGGGTCGGGTTCCAGCAAGGCGATGTGTGTGTTGCTTCCTAACTGTGGTGTGGTGGCCCACAAGATTTGCTCTTGTCCCGACTCAACTGTGGTGGTACTTGATAATATCACCATACACGTGTCATATAATGACGATGCCAGTCCAAGAGGTATTCGTCGGCCGTATATGTCGAGTTCCTGTTGTTTGCAATGTATGATGGCTTCGCTGGCACTGAGAAAATCAGAGCCAAGGAGGGCATCGTTATCAATAGAGGTGATGACAACTCGCTGTATGAATTGCATCTCCTCTATTTGGATGACTAGATTAACTACACCGGCCACGGCCACATCAGCTCTCGTAGCCATCTGCAGGTAAATGTGTGTAGGTTTAAGGGGAGGCTTTTTATGAGGTGGGATGCTCTCATATAAGCGCTTGTTGAATACTGTGATTGAAGCACCAGTGTCAACGGTGGCACTCGTGGAAACACAACTAAATAGACAGGCACACCTGTATATCACTTTGCGGTGTACCTGTGGAAGAGTTTCCAATGATGCCGCCCACGACAAAGGCGTTGGAGCGGAATCATTCTGAATATAATCGGTCTGTTTCTGAATGGCTTCTTTTAATGTGGTGGATGGCTGAGTGAGGAAGGAGCCAGTCCGCCGTCACCGCTGCTGTGAGGGCTGTGGTGAAGACGGAGCTGGGTAGCAATGATGATGGAGATGTTGCTGTTTCTGGGTCTGCGGTGTTGGTGTAGACAGCAGTGCATACGGGATGACGGATAAGCTCTACCTGCGTGAGCCATTTCTTGCAATGCTTCATTGGATGCTTTGGCGAAGCACAGAAGAAACAGTGACGCCGCCAGGGGCGTGTGTCTCCCCGTCTACGTCGGCGTTTAAGAATCCATGAGGGGGAGTGAACCGTTTCTCCCAAGTCGCTGCTGTCTGTGGATGCGGGAGATGGTGTTGTGCGGGACGGTGTTTTGCATACCACCAAGGGACACCGAGAATTCAGTGTTTTGGTGGCAGGACGTGGTGCTTGTAAAAACGTTGTTTAAGTGGAGGTGCTACAACTTACCACTGCCGTTTTACAAAGGAAAGAAGGCTTGTTATGTGTGGAGATAGGGGGGTGGGGGTGGGGTGGTGGGGGATGGCGATGCTGCATATGTGGGAGGCATCGTAGGCATCGGCATATGTGAAGCCGTGCGTTTTTGGTGTATGTGTAAAAGCTGAATTTGTTTGGTAATAGTTGGCCATCGAACGTTGTTGTCCGGGGGCCGCAGTTGAGTCGGGAAGCAAATACGGGCACTGAGGTGACTCTGCTATTGGTGCCCTTAAGAGTTTAACGGCTTCTCCGGTTGCGGTGTGTTGTGGTCAGGGGTAGGCATTATAGATGGAGGTCGGTTAGGACACCGTTCCCTCCAATGGCCTGGCTGACCGCATCCGAAACACGTGTTTGGTGGCAGTGCGGTGTTGGTGGTGTTCATTGTTCTATAGTGAGTGGTGGCGAGGTTCGTGCTGACTGTGGTTACTAAATTTGTCAATGCTGAGATCTGTTTATTGATCTCGTCCATACGTTCCTTCATGTTGCTATTATTGTTATTGTTGCACTGGTTCCCGCGCCCGGGGGCTACGTTGTAGCCTCCTCTCCAGCTACGCCCCCTTCCTCCAGGTGCTTGGTTCTGATTGGAATTCTGTGAAATTGTTCACGGTGGTGATGGTACGGTAGGTGTTGAAGATCTGGGGGAGCGTTGGTGGACGTGGTGATAGCTGCACCCTCTACCTCATTGATAGGGTGCAGTTTTCTATGCGGACTGTGGTGGCCGTTAATTGGGCCAAACTCCCGTGGTCGGCAAGAAATAGTTTTTCTTTCAGAGTGGGTTCACCGCTTAACGAATCGATGAGTGTCCAGATGGAGATGCGTTACGCCTTCTAAATTGGTGCTAGGATATGCGCGGGTGACTAGTCTCCTGATTCGACTAGCTAGCTCAGGTAGAGTTTCTCCTGCACATCGTCGGAGATTTGAAAGTTGTAAGCGGCTTGTTTCTCCGAGAGACATGTTGCCAAATTGTTCGGTTAGTGTTCATTCCAACTGGGTGTAAGTGGGTGTATAATCAGTCCCGAGATCCGCAAGAACTTGACGGGCTTTTCTGGAAAGTTTGCGGCGAGATATTCACCCATCTGCTGATCGTTCCAGTGGTTGGTTCGACTTATAATCTCAAACTGTATTTTATAATTGGTTCAGTCACTCTCCCCGCTGAATTCGGGAGGGAGAATGACTCAGACCACGGGAAGAATGAAGTGGTTGAAAGCTGGGCGGTGGTGGTATCCGGGAGACTGATGAGCATTCTGATGTTGGTCATTGTGCAGGTGGTGGTGGCGGTGGTGTTGGTGTTTCCCGTCGATGCCGATGCCGAGGAGCGAGAATGCGTGTACTTCAATCTAGTGATGCCCGCCCCATTGTAGAGCCATAAACCGGCATGGGTCTGTGGACGAGAGGTGGAATATCATGAAGATTATGTGGACGTTCTTCTCGAGGTGAGGACTGATATTCCTCATATGGTGGTGGTGCAGTCGGGAGTCGAGAGCATCATCGGCGGGAAGCCGACACAGTCAGAAAGACTGCTGGACCAGCGCAGTGCAAGATGCTGGATAACTGCTAACCGACTGTGGTACCAACACCACAGTGGTGCCTCTCGGAATTGAGATCTCCTGCACCAGTGAGCAGTCTTAAGACTTTTCTGCGATACAATTTTGGAAGCTCCCGGACGGCCATCCGGGGGAAATAAAGTAATCCTGCGGATGGGCCTTGTGGTCCCGATGTGATTCTACAGGATGTAGAGCTGATGGTGATTCTTGGTAGATAACTCGCCAAATCTTCCGATCATGCTGAAAAGTGGTATCAAACTTCTGCACTGCAATTTGCATGTGTTAATTAACTTTTAGACCACAGTCTGGTGGGACTCTGCTCAGTGCGCCACAAGAGCTATGCGACGTATCCCACACTGTGTACCCAGTTATTGTACATGTATATTTAGTCTTAACAATAGTGCTCTCTGTTAATGGGCAACTTTCAAACTGCTGTCACCGGACAGAAACTTTACAACAACTGTTTAAATAAGGTATCAGTTAATCTGACTATCTAATTGACATCCTTATCCTTACATCATTCTTCTTCACCATACTGAGAGTGAGCCGCATCAACAGTCTTCCTGCGGAAATCTTCCCTGCATTCAAGATCGTGACATCCCGCGCTACACAACTGTAGCATATCAATTTCCGTGATTTACGTAGCTCAAGTAGCTATACTATTGTGCATTTAATTATTTCCGCAAATGATCCTGATGACTAATGGGTACCTACCCAGTCTTTCTGACCACATTTTTATACTTCCTGTTTCATACTATAAATATTATCTTCATTTTCGTGTGCTCTCAACTAACAGCACCGTTATGTCCTATGACCTGTGATATATCGTTAGCACTGTATTAGTTAGTTGTGTATATGGCAAGTAGCCATCCTAATTATTATGTTTTGTTTCTATATAAAAACTCTAGGACGTAGTATGCTAGGTAATGCTAAACAGCAACATTATATCTTCATCACTATATTCCCCCAGCATCAATTTTACACTGAGGTCGCTGATCATGCTCCAATTGCTTGAGCCTGACATTTTATCGACTAAAACTGGCTATTCTGGATCGTTAGGATAGGTTTAAAGTAGTTAGGGGCAATCTCTCCGTAAGAGACATATTGTGTATGCCTCTTTTCCAGCTGTAGTGGATATGTAACACCATGCACTGGCTAGGTTGTGTAAAATTGGCCAATTAACTTAGGGCCTTTCATTAATATCGAGTTATTGTCTCTTTCTACGCTCCTCCAGCCTCACGACTTACTAATTGTCTGGACTTTCTATCGAAACGTTAGCAAGATCCGACTCTGGGAAACTATTGGGGGTTTCCGATCGGTGATAACTAAAGTGCCGATTTACACACACCTCCCCTGTATCTTCGGGTACCAGTTAGTTTAGATTCCCGCGCCAATGTGGGAAGCACTGCGAAAAGAAATTATACTGTAACACCGGCCTGCAGTGCATCTCTGGGCATTCTGGAACTTAACCCTAATGACAGGTAATATGTTAATTCTGTAGCACACGGGTGATGGATATCATAGGAATGTCGAGTTATCTGGGTCAAATATATAAATTTTGCCCCTAAAGTTATTTCAAGGTCATGACCTAGAAAGAATGGTTATGCTATGGAAGTAAATCTAGGGGTTAAAGGCTCAGCAGTCTATGATGTTTGGATGAGCAGGTCAACCCAGTTGGTAATTTGACCACTATGACCTCAAAAGCCTGGCAGTGATAAGTACCAAATTTGTTGATGACCGGATCAGAAGTTTCAAATTAACAGGAAATCGCCCAAAGTGGTGTAAATTAAATGGCCCGAATGTTTAGTATCAATGGATCAAGAATTGCAGGGATATTGCTGCTGTAGATTTTATTATATCAGGACACCAGTTCTATGAGATATAGGACGGATTTTGAATCAATGCAAAGGATTTGATGAGAGAAGTTGAGAAGATAGGAGGACAGGGTATGGATATGGCTGTAACTCAAATTAGATTATTGGGATTGAATAATGGCAAACAATGGTGATGATCTTTCCGGATTAAACTTAATGCTCACATGTCTCTGCTTTTTTACCAAACTTGATCAATAGTATTAATATACCAGTGATCAAGTTATGATCAGAATTCAGTTTTGTCTGACTTGGTCAATGTTGTGCATTGCTCAGTCACCACCAAAGCTCCTCATTAACCGACCACAATAATATCGTTGATCTATCTAATGTCCTTGAAATCACAATGAGAAAAATTACGGTTGATCAATCCAGATATACATCGAATCAAATTCTAGCAGTTAAGGTTAAACAGTTCCAATCTCTCTTTCAAAAGACAAGAGCAATTTAAACTTCTTTACCAGAAACAGAAAATCCGTCTATCTGGGAGTGATACTAATTGATGGTTAATCTACATGCGGTAGAGAAAATTCTGTAAAGGAAACTATGAAAACAAAAAAACCTTTAATCATTCATTCATTACACAGATGATAAAAAAACGTAAATGAATTGATATTGATATATTATGAATGGAGTAGTGACCTAATGCGATATTTATTATATTTTTAAAGCGCCAGTGATTTGTTATAAGCATGGATATAGACTGAATAAATTAATACGTAAATAAGCGGAAAGAAAATTCTTTTTGGAAATTTGATAATTGAAATTTTAATCAATCAGCCCTTAGTTTTCATTAATGGTCAATTTATTAAAGAGGCAATCACCAAATAGCATAGCAAACTAATAATCAATTTGAATGCATATTTTAATTCAAGGATTATGCATTACAAGATCAATGGGATTTTCATAGCGAGTTGACCGCTAGTCGGTAGGATAATAATAATGAGATTTATAGCATGGGTAATTCAAAAGACTGATGAACCACTCAACCAATCTTACGTTATGAATTGGTTGATTGGCTAGTCAGGCCTTGGAACTAGAAACTAAATGTACATGGTGTTTACTGAACGATTGTTGGTTATTTGAACTTGGACAAATGACGTAATAACAACAAAATGAAACAAATATTCAATCATTTAAAGAAATATTTCAATAATAAGTATGAAAATTTACTTATAGAATGTTTTGAAATTTGCTTACATAAGTAAAAATCTGGGCAGTCTCTGCACCACGCGAGTTGGTCGAGGTGTATATGGTAAATAATTTTGAGAAATCAGTTAGAATTTAGATACCTTGAATATGCTGAATACAGAAGTCTGGTCACGGAATGAAGGCGAACAGATGAAGATCCAATCTGTCGTCGCACAGGGAGTGAAAACACACATGAAAAAAGAACGGATGACGAAACCGGGAAGAATGTTTTGTATTCCAAAATAGAAACGATAAGGTTGAAGGCCCTAAGATGATCCGAGATATTGAATTGAGAAGCTCGAAGACACTGAGATGATTCATGTGATAACTTGTCTTAGTTACCGATACAAAAGTTTGAGGCCGAAAGATGGCGGAGAATCGAAAAAATGACAGCAATCGCTAATAAACTCTGATCATTTCAGAAGGATGAAAGTGTCGTGAAGATGACGAGATTGATGACATCACAGGTAGAAATGATTGAGTTCTACCTACCCAAACACAGTACCAGGTTCCGCTTACTTTGGGATTTGGTCTGAAGGTGCTGAGATTGATGACGTCACGGGTAGAGGATTTATACTACTTCCCAACCAAGCAAGGCACCGGGTTCCGCTTGCTTTGGGATTTGGTTTGAAGACGATTAGATTGATGACGTCACGGGTAGTTAAAATCGACTGATGGCTGATGACGATGATTACATTGAGATGATGACAAAGACGAGATGACACGGGCACACTATTACATTAACATTTGTACATGGACTCTTGAAAATAAGCGGCTCCTAGATGATGTGTGAGCCGGTTAGAGATATGTTTTGAACTGATGAGTGCGATTTTCCCACCAAAACACTGTCACGTGTTTGATGAACGATCACATGGTTTGATGTATAAATGCGCCGACGTTCATATAATGCCTAAAGATGGTGACAATCTTATCATATAAAAATTTGACAAAACCCATTGGAAAATAGAATCTCAAAAATAATAATTATACAAGAAAAGTTAATAATTAAAAAATTAAATTGACCAATATAATAAAATCTAGAGGAATTATTTTCCAATCATAATGGCGCCAATCAAGTGCAATGAATATGCCATGTTAATTTCAAGTAATATTGATGCCTGGTCTACCGTACAAACATCTACTTCAAATACACTAGATCAATAAATAGTTCACCGAGTTACATAGTGGGATGGACTTAGGCAGCTAGGACAGATTGAATAATTCTATACTCTGTGGTAATCAGTTACAACCAAAAGCCTAATTAGCATATGAATTGGGAACTACCCGATCAGATGTTTATTTCATGATCATAGGTATGGAATACATGGACAGTGGAGCGGGAATAAATGATAATACTGGATTAGCCCATCATATCAATGTTCCCTAAATTAATTAAATCATGAATAGTCTGACGTCACACATATACTGTGACGTCACACATCATATGCCCCCCAGGTAAAAATAACGACTCATCTACTGTTTTTAATGTAGTGAGTCAGTAAGGTACATAATGATAGAAATGATTGATAATTTAGGATTTAATAAACTACTTGAATATATTAATGACACACAAGTAGTTAATTGATCACTTATTTATTAGTATCAGAGGATTTTACGTATATTATTTGAATCAAAATTCTATTACATAATTTTATACTACTTACACTGAAACCAATTAACTATACATTACTAGTAAAACGTCACTATTTGTCAATGTCAATAAATAATAAAAATATTTTGTTTTACTGTATTGTATATGATACTTACCAAATTGAATATGACATTTTCTGTCCAAGGCATGGAAAATAATAACACGTTTTAATTGAAAATCATCAGGAGAAATAATAATTACTCTATGCCAATTTTGATTGAATTTCTCAGTAAAGAAAAGTTGATCTCTGTTGATATTATGCAAACTGAATAGCTGAACATATGGGTGTCATCGGGCCTGTCATTTAAAGCCATGCAGTCTTCATATGCCCAGCTGACGTAAAAACTAATCTCGCAGGGCCATCAATTGCACCTAATGTAATGATTAATGCCGAGAAAACTAGGTAAACCACACGAGATGATATATGTCCCCCCCCCCCCCCCCCGGACCTGACACGCCATGCGCCTAGGGGAAAGTGAGGTATGGCCAGAAAACTCAGAATAATGTAAACAACTGAATCAATTGTGGGTATGACCTCTAAAACGAAAACCGGTATTATATCGGGAGACACAACTATGTCTGTCAAAATATTAGAAATCAAAATTAGCTTCAAAAAGTTCTGAATAAGGCATCCGCTAAAAGATTGTCACGACCTTTGATGTGAATTATATTTAGATTGTATGGTTGGCTGGTCAAACTCCAACGATAAATTCTTTGGTTTTTGCCTGAAATCCGTTGGATGAATGTTAACGGATTGTGATCCGTAGAGCCTTCAACCGGGAATTTTGATGAACACAAATAAATGTTGAAATATTGTAACGCTACTGCCCGAGCTAAACACTCTTTCTCGATAGTAGAATAGCGTAATTCATGTTTATCAAACTTTCGCGAATAATAGCATACAGCATGGTCATAACCCTGGTCATCTGACTGCATAAGGATAGCGCCTGCACCAAGATCGCTAGCGTCGATTACAAGCTTCATTGGTTTGTTGTAATCTGGTGCAGCTAAGACTGGGTTAGAATGTAAGACTGCTCGGATCTTGTCAAAAGTGTCTTTACATTCGAGTATCCATTTAAAAGGGACATTCTTTTTCAGCAAGTTGGTTAGTGGGGCTGCGATGGTCGCAGTTTCTACAACATTTTCAATAAAATCCAGCCATGCCAAGGAAACGCATACTTTCCTTTCTTGTTGTTGGCACTGGATAATTATGAATAGCCTCCACGTTAGCTGATTTTGGCCGAACTTGGCCCTGACCAACTTCATGACCTAAATATGTCACTGTAGCTTTAGCTGTTTTGCTTTAAGGAAGATTAATGGTAAGACCAGCTTCCTTCATTCGTGAAAAGACCTCATGAATAGTCTTCACATGATCTTCCCAGTTGTTATTATAAATAGTGACGTCATCGATGTAAGAATCACAATTCTTGATTGGGGCAAAATGATCAATAAGCCTTTGGAAAGTGCTTCCAGAATTTTTAAAAACCGAACGCCATTTTTCGGTACTCCCAGAAACCGGTACTTGTAAGAATGCAGATATTGGCCTAGCACAGTCAGTCAGTGGTACGTGTCAGTACCCTTTTAATAGGTCAAACTTCGTGACATATTTTGCATTGCCAATTTTATCAATGCAATCGTCGATGCGTGGGATCCCATAGGAATCACCATGTGTGACATTATTAACCTTTCGAAAATCAGTACAGTGCTGTCTGGCTTCGGAACTAGTACACATGGACTGCTCCAAGGGCTATTACTTGGTTGAATTATGCCATTTTCATACATATAGGCAATTTCTTTTTCCATGATTTCAGTTTTTGTTGGATTAGTCCGATAAGGAGAGTGTTTAATCGGTCTAGCGTCTCCAACATCAGTGTCATGGCTAATAACAGAAGTACACCCAGGTGTATTGTTGAAAAGGCACTCAAACTCTTGAATCAGAGAAATAATTTCTTGTTTTGACCATCTTCTAGATAAGACAAGGTTTCTGGTAAGCTAGTAATGGCAGCAGTATTGTCCATTCTAGGTTCGCGTATTGTAGCTGATGTTGATGATAGATCGATTGGGTCATCAAGGTTGAAAACTTTTGAATCTACCTGCAAGATAGAAACCTCCTTATGGGGAATGATGTCATCTCGTGCGACATATGCACGAAGTAAATTGATGTGACAACACTGTCTAGCTTTTCGTTTACCAGGGGTCTTTATCCAGTAGTTTAATTCACCACCGCCACTGGCGATAATGTAAGGCCCTTCATATTTAGCCCGTAAAGGACTATTTAAAACTGTCGACAACTTTAGAACTTTGTCACCAATGTAAAATCTTCGCTCTCTAGCATCCCTATCATACCACTGTATTTGTTTAGCTTGGCTCTCTTTTAAATTCATTGCTGCAAATTGTCTTGTTTTGCTTAGACGTGTGTGCACGTCTGAAACATAATCAATAAGATTATGATCAGATGGGGGGGGGGGGGGGGTTAACAATTGTTCTTTCAATACAGTGAGTGGACTGCGGACTGTATGTCCGAAGACAAGCTTATTTGGTGAATATCCCAGAGACTTGGTTACTGTATCTCGCAGATAGAACATTAAAAGACTAACCCATTCATCCCAATCATGCAGACTTTCACTGCAAAGTTTTTGCAGCATTGATTTTAATGTACCATCCATACGTTCTAATGCACCTTGTGATTCGGGATAGTAGGCGGTGGATGTAATATGCATTATGCCCAGCTCTTGACAAACTTGGGCAAAAACAATTTCTCGTGGCAAACCAAACATTGTAAAGAACTTAATTAAGGCTTTTACCACGGATTCAGTTATTATGTTGCGCAGTGGTATGGCCTCTGCAAATCTCTCCCATAGGCCTATATACGCTTATGGCTCTGCCCAGAGGGGCGTGTTCAGGAAACGAATCCAGGACGGGCGGTGCATACCAAGCTTAGCTGGTACGGCCGCATCCGACTGGTCGTTCCGAACTACACTAAAATATTTAATACTTGGCTAACAAAAATGGCATTTGGCTAACTTATTGGCTAGAATAATGCAAAAGCCAGATCTGTTCCTGATGGGGTCATCTTGGGCAGAGGTCATCTTGGCTTTTGCACTATTTTTAGAAACATATTTAACCATTTCATAACGAAGACAGCCAAAACCGGCCTATGCAGTGGTCTTGAAGAATGTCCATTTGAATGGCAAGAGTGGAAAATTGTTGAAAATTGACCATTAGAATGCCTGGATCGATAATCGAGCCAGTAATTCCAGTAGTAAATTTCCAAAAATAATCTATTGGCCTGCAAATGGGCATTCAATAAGTAAATATTCAGATTCTCTTGACCAAATTTGGCCATTAAAGAGTTAAACATCTCCAAAACCACTTGTCCGACTGGTTTAAAACTTTTAAAAACTCCATATAGGGGCACGACCCGATGTGTAACCAGTTCGGTCAAGAGAACGTGATTGTTGATTTGCTTGTTGGCCACTGTTGATTTTATACACATCACTAGCTTCGTCCCTCCATCCATCCATCCAAACGCCCACGCACCCACCCACTCATGCTAATAAACATATGCTTGCAGGTAGACCTCATGGCAACACTACCACTACTACACTGATGTATGCC
This sequence comes from Chaetoderma sp. LZ-2023a, assembly GCA_034401795.1. Taxonomy (NCBI): domain Eukaryota; kingdom Metazoa; phylum Mollusca; class Caudofoveata; order Chaetodermatida; family Chaetodermatidae; genus Chaetoderma; species Chaetoderma sp. LZ-2023a. Next base: position 71,258,332 of record CM067359.1, on the reverse strand, counting down.
AATGCCTGTCAGGAGACTGCCCGGAGATGCTCTGTGCGTTACATCGACCTGCATGGTGCTATGATGGAATCACAGGTTAGCCATTGAACTGTAAAACATTCCTAGAAATACCATCCTAACTGTTTTGTCATTGGGAGGGGGGAGGGGTCGCTAACTATTGTCCATGCGGTCTTTCTGCTCCGAAGAGTAGTTCATTTGACCCACCTGTCCTCGCCCTAACCACTTCATTAAGGTGCGCAATTGCATAATTGATACATTAGCACACATTTATATAGCTAATATGCTAATGTGGCTAACGTGCTAACATGGTCTGACAATGTTAGCACAGTAGCACTGGTACAGAACTGGCTAATATGGCTAACGTGCTAACATGGTCTGACCATAGAAGAACAGTAGCACTTGCTAATATGGCTAACATACTAACATGGTCTGACCATGTTAGCACAGTGACACTGGTACAGAACTGGCTAATATGACTAACGTGCTAACATGGTCTGACTCTGATCATGTTAGCGCAGTAGCACTTTCTATTATGGAAAACGTGCTAACATGTTCTGACCATGTTAGCACAGTAGCACTGGCACAGTAGCAATGTCTAATATGGCTAATGTGGTAACATGCTCTGACCATGGTAGCACAGTAGGACTGGTTAATATGGCTAATGTGCTAACATGGTCGACCATGTTAGCACAGTATCACTGGCTAATACGTATAACGTGCTAACATCGTGTGTTACACTGGCTAATATGGCTAACGTGCTAACATGGTCTGATCATGGTAGCACAGGAGCACATTCTAATATGGCTAACATGCTAACATGGTCTGACCATGTTAGCGCAGTAGCACTGACACAGTAGCAGTGGGTAATATGGCTAACATGGGTAACATGCTCTGACCATGTAGCACAGTATCACTGGCTAATATGTCTAGCGCGCTAACATGGTCTGATCATGGTAGTACAGTACAACTTTCTCATATGACAAATGTGCTACCATGTTAGCACATGCTAACATGGTCTGACCATGTTAGCACAGTAGCACTTGCTAATACGGCTAACGTGCTAACATAGGCTGACCATGTTAGCAAAGTAGCACTGACACAGAAGCAGTGGCTAACATGGCTAACGTAGTAACATGCTCTAACCATGTTAACACAGTAGCAGTGGCTAATATGGCTAACGTAGTAACATGCTCTAACCATGTTAACACAGTAGGACTGGCTGATATGGCTAATGAGCTAACATGTCTGACCATGTAGCACAGTTAAACGGCTTAATATGACTAACGAGTTAGCATGCTCTGGCCATGTTAGTACAGTAGGGATGGCTAATATTGCTAATGTGCTAACATGGGCAACCATGTTAGCATACTATCACTGGCTAATATGGTTAACACACACTGGCAATGTTAGCGCAGTAGCACCTTTCAGGGGGTCAACACCCTTCTTAGCTTATTTTATTGAAAATATATTTGAAAGTAATAGATGTACGAGAACGGCAAAAGCTGCAAATTATATTAATACAATTTCATGAAGCATGCAGCTTTTTTCGTTTGGCGCTATAGAGTGTATGCACGTGTCTTCGTTGCTTATTTAATGCATTCTGACACGCAATACATGAATAAAGGTGGAATATTTGGGGCGAGGTGGAGTGCGGTTAAAGATTGCGCTACGATAGCTGCCCATGTGCATTCACACCCCATCCCATTAAAAAAACCCACCACAAGAGGTATGCGTGGGGTGTGGGTAGGTGGTCTACTGCATCAACACCTTTCTTAGATTATTTTATTAAAAATATGTTAATAAATGTGCGAGAACCGAAAAATCTGCAAATTATGTTAATATTATAATATAGTAATACAATAATCAAATATGCAACTGTTTTCGTTTGGCGCTATAGAGTGCATGCGCGTGTCTTAGTTGTTTATTTAATGCATACTAACATGCAATTCATGAACAATGGTCTCATACTTGGGAGTGCAGGCGGAGTGGGTGTGGGAGGGGGAGGAATGCACTACGATGGTTATCTATGTGCATTCCCCACATCCCATTCAAAAACATCCCGCAACAATGGTTATGCGTGGGGTGTGGGTAGGGCACACATTTGTGTGGCTAATATGCTTACGAGGCTATAATGTGCTAACATAGTCTGACCATGTAGCACAGTATCACTGGCCAATATGGCTAACGTGCTAACATGGGCTGACCATGTAGCACAGTATCACTGGCCAATATGGCTAACGTGCTAACATGGGCTAACCATACAAGCACAGTAGCACTTTCTAATATGGATAACGTGCTAACATGGTCTGACCATGTAGCACAGTATCACTGGCCAATATGGCTAACGTGCTAACATGGGCTGACCATACAAGCACAGTAGCACTTTCTAATATGGATAACGTGCTAACATGGTCTGACCATGTTAGCACATTTACACTGGCTAATATGATTGACGTGCCCAGCCGATCCGTGCACACCACACGATGCACGATGATTTACACCATCATGGTTAGATCATGTTAGATGAGAGAAGAGCAGTTATCACGTTAGCCATATTAGCCAGTGCTATTGTGCTAACATGATCAGAGCATGTTAGCACGTTAGCCATATTTGCCAATGCTGCTAACATGGCCAGATCATGTTAGCATGCTAGACATATTAGCCAGTGCTACTGTGCAAGTGATGAGAGGAAACATGCTAGCACGTTTGACCTATTAGGCAGTGCTACTGTACTAACATGGTCAGAGCATATTAGCACGTTAGCCATATTAGCAGGTGCCACTGTCCTAAAATGACTAGATCATGTTAGCACGCTAGACATATTAGTCAGTGATACTGTGCTAACATGGTCAGAGGATATTAGCATGTTAGCCATATTAGCAGGTGCTACTGTGCTAACAGCACCAGGTCATGTTAGCATGCTAGACATATTAGCCAGTACTACTGTGCTAACATGGACCGAGCATGTTAACATGTTAGACATATTAGCCAGTGCTACTGCACAAGAGATGAGAGGAGATCATGCTAGCACGTTACAGATATTACCCAGCAATAGACGATAGGAGAGCATGTTAGTACGTTAGCCATATTTGCCAATGCTACTGTGCTAACATGGCCAGATCATGTTAGCACGTTAGACATATTAGCCAGTGCTACTGTGCAAGAGATGAGAGGAAACATGTTAGCACGTTAGACATATTAGCAGGTGTTACAGTGCTAAAATGACTAGATCATGTTAGCACGCTAGACCTATTAGCCAGTGCTACTGTGCTAACATGATCAGAGCATATTAGCACGTTAGCCATAAGCAGGTGCTACAGTGCACATTATCCAGTGCTACTGTGCAATAGATGAGAGGAGGGCATGTTAGTATGCTAGCTATATTAGCCAGTGCTACTGTGCAATAGTTGAGATAAGGAGAGCATATTAGCATGTTAGCCATATTAGCAGGTGATACTTTACTAACATGACCAGATCATGTTAGCACATTAGATATATTAACCAGGGCTACTGTGCAATAGATGAGAGGAGGGCATGTTAGCACGTTAGCCATATTAGCCAGTGCTACTGTACAATAGTTGAGAGGAGAGCATGTTAGCCATATTAGCAGGTGCTACTGTGCTAACCTGACAAGATCATGTTAGCACGTTAGACATATTAGCCAGTGCTACAATGCAATCGACAAGAGGAAATGTTAGCGCGTTAGACATATTAACCAGTGCTACTGTGTTAACATGTTCAGACCATGTTAGCGTGTTAGCTATATTAGCAGGTGCTACTGTGCTAAAATGACCAGATCATGTTAGCATGTTAGATATATTAGCCAGTGCTACTGTGCTAACATGGTCCGAGCATATTAGCATGTTAGCCATATTAGCAGGTGCTACTGTGCTAACAGGACCAGATCATGTTAGCACATTAGACATATTAGCCAGTGCTACTGTGCTAATATGGTCAGAGCATGTTAACATGTTAGACATATTAGCCAGTGCTACTGCGCTAACATGGTCAGAGCATACAGTTGGTTTATATATATGGAGAAGATTCTTGCGAAGTATCAGCTGCCAAGTGCTTTTTCCATCTTACAAATAATGTAGCTCGCGGGGGTATGGGCTGGTCCGCCATGTTGCTCCTCTCCATTGCACCGCATGTACAGGATGCACAGGAGGGCTGGTTAGCTGCAGTTCTCGGGGTTGCGGATCCCGTATTGCGACTCTCCGGAAGGTACAAATACCGGCTTCTGGAGCCGGTGGAATGATAACGTTCCAGTGGGGCTGTGCGACCATTGCCGCAGAGATTGGACCTCACGATCTCATCCCAACTGTTGGTGTCACCAGTATTACGTACCATACATTAGTTTAAACGTCCAGACATAGTAATAATTAAAAATAACAACACAAATAATGGTACTCGTTTGCTAGAAAATGAGCAGAATTATACAGTACATAGAACCAAACTGGTGTCTTGTCTCCGTGGACTCGCCGGAGGTACCTCACAGAATCGTAAATCCAGCGAGGTATCCCCGTAAGGGAGCATCATAACGAGGCTACTTAAATAGTTTAATATAAACCAGTTATACCCCTAACACACACAAAATAATACTGTTGCGAGCGGAAAGTGCCTCGCGCGGGCCTCCGTCACAGGAAGATGCCATCAATGCCGAAGCGGAGGAAAAGAGCTGGCAAAAAGGGCCACTCTTTTGTTCAAACAAAAAGTTATGTTCAGTGGGTTAATCCTAGTGAGATTATAATTAATGTGATGCACACGAAGAATCCATAGGTCACCGTATTATGTAGGTCCAAAGATACTGCTAGCACGTTTGACCTATTAGGCAGTGCTACTGTACTAACATGGTCAGAGCATATTAGCACGTTAGCCATATTAGCAGGTGCCACTGTCCTAAAATGACTAGATCATGTTAGCACGCTAGACATATTAGTCAGTGATACTGTGCTAACATGGTCAGAGGATATTAGCATGTTAGCCATATTAGCAGGTGCTACTGTGCTAACAGCACCAGGTCATGTTAGCATGCTAGACATATTAGCCAGTACTACTGTGCTAACATGGACCGAGCATGTTAACATGTTAGACATATTAGCCAGTGCTACTGCACAAGAGATGAGAGGAGATCATGCTAGCACGTTACAGATATTACCCAGCAATAGACGATAGGAGAGCATGTTAGTACGTTAGCCATATTTGCCAATGCTACTGTGCTAACATGGCCAGATCATGTTAGCACGTTAGACATATTAGCCAGTGCTACTGTGCAAGAGATGAGAGGAAACATGTTAGCACGTTAGACATATTAGCAGGTGTTACAGTGCTAAAATGACTAGATCATGTTAGCACGCTAGACCTATTAGCCAGTGCTACTGTGCTAACATGATCAGAGCATATTAGCACGTTAGCCATAAGCAGGTGCTACAGTGCACATTATCCAGTGCTACTGTGCAATAGATGAGAGGAGGGCATGTTAGTATGCTAGCTATATTAGCCAGTGCTACTGTGCAATAGTTGAGATAAGGAGAGCATATTAGCATGTTAGCCATATTAGCAGGTGATACTTTACTAACATGACCAGATCATGTTAGCACATTAGATATATTAACCAGGGCTACTGTGCAATAGATGAGAGGAGGGCATGTTAGCACGTTAGCCATATTAGCCAGTGCTACTGTACAATAGTTGAGAGGAGAGCATGTTAGCCATATTAGCAGGTGCTACTGTGCTAACCTGACAAGATCATGTTAGCACGTTAGACATATTAGCCAGTGCTACAATGCAATCGACAAGAGGAAATGTTAGCGCGTTAGACATATTAACCAGTGCTACTGTGTTAACATGTTCAGACCATGTTAGCGTGTTAGCTATATTAGCAGGTGCTACTGTGCTAAAATGACCAGATCATGTTAGCATGTTAGATATATTAGCCAGTGCTACTGTGCTAACATGGTCCGAGCATATTAGCATGTTAGCCATATTAGCAGGTGCTACTGTGCTAACAGGACCAGATCATGTTAGCACATTAGACATATTAGCCAGTGCTACTGTGCTAATATGGTCAGAGCATGTTAACATGTTAGACATATTAGCCAGTGCTACTGCGCTAACATGGTCAGAGCATACAGTTGGTTTATATATATGGAGAAGATTCTTGCGAAGTATCAGCTGCCAAGTGCTTTTTCCATCTTACAAATAATGTAGCTCGCGGGGGTATGGGCTGGTCCGCCATGTTGCTCCTCTCCATTGCACCGCATGTACAGGATGCACAGGAGGGCTGGTTAGCTGCAGTTCTCGGGGTTGCGGATCCCGTATTGCGACTCTCCGGAAGGTACAAATACCGGCTTCTGGAGCCGGTGGAATGATAACGTTCCAGTGGGGCTGTGCGACCATTGCCGCAGAGATTGGACCTCACGATCTCATCCCAACTGTTGGTGTCACCAGTATTACGTACCATACATTAGTTTAAACGTCCAGACATAGTAATAATTAAAAATAACAACACAAATAATGGTACTCGTTTGCTAGAAAATGAGCAGAATTATACAGTACATAGAACCAAACTGGTGTCTTGTCTCCGTGGACTCGCCGGAGGTACCTCACAGAATCGTAAATCCAGCGAGGTATCCCCGTAAGGGAGCATCATAACGAGGCTACTTAAATAGTTTAATATAAACCAGTTATACCCCTAACACACACAAAATAATACTGTTGCGAGCGGAAAGTGCCTCGCGCGGGCCTCCGTCACAGGAAGATGCCATCAATGCCGAAGCGGAGGAAAAGAGCTGGCAAAAAGGGCCACTCTTTTGTTCAAACAAAAAGTTATGTTCAGTGGGTTAATCCTAGTGAGATTATAATTAATGTGATGCACACGAAGAATCCATAGGTCACCGTATTATGTAGGTCCAAAGATACTGCATTGGTAGTTGCTGGGTTTTTTGGGTTTTTTTCTAACCTATCATTTAGTTGTTAGATATGCTTCCAAGCTTTGGCCGCAAGTGGCAGGGATTCCTACCTATCTTTTGACAAATAAGTCTAAGTGGCGAAGATGCTCGGCTTCCCGAAGGTCACCCTGCATAGCACCTTCCTCAGAAAGACAGCGTGCAGACATGTTACGGAGCGACAGCTCCCGAATCATATGATGATCTGGTCACGTATCACACTGCAACCACATATAACATCACTAGGACAATTTACCATTCACATAAGCAATTTAGAAAGCGCAATAGTATTTTTATGGCGGGATGTAAGAGGCAGATATCTATCCCTAGTGACCTTCCCGTGAGCGCATGGTGGGATCTAAGACCGTACCCAGTCACCAACCCGAGTTGGACGGTGATCTGCGTTTCGTCCGTCACCTGTGTGTTACGGAACTAATGTTTTACCTGTAGGCAGGGGTTACATAATATAATTTCTTTTCGCAGTGATTCCTACCTTGGTGGGGGTATCTAAACGAACTGGTATCCGAAGATACAGGGGGAGTGTATGCGAAATCGACACTAGTTTTCACCGCTTGGAAACCCTGATAGTTTCCCAGAGTCGGATCCAGCCAATGTGTTGATTGGGAGTCCAGACAATTATTATGAAGCCTTGCGGCTGTAGGAGCGTAGAAAGAGACAATCCCTCATCATTACTAAGAGGCCCTAAGGTAATTGGCCAATTTATGCAATTTAGCCAGTGTGCGGAAAGAGGCGTAAACAATATGTCTCTTACAGAGAGATTGTCGCTAACTACTTTAAACCTATCCTATCGAGCTAGAATAGCCAGGTTTAGTCGGTCACATGTCAGGCTCGAGCAATGTGAGCAAGATCAGTGACCTCAGTGTAAAATTGATACTGGGGGAAATAGTGATGCGGATATAATGTTGTTGTATAGTATAGCCTAGCGTACTGCATCCTAGAGTTTTTATATAAACAAAACAAAATAACTAGGATGGCTACTTGTCATATACATAACTAAATAATAGTGCTAACAGTATATCAGGTCACAGGACCTTGCGGTGCTTGTTAATTGTAAGCACACAGAAATAAAGATAATATGTAAAGTATGAAACAGAAAATATAAAAATGCGGTCTCACAACCGGTAAGGTACCTATTAGTCATCAGTACACTATAAGCACATACTCTCCCCCAATCCTGACACGTGTTGTCAGGGAAGCTCTGACGCATGCGCGCTGCATGTTCTTAGGGACTTAGCCGTTTCAACAAAACCTCTCTCATAGGGCTATATACACGCATACTATCCTACTCAGGGGGGGGGCGTGGCTGGAGCGCATCCGGAGCGGTCGTCCCGCACCCAGCTTAGCTGGGATGGTCCGGACCCATCCGGTCGATCCATGCTACACCATCTATTTCACCAAGCACAGAGATCTTTGTCTCCTCTGCTACCACGCCCGAATAGTAACAGATAATAGTTCACAATCGAGTTCAACAATATGCTACACACACTGTCTTCATGGGTAGGTATACAATTCATTGACCATAGCCAACTCTTCGCTAATCAAGACAGGAATGTATACAATTTTTTATTTTGGGACGACGTTAACCCTAACAGGAATGACATGCGTATCCTCTCAGAGAACATCACAAATTACCTAAATATAACATTAAATATTCCCCAACATAAACTAGAAAGAGCAAATGGCCAAAATGTTTACCATGGAAGGAACATCAGAAAGCGGCTACCTCATCAATGCAGGAGATAAACTCAAACCCTACCAACTCAGGCACTCTACCCAAGCAAATACTACCTGGTGAGTATAGTGATACCAGCACAAGACCAAAATTCAAGGATTCTCAAATATGTACACATTCCAAAGCAATAACTGACACATGTATTTACGCAAATGCAGATAGTCTCTAACAAAAAGGGTGAGCTCGAGACCCTTGTACACAATATTCGGCCTGCCATCATACTAATTACTGAAGTATGTATGTATGTATGATTACTGTATTCTGCGGCTGTAGTATCAGAATCATCCTACAGCTGCAATCAGTCCTTCCTCGTTTTTGCCCACTGTGTCTTGTCCTCAGCCGAAATCCTCAGCTTCCTCAGGTCCATTCTTTTCTTGAGTGTACTGAGTCCTTCTTTCTTGAGGTCACCTCATAGCACGCTTAGCAGATTTATGCAATGATGTCCTCTCCTGGCTTTGTATTTGCTGGCTCCGAGTAGGGCGAATTCCAAGGCTCTCCATGCTATTGTCTCTTCTGGCATCCTTAGCACCTGGCCAAACATGGACCATCTTTGCTGGGCGGCCTTTACAGACAGCGGTGACGTATTACACATCTTGTATAGTGCATTGTTGGAAATTATGCTGGCAGGCATCGAGTTTGTCTAGCGCTGCCTTTGGAGCTGCCCAGCTGTTACAGTTATACAGCATCAAGGATACGGATACGCAGGTTGCATTGTATAAACGTGGCCTCTTTATCAAGGGAATCTTTGAATTACTGAAGTGCTACCAAAAACACAACCATAAACATTAGTGAACTACAGATTGATGAGTAGGACCTCTCGCTGAACAACAATCCATCAAGAGGAGTTATCATCTATGCCCACGTATCATTAAATGCCCAAAACAGCGACATACTAAATGATCACACATTTAACGAATCAGTATGGTGTACATGGGTGACACAACAAAAGGAAAGAATTCTTGTTGGTTGCATCTACAGAAGCCCCAACTCAGATGGCCCAAACAATAATAGACTGTTAAAAGGTTGAAAAGGCTAATGCTGACCACATTCTTATTGTGGGGGATTTCAACTTTCCTTCGATTAACTGGAGCACGGGACTTTCATCAAATGAGGAAGAAGAGACATTTCTTAGCACTACCAGGGAAAATTTCCTACAGCAACTAGTTACAAATGCGACATGACATAGAATAAATAAGACCTCAAACATTTTAGACCTAGCGTTAACGAACAACCAAAATATTATTCATGCTATGCTATGGTATAGGGGGCAATCTAACAAAATGGATAGGAAACTACCTATGTAATAGAAGACAGAGAGTAAGGATCAACGATGCAACATCAGACTGGATAGAAGTGACAAGCGGTGTGCCACAGGGAAGTGTCTTGGGACCTATTCTATTTCTTAAATACATAAACGATCTACAAGACCGACTAACCTGCCACTGCGAAATATTTGCAGATGACACAAAAATATATGGCAACCCAGCTACCAGTAAGATCCAAGATAACATAAACAAAGTATGTAAGTGGTCGCAGACATGGCAGCTATCCTTCAACACAGAGAAAACACATGTTTTACATTTTGGCAGGAATAACCCACAAACTATATACTATATGACAGATACACCCGATATGCACCCTGTATCAACATCAGAGGTCGAAAAAGACCTGGGAGTGCATATTGATAGAAACCTCTCTTGATATACATATAGGTAATATTGTATGCAAGGCAAAGTGCACAATATGACTAATCAAAATAACTTTTACCAACATAGACCCATCTACATTCACGCTCTTGTACAAGTCTCTAGTGAGACCTATCCTAGAATACTGCACTTCGGCATCGTCACCAAGATTGAAAAGGCAATCACAGCTTTTAGAAAGAGTTCAACGCCAGGCAACAAAACTCGTCCCGCAAATCAGAGAGTATAGCTACACGGAAAAACTAAATCTAATGTCACTGAAATATAGACGGTTTTGAGATTTAATTGAAACATTCAAACTCATCAGAGATCTATATAATGTTGATAAGGCCTACGTTTTGGAACCATCCAATATTACACAGACCAGAGGTCATAGGTTCAAGCTCAACATAAAACGCAGCAACAAAGATATTCGCAAGCACTTTTTCACCAATAGAGTGGTACCACAGTGGAATTCACTGCCAGCTACGATAGCCGAAGCAACAACAGTCGAATAATTCATGAACAAACTGCTTCGAAGAAAGAACATTTGAATTTGACTGAACAGGCCATACGTATTCCAGCCCATCACAAAGTCATACTGCAATTCCGCAAATACAGTACACTGATCTAGGAGTAGTCTAAGTATAGACAGGAACACGCTCAGTAGCAATTTCAATAACCAGTAGATTCATCTCAGCTTCCACATCCACACTTTTGTGGTTGCATGAAGAGACACTAGCGTAGAGGAGACTCGGATAGCGATGAACACAGAAAATGAAAACAACAGCAATAAGACAAACCACTGCGTCCACAAGTCAGTATGTAAACAAATACTAGGCGCTGCAGGGTGTAACCATGAGTGTAGGCGGCACACCGCAGCTAACGCGGGGAACACCCATCTGCATCACAGTATTTCCACCAATCAATGTCAACCCTTGCCACTCAGAATTTTAAACTCCAAGTTAAATTAAGGGATGAACTGTGTTAATTTTTCGGTAAATTTGGTGGATGAGGTTGATGTCATAGACAGCAACATCATCAACCGAATTGTTGGAAAGTGTACACCAGTTTCTTTGTTATTGACACAGGAAAAGATAGAATATTGACAGCAGAATGGTAAGGGTCAAAGTCTAAAATCTAATGGTTTCGAGGAGACTTAATTAAGCAACATCTGTCAAATCATTCAAGAACAAACTAGAAATCGACTTCAAGGAAAGAACTTTTGAATTAGACTGAACAAGCCATACTACAACAAAAAACTCAATAACAAGCCAATGGCATATGCCTCGTAAAATGATGATGATTATGATGATGATGATGATGATGATGACTTTTGCCACCACTACCATTGCTCCCAGCACCACTACCATCACCACTCCCACCACTATCACCACCACCACAACTTCGGATGGAGCCAAATGTAAATGTCCTTAATCATATGGGTAACTCACATACAAAATTTTCTTGAATCCCGTCCACTAATTTTCGAAGCAGTTGTGCTACAATCAATTTCTCCAAGCACGCGCACAAACACGCACACACAGGAAAGACGACATAATCCCCACTTTTTTTCGAAAAAGATTTATGATTCATTAAAACTTCTTGTGTCAACAGCGCATGAAAGCACTCAAAATACTATTTCTTTCAATTAACCATTTCATTGCCAATACTTTTCAAGGAAATTTGGACTTTTGTAGCCAAAGAGTATTTTTGTAAATATATAGCGAAAATTTACAAAAAAATCGCTTTTTGTTATCCTTCAAATGAACATTCATCAAAGGTGTAACGGTCAAGAAAATTCAAATTTCTGCTTAGCCAGTGCCCAATTGCAGACCAAGAAGTGTATTTTTGAAAATGTACCACTGGAATGACTGGCTCGGTTACCGGTCGAGTCATTCCAGTGGTAGATTTTCAAAAAATATTCTCTTAGCCTGCAAATGGACACCTCTCCAGATCACTGTCTGAAACAACCACAATCGTGTGTCTTCCAAAGGCAGGTTGTCATGTGAGCAGCGTGTGTGTATGTTATTTCAGGATTGGAAAAGCTACCCTACCGATGGTCTACACCTCTCCCAGTCCGGCTCCTGCCTGCCGTTCCAGCATCTCAAACCAATAACATACCAGCTGACCTCTGAACTTCCAATGTTTATGCCAGCCTGGAAAGATGTTGACCTCAAGAATCCTTCGACATCATTCCCTTCTTCCAAAGCTTAGAAGAGAAAATGACATCTACTGTTTCACTTGTCCATAGCAGTCACCTGCCTTTGGGACCACAAGGGCATGTGTGAATATAGGGATCCATTTCTACCCAATTCAGGAAGACAGTTTCTCGGTCAATCATATAACATCATAATCAACCACGTCACATGTAGGCGGATATCATAATAAATGCATCTTTCCATTTTTAGCTATGCCCCACCCATCTCTAGCCAGGCTCCACCCACAACTCGCTCGTGTTGGGATTGATTGATCTCTGAACTCCCTGACTATCAATTTCCAGAAAACTATACAGGTAAGCGTTTGAATATTTTGAAATTAATTTGCCTGGGCGCTGTTGCTGCCTATGGCCACCACTATGTTATTTAGTGTGGTTATAAAATAGTAGAGACACACAATTCATACTTGTCAGACTATTAAGTGTTAAATACGTAAGACTGTAATTCGGATGTCATCACATGCAAGAACATAAAATCATTTATGACTGAATGATTATGACATCATCCTACACGCCACTTAGCTGATTATGACATCAAATGATCCTAATAGAATCATTTATGACGTAATGATTATGACGTCATCCTACCACCCCCCCCCACCCCCCTTAGCTGATTATGACATCATATGATGTCAGATGATAGATGGATACTCTGAAAAGGTCCATTACATCATGAATGACATGATATAATCAGCCAAAAACACTTAATAGTCCGTGTACGAATTGTATGGCTTTACTATTTAATAAGCATTCTGTTTGAAATAATATTCAACAACTTACGTGTATAGTTTTCAGGAAATTCAGATTCCGAGTGCAGACGAATACGAACAAAGCGTGGTTTGAGCATAGGTTGAGACGGGCGGGGCATTACTAAAACTGGATTCCTCCATTCTCGCTAAGCTCTGCTCACTTTTCACGCTTGTTGGAATAGATTTGAAACTTTGAAATCTGAATTCACATAATTGAAATTTCAAGTTAACTATACATGTAAGCTACAACTAGTTAAATATTTTGAACAGATGCATATGGTAGCAACAGTCCAATTAGTTTCAAAATATTCAACAGAATGTCTATTAAATTCATAAAAAAAACATACACTTACAACAGTTCATGACAAACTTCAATTTTCATGACAGACCTACGTTTTTTTATTGCGACGGCAGCTAATATATAACATATTTCATTATGAAATCAGATAATTTAGTGACAGATCACATCCCTCCATTTAATTGTCATGCAGTGGTGGATGCAAGCGTTACACAGGGGGTGGCGGGAACTACGAACAACCCCACCCCCTCCTCCAGGGTAGTGCCAGTAAAATTGTTTACAAAGTATATGAAAATTAACAACAAACAAACAGATATGTAATGAAAATTTGTAATTCCTTAATTCAGGTGAACTGTTATCAGACTTAGTAATTAAGTAATTATTAATTAGTTATAATAATTAATAATAGTAATATTAACTTATTATAATTATTATTAAAAGCACATCATCATGGGTTTGTTAAAATGTAAAATGGACAACAAGTGTAAAAAAGAACAAGTGTAAAGATTTATGTAGTTATAAATTTTAATTTTAACTATTTTAAATTGTTTAATTTTAACTTCAGTAAGTTACACGTATATATTCACAAGCTATGACAGGTCTTAAGTAAAACTTTACAACTCATAAAAGCTGCAAACTACGTCATTATGTCACTTACATATATATGTATTATTACTATGATCGGCGCTGTCTCCAGGAATTTTGGAAGGCGGGAGCCCCCCCCCCCCCCCCCCTCCCCCTCGAATCATGCAAGGACACATTCTAGTATACAGGTCTGGCTCGTTTTGTAACACAACAACAATACTAAGTCACTCAATTCACTGTTTGCTAAAACACACAATTGGTCAGAGCCCAAATACTAGGTGGCTTGGTAAATTGCAAATCAGGAATGAAATGTTAATCACCAAAAATACTAAAACCAACTAAATCACTGAAGTGCTGAAAGAGCACGAACAAACAAATGTTCTAAACAAAACAAACTAAAATAATGATAATTTGAAAATCTCAGCAAAGAGAATTTAAAAACTGACGCGAGATGGTAAAGAAGACGGTTGACTAAAGAATCTAGGCAATTGAGCCTAGGTTTGAGTGGCGAAACTAGAAATGTCAGATTGTGAATTGAATCTGATCTTTCAGATAAAATAATGTAGAATCTGACATTTATACTGCAACTTACATAATGTCGTCCACTGATAGATCTGCATAGAATGCGAAGGAGAAGGCCATACCACGAACATCGTGGGCCTTAATACTTACTGAGTGTCTACTGGAGATACATTCTAGTGTCAATTAATGGTGTCTGTAATCCAGTTGATGAGATCCGCGCTTACTAAACAAATTTGCATACGTAATAAAACCTCTTATAAATAAGACCGAAATTCGTAGTTCGAAATTGGATGGGAGCATTATAGGGTAAATATTAGATGCTGCAGCTTAAGCCATAGGCGGCAGGGTCTAATGCGCGCGTGTGTATACATAAATAGTACGCAGGCCTACATAAAAACTGAATAACGAACTACGTTCTAGCAATAAGATGCAATCCGAATTACCGTCTGGATTGTAATTGAAACAGAATAGAATTCTAGAAGGATGGCGCATATATAGATTGTCAGGCCGATCTATAGACTGAATAACGAACTACGTTCTAACAGTAAGATGCAATCCGAATTACGGTCTGGACTGTGATTCAGACTGAATAACGGTCTAGAAGGAAATTCAGTCTTCATCCGAATTACGGTCTGGACTGTGACTGAAACCGAATTATGTTCTAACATGTGATCTTATCCGAATTACGGGCTGGACCGTGATTCAAAGCTGAATTATGCTCTTGCACGTGATGGCATCCGAATTACGGTCTGGACCGTGATTCTAACTAAATTATGTTCTAGTATGTGACGTCATCCGAATTACAGTCTGGACCGTGATTCAAACTGAATTATATTCTAACATGTGATGTGATCCGAATTACAGTCTGTACCGTGATTCAATCTGAATTATTTCCTAACATGTGATGTCATCCGAATTACGGTCCGGACTGTGATTCAAAGCTGAATTCGGATGTCATCACATGCAAGAACATAATTCAGCTTTGAATCACAGTCCGGACCGTAATTCGGATGACATCACATGTTAGGACAAAATTCAGGTTGAATCACGGTCCAGACCGTAATTCGGATCACATCACATGTTAGAATATAATTCAGTTTGAATAACTGGCCAGACCGTAATTCGGATGACGTCACATGCTAGAACATAATTTAGTTTGAGTCATGGTCTAGACCGTAATTCGGATAACATCACATGTTAGGACACAATTTAGTTAGAATCACGGTCCAGACCGTAATTCTGACGCCATCACATGCAAGAGCATAATTCAGCTTTGAATCACGGTCCAGACCGTAATTCGGATAAGAGCACATGTTAGAACATAATTCAGTTTGAATCACAGTCCAGACCGTAAATCGGATTGCGTCTTACTGTTAGAACGTAGTTCGTTATTCAGTCTATAGATCAGCCTGACAATCTATATATGCGCCATCCTTCTAGAATTCTATTCAGTTTGAATTACAATCCAGACCGTAATTCGGATTGCATCTTATTGCTAGAACGTAGTTCGTTATTCAGTTTATATGTAGGCCTGCATACTATTTGTGTACACACACGCGCGCATTAGACCTGCCGCCTATGGCTTAAGCTGCCGCATCTAATATTTACCCTATAATGCCTGCTCCCGTCCAATTTCGAACTACGAACTACGAATTTCGGTCTCACTTATAAGAGGTAATCTGAACGGTGTTTCAAAAATATCTTTTTAATTGGGTATAGTTTATGGGAAGGATTGAAAACAAGTAATTAGGTTTTATATATATAAGATCTCTTCAAGGGCAAAGAATGTAGCCAGATCATCAAAAAATATCCCATGAATCTATGACCTGATGATGGGATGCAGAATCGGGTGTGATAATGTGTTTTTCATACAACCATTTGAAAACCTTAAATATACTGTGGTAAATTATCATGCAACAGGTAGAGTTGAATTGATTAAGAATACTAAAGTTCAGACAAAAAAAATCAATTTCTGAAAAAAAGGTCTCTTGGAAAATACCAAATATACATATTGAAGAGTTGTGGAATGATGAACTGAAAACTGCTGTTAAACGAGATAGAGAATCCGCAAAATTGGGAAGACTCGACTTTGGATTTCCACAAAGTGGACTACGAGATCCACTGAATAACTCTCATTGGGCCAAGCAGGAGTGATTAAAGGGATAATACATTCTGCTGACAAAAGTTCTTAAAAGACAATTGCACTAGAAACCGCTGACAAAGGTTCTTAAATACAATTGGCACTAGAAAGTTAAATTGAAGATATTTAAACAAAATGTGATGTCTATGACTGGGCCAGAGCATCTACCGCCAGAGCCTAGCCTGGAGGAAGAATATGAACTCAGATCTGGATGCTATACTGAGTAGAAACTTAATGGGATGTAATAAATGAGCTACATGGAAAATCCTTTTACCTGGAATGCGAGATGCTGATAGATTTCATGACATCTCCACCGCAGGAAGAGGACCAAGACTCCAGACAAAATATGATAACCTCAATCGCCCTGCTTGTTGATGAAAGTTACTACTATAGAAATGACTGCATGAGCAGATAGGTGGCTTGTGAAAGAGACAATATCTCTTCATTCTCTGATATTACAGAGTATTGACGAGGGAATAAGACTACTTTATCTGATCTCATAGACACAAGAACGAGAGGAAATTCTATAGTGATCCCCTCCCCCAAACTTTTAGTAGAAAGCAACAAAGGAAGGATTTGTCCGAAGACTATCGGTTCAAACATATGATGAATTTAAAAGAGACTCGTAAAAGATATGGCTGAGGAATCTTCGAACTGGCCACAAGACTGAAGAAACTCTGAGGAAGAAGCTTAAACATACCAATGTGTTCTGGAGAAGAAAATACACCATGCTTGATATTGAGTCCAACATGATATTATGGGAAAAAATCCCAGCAACAGATCAAATTTATATAAGATGATGAAGGATTGGTATGGAAATATACTGAATGTTTTCTCAATCTTTTATCCTGTCTAAGACTGGAGTGAAAAACTTGGGTGATTTGATGACACCACTTAAGAACAAGACATCATAAAGGACCTGCAGATGGATAAACTGGATAATTGGTACCAATAACACCCAGCGAATGAAAATGCAGTGTATGCAGTCGGGGTGAAGGACAACATTCTGAATTACCAGACTTGACCGTCGTACACAAGATGACTCCATTCGGCCCAAATTTTAACACAATTAAGGAAACGTCCAAGCCAGAGGAATCCCAGACTGGCCATGATGTAATTTAAAAGAACCCAGATCCAGTTAGGATCAGTAGAGACAGTAGAGAGTATCTAGAAGTGCTTAAGCATGACAGCTAGGACCAGAATAAACAAGCAGAATCTTATTTTACAAAATCTAATTTTCAAAGCCAGTATGATATGAGCCCAATTGTTAATGTCTTTATCAGATGATTAAACAGGAAAGAAGTCCACCAAACCTGTTACCAGATCAATGAAGGATAAGGAAAAAGACTGAAACTACACAGAAGGGTGAAAGAAAAAAGCCATATTCCACAATCCATGAGAAGGCAATGAACCAATCATCTTAGTTAGCCCCCCCCACCCCCCCCCCCACCCCCCCCCCCCCTTGAGGAATTTATATAATAATGCCTGGAAAAGTTAGAATTTAGAAGATTAAAAATAGGATTGAATAGATAAGGGCAGAGAAAACAGCTCTATATGAAAATAACAGAAATAGACATATCACTAGTCAAAGAAAAAGATCAAAATTTCTACTGAACTCGAGAAAGGAGCGGTATAAGTCTTGATAAGACAAAAATTATTAGAGGAGGTACCTTATGTAGACTAACTTTATTATTGTGACAAGCTTACATTCGCACATAAATATGCTTCATCATGGCGATGGATCCTGCTGACTGACAGAAAGGAAAGACTGATGAAAAAAACTATGTGAAAAATAAATCAGGCCAGATATGATACTAAAGGATAGCAAACCACTATTCACTATTAAAATAATAATAAAGACTGACGCATTGATTTGCAGATTGATATTAGGAGAATCGAAAGATGATTGATTCCAATTTTTTGAGAAAACAGGTCGAAAGATGGAAGCTAAATAGGAAGAGACTAATACATGAGAAGATTCAGGAGCAAAACGAAATCTAGTGAAGTCAAAAACGGCAAAAAAACTGCTAGGATCATAAGAAAAATAAAATTATTCCTAGAAGATAAATACCAAGATGTATAAGGGTGAATTAGAGCATAAAAATTAGGACACTAGGCAGAGATGGGTGTAGACAAGGTTCCGAAGGATGAGGATAATTGGATGGTCCAGCCATTCCGCTAAGAACAACTAATAAAGAATTAAAACATTTAAAAATAAGAGCCCCTGAGATATGGCATTTAAATTGTCAAACGTGATTTAGAAACATAACCAATACCAGCAAAAGAACAGAAGTGAATTGATTTGACATACCTAAACCAGAAGTTTAATTATAATCAATTGCTATACCATAAATACTGAGAGTTATAATCTAGGTAATAATTCTGAGCACAGGACAATTAAGCCTTATGCTCATCTTTTCGTTTATCTCCATGACTGTGCCTTCACCTCTGGTCATGGGTTGCGTGAACGGTGTAGTCATACATTGCCTCTTGACTATGCCAAAGCCTATCTGAACCATTTTCAAATGTTTTAAGAGTTGGGTGGAAACAACACGTTCAGACAAACCATTTCACAGTTTGCACACCCCTTAGAGATTTTTTTAACTAGGTTAGTTCTCCCCCTCTTCTGGTAGACTTTCAGATGATTTCCACGAGTAATAGTTCATTTGCAAGTAGAATTTTATATCTGACTATAACAATTAATCAATTGAGAGCCGATAGAATGATCCATTATAGCCTGGGTACGTGCTCTTTATATCCAATTTTGCCCGAATTAAGTACCCACAGAAAAAATTTCCAAAATGGTGAGAGATTAGATTATATATTCAGTAGGAAAAAACAGGTTTATAAGTAAATATGCCACTCGTGTAAATACGCCACTCCTATCTTTGCTAGTACTCATTCAGATTCAACTTATTTCAGTTGCAACTTATGACTAATAACTTCGAGAGTTTAATATTTTGATAGTAAACACTACAAACTTTGATGGCCAAGTTTTACTATATCAGAGATGTTTGTCGATCTCAATGTTTTAGTAGCAAGCATAGCCGTTGATCAGGAAAGTTCTTGACTATCAGACCCTTTTATTAGCCCTAAGATGCATAAATAGGCCACATGTTTATGTTAGTGCGCACTATATACAAGGATAAAACTTGTCAAGTTGTTTTCCTCTGGATTTTGAATTTCCCCTGCACAAATCTTGTCACCTCGCGGCTATATGCTTAATGTGTACCTCAAAACATCATTCACAGAAGTGAAATTATTAAATTGAACAACCTAAACATTGCGTATCCTTTAATAAAGATTGTTTATTCCATCAAAATTAATCCTAACTTTTTTAATTTCGTCTTGAAAATATAAAATCAAAATCACGTGATATTGTATGCTATTCTATGTCAGGGGTCCACAAGCTAATTAGGCAACATTAGAATCGGTCTACCTCAGTTTAATTCTCGGGCATTCAAGCAATTTTTCTCAAACCGCATTTCGTTTGGATCATTAAATGTTGGTCACTTATATTACAATATAACCAGTCATATATATGATAAATTTTCTCGCTAGATTTAGAAATCCAAGTGAACGCAAGTTTCTCGCTAGATTTAGAAATCAAGTGAATCTGATAACCTGACAAAGGCTTAATAGCCTATCTAACAAAAGATGGTTATGTGATTACGAGGATCCAAATCAGTATCGTAATTTTGAACATCCGGGCATTCCGAGATCGTCCGACATTTGCCAATTTACTACACACTAATGAGGATAGCCCCAAGCAACGCAATGTTTACATTTTCCGTGAAACTAAGGCCATAAAAAACTTGCATCAAATAACCCCGCCCGGCATTAGAAAACAAAATCTCGAGTGATTTTTGCAAGATATTAAATAAAAGATAAAAAGTTTTCACGGCCCATTGCTATTAATGTTAAATTAGCCTGCAAAAACGGCGCCAATACCAGGGTATCCGATATGGGAAATTTTAATGCGATGACAGAATCGTGAATTAATATGATGGTCTTGTCTTTATTGTAATGTGACTGACATGACTGATCATCATGAAGTACTTGCAAGTTTCATGTTATTTGGTTAGTAACGGTCCTTAGAAGGACCACTTGCTTTTCTTCAGGGGATGATCGTGGTGTATCCTTGTGGTGTTCATCCGGTCCACCACGCCTGTTTGCACCACTGTCACGTTCTTAATAGATCCAATAACTTCCCAACCGGTATGTTACATAGTTATGTAGGATACCTTATGTAGGATTCGATCCAACCGGTATGTAGTATACCTTATGGAGGAAAGAATGGTGCTCGGAAATACGTACCTAGTTAAAACTCAATTGACCCAAGAACCTCCCAACTGGTATGTTACATATGTCATGTAGGATACCTTATGTAGATGTTCCAAACCGGTATATAGTATACCTTATGTAGGACCGAGCCTCTGTGGCTAAAATAGGATCAGAGATTTTGATTTCACCTTGATTAATTGTACCGCGGAGCTGATTGCTGACACCATTTTCTTTGTAGTCACGAAAACTTTCCATTCTGTTTCATATCCACGCAAATTAAAACCATTTTACATAAAGTACATGACTTGTTCAACAAAGACTGCAAGTTCTGTGACATTCATGAAAAATCAAATGTGGATGTAGCTCCACAAGATTATGGTATGAATAGGACATTGTTGCTGCACTGAGTCAAATTAGCTTAAAAATATTCAACAGCTGTAACATGTATAATTTTCTGCAAATTGATAGTCAAGGAATTCCGTGATCAATCGATCCCAACATGAGCGAGGTGTGGGTGGAGCTAAGCTAGGGGTGGGTGGGGCATAGATAAAGCTAGAAAGGTCGAGTGACATGCAGGCAGCATTTCCAGAAATGTAAAAAATATAATAGAATGACAGACTGATGTAAGCTAATGGTACAGCGAGGCAACTGCGAGGCAAAAACAATTGCTAGCTATCAGATACTAATTGCCTTGCATCACTGTCGCCTTGCTATACCAATCAAACTAGGTTGACTTAATAGCGACATATAGCAACTAATCATTCTATTTTTTTTAAAAGTAAAAGATTGCATGACATGAGTAGTCCTAGTCATTGGTTACCGGTAGCCAGACTTCCCGATGCTAGCGACTTGGACAAATTTTTAAATATGTTCATTCACAAGCGACGAGTGCCAATGACAGGTGATCAGTTGCTTCCCAGTCGCATCGACGTTGATTTTGCCTACATATGCTGGCGAGATGACAGCGATTTACAAAATCACATTGTGTTACCACCATGTGCTATCTACTTTATACTAGTTGTGAGTCGCACCTAAAACTTCTTGAAACTATAGCACAGACTAGAGCGTTCAAATCACGCTTACCGACTTCTGATACACGACACATCTTTAGGCTGCCTTCATACAGCAAGTTTTCCCACTATGTAAATAATGGACCGATGTCATAATCAACTATGTGACATGTAGGATGATGTTATAATCAATTAAGGCATGAATGACCCGATTTAGTCTGTTTTAAACGCTTAATAGTCCGACGCGTTGTACGAATTGTATGTCTTTACTATTTAATAAACATTCTGTCAAATATTTTGAAACTAATTTGACTGGACGCTGTTGCTGCCATTAGCAGCAACAGCGCCCAGTCAAATTAGTTTCAAAATATTCAGCAGCTCTCATGTATAGCTTTCTAGAAATTGATAGTCAGAGTTCTGGGATTAATTGATCCCAACACAAACGAGGTGTGGGTGGAGCTTAGCTAGAGATGGGCAGGGAATAGCTAAAACTAGAAACATCCATTCTTGAAACTATGGTTAGGAGAAAAGTCAGGGACGGATGCATGCACATTTAAATGGACACATGCACAGAAATGTGAACAATATATGCCCGGCTTTGCGAGAGCAGAACTGCTTTGTGTGGATATTATTAACAGATTACCTGTGTCCTTTGAAACAAAGAAACTGTTTTCTGGGATGAGTGTTAGGACTGAATTCGTTTTGCAAGATTTATAGTACAGACTAACCCTAACAAATGTGACTATCACATATTAAAAGTGACATTATTAATTAAAAATACTGTGTCTTTGCCATGAGTATATAAATACAATACTGAAACAAGAGACCCAATGGGCCTGTATTGCTCACCTGTAACATAGGCATTTCTTAGAACGGTCATCAACTATAAGTAGGGCCATAAGGCGTTGAATAACAAGAAATGTGGTTGCAATGCAACCATGAAGTTCGACTTTACTTTGCAATGAACTATGAAGCTTGACTTCAAACATAAAATAAATATAGACGGCCTTATTAACAAGGGGCCCAATGGCCTGTAACGCTAACCTGGACCATTAGCATTTGAGCCATTTGCTTTTAAATACCGGTAGACATGATGGATAATTTTCGAAAAATCCAAGATGGCCACCAAAGAAATTGACAAATCAACATTCTCATTTGATATGTTGAGTCTGTATATAAGTTCAAACATATCCCCATAATGTCCTTCCATCCAAAGTAAGTTGAAATCTGCGAAGCGGTTAATGAGGCGTAGCGTATTGACAATTTCTGGTAAATTTTTCATAAAATTTCAGGTTTTCACCCAAAAACAAATAAAAATTCTGTATGTAATCTCTGAAGCATAGCCTCATAAGGTCTTTCCCACCAAAGTAAATTGAAATCTGCCAAGCAGTTAATGAGGAGTAGCATATTGACAATTTCTGGTAAATTTTTCATAGAATCAAAGATTTAATAAATGGAGGAATTAAAATTCTCCAAATATGTTCCGAAACTAAATGCACTAGGCCATTCCAGCCAAATTAGGTTGAAATCTGCCAAGCGGTTAATGAGTAGCAGTGTTTTGACAATTTCCGGTAAATTGTTCATAAAATGTAAGATTTTAACCCAAAGAATTGACCAACCAAAATTCTGTATATAATTTCTGAAGCCTACCCCAATAAGGGTTATTACACCCTAAACGCAAATTGGACGACACCGCTGCTGCCGACACCACTACCGCCGGACGACGTGCAGGGTATCACAATAGCTCGTTTTCCTTTGTAAAGTCAAGCTAATAAAAAGTAAATAAAAAACAGCAGCCATCTTATCTTGAAATTTTAATGGCCCTTAGTCCCTAATCATATCTCTCAAATTTCAGCCCGATCCATTCAGTGATTTTCACAAAAACTAGATCATTCAAGATGGCCGCTAAGGCTATAGGACATCAAGTTCCCTTGAATAAACTTGATTCAGCTGTTGCCCTAAATGGCCTTTCCAATCGATCCCCCCGCGGATTTGAAAAAGCATTTAAAAATGTTGACCAAAATCTAAGATGCCCGCCGGGCAAATTGGCTTCATTTGAACAAACCTGGAGCTATGGCCTAATTTTAGGATGCTTCTTACCAACTATACTTGAAATCGGCCCAATGGTTCTCGGGAAGACGACATTAAAAATTTCCTATTGCTTTAGTATGGGAGCATTTGCCGGGAAAAAGATCCAAGACAGATGCCAAAGCATTTATCTGACACTTTTGAAAAAGGTAAATTGGAAAACAGATTAACTACAAACTTATATAAAAGCAATTTCGTCTTCAAAATCTATCAAATAAAAAAAAAATCAAATATGGCCACCAAACATGCTACATATTGAGCAGCCCAGGGCAGCCATGTTAGTTTGCATATCCACTTCCCCTGAACAAACCTTAATGGCCTTAATCATATCTACCCAATTTTTGCCTGATCCGTTCAGCAGTCCTGGATCGAACTTGTTTTCACTAGGTCATTTAAGATGGTCGCTGAACCATTTGGCCAATCAAGTTCCCTTGAACAAACTTGGTTCAGCTCGTGCCCTAGATGATATTTCATGAGTGTTGGATCGATCCTCCAATGGGTTTTGGAGATTTTTAAAGATGTTTCTAAAAATCAGCCTAAATCCAACATGGTCCCCATGGCATAAACTCACTTGGCCATACTGGTCAGGTGAGCTAACAAGTAACAAGATCAGAATTTAACGCTTTAATTCTCAAATTTGTTCAAAAAAATCTCAGAAAATGTCCATTTGCAGAGCAAGAAGACTCTATTGAAAATTTACCACTAGAATACCTGGCTCAGTTAGAGAGTCAGCTATTCCAGTGGTAAGTTTTCAAAAGTAGTCTTCTCTTGGCCTGAATGTGTACATTTCTCAAGAGTGCTGCAGAAGACGTTTTTGACCATATTGAGAGCCGAAAGGTTAATATCACCATAAAACGTTCAACAAATTAAGCTTGACAGGTAATAAATTACATAAAATTTATAATTATTAATTAATTATTATTATAATTATTAATATATAAAACTTCTTAAGATGTCCATTTTTGTCAATCCCTATGCAAAACGGAGAGTGGCTTAACATTGTGATTCAGATGACATTCAGTGTCCCGCGTGCTCCAAGAATGGAGGAATGCAGTTTTAGTCATGCCCCTACCATCTCCAGATAAGCTCCAACCACATTTCTCCCATGTTTAGATCGATCGATCCCTGAACTCCTGACTATCAATTTCGAAAAAACAATACAGGTAATTCCCAGTCAAGTGAGTTTCAAAATATATAACAGCATGTTTATTAAATAGTAAAAACATACAATTCGTACAACAACGCTAAAGTGAAATCAGATGGTGAAGCCGAATGTTTTCCCACGGAAAGTTGTGAAAATCGAGATAGTCTCATGAGTGTTCTGATAGCCATGGTTGTATTTCTTAACATATTATTAAGAAAAGCAACCGTTTTAAGGAGCAAATTTGCAATGGCTCAGCTATTCAGTAATCATGAAAATACATGACATTCAGTTTGAAACAAACACTTAAAATTTGAAATATTAATTTATTTTGTCATATTCTAAAGCAACTTTTCTATTTTTTTATTGGTCCAAATCTGCTCTGACCTGAACCGTCCCTATGTGAGATATTTGGCTGGACTGACGGACCGGGCTAACATGGCCCATCACTCTATCCAGATATCTGTCATACATATCTGTTCATGGTCGGAGCGTTCAAAACTTGCTTTTAACCAGTGCCCATTTGCATGTCAAAGGAAGACTATTTTTTTTAATTTATCACTGGAATGACTGGCTCAGTTATTGAGCCAGTCATCCCTGTAAAAATTTCCTCTCTTGGCCTGTAAATGGACATGCCTCAAGACCCCTCCAGAGACCAGATTTGGCCGGCTTAACCATTAGTGTTAACCCGGTTATCATAAACACAGGAATTACAGCCATTGCAAAAATTCATATTAACACGCGCCACACATCTGGGGGTCTAGCCGGAACAATAACCCAAGCACAACCATCTTAGAAGAAACAGTGTTGATCTTGGGGGTCCCGGGAAACCGTCTTGATTTTGGAGTTTGAAAAAGGTGTGGATAATCGATATGGTTATCCAAATAATTTGTCTAAATAATGTAGGCTACAATGATGGGATAATTACATACCCACATGAGGATGTCCTTTTTCCATGACTATCAGATGACCAGTACAAAGTACTTCCATTAACAATTGTTTCTGATTGCATTAATCTATTAGTAATGATGGATTATATTTTTTGTAAAAAAAATGAACAAGATATTAAAATCTGAATTTATATGATACAGGGATATATACATGGTTAATGGATGAATCCAGTTTGTAACATTGTTGATTATCACATCATATGTTTGACTGAGAAACTGGATTCCTCCATTTAATACCTAGAATATCACATGATGCTGAACCAGTATGAGTATTAATTAAGCATTGAAGGGTCAGAATTTCTTACAATCCAGAGTTTTGTTTAATAAATGTCAATTTGGAGGGCAAGAGAAGCCTATTCATTTAAAAATTTATCACTGACACTCAACCTAATTTCTAATAAAAGGCCAATTAAGGAGACTGTATCGCTCATGCAGAACACTGGTATTTCAATGTAGAGCATTTAGCTCTACCTGGAATTCAACCAGAAACACAATGCTTAAGGAGGCCTATTCTATGAAACAATTTCCGGGATATTTTCATAAGAGTGAATAATCCAAGATGGCCACCAAATGCTAATTATTTTTGTCTGGTGGCCATATTTTTTGTATCAATTTTCTTTAATGTTTTAACCTTTATATCCGCCAAAAACGCCTTCTGTAGTGCGCTTGAGAAATGTCAATTTGCAGACCAAGAGAAGACTATTTTTTTAAATTTACCACCGGAATGACTGGCTCGATAACCGAGCCAGTCATTCCGGTGGTAAATTAAAAAAAAGTCTTCTCTTGGTCTATTAAATGGACATTTTCTATGAGAAAATCGAAATTTTCTTGAACAAATTCGACGGTTAAATGGATAAACAAATTTTACTGGTCCTTAGTCATCACTTATATATAATAATATATACAAAATTTCTGCTTAATTCATTCAGCGGTTTGAAAAAAAGCGGTTTTACAAAAGCTATGTCGTCCAAGGTTGCTGTGAGAAATCGACCAATCAGATTCACTTGTACAAATCTGTTTCAGCCTTTGGCCTAGATGAAATTTCTTGATTTTCAAATCAGCTGGCAAGGTGGTTTCAGAGAAGATATTTAAAGGCTTTTCTAAAAATAGTGCAAAATCCAAGATAACTGCAAGCCAAACTTGGGACGGAATCGGCCCAGAGGTTCTTGAGAAGACATCTTCTTCTTCTTCTTCTTGTCGTTCGCTGATCATACCGCCAGTCCTGTAAGTGACTATCGACATGATCATAAGCGTTAAGTGCGTGGATCCATGGTTTATTAGAGTGCGCCATGCGGCCTGGAACCTCCATCTTCAGCACTTCATCAAAGGTTGACGATACTCACGACAGATGGTCGCCATGGCCTCTTGCTAACTTAACCCCTTCACTGATAAATTCTCCATATCGCATTTGTAAGGCAGTCATACAGGAAAGCTGTCAAATATTTTGAAATTATTTTGACTGGAAGCTGTTGGTTAAATTAATTTCAAAATATTCAACAGACTAAGTTTTATATCAAAAAGAATTTACTTTTTCAGGAATTTGTCAGTGAAAGGATTAACTTTTCAGGCCAGGTAAGATAATGAATACCACAATAGCTACCTGCTCAATATTAAAAAAAATAATTGATTGAAAGTTGTTGCAAACTTTGCTGGAAATAACTTTTGAAGAAATTATCTTTACAGTATTGTTTATATCTCATTGATGTGTCTTTATGGGATAGACAGGATATATAATAGTGAATCTGAGACAATCTCACTGTCAGGGCCCAAAATTTCTTGTTCTCCAGCTCTTTAACCATTTACTTGTCAAATTTGGTTAAGAAAGTGTTATTATTTTCTTATTGAATGTCCATTTTACAGGCCAGGAGAACACAATTTTTGAAAATTTATCACTGGAATGACTGGCTCGGTTACCGAGCCAGTCATCCCAGTGGTAAATTTTCAAAAATTGTATTCTCTTGGCCTGTAAATCATAGCAGAGGCCGGTTTGGGCCGGTATGACTCAGGGTATGATAAAGGGTTAATGGTTGAATTTGGTCAAGAAAATTAAAATATTTGCTCATTTAAGGCCAAGAGAAAACTATTTTTGAAAGTTTACCATTGGAAGGACTGCCTCGGTTATCGAGCCTATCGTTGGTGTCTAAGTGATTGATTGAACTCGGAATTCACACAATCCCAGTATCATGGTAACAGCAACCAGTTATTTTAATTAGTTTTAAAATATTTAACAGAATGTTTATTAAATAGCAAGGATATACAATTTGTACAACCTGATGGACTATTAAGTGTTTATGACAGAATAAATGATGTTATTCATGACGTAATTGATTATGACATCAGCCTACATAAACGGGCCGGGCAGGGTAGAGCTTGTTATGAGTCACCCGTATAATTGCAGATTGCGCGATGAGATTTACAATGGCCAATGAATGCTGGGGGGGGGGGCAGGTCAAAGGTCAAATATCGAAAGAATTCCATCCATCATGCTGTCTCCTTGGAATACCATTTGATGGAATTCAACCAAGTTTGTCTTGTGAGTTACTACACATATGATCGAGGATTGTGAGATGACATTTATATTGAGCATCATCAATGTCCCCCACATGGGGGTGGGATGCAGATTGGGTCAAAATGGAAATTTGCGATTGCATGCCAGCGCCGCCATGCTCCAGGTTTAGTAGGCAGTTTATGAAAGCTATAATCACCATATATGCTAATGATCGTTCTCGAGATAAAGCGCACACAGCCAGTATTAAATAACGTTTTTAAATGGCTGAACACAATTATTGTTCAATGCATGGAGACTTGACTTTAGCAAGATAATTGTGACTGGATTAACGCGCTACAATATGTATGAGACAACTTTTAGCTATATTAGCTACAAGGTTTTTTTGCAAGAAGTAAGTTTGCTATCAATCCCCACAAGTTAACAGATTAACTGCTTGACTGTTGCAAGCCAGCAGGCAATAATTTAAATGGACAATAACTGGACCTGCTGAATATTTTTAAAACAATTTGACTGAAAGTTGTTGGTGGTGTAGCTACCAACAACATTCAGTCAAATTGGTTTCAAAATCTTTGGCATATTCAGAATTAACCCAATGGAAAATGTAGTCTGCAGAAATTCAGCAAGTAGACAGGTAAATAATCCAGACAAATTACAAAGAAATTTTAAAACTAAATTGTCTGGAAGCCTGAGCAAAAGCTTTGAGTCAAATTATTTCAATATATTCAGCAGTTTCCTGTATGTTTGCTCTAACTGTCTGACTGTTGTAATCCACCAGACAATAATTTCAAATCTGGACCTGCTCAATATTTTTCAAACAATTTGACTGAATGTTGTTGGTGGCTAAGCCACCAACAACTTTCAGGCAAATTGTTTGAAAAATATGCAGCATACTCTGAATTAACACAAGTGAAAAATGCTGTCAGCAGAATTTTACCAGACAGCTACAATTGAGATCATAGGGAAGTAGAAAGAGCTAATTTAGTTTAGGTTTTAACGGTCCAAAACACAATTTGATATTCAAGATATGGAAAATAAATATTGTGCCCAATTTCTGCAGACTACATTTGTCATGGGATTTAACTCTGGATATGTTGAATATTTTGAAAATAATTTGACTGAAAGTTGTTGTTGGGCAAGTCCAAATTTATTGCCCATTGAAATTATTGTCTGGTGGCTTGCAGCAGCCAGACAGTTAATGGGTAGGTTGAACTCTGCGGTGTTCACGATACTTTTATTCACATGTACTGGAATCCAATCTGGAATAATAGATAATTATGATAATTTTATAAAATTATGAAATTTATAAAATTATTAACTTTCAGTACAGATCAGATATAACTTAACATGTTTCCAAAATAAAAATAAAGACAACAATAAAGCGTACCATTGAATATTTTGAGCGTAATTTGATTTAAGGCAGCAATGGCTTCCAATTAAACTAAGTACAAGATATTCAACAGAACATTTATTACATCAGTTTCAAATTTGTTTTAATGATACCGTTTGGTTTTTTTTGTTTTGGAAACACGAAACTTATTTATGAGTTGTACTTTATGTGACAAATAGCAATATCCTAATAACATAATTGTCATTGCAATATATAATTATTAATTTTAATTAAAAGTGTTAAAATTCTACATTAAATGTAGATGTAATGTAAAAATGTTTTTAAATTACTTTGAGATTCATTTATTCACACTTTAATAATCAAAACTGCTCAGAAAAATGAAAATTTCAATCAAGGAATCTTACGTCATAATCAATTCACCTTTCCAGAGTATCCCTCTATTATCTGATGTCATAATTAGGCGAGTGGCGCATAGGATGACATCATAATCATTACATCATAAATGATTCTATATGGCCCGTCTTTAACTTTTAATAGTCCGACATGTTGTACGAATTGTATATCCCTAGTACTTAATAAACATGCTGTTGAATATTTTGAAAATAATTTGACTGGATGGTGTAGCAACAGCGCCCAGTCAAATTAGTTCCAAAGTATTCAATAGGTTACCTGTACAGTTTTCTGGAAATTGATAGGGAGTTCAGAGATTGATCGATCCCAACACGAGCGAGGTGTGGTTGGAGCTTAGCTAGAGATGGGCGGGGAATAGCTAGAACTAAAAAGGTCCACTGCGTTACACACAGGCTGGAATCATAAGTATTATGTCACATAACTCTGTCATGAAAATTGGAAAGTCCACGATGAGGTGTACACATTGTATGACCGATGAATTTCTAATTTATTAAACATTCTGTTGAATAGTTTGAAACTATAGGCAGTAACATCCTCCAGTCAAATTAATTTCAAAATATGCAACAGCTTACCTGTGTAATTACCTTGAAATTGTGATACTAGAAATTCAGGGTTTAAAGTATATAAATCGATCCTAACATGCGTACAAAGTAGGTAGTGTTTAGCTAGAAATAGGCGGGACAGAGCTAGAAATGGGCAGTACAGATCTAGAACTGGGTGGGACAGGGCTAGCAATGGGTGGGGAAGAGCTAGAAGTGGGCGGGACAGAGCTAGAAATGGGTGGGACAGAGCTAGAAATGGGCGGGGCAGAGCTAGAAATGGGTGGGACAGAGCTAGAAATTGGCGGGCAGAGCTAGAAGTGGGCGGGACAGAGCTAGAAATGGGTGGGACAGAGCTAGAAATGGGCGGGGCAGAGCTAAAAAATGGGCGGAGCAAAGCTAGAAATGGATTCCTCTATTTGTAGTCAATAAGATGAATATTTAGTTGGAAACTTACCACTGAAATGACTGTGTAGGTTAGTGTGTCATTCGATGGGTAGACACATTTTCAATATATTTTGATCGAAATCAAATTGTTTAATGTTTTACGCCTCGAATTTATTCACTAAAATATTAATTTTCTCCAGGACAGTGTCTATTTGCAGACCAAGAGGAACTTATTTTTTTAAATTCATCTCTGGAATTCATTCCAGTGATAAATTAAAAAAAATAGAATAGAAGACCTCTTAGTATGCAGATGGATATTTCTCAAGACCACCGTATAAAGGAGTCACTTCTTGCCAGCTTCAGGGTTAAAGCCTTAAAACAGCTTCCAGTCCATGTAATTTCAAAATATTCAACCGTTTGACTTTGTATATCATTGATATGATCACCAATCTGTTTACATGTCCCAAACTTGGTGCTATCCACCCACCAAACATTTTTCCAATATTGGGACACACTATTATCAATGTACGAGCCCCAACCAATGTCACCCAACAACCATGGCTCTTTCCAAAATGGGGAGCAAATAATCCTTTCCATTAAATTATTTAATTTTTTTAAAACGTGTTATTTAAATTCGGACGTATAAAAAGTGCTCTTAAAAAGACCTATTATATATAATACAAATGAGATTACAAGTCTGTAGTTTCTAGAAAAGGACTATTCTCCTGACTTTTTCCTGGCACAGGCGATACACTTTCTTTGGATTTCTCATTAAAATTTGACATCTGAAGTTTTGGTGATATTGTTGCGCCCTGAGTCTGATATCCAGAGCTAATTCCAATGCTTACGTCCTCCGGATACACTTTATCTGAATTACCACCAATGCTTCCATGAGCAGAGTTTCCTGTGCTACTAGAGTTTGTACTATCACGTTTTGCTCTCTGTGCGCTCTCCGTCTTTGTCATCCAAGCCAAACACGATGCTTCAGGAGACCTCGATGACAAAGAAATGTTGCTATTCGTCTCAGAATCTGCCTCTGGAATATCATCCTGATAACTGTTTTCTGCTTCTATACTTTGGCTATCACTATGGCGACGACCAAGGTCAAGTTTGGGGCACAATGTGTCCATTTTGCTACGATTAAGATTAGGACTAGCACCATCACTATGGCGACGAGCTACATCTTGATGTTTGCCTGGTGATGTATTGGAATGTCTACTTTCTTTCATACTACTGTTTAACCTAGTTTTGTGACCCGATTGTCTCATATCGGGCAACCGTTGATCACCATTTTTATAATATCTGTGTTGCGAGTCTGTAGTACGGGGAGGTGTTTTATTACTAGATCTATTCAATCGCAAATGTAACAGATTCCGAGTCCTCGTTGATGCAGAATGTTTACTTGCACCAGACGGGGCACTACCCGACTCACTCGTACCCGTTTTCAGAGCCGTCTCCCCCGTCGCTGATGTAATACTATACGTAAATCTCTGACCTGCATCGAATGAAGGCCGCGATGCTTCGCTCACACCCATAGGAGACATTGGAATGTTTTGTAATGCTTTAAGTATCGACTTCATGTCATGACTAATACTAACAACTTCATGACTTATCATGTTGATTCGCTTATCGAGATTATCCATGCTGTTCCGTGTGCCTTCTAGTTCTTGATAGATCTCTCGAGCAATCAACGATTCATCAGAAACTGATCGTCTCGGCTGATCTGAAAATTGGTAAGAAGGGTTAATTCACCTTTCCAGAGTATCCATCCATCATCTGACCTCCTATGACGTCATAATCAGCTCAGCGCTTGTATGATGACGTCATAATCATTACGTCACAAAGGGTTCCATATCGACTGTCACCAAATCTCAAATGGTCCGACACGTTGTATGAATTGTATGTCTTTGTAATTCTTTGCTATTTAATAAACATGCTGTTGAATATTTTGAAACTAATTTGACTGGTCGCTGTTGCTGCCTTAGGCAGCAACAGCACCCAGTCAAATTAGTTTCAAAATATTCAACAGCGAACCTGTGTAGTTTTTTGGAAATTGATAGTCAGGGTGTTCAGAGATCGATCGATCCCAACACGAGCGAGGTGTGGGTGGAGCTTAGCTAGAGATGGGCGGGGCATAGCTAAAACCGGAAAGGTCCATTGGTATTAATCTTTTAATCCTCGAGCTGGTCAAAATGGCTTCTGCAGTGGTCTTGAGAAATGTTCATTTGCAGACCAAGAGAAGACCATTTATTTTAATTTACCGCTGCAATGACTGGCTCGATAACTGAGCCAGTCATTCCAGTGGTAAATTTTCTAAAATAATCTCATGGTCTCTTAAACAAGTTTGAGGGCTAAAGGAATTAATACAATACAGTTTTCTGATATCTAATAACTATTCTAATGAATTTGAAAATAATTTGACTGGAACCCATTACTGCAATTCTATTGGGATCATCCATTCTGATTGGTAACCACCTTTGCATTACTGCATGTCACAGAATAAACAAGAACAATAAGAGCTTGCAGACTCTGGACCACCTCCAGTTTTTGTCACATTGTAAAAGGTTAAGATTTTCTGGCTTTTTTTTTATTTTGTGGCAGATTTTTGCGAGATTGATCCGATCCAGATCCGGGTTCTTTTATCCAGATGATGGCCAATGTCTGGGAATCCTCTTTCACAGCAAGTTCCTTCCTTGTGTTAAAGTTTGAGCTAAATCAGATCCACAGATTTTGATACAGACATGATCGCAATACCCTCTTACAGGGCAAGGGTAATAAAAGAATGTAGTTAAAACTGAATGATGCAGAATCTATATACCATAATCTATTACTAAACTACAATATTTGAGACAAAACAAGAGGCCCAAGGGGCCTGTATCGCTCACCTAGAACATAGGCATTTAAACTAGAAAGGCGATTGGCTAGAAGTAGAGGTTCTGGAATGGTTTTTGCAAAAATTAGGTCATCCAATATGGCTATTAAATAAATTTGGACTTTTGCCCTAGATGATGTTTCACGAGTCTTGAATTGATTCAACAAGTGGTTTCAGAGATTTTTAAAGACGTTTCTAAAAATTGGCCAAAATACAAGATGGCCATTGGCCAAATTGGCCAATCGCCTTCGTTTGAACAAACTTGAATCTCTACACCATAAGGATGCTTCCTGCCATACATAATTGAAATCGGCCCAGTAGTTCCCGAGAAGACGTTTTAAATTTTGCATTGCTTTAGCTTTTGGCGGGAAAATGATCCAAGATGGCCACCAAACCACTTATCTGACAGTTTTCAAAAATTGCAAATTTGAGATCAGAATACCCAACATATATAAAACAGATTTCAGCCTCAAAATCCATCAAATAAAAAAAAACCAATATGGCCACCTGACACGCTATATTTTGATTAGCCGGGTGTGGTTGTTTTTTGACGGATCAACTTCCCTTGAACAAACTTTAATGGGCCTTAGTCCCTAATCATAGCTGCCATATTTCGGCCCGATCCCTTCTGCGGTTCTGGAGAAGAATAAAAAAAGCATCCGCTTTTGTTTCTACGAAAATTTATAAAACTTACCAGATGTACTATTATGATAATATCTGTTATCTAGTCTAGCTCAAAATAAACAATTAAAACTGCGCTCTCCATGGTCCTGCTCATACTGTGTCTGGGAATTACCATAGCCTCCAGGTACCGAGTCAATTCCCAACAACAGTCAGATTCGTCTTATATTTGTCTTGACAAATAGTGAAAGCAGCTCAGCCTCACCTCAGCAGGGCTGCTGGGGAAGGCCATATAACATCTGGTAAGTATTATCAATTCTCGTAGAAACAAAAGCGGATGCTTTTTTGATTCTACTTCGAATAATTCTTACCAGATATACTATTATGATAAACTCCGGATTTCGACAGCCAAGAAACTCCGATGGGAGGAGGTGAGGCTCGAAACAGCTCTCAACTACCATCCGACAGAGAAGGTTGTGAAGAGACTGGAACCCCAGCATACACTTGGGTCCCACCATCTGACTCATAGAATGCTAAACTTCCATGGTCTAGTCCACACTCACTTCCCCCCCCCATGTGTCCACACAAATTCCAAAGGACTGCCAAAAGGGGAGGCAACACCCACCTGATGCGTGTCAGCCCAAGTCTCAGCTAAGGCAGTCCATGAGAGTGCAAAGAAGCTACTACATACTACAACTTCTAATTTTGAAAAAAACTATCAGTATATCAATTAGATTTTCAAATTTGAATGAGCCTATTGTCTGTTGCAATGAATGAGATACTCTTGAACCAGACTTTTTACTTAATCAGTCTGGGAATTCGACAGTAAGTAAATTAATATTAGTCATTTAAACTAAGAAAACACTCACCATTTTAAGTGCTTGGTCTATCTTGATCATCGCAGGAGCTTCACCCAATCCACGGTCATTCACGGATCATGTGCAGCACCAGTGCCAGTGCCTGTGGAAGAACCCTATGATGTGTGCGTAAACAGTGGTCGGACATGGCTTTAAGCGAGATTCGGCTACCGGATTAAGTGCACTGGAGATATTGCGAAGGTAGAAATCAGTAATTGACGACTCTGCATGCCATTGTGCTACAGACATCACCTCCTCTAAAGAGACACCCGTATAAAGGGCCGATGATGCTGCTAGTGCTCGGACTTTATGGGCGTTCACACGATCAATATGCTTTCCTGTTGCGATTTTATGTGACATCTGAATAGCATCGACTATCCAACGAGAAACAGTGTCTTTCAAGGCGCGAAGATGAGGAGCTTTGAGACATAACCACAGCGATTTTGGGTCATCTCTCCACTCCTCAGTACATTTCTTATACATCTTCAGACATCTGACAGGAGACCAAGCAGACGAGCTTGGGTCATGTCTAATTAAACTTGGCAAATTGATCAGCTGTCCTGGATATTTAAGTGACTCATTCTTTGCCAGGAAACAAAGACGTGGTAATAGTCTTAAACATTCACCCGTAACGACAAAACGGTCTTGTTCGGCAGAAAGCTCATGAATTTCACTTCTCCTTCTCGCCGATGCTGCTGCAACCAAGAAAACTGACTTAATAGTTAACAGTTTAATATCTATAGATCTAATTGGTTCAAAGGGAGCATGCCTTAAAACCTGTTGAACAAGAGATAGATTCCATGCTGGGATAGGAATTGGCTGTCTAGGTCGCAGATTGCTCATTCCTTTAATAACTTCATTTAAAGTGTCGTTCTCCGCTTCTACAGCGACCAGACTAGGAACAACTGAAGCTAATGCAGACTTATATGCTGCCAGGGTTTAAGGTACTAGTTTGTCAACCTCGTATAAATGACAGATAAAATCTGCTACCTGTTGAACAGATGCAGAAAAGGGATTAATATCTCTTCCCTTACACCACTCTGCAAATTTGTTGATTCTATAATTATATGTTCTGGTGGCTGAAGCAACAAACTTTGCTGCTTGCTCAGAAAAGCCACCCTCAATTGCTCGCTGCTTGATATCATCCATGCAGTAAACTGGAACATTTCCGGTCTGTTGTAGAGATACAGACCTTTGTTCTGAAAAATCAGATCCCTTCATTCAGAATGCAGGAATGCAGACCAGAAGGTCCAGCAGATCTGTAAACCAAGATCGGCCTGGCCAATGAGGGGCGATCAGTAGTACTTGGCATACCCCTTCTTTTATCTTTGCCAGAACTTTTGGGAGGAGAATCATTTGAAGATACGCGTATGCGTACATTCCTTTCAAACCTATCGCCAGGGCATTCACTGCTAGAGCTAGTGGGTCCGGGATCAGTGACGTGTATGTGACCATCTTTGCATTTCCTTTCATCACAAATAGATCCACATCTAGCTTGCCCCAATGTTTGAATATAACCTCCGCTACCGATTGGTTGAGCTGTCAGTCCGTCGGATGACAAACCGTACTTTGACTGAAAGCAACCGCTAGGATGTTCAATCTTCCTGGAATGTGTGCTGCCTGAAGAATAACATTCCTCTCTTGGCACCACAGCAGAAGGTTCCATATCATCATACACAATTCTGGTGATCTCGCCCCACCTTGGCGGTTCAGATAAGGTTGTCTGTCCTTATTAAGACAATCTTGTCTTGGATTAAAGTCTCAAATTTTCGAAGTGCTAATGCCGCCGTTAATAATTCGAGTACATTTATGTGTTTCTGCGCATTGGTCCAATCCCATTCCCCTGACACTGACAGATCATCCAATACTGCTCCCCAAACCATCGTCGACGCATCTGTGAAGATGGACATCTGCGGTTGAGGAGGTTGTAGAGTGACACCTCGCAGGAGATTCTGTTCTGATAACCACCACTGAAGATGGAATATCAATGGTTCTTTTACTGGAATCCTCAGAGATAACGGATGCGTTCTCTGAGACCAGAATGACATTAAGTACATCTGAATCGGCCTCCTCCTGAGTGCCGCATAAGGAACCACCGTCTCCAGAGATACTAGTAAACCCAGTTTTCTGAGAAATTGACGAGCCATCAGATAGGCTCCTAGAGAAATTGACCCCAGAGCTGGAATCAAGCTCTTGGCTCTGCTCTTCGCCGGATTCCCAGATACACAAACTCTTGGGATGGAGTCAATTCTGATTTCTCTAGATTCACAATCCATCCTAGGTCCTTTAGTAAGGCCAGGACTACCTGAAGATTGTTGCGCAAAGTGACTGGATTCCCCGCTTTCAGCATCCAGTCGTCTATGTAAGTATGAACAGCTATGTTTTGCCTGTGAAGCTAAGAAGTCATGGTGACCCCTTTGGTGAAGTCATGGTGAGAACCACTATGGTGAAGACCCTCGGGGCTGTGGTCAGACCGAAATGGTAGCGCATTGAACTCCCAGACAATGTCTTGGAACGCAAAGCGAAAGTATTTCTGAAAAGGAATTGACATTGGAATATGAAAAAACACATCCTTCAGATCTATCGATACTGCTCACATGCCTTTCTCAGCCCTGTCATCATGGCTGCCACAGTCTCCATCTGAAATTTTGTTGAAAGAATGAATTTGTTCAGCGGTTTGAGGTTGAGAATCAGTCTGCAACCTCCGGTGCATTTCAGAATGAGGAAAATTATCGAATAAAAGCCCAGGGAGGATGGATTGCGGACTAAATGAGTCACATTCTTTCGTTGAAGATCTTTGATATCTGAGCAAATTACATCTAGACGATCGCATTCCCTTGGAATGGGAGTCCATACGGGAGTCAATGTTAATGGAACTAATAATTGATGAATGATCCAGTCCTGTTCGTAGCCGTTTCTTAGCCAATGACAGACTAAACAATCTTGCACGACCTGTTCCCACTGGTTTGAGAACAGCTGAAGTCTGCCTCCGACGGCAGGAATCTGCACACAGCTCGCGACAAGACGTTAATTCGTTTTGGTGAAGATCTTCAAGTCCCTGCATTCCTTGCGCCACCGGTACGGGTCTCGCCGGAAGCCCATCAGAACCACCACCACAGCTATCCTTACGGTAGCCACCGCATCCCGAGCTGCCACCCTTTCTGTTGTCTTCATACAGACTCTTATTAGAGGACCTATATGATGCTGAATGGCCAGGTCCCTGAGAACCGGATGCCTGACGGGCGACCTTTGTCATTGCCTCTGCTGCTCCTGATGGTGCTGCTTACAGGACTGCTGCATTTGAGTCCTTTTCGTCGACTTTCACGATTAACACGCAGGACATGGGGCTCCGAGAGGAGCCACCATACCCAAATCTGCGATGCTGACGGGAGCCATAAAAGACGGCACTCCAGAAAGAGCGAACTCTGGATGGAAGATGCCCGACGAAATATCGACATCTCCACCTGGCTGACAGATCTGAACAAAACCTGGGGGAGCCGCGGGAAACGCCAAAGTCAATCAACTGTGAAAGCGCTGGCATGCCAGTCATCCATCAGGAGAATAGCCTCTTCGTCCGCCGTCAGCTCTTGAGTCAATGCGAGAGAAAGGTCAGGTGCATGTTCCTCTGCAGAACTGGCCGGACCACCGATAGGTTGTCCTGCACCAGGCTGCATCAACGGAACCGTGGACTGGGCCGCCCAAACACCTCTCTCCACACACGCATGTTAATCGCGATCAAACTCCGCCAAAAGTCCGACGACAACTTTACTCACACATCGCAAGGACTTCCAACCTTACACTTTGCACATGCAACACAGTGGTGCCCCGCAAAGTTCCGCTTCATGAACCGATTGCAGCGGGAACATAATGTATCCGGCGAGGCCGTGCCTTGCCCCTTCACCTTCTGCGAACACAGAATAAGAATTAAAATGCTGCACATGATAAGATGATGATGAGCAATATGCACAATTTACTTGATTGTAATTTTAAAATTACTTAAAACATTAACTTTCTCTTAAATTAATGATAATTAAGTTCTAGGCAGGAAACATTTGAAAATTTTTATTAGAGTGAAAATTTTAGAAACACGACTAGGTAATTAACTAACATTAAAATAGGCATGAAATTAAGACTGATCACCACAAACACTCTCGACAACTAAGCGAGAGCTAATGATCGGCTTAAAACTGAGTGCATAGACACGCCAAGCCAAAACAAAACGTTAATCATGGGTGCCGCCATCTTGGCTATGGGCGCATCCATCTTGGAAGGAACCGAGTCGCAAGAGAAATTAACCGAGTACCTGGGTAAGATTAAAAAGTTAGCAGATACCGGAGCGACTCTAACAATGGTCACCATCTTAAAACAATATGCCAATTTAATGACATTTTAAACAGTCATTATGGGACAAATGTATAAATTCTAGATTGATACAACCTGTCCCTGCAACGATTTCTCTTTTCTTTCCATGGTGCCACAAACGAGAGGTCCAACCAAGCACTAAACACATAAATTTTAATCTAAATTGAGAGCTTTAGAAAACACGACAGAAAGGTCCAGCAAAATAGATGAATCTGACTGTTGTTGGGAATTGACTCGGTACCTGGAGGCTATGGTAATTCCCGGACACAGTATGGGCAGGACCATGGAGGGTGCAGAGTTCTAATTGTTTATTTTGAGCTTGTCTAGATAATAGACATTATCATAATAGTAATCTGGTAAGTATTATTTGAAGTAGAGGTTGTTTTCACTAAAACTAGGTCAAACACGCTATATTTTGATTGGCCGGATGCGGTCATGTTTTTTGACGGATAAACTTCCCTTGAACAAGCTTTAATGGGCTTTGTCCCTAATTATATCTGCCAAATTTCAGCCTGATCCCTTCAGCGGTTCTGGAGTTGTTTTCACTAAAACTAGGTCAACCAAGATGGCAGCCAAACCATCTGACCAATCAAGTTCCCTTGAACAAACTTGGTTCAGCTCTTGCCCTAGATCATATTTCATGAGGTTTGCATCAATCTCCAAAGCGGTTTCGGAGAATATTTTTAAAGGCGTTTCCTAAATTCGGACAAAATCCAAGATAGCAGCCGGCCAAATTGGCTGATTGGCTTCCTTCGAACAAACTTGGATCCCTTTGCCCTAGGGATGCTTGCTGCCAAATATAATTGAAATCGGCCCAGTGGTTCTTGAGAAGTCGTTTAAAGGAAAAGTTGATGGACGGATGGATGACGGACACACAACAGAAGGTCACCGTGGCATAAGTTCACTTGGCCTTTCAGGACAGGTGAGCTAATAATGGTATTTGTATTATCCTTACTCAGTGATGGTGCGGTAAGACTGTTTGTCATCCGCCGTTCATTGCGGTTAAATCTGACATGCTTTGTTCCTGAGTAACTATTGACACGCCGCAAATTATCTGTCTGAACACGTGACCGCATCGGAAGCGGATCCTCCCTGTAAAACAGTAATGATAGAGGTATTCACTTATTAAGTTAAACTAACCCATTTTATCCCATGACGTAGACCAATTATAATTTATGAAATTTATAAAGAATTAATTCAACAGTATTCAATCAAATACATGGATCTAATCGGTCGATCAAATGATGGGAATTGGTTGAGTTTTGTCGGAGAAAAAGGATGAGAATATTATCAATAAAATTAAACTGATCGACTTGTTAGATACAACATTAACACGTTAACACTCAAGCCGACCAAAAACGGCTTCAACAGTAGTCTTGAAAAATGTCCATTTGCAAACCAAGGTTATTTTTGAAAATTTATCAGTGGAACGACTGGATCGCTAAACAAGCGATTCATTCCATGATACATTTTCAAAATTAATCTTCTTTTGGTCTGCAAAAGGAAGTTTTCTTGAACAAATATTAGAGTTACGGGCCAAATGACAATGTGTGTCTCAATTTCAGGACATCTATGCAGGTAGAAAGCTATTGAAGATTTTGAAACTAATTTGACAGGAACCTGTTGACAGCAAAAGCTTCCAGTCAAATTAGTTTCAAAATATTCATAAGAATATTTCCTACTTCATTATAAAGAATGGAAACTAATGTAACCCTGTTAATAAAATGCTTAAAGGTGCATATTCACACCAGAATGCTTGAAAATAAAATTGTTAAAATTGTACACTTTTATAGGCTTAAATTGTGTGCATATGTGTAATGAAAGGAAATAAATCTTAACATATGATGATTTCATTACGTATAAATTAATATAATTTTCTATGTTGTGAAAATGAAATAGAGACACAAGCCTATATTTCAATTTCGCAACTTAAAAAAATTATATTAATTTATATGTAATGAAATCATCATATGTTAAGATTCATTTTGTGTCGTTACACTATAGGCTCACAGTTTAAGCCGCTAAAAGTATACCCTATAAATTTATTTTAATTTAATTTAATTTTCGGTAATTTTGCTGTGAATATGCACCTTCAAGTGCTCTGCGCATTTATAATGAGATATAGTGATTTCATTGTATAATCATATGATTGTTACAGTATATGATCTGTGCATCCAAGCAACACAACTGAAGCATGCAGATAGAAATGGAGGAATTCCATTTTAGCTATGCCCAACCAATATCTAGCTAAGCTCCGCCCATGTTTTGCCTGTGCTGCGATCAATTGATCCCCGCACTCAAGCTCTCTGAATCTTAATTTTCAGAACACTATACAGATAAACTGTTGAATATTTTGAACCTAATTTGACTGGGTGCAGTTGTTGACTATGGCAGAAACAGCACCCAGTCAAATTAGTTTCAAAATAATCAACTGAATGTTTATTAAATAGCAAAGACATACAATTCGTTTAGGGACCTTTAAGCATTTGTGACGGACTTAATCATGACATTCATGACGTAACTGATTATGATGTCAGCCTACATGTGATGTTGTGGATTATAATGGCATATGATTGATCAATAAACTGGATTCCTCCATTTAATGCACAATCTAAAAGTACAAACAGCAATAATGTAAATATCATTAAAGCTATCCTGAGTTAATGCAACAGTGAGAACAATAGAATCCCAACTGATGCCACCTCTAAAGATCAAACAAAAATTGAGGCATCAAAAAAGACGACCATGATTGTGTTTTCCTAATATTCCCTAGACTTGTTGCTTCAGGATAACTTTAATCCCTCACTTCGACAAAGCAGATGTGAGAAATTATTTACAATTATAAGTACATCTGAATCGGCCCCCTCCTGAGTGCCGCATAAGGAACAACAGTCTCCAGAGATACTAGTAAACCCAGTATTCTGAGAAATTGACGAGCCATCAGATAGGCTCCTAGAGAAATTGACCCCAGAACTGAAATCAAGCTCTTGGCTCTGCTCTTCGCCGGAAAAGCCACACCGTCCCCGAGATTGAAAAGAATTCCCAGATACACAAACTACTGGGATGGAGTCAATTCTGATTTCCCTAGATTCACAATCCATCCTAGGTTATTTAGTAGATATTTGAAATCAGCATACTGAAAAACCTATATAAAAACAATTTCAGTTTCAGAATCCATTAAATAAAAAAATCCAAAATGGCTGCCAAAGATGCTACATTTCGCTTGGTCCACGACGGCCATGTTTTTTTATATATCAACTTCTGTTGAGCAAGCTTTAAACACCCTTAGTGCTTAATCAATTAGGTTATCCAAGATGGCCGCTGAACCATTTTGCAAATCAAGTACCCTTGAACATCTTGATTTAGCTCACATCCTAGATTTCATGAGATTTGAATCGATCCCCCAAGCGGTTTCAGAGATTTTTATAGACATTTCTAAGTATCAGCCAACATCCAATATGCCAGCCGGCCAAATTGGCCAATCGCCTTCCCCTTGAATAAACTTGGATTTCTATGCCCTAAGGATGCTTACTGCCAAATATACTTGAAAACAGCCC
The DNA here is from genome assembly GCA_034401795.1 of Chaetoderma sp. LZ-2023a. Lineage (NCBI taxonomy): Eukaryota > Metazoa > Mollusca > Caudofoveata > Chaetodermatida > Chaetodermatidae > Chaetoderma > Chaetoderma sp. LZ-2023a. The sequence continues at coordinate 71,214,502 of CM067359.1, read as the reverse complement.
AGTGGTTCTTGAGAAGTTGTTTAAAGAACCCATTGACGGATGGACGATGGATGGTCGCCATGTCATAAGCTCACTTGGCCATTCTGGCCAGGTGAGCTAACAATGTTAAAAGGTAGAGAACTGTTCTACTTATTAGAAACAGTTTAATCCTCTAACACTTAAATTTGTTAAAGAAAATTTCTTATAGAAAATGTCTATTTGCAGACTTAGAGAAGACTATTTTTGAAGACTTATCACTGGAATGACTGGCTCGGTTATCGAACTAGTCATTGCAGTGGTAAACGTTAAGAAATTATCTTCTCTTGGTCTGTAAATGGACATTTCTCAAGACCACTGCAGAAGCCGTTTTTGGCTGAAATGAGTGTTAAAGGGGTAACGCTTGAAATGCCAGGTTCTTCAAACTGCTATATAGACAGCAACAGCTACCAGTCAAATTAGTTTCAAAATATACAAAAGAATATTCCATACAGAATAAAGAATTTGTTGTTTCAGTTCTGTAAGGTTTAAAGGGTTAAATGTAAATAACTCCAGAGAAAGAATTTCAACCACTTAATTGCGCAATGACTTTACATGCCAGAGCTTCAGGAATGCAGCCGTACAATGAATTTGACACTTTAAAATTTGTTTAAGAATTTAAATTTTCTCACTAAAAACGTTTATTTGCAGAGTAAGAGGAAATTATTTTGAAAATTTAAAAAAATAGTCTCTAATGTTCTGCAAATGGCCATTTCGGAAGACCACTGCAGAAGCCATTTTTAGTCGACATGAGTCGTTTTTAGTCGACAAGTCGTTTTTAGTCAACTGGAGACATTTTCAGTGGACATGAGTTGTTTTTAGTTGACTTGAGTCGTTTTTAGTCGATACGAGTCATTTTTAGCTGACAGGAGTTATTCTTAGCCGACATGAGTCGTTTTTAGTCGACATGAGTCGTTTTTAGCTGGCATGAGTCATTTTTAGTCCATACGAGTTATTTTTAGTCGATATGAGTTGTTAAATAGTTAACGCTTTAATGGTCAAGCCATTCGGTGGAATTCAACCAAATTTGCTATGTGAATTAATACTCATATTGATTGCGGATTGCGAGACGATTGGGGGGGGGGGGAGGGAGGGGGGTGGATGTAAAAATTGGTGAAAGTGTGGAGATTTGAGATGATGTGCATTCGACTGTGCATTCTAGTTAGCTAGATAAGTGTTTTGCAAGGTGTACAGGCCTCTAGGACCTGCGTAAGCTTATTTTCCGAGAGCAGTAATGGACTTAAATTTCTTGTGCATGCCGTACAAGCTTGTGCAGAAAAATACTTGTAATAAATTGTATTACCCCACTGATCTGCTGCAAGCCACCAGACAATAAGATCAACGGCCAATACCCCTGGACCTGCCAAATATTTTGAAAACAATTTGACTGAAAGTTGTTGGTGGCTTAGCCACCAACAACTTTCAGTCAAATTGTTTTCAAAATATACAGCATATCCAGAATTAAACCCCGTAGAAAATGCAGTCTGCTGAAATTAAGCAGGCAAACAGTTATTTAGCCATCAGATGCAACAATATTGATCTTCAGACGGGTTTTAGTTTGAAGGTATTGTCAAATACACCAACCGATCAAAACATTAATTTGAAATGAATGCCTTATAGCATTAACTATGATCTAATACAGATCTGATCTGTCACTCAAATAAATGATGTCATAATCAATTATGTCACGTGTAGACTGATGTCATAATCAATTACATAATGAATGACAGGATTTATTCCATTGTAAACGCTTAATAGTATGTCAACTTGTACAAATTTTCTGTATTTAATAGTTAATATATATTCCGTTGAATATATTGAAACTAATTCGACTGGGCTCTGTTGTTAACAGCACACACCCAGTGAAATTAGTTTCAAAATATTCAACAGCTTACTGTATAGTTTTCTGGAAATTGAGATTCAGAGAGCGCAGGGATCGATTCTCTTTGATGGACTTACTATTTAATAAATATTCTGTTCAATATTTTGAAATTAATTTGACTGGGCGCTGTTGCTAATCTGGTTATTGAAGTAAGTTCTAGGATGAAAGTATCTATTTTTCTCTGCAAGTTGTTAAAATGAATTAACTGGGCAGAAACACATGGTATACAGAACATAAATTATATAACTCAAAGTGTAGCAGGTGTATTATAACAGATTCCTGTTTGTGTTTGATGTGATGATGTGCATTTTATCTAGCCCATTCAATCACAGATTGGAAAACGACGACACCATTGCACAATGAAATCATCGATGAACAGTAATAAATCATGCTAAGAAAGTGGGTTAGATCATGCAGAATATATACAGGAGTTATCTACCTTTTATCGAAGCCAAACCACTTCGAGGAAGACAATACTGATCTCTGAGCATTCCGGGAAAAGCTGACGAGGATAGTTAAAAAGAAGTTGAGGTTAAAACAACCTAAACGTCCATAGGTTAATGAAGAAAGAGAAGATATGTATACACTAACATGCATAACATAAGCTAATGCTTTAACACTCATATCAGCCAAAAACGGCTTCTGCAGTGGTCTTGAGAAATGTCCATTTGTGGACCAAGAGAAGACTATTTTTGAAAATTTATCATTGTAATGACTGGCTCAATAACCGAGCCAGTCATTCCAGTGACAAATTATCAAAAATAGTCTTCTCTTGGTCTGCAAATGGATATTATCAATGAGAAAGTTAAAATTGTTATGCCCAAATTTGAGGGTCAAAGGGTTAAATAACTAGAAACTCCGCAGCCTGTACATCAAGCTCTTTTGCTTTATTTCCATCTGTCGTACATTACGCGTTACACGTTACATTTGGAGCGCTATGTTGAGTCATGCATCTGCCCTTCTCGCATAACGCACGACAGAAAAAGATGACAATTACAAATTCCCAATTTGCGTGATCCATTTCTGCATTGCTTAAACAGTTTTTCAGCTCACACCTAGTGTGTAGATTTACTAAATAAAGTCACTATGCAAAACCATTCTTCACATCCTGTAAGCCTTGTCAATAAAGGATGACAATCCATTATATTAACCCTTTCATGGCTATGGCCATCCCAAACCATCCTTTGCAATGGTTTTGAGGCCTGTGCCTTTGCTGTCCTAGAGAAGCCTATTTTTTTTTTTACAAATTTACCACATGAATGACTGGCTTGGTAACCAAGCCTGTGATTCCAATGGTAAATTTTCGAAAAAAGTTCTCTTGGGCAGCAAAGACATGCAATAATAAAATATTTATTATTTTAGCCATTAAAGGGTTAATGATTTTTGTCCACCATCTTTCTGCATTGTCAGTTTTGTGATGCAACATTTCATAATTTGTCTAACTGCATTTACTGACATTAAGCCACCTGTATTTGTCATAGTGTAAATTTTTATTTGGGGATTTGCGGCATTTTTCAGATCATGACTAATGTCGTCATCACACACTTTCTTGTAATATATGAGTGAAATTGTACCAGTAGTTTATGGGATACACAGAGATCCCGCATTTGATCCATGTTTCATCATCCGAATCACGGACAAATCACCTTTCACAGTAATATCTTTTGTTGTGTTAAACCTTGAGCAAAATTGGAACAGTAGTTATTTAGTTCCAGTTCCAGAGAGACAGCCTGTCAGCCACACAGATAGACAGACTGCCAGACAGACAGACTGCCTGCCTGCCAGCCAGCCAGCCAAGAAAGACAGCCTGCCAGCCAGACACAGCTGGCCAACCAGCCGGCCAGACAGACACACAGCCTACCAGCCAGCCAGCCAGCCAGACAGACAGCCTACCAGCCAGCCAGCCAGACTGTCAGGCAGACAGACAGACAGACAGACAGACAGACACAGACAGACAGACAGACAGACAGACAGACAGACAGACAGACAGACAGACAGACAGACACACAGAGACGGCCACAGGCAGATCGACTGACTGATGGGCAGGTGGATGGACAGACAGACAGACATACCATTCATAGCTTCACTATGAAGTTCACACGGGATTTGACCGTTAACCCTATAACGGTCAAGATTGCAAAAGAAAATTTAGATTTTTAATAAGTGAATGGCCATTTACAGGCCAAGAAGCCTTTCTGAAAATGTTCCACTTGATTGAGTGGCTCGGGTATTGAGTTAGTTATTCCAGTGGTAAATTCTCAAAAATAGTTTTCTCTTGTCCTATTCATAAATGAAGATTTCTCAAGACAACAGCGGAGACCTGCTTTGGCATAGCCTGACGATAAAAGGTGTGATTGTTCTTTCTGGGAGGCGACTATATGGCAACGTGCAGGCCAGGATTGAGAGAAGGAATATGATACATATAATTATGGATAGCTAGATGTATGTGAACCACTCTTGTGACAACAGCGCCTCAAAGTGCTCAAAATACTACTTGATATATCAATTAAACATTTTGATGGTCGACATTTTTCAAGATATTTTAATTATATAAGACTAGTTTTGTAAATTTACCACTCAGTTTTTTTTTGCAGTCTTGACTATTAAAGGGGTAATGGTAAAGAAAATTAAAGTTTTTACTTAGCCAGTGTCTATCTGCAGGCCAAGAGAAGAGTATTTTTGAAAATTTACCATTAGAATGACTGGGTCGGTTACCGAATATTTAAAAATACTCTTCTCTAGGCCTTTCAAATAGCCACGTCTGAAGACCACTGCAAAGTTATTTTTTGGTCAGTTTGACCATTAAAGGGTTAAGTTGACACAAGAGGGGTTAAAATCTTCATTCTGAATTTACAACAGTTGGCTAATGGATAGATGAACAAACGTTATCCCCTTGACACTCATATGTCTTCAAGAAAATATAAATTTTTCTCATAGAAAATGTCCATTTGCAGAACAAGAGATTACTTTTGAAAAATTATCACTGGAATGACTGGCTCGATTATTGATCCAGTGTCAAATTTTCAAAAATAGTCTTCCCTTGGTCTACAAATGGACATTTCACAAGGCAACTACAGAAGTCATTTTTGGCTGACATGAGTGTTAAAATCCTAACCCTTACCGCTCTGATGTCAAAATTCTATTTTTTTATTAGTTTGGCAGCAAAAAATCTGGTGTAGATTTTTCAACAATTTTGGTGGACGATGTTGCTGTCTACAACAGCACCATCCTCCACCAAATTTGTCAAAAACTGAACACCAGTTCATCTTTTAATTTAATTTGAAAAGTTAAAAGTTTGACATCAGAGTGGTAATGGTTAAGATAATCATACAGCTAAAGAAATAGCAATGTTCTTTCATCATACAGATTCCAGTCGACTGTCCAAACACAAATCCTATGTATCCAAAAATAGTTGTATTATTCTTATTTTTACTAATAATTTCTATGACATTCATGATAAATTGTAAGAAACAGGACCTGCCTACTATTTTGAGTATTTTACAACTAATTTGACAGGGATTTGTTGCTGCCGAATTATTTGTAAAATGCTCGGAGTGTATGATACTGCATTTTTGTGGGGGGGGGGGGGTGTTTTTTTTTAACCATTTAATAATAAAGATTGGTAGAAAATTATAATCTTTGCCTAGTAAATCACAGTCCATTCACATGCGAAGGAGACTATTTTTGACAATTTTACCACTAGAATGACCGGCAAGGATACTGAGCCAGTCATTTCAGTGATAAAATTTCAATAATAGTCTTCTCCTGGCATGCAAATGGACATTACACAAAACCACTACAAAGGCCAGTTTTGGGTGGCGTGATGAGCAAATAGTTAAAAATATTAAAAAATTTTAAATGTCATTCCGTTACTTATGAGTGAGAAAACATTATACTTTTGCAGAATTTCCATGATTTAAATTAAATGTTTCAAATTCCATGAATTTCCATGACCAAACCGAGCTATCATAAACATGAAAGTATAAATATTTAAATTATAAATTCACACACCTGGAAAAATTCTCAATATGCCCATTAGGAATAGGCTTCAACCTGCTAAAAAAGGGAGGTGATACAGCAGGCTCTGAATTACCAACATTATCATCATCCTCTGATACTTCATTTGGCGACTCATCTTTCGCAGGCGACTCTACTGGACTGTCGTCCTCATCTTCTTCATCATCTTCGTTGATTGCTGGAAGCGTTATCACAGGCAGGTCCTTAGTAGAGGTATTCTAGGATGGAAGGGAAATTGTAGACAAAGTAAGGTTTTGATAATGTGAAAATTTCTGAAAATTCAGTAGGGATTTCTGGTAAGCTGGTCACTCAAGCTGATAATAGAAATGATGACGACGACGATGATAACCCCCCCCCCCCCCACAGACCCCCTTGTGGGTTGGTCTGTTGTTTTATTAACCACTATAAAAACATACTTACCGTTAAATCACTACTTGCTAAATCAATTATCTGCATTTAGCTGTGGAGTCCAAGGAAATGAGGAAGCAGACAAGATGGCAAAGATGGGTGCTGAAGAGAATCAGACAGAAAACATGGTTACACATACAGAGATGAAGACTATCATCAAGTCACTCTATAGAACACCTCAATCAGAAGATGCCTACCATCATCTGTCGAGGCCAGAGCAAGTGACCATTTTCGTCTCAGAACTGGACATAACAGACTAAACCAACACATGTACAGGCGGTTCCACCTTACGACATCGCCTGCTTGTCCTTGTGGAGAAGCAGAACAGACCACAGAGCACATACTTCAATGTTGCAGTACGTATCAGCTGCTGAGAGAAGAGATCTGGCCTTTGTCAACCTCTTTTCTTGAAAAGCTGTATGGGCCTGTGGAAGAACTGCAGAAAACCACAGATTTCATCTTGAGAATGGCTCTCCAAGTGTGATACCAGCGATCGAAAAGAAGAAGAAGCTATCAGAATAAGATTTTTATGCTTGCATACACACCTCCCCATGCCTATTCCTATTAATATGGACCCTCAACCAGGCTACTGGTTAAGTCCATCTCCAGCATACTGACAGATATAAACTGGCACCAGTCTATACTCACCCCATAGTGATGCCTGTCACTAAGCGCACTTGCGCATGTGCACTGGAGCCCAAATAGGAAACAGATTCACTTTTCTAAATTTAAGTGCTAAATATTAAAGGCCAATTCTCAAATCTTACCACGCGGGGTGGCTGAGGCTGGGTCGCATAGATTGAATGGTAAGTATGTTTTTATAGTGGTTAATAAAACAACAGACCAACCCACAAGGGGGGTCTGTGGGGGGTTGTTATTACACAACAAAAACATCCATTACTGTTCAATCACTACTTGCTAAACCCGTAGATTTGGTCAGTGCCCAATTTAAACCTTAGGTGGGAGGAGATTTGAGAATCAACAAACAAGGATAAAAATCAAACCAATCTTATCCAAATGTTAATAACATAACATAACAGTGCATTTAACTCAATCACACCATGATTATCAAATACGGAAAACTTGAACTTAAAGTAATAAATAAAAACCAAAAGAAGACTCTCACCATTTCTCACATATGCACAGTCCTAACGAAAATGGTGGAAAGTGCTTGGTAAATGGTCTTCAGATTTTTTAGTTAAAATAGTAATGTTACGAAAGAAGGAGGCTGCTGCACTCTGGTCTTTGAGATAAAAGGATGTAAAAGTGAATTCAGATTTCCATCCTGCCACCTGCATGACCTCATCTAAAGACGAACCGGCAAAAAGAGCGAAAGAAGTAGCCATACCTCTAACGTCATGGGCTTTAATATGGGAGAGATTAATTTGATCCGGTGAGGCTATCTCATAACAAAGCTTAATTGTCTCACAAATCCATCTGGCAATCGTAGATTTTGAGACCGGCTTAGATAACTCTTCCACGTAGGAGACCCATAAATGGGATGGATCGACTCTTTTAAAATCGGTTCGCTGTTTGTAGGTTCTTAATGCCCTAACAGGACACCAAAATTTATCGGATGGCGAAAAATACGATAAAGATTTTAAAATGATCGGACTAGCAGGAAAACGGTTAGACTAAGTTTTAGATAAAAAATCCCTTCTGGGATATAAAACCAAACCATCTCCTGAAACTATAAATCTATCCTTTTCAGCAGAAAGAGCATGAATCTCTGAACGCCTTCTAGCAGAGGCAGCAGCAACAAGAAAAACAGCTTTGAGAGTTAAAAGCTTAATACTGATAGAAGAAATAGGTTCAAAATGGCGACCTGCCGAAACTTCAAGAACCAAAGCCAAATTACAGGAAGGTAAAGGCTTAGCAATCGAGGACGAATATTACCTAGACCTCTAATAAAACTATTAAGAGTCTTAGTATCCTTGACATCGGCATTCAGAAGACAAGGAAGGGAAGACACCAGAGAAAATCTATACCCCCTGACCGTATTAGCTGACAAATGTAAAGAATCAAACAGATAAGATAAAAAATCTAATACTTGGGGTATAGCAACAGAATCGGGCACAAAATCTTGGTCTGAACACCATTCACCGCAAATTTTAAGTCGACCCTTGTAAACTCGATGGGTCGACTCCCTTCTGGCAGAATCAATAATTTCCTGAGATCTTGAAGAAACCTTATTCTCGAGGACCTCAGACTCGAGATTCTCCAAATGCACAGATTGAAAATTTCTGGGTTTGGATGAACACAAAGACCTCTTACTTGAGATAGAAGATCCTGGGATACTGGAAGAAGATGAGGGAAGTCTATCAGAAGATCTAGAAGGTCTACAAACCATATCCTCTTGGGCCAAATGGGAGCTATGAGAAGAATCTCGCAAACTTGATCCTTGACCTTCTTCAGGACTAACGGAATCAAAATTGTTGGAGGGAATGCATAGGCGAACATTCCTGTCCAGGACTGAGACAGAGCATCCACTGCCAGTGCTTGACTGTCCGAAAAAGGAGACATGTAAGAGGAGATCTGAGCATTCAGAGAGGTCACGAACAGATCTACTAGAGGACGATCCATAAGACTGAAAATCGCTCTGACAACCGACCTCTTTAACTGCCACTCCGTGTGGGCGAACTTGCTGGGACGTGACAGTTGGTCCGCCAGAATTCAGACTGCCTGGGACATGGGAGGACACTAGAAAAATCTGCTTCTTGCGGCATCACAAGAAAAATCCACAGAATCCATTAATTTTTTGGACACCCAAGGAAATTTGGACAATAAGTTAAAAGCATAGCGAACCCTATACATCCATGCGGCAAAAACAACTGCATATTTTGTAAAAACATGAACAGCACAAACTGTTTCAAAAGCTCACACACTGGGCTAAAATATTACATCAAAACAAAAACATTCTGCCAGACCATGAATGTCAGCTACTTACTTACCTGCAAAAAATGCCTTAAACAATATGTAGGTGAAACTAAACGGGAATTCCAGGTTCTCATCAAAGAACACATCAGGGATATTAAAAACAACAAAGACACACCTGTAGCACAACATTTTAATCTTCCCAACCACGGACCCACAGATGTCAACCACAGAATCATTGAAGTATTACGTCACGATCCCGAAAGCACGGAAGCCACTGCTTTCCGCAAGGAGCGCGAAAAATTCTGGATCCATCAACTACATTGTATGGATCCAATAGGCATCAATCACGCAGATTGGTAATCATCATCTACCTTTGGTAGTAAAACTTTTAATTGATTATTTGGTTACCAACACTCCCTACCCTTGGTCATGCTTATGACGCCATAAACGTGACATCACACCTGAAATTACGTCACAAGTAGGTATGCCGTTGCGCTACACCAACGTCCCCACACACATACTCAAATTAGTCATTAACAAGTAATGGACAGATTCGTCTGTCCTCTCTGCACAGCATCCTTCGCCCACAGAACTTCTCGCCGACATCCTATCAGGACCATACATGAGAAAAAGGGTTTCTGGTTCTGCGAAATCTGCAATCACCACTGCAGCAGGACAGAAGACTTCCGGAGACACCTTGGTGACATACACAAAATCTTCCCAACTACAGCAGAACTGATCATCACATCCAACAACATAGACAGGACCATTAACCAAGCGTCAATAGACGTAGCTCTAAGACAGAGCCCACACCACTCACCAGCACCGCCAATGTCTCCTGTCGGGTCACGATCAGCTTCAGACCAGTTTGAATGGTGGTATTCTCCCGATCAACATCTTGGAATTAGAGAATCCACCAAATCATTATTCCTCTCCCATTTCGAGCTGCAGAGAAACACCAAACTAAACCTTGATTAGCGGCGCCACACCCCCTGAGGTGTTCGATCCAGGCTTTAACAGCCCTGATAGTGGGGTCTCAGGAACAACACTTGAGGAAGATCTCCTAGAGGATCACAACACCCTGTCACTTGAGGACCCCTTCCTCCCACTCTCACTAAACAACGAAGAAATTAATTTCCTCATTCCTGAAGAAGAGGCGAGCCGTAAAGGGACGACCTGTCTGCAGACAATCTGCTCCTCATCCTGAACCAATTGGACTAGAGGTAAGAAAATTATTATTCTCTGCCTCCTCTTGATCTAATAATTAAAACATCCAAAAAACATGGATGATAAGATGTATCACTTGTATATCATTTCTCCTCTGATGAGTGTAACCAAACTTGGTACGAAACGCTATGAGTCAGGATCACACCGGAAAGAATACATTAACTAGTATTTGATAGCCAATCTTACTCCAGCTATACTTCTCCATTAGACCATGATCCTGGATACTCAATAAATTTACACTAAATTTATTAAGACAGCCCTAATAGACAAACGGCCACCCACCAGTGGCCCTCTCAAGCAACCATACCAAAAACTTTAGCATCATAAGATTCCAGCTGCACAAACATGGCTGTATCCAAATATAGAAAGATGCTACCAGCTACACCACACTGTAAACCGGCTACACCTTTCAAAGTTTTTACAATAATCCGGCTACAGTATCTACCTCACCGGCTACATACCAAGCCAATCCGGCTATGGGATGACCCAATCCCGGCTACATCTTTCAAGTTCCTTACCAATCTGGCTACTGTAGCTACCTCTACCAGCTACACACCCAGCCAATCCAGCTACGGGAAGACCCAATCCCGGCTACACAACTTGAAAAACCGGCTACACAAAGCCATAATCCGGCTACAAAATGTCTATCCCGGCTACAAAATCAAAATCCGGTCACACCCCAATGTGTAGCCGCATTTGGAAAGTATAAAAGGAAGACGCAAACTGTGTATTGGCATCCAGACTCAACTTGCACACAAGTTCGCGTCAGGACAAACAAAGCGCAATCAAGCTTCTCATAGAAGTACATAACAAATTTGGTTGAATTCCATACAATGCTATGGGAGGAGATATCGTGACAGAGTTTTTAGGATATTTGAGCTTTTGACACTGCCCGAAGAACCCCAGGGGCCGAGTTAAATCTAAATGTTGTCTTACAAAGCGCAATCATATGGGTAATGCACAGATTAGATTTTGTTGAATTTGACCCAATGTTTTGGGAGGAGATAGCATGACAGACAGATGGATGGAGAGATGGGCAGAGGCAATTATGAAATCTGCAACAGCTTTTTAAAACGTGGATAATGATGATGATGATGATGATAATGATGATGATGATGATAATGATGATGATTGAGGATGATGATGATGGTGGTGGTTGGTGGTGACAATGACGCTGACCCCGAAGACAACGACAGTATAATTGATGTGATGTCATAATGATGTCAATGATATGACCAATGGCTGTGATAATGATGAGAATGATGCTTAATAAACATTCTGTTGAATAATTTGAAACTAATCTGATTGAGAGTTGTTACAGCCCCCAATCAAATTAGTTTCAAATTATTCATAACTTACATCATTCCATACTTAGCTTTAGATTTAGATTCTAGGAACTCATGCTTTAGTTTCAAATCAATTCCAACATATGTAAGAAATGGGCGGAGCTTAGATAGAAATAGGCGAGGCTAAGATGGAAAGGGATCCCACTATTTTTAAGCAAAATCATATTCAGAATATTAATTTGCATATAAATAATAACTTCAGACTGTCAACCAAATGGTGATTATGACGATGATGACAATGACGCTGATGACGACGATGATCCACTTACATCATTGGTCTCAGTGATGTGATGGTAATGATATTGACAATGGCGATGATGATGCTGGATGATGATAGTTGTGATGATAATAGTAGTGGTGATGATGAAGACAACGATGATGAAAATGATGATGATGATGATGATGATGATGATGATAATGACGATGTATTTGTAATGATGATGATGATGAAAATGATAATGATGATAATTGTGACGACGAAAATGACTGCGATGATGACAATGATCATGAAGATAATGATGCCAACGATTAAACGAAATCAATGATTTCTCTTTTCATGAGTGAGTAGTTACTTACGTCACTAATACTCTTTGATATTTCTAAACATCAACCTAGCTACAATAATATGCAGATTTAAACAGAAACTGCCCCTAATAGGCAGGTATGAAAGTTCACAGTTTGGCAGATGTACACCCCAACCATGCGTATGCACCGACTGTCACTTCCTTGACTTGATGATTGGCCGAGAAACATGCAACGTAACCGACTAAAGACTGAGTCTCAGTGGGGTAGAAAGGCCCAGGTTCGTATTAGAAAGGTAAGTAACTACTCACTCGTAAAAAAAAGAAATCCTTGATTTCATTTATTTCACTTCATGAGTATGCTTACCTCCCTAATACTCTTTGATATTGCCAGAATTCAAAAGTTAATCTGGCGGGAGGGAGGCGAGGTCACATGACCAGCTCAGCCCTGGAAGAGCTAAGCTCTTTTGCATAATGACACAAACATCTGAAGTTGTGTATGAGACACAACCAGGAAATGATTCGAGCATCAGATAACAAAGCCGATGAAAGATCGATAATGACCGTCAAAAGACATACGGTCCACCCCCTTCTTTTCGTGAAGGAGAGGCATTGATCTCAATGTCCTACACACTTTCTACGTACTAGTGCCTGAGCACTAAAGGACAGTGTAAAAACCAAAGGCTTCAATTCGTATATACCTGAATGTGACCCACATATAAAAAAACTCACCATCATCATATTAGTATGTAAATAAATGTGACAAAAATAAGACAACATCAACATAGGACTGACCATAAAAAGTTGATGAGCCGTATTCCTGCTGAGAAGAATGGCACACCATTGAACAGTGGTTGTCTCCCTTACTTAATGGTAATGTGTGAATTCTCAGGGGCTTATATATACTATATGCACCTGATTATTTTTTCCGAAATCGATAAGTTGATAGAATTAGATGTGTCAAAGAGATAATGGTCGGTGAAGCTTGACTCACAGTGCTACTGGGCTTCCGACATAATGTCTTCCACCGGGACCCAATTAAACAGGGTGGTGGAAGCCACTATGCCATGGACACTGTGAGCCTTGGTCATGCCAACTTGTTTACCTGTGATAGCGTTGTGGCAGTACTGGATGCACTCCACACTCCATCTGGAAATGGTATCCTTGGACACTCTGGCATGAGGTTCAATATAAGATAGACATAAAGAGCTGGGATCTGTCCACCATTCCTGAGTTTGCTGTATATAGTGATTCAATGCATGGACCGGACACCAGGCCTTTGAATTAGGATCATAGCTAGTCAAAGCTGGTAAAATACATGTAATCGGTTGACCTGGATATTTCAATGACTGATTTTTAGCCATGAAATTAACCCTTGATAGAAAGACACCTAAGGCTTTCCCCTGTAACCACAAAATGGTCTGCCTAGGCCGAGAGAGTGAATTTTGCTTCTCCGCCTTGCTGAGGCTGCTGCAATAAGAAATACAGTTTTAAGTGTCAACAATTTCATTGAAATGGAACTTAGTGGTTCAAAGGGTTAATCAGCTAGTACTTGGAGTACGAGACAAACTCCAATATGGGATCACTGGTGGATTTCTTGGTTTTAGATTACCCATGCCCTTCAGATTTTAAAGTATTAAGACTACATACTTCATTGCTTCCCCTATTTGCCAAGCAAGGGATAACAGACATCAATGCTGATTTGTAACCATCAATAGAATTAGGCTTAAGGCTGTAGGTATCATCCAGGTGACAGAGGAAATCGGCTACTACCTGAATAGATGCTTCCACTGGATTAATATATCTTTTTGAGCACCAGTCTACAAATCTGTTGATTTTATAATTATATGCTCTGGGTGTTGACTCCCCCTTCTGGCGTTTGCCATAAATATGGCTGCTTGCTCAGAAAAGCTCTCCAAAGTTGCGGATTCCTTGACAACATCCACGCAGTCAATTGGAAAATTGCTGGATTGTTGTGTAGGGACTTGCCCTGGAAGACAATATTGCCCATCAGAGGCAGAGGAACCGGATTACAGACCAGAAGAGCCAGCAGATCCATATACCATGATCGGCTTGGCCAATTTGGAGCAATCAGACGCACTTGGCACTTCTCCTGTCTGATTTTCTGAAGAATTTTTGGAATCAGGATTGCTGGTGGGTATGCATATGCATACATTCCCTCCCAGCTGATAGCTAGCGCATCTGTTGTGACAGTGCTCGGAGAAACGTACGTCATCATCTTCGCATTCTTCTTTGTTGCGAATAAATCTATGTTGGGTTTCCTCCAGTGGCTGAACAGATGATCCGCCACACATTGATTTAGTTGCCATTCCGTGGGAAGTATACTCATTCTTCGGCTCAATGAGTCTGCTAAGAGATTTAGTCTTCGCAGAATATGAGCTGCTTTCAAGGTTATCCATGGTCTGGGCACCAGCAAAGCAGTTTCCATGTCATCATACATAGACTGAGCGACCTCGTTCTGCCCTGGCAGTTTATGTAAGTCACTACTGTTGAGTTGTCTGATCGAACCAGAACAATCTTGCCCTGAACTTTCTCTATGAAATGTTCCAAGGCCAAGACTACTGCTCATATTTACAGCAGATTGATGTGATCTTGTGACTGATTTCTTGGTTTTAGATTACCCATGCCCTTCAGATTTTAAAGTATTAAGACTACATACTTCATTGCTTCCCCTATTTGCCAAGCAAGGGATAACAGACATCAATGCTGATTTGTAACCATCAATAGAATTAGGCTTAAGGCTGTAGGTATCATCCAGGTGACAGAGGAAATCGGCTACTACCTGAATAGATGCTTCCACTAGATTAATATATCTTTTTGAGCACCAGTCTACAAATCTGTTGATTTTATAATTATATGCTCTGGGTGTTGACCCCCCCTTCTGGCGTTTGCCATAAATATGGCTGCTTGCTCAGAAAAGCTCTCCAAAGTTGCGGATTCCTTGACAACATCCACGCAGTCAATTGGAAAATTGCTGGATTGTTGTGTAGGGACTTGCCCTGGAAGACAATATTGCCCATCAGAGGCAGAGGAACCGGATTACAGACCAGAAGAGCCAGCAGATCCATATACCATGATCGGCTTGGCCAATTTGGGGCAATCAGACGCACTTGGCACTTCTCCTGTCTGATTTTCTGAAGAATTTTTGGAATCAGGATTGCTGGTGGGTATGCATATGCATACATTCCCTCCCAGCTGATAGCTAGCGCATCTGTTGTGACAGTGCTCGGAGAAACGTACGTTATCATCTTCGCATTCTTCTTTGTTGCGAATAAATCTATGTTGGGTTTCCCCCAGTGGCTGAACAGATGATCCGCCACACATTGATTTAGTTGCCATTCCGTGGGAAGTATACTCATCCTTCGGCTCAATGAGTCTGCTAAGAGATTTAGTCTTCGCAGAATATGAGCTGCTTTCAAGGTTATCCATGGTCTGGGCACCAGCAAAGCAGTTTCCATGTCATCATACATAGACTGAGCGACCTCGTTCTGCCCTGGCACTTTATGTAAGTCACTACTGTTGAGTTGTCTGATCGAACCAGAACAATCTTGCCCTGAACTTTCTCTATGAAATGTTCCAAGGCCAAGACTACTGCTCATATTTACAGCAGATTGATGTGATCTTGTGACTGATCCGGATTCCAAAGCCCTGATACTGTGGCTTCTTCCAGGCAAGTTCCCCCATCCCTCCATTGATGCATCCGTATACATCGTTATAGGAGGGTGGGGAGGGGACAACATTACCCCGCTTGGAGATTGACTCTCCATCCATTATTGTAGGTTGTGAATAAGAGGTTCCAACAATGACACTTTTTGAGTCCAGGGATCCTGCACTCTGGGTCCACTGTGTCATGAGAAATACTTGGATAGGGTGCCTGCACACAGCTGCCAGTGGAATGACTGGTTCCAGTGAAACCATCCATCCCAGCGCTCGCAAGTAAACCTGTGAGAGAACAAAATGACTGTTGCTGTGCACACTGACTGTATTACTGAGATGTGCATTTCTACTCTCTCCTGAGATGGATAAGCATATCCTATCTCTAGATCTAAGAACATGCCCAGGTAAACAAACTTCTGGGACGGTGTTAGCTCTGATTTCTGAAAATTGATTATCCAGCCTAGATCTGTCAATGATTTAAAAACTATTTCCAGATTTGCTGATAGACTTTCTTGATTGTGAGCTTTTAACAGCCAATCGTCTATGTATGTGTGGACTGCAGAGAAATGTTCTGATAGCAAGGACCACTCTGGTGAAGACCCGAGGAGCCTTTAAAATTCCAAATGGTAGAACTTTGAATTCCCATTGGCGTACCTGAAATGCAAATCTCAGGAACTGATGAAAACTCCTCGCAATGGGAATATGGCAATAAGCATCCTTCATTGTCCACATTCCCTTCTCCAAATCCGCTAACACAGTCCTTATTGTTTCCATTTTGAAACTTGGAGTGTCTAAGTATTTGCTTAGCGGTTTGAGGTTGAGAATTGGTCTCCACCCTCCAGTGCTTTTTGTCACTAGAAAAACAGTTGAATAGAATTCCGGACAATTTTTTACCGGTTGAATTGCTCCATTTAGCAGAAGGGAATTTATTTCTTCCTCGATACACAACCATTGATCTGGATCTCTTGGTCTTTTGAGTCCGGAGACGATGGTGGATAAGATATCCAGTCGGGATGGTATCTGGTTGAAAGCAGGAAAGTAAGAGGTCCTGGGTAAACTGCTTCCATTCGTGCAAATGGAAGGCCAGGCGACCTCCCACTGGACCATCTTACTTGCGAAAGTGATCCATTACTGATGGCAAGTGGGACTGTCCCTGGTTGCACCAGCAACACTGGCATGCCCTGAAGAGCTGGACCTTCAGGCCTGATTGCCACAACCAGATCCTCACGCACCCGTGCCTACACCATGCGCACCTCACTGCGCTGGTTGCTGCCAGGCAGGTTGAGCTTGAGGAGCCTGCTACCCCCACCTGCTGGCCCTCGCTGGCATGGCCGTGGCCTATGCTGCAAAGGTGGTTGGCCTCCGACTCGGGCACCACCGGAAAGGAGGGGTCGCAGCGTGAACATGCTCTCTATGGAGAACTTCAATTCACCAGAGTCACCATCTCCTGGAGGTGTGTGCAACCCACACCCCCGAAGAGACAAGGACCTGCCATAGGCGTCCTAAGAAGCCTATTGTAAAGGGCCTGGGATGGACACAAGTTATCCAACACAAACATGCGTTTCGCCCGGAAACTTCTGGTGACAGACTGTGTCATGCAGTCCAGTCAGGTTTATTCCATCCTGGCTCACTGGACTGAGATGGGGCTCGGATTGCATGACACAGATGCTGCTACAACCCCTTTAGCAGCTGGGAGACATCAGATAAAGCCAAGGTGGCTGCCCTTGATGACTCCTGTGTCCCACAATGCTGTGTTTGCACTCTGCAAAGCGGCAGTGCATAGGGGTCCTCACCTAAGGCTGCACAGTCATCCGTGCAGGGCTTAGGGACGATGCCGTACCTTTGGAACGCGCCAGCAGTTATACGGTATATTCCCATTGCGTGGGGCCTTCGCGAGCCATCCTTTTGGTTGAATGGATGCCTCTGCTGCAGAGAACACATCAACGACATGTTCCGCATATGGCAGAGATGGCATGGGGCTAGATGTCTACTTCCCCATCAGCCACGGACGCTGGTCACGATGGGAAGCAGATGATTCCACCTCAAGTTCTGGCCTGATGCTTACCAGCCATTGACAGGCGTCAAGCCAGTCCTCTTCAGTGGCCACCTGCGAATACTCTAAAACATTTGCATATGGAACCGTGGACGGAGCCACTGATACTCATGGAAAGCCAGCAAAGCCATACGGAACCGCGAGGGCAGGCAAGGCTTGCGCCATGGCAAATCCAGGAGCCAGAGCCATGGCATCATGGGGGGGGGTGGGGCTAAATGCATGACAGCATGGTCCGAAATTTCTGTAGCATACCTCTCAGCAAGCCGATGAAATGTGGTATGGCCGGTCATCAGCTCCAACCTGCCCTACCCATTGAGGCGTGACGTTAACTTGCGCGGAAATAACTCCATGGAAAAGAGTACCTGCATGCTCGATAGGCATGTGAGTGTCTGTTTCCATGGCCATGCATTGGCTGAACGGGCGACCCACACAGAATGTCCTCTTCTTTCTGGCTAAATGGGTTACATGCCAGGCTAGCAAAGAGTGCGGGCGTGGCCAGGATGGGAGATGAAAGAGGGGACGACTCCCTGACTAGTTAGCTGCTCAAGAGCACCCAATGGGCGGGAACTCGAAGCTACTACTCTTAACCCTGGGTCCACGGATGAGGCAAACCTCAAGCCCGGATTCTCTGGCGTTGGCTCTGGATCATGAGCGAAAACTGGCAAACTCCTAAGTAAGGACGATCCAGAGGTGAGAACATTCTGCACAGGAGCAAATGAGGGAGATGACAAAGCACCTGGGCCGGGGAGAATGCCGGGAAGTATCTCCAGAACCAGGTCCTTTATCATATTCTTCATTTCTCCCATTATTTCCATGCGGAATGCCTCCATGTCCGTGGACAGACCATGTCCGAGGACATGGAGGTCTTCCACTTCTTACCAGACACTTTACCATCTTCGGGCTTCTCTAACTTGGACTTCTCCAACCTATTTCTCTCCTCCATTGCATGCTCCCCCGCCGGTAACTCGACAAAATCATTAAATTTAGCCTCCCCCTCCCCCACAGACTGCACATATCACACTTAAGCAAAGGACCACAGGTTGTGCGCTTAGTGCAGTCATGGGGATAGAATCTTGGTTTAACAAATCGATGGCACTGGGGACAGTCAGATTTCTGAAAGACATGAGAGGAAGACCGGGCTGGATAAGACAAAATATTTCATAACTCACCATGATACCAAGGGGGATAATCAGTATTTGAACTTTGACAGGTGTGAGCGAATTGTATTTAACACTCAAGTAGATATTTTAGAATACGGTGAATAGAACCAAAAAATAGCCCATGCATGACCATCAGGGCAATCAGATTAAATTAACTAATTTAATTTAGCAGACAATTTTTTGCATAAATTTCAAAATATTAGAGTGCCTGACTGAATAACTTTAGAATACCTTGACCTTTAGTATAAGCAAACCGACTGATTTGAGTATGAACAACTCTCCTGCTCATTCTCTCAACCAGCAAAACTCTGATGGACAAGGGGGGGGGGGTGTTTGAAAAGAGAGAAAACTAACCAGAGGTGACCAAACAATGCCATCAGTACCTGTGAACACAAAAATAAAGTGTAACGTTCAAACATGTGAAGACATTTTGCCCGCTTACACAGATGTCTTACCACATCTAACACAAGTCCTGGAAACAGGTTCCGTTTCGGGAAAACGTGATTAAAAAATTAAATGTGTAATTGAAATCACCTAATGACTAGGTCTGGGAGTGGCTTCAGGAGACTAGTTCTGACATCTTAAGATGATAACAGGCTACTCTCAAAAGATAGAAAATGAATTTAGCAAATGAAAAAGTTTAGTAGATTGAAAATGTCCTGTTGCATGGGCGGTCAATAATCTAGAAAGAGGAAGTGACAGTTGGCGCAAGCGTGGGGGTGGAGCGCACATTCGCCGAACTGTCAACTTTCATACCTGCCTATTAGGGGCAGTTTCTGTTTAAATCTGCGTATTATTGTGGCTAGGTTGATAGTTAGAAATATCAAAGAGTATTAGGGAGGTAACTATACTCATGAAGTGAAAACTGATGATGATTCACTTACATCATCGGTCTCGGGACAATTTCGTAAATTATAGGTAAGATCATGTTGAATATCATTTGCAAATTGCTCGGCAAATTCTGGATACTGGAGTAAATTTTCAACGAGGCCTTTAATATTGAGACACTGTAGTTCACAGTAGGTGAGCGATTTCACGTCACAACTAGTCACGATTATCAGATCATTGTAATTCAAGTCCGTCCCAAACAAATCTCCTTTACCTGGAGGTGAAAAAGAGGAGAAGGAAGAGGAGAAAGCGATGAAAGAAGGAATGAGAACAGATCACATAATAATAATAATAATAATAATAATAATAATAATAATAATAATAATAATAATAAGCTTTACATGTATTTACCGAAGGTAAACCGATCAGTTAGTACTATTTACATTCATGTACACAACTTTGATATATCAATGTATAAATATACAACTTTCTAACCCTTATTGTGCTATTCTCTAATATATTGCAATAATAATAAGTGCGTTGTCTGAAGTCATGTGTACATTTTGAAAACTCCTTTGTTCAAAGCAGTTATATCTTGCTTACAGAAAAACAGTTTTCAAAATGAACACCAGCTATCATGCTGTATCTAATTAAATAATTTACATTTATAGCTTAGCAGTATGAGGATTAAAATAAGAATTAATTTTGTAAAATGATTTAACTGTCTGATATTTAACTGTCTGCTATTTAACTGTCTGATATGTAACTGTCTGACTGCTACAAGCGACCAGACTATGATTTCAGCAGGCAATAACTCAGGACATGCTGAATATATGTCGGCAACAACTCAACTAAATGTTGTTGGTGGCATAATTAGCCCCCAACAACTCTTGGTCAAGCGGTCTTCAAATCACTCAACATATCCAGAGTTAACCTCCCCAACCCACCCCATCACCCCCTTGTGTCAACTTAACCCTTCAAACCTTCCAGTTCAAACCAACTAAAATCAGCTATGTAGTAGTCTTCAGGCATGTCAATTTGCAGGTCAGGAGAAGAGTATTTTTGAATATTTACCACAGGAATGACTGGCTCGGTAACCGAGTCAGTCATTCCAGTGGTAAATTTTCAAAAATACTCTTCCCTATGGCCTTAAAATGGACACTGGCTAACCAAAAACTTTAATTTTCTTTAACGTTACCCTTTTGATGGTCGTCAGCCAATATTCCAGTGGTAAATTTATAAAGATAGTCTTCTAAAATTAAAATTACTTGAAAAATGTTGACCTTTAAAACCATTAATTAATATAAGTAGTATTTTGAGTGCTTTGAGGCGCTGTTGATACAAGTAGGTATGCAGACAGCTAGTTTACACTTTTATCTACAAGTCCCTGAACAAAGTAGATTCTCTGACTGGACATGCCGGAAGCAAATTCATGAATCCATTTCCTCACTTAATCATATGAACTCACAATCAACTATGTGACCATATGAACTCATAATCAACTATGCGACGTGCAGCCTGACGTCATAATCATGATGTCATGAATGATTCTATATAGTCCATCTTTTAACGCATAATAGTCTGACACATTGTACGAATTGCATGGCTTTACTATTTAGTAAACATTGTCGAGTATTTTGAAACTAATTTGACTGGGCGCTGTTGCTGTTTATCTTTCTTGTTGATTTGCTATATATTGAGATTTGAAAACAGTCAAGGAAGAGGCTGTTCTAAGTGATATTTTTAAGAAATTCCGTAATCTGGGCCATTTTACAGCAAAACTAGAGGCATGTAGTACATACATAAATGTAGACATTTCTCTTTATTATTATTTCCTATAAAATGTTGTTTCATCAACTAATGCTGGAGAAAAATCCCAATTTCCAATCTATAGTATAGTTCATAAATAAGAAGTAATGTTTACAAAACAAAAACAGAAACATGTTAGTTAGTGCAAATTTAAATGCGATGTAAAAAATGTTTTGTTGAACATTTTGAACATAATTGGATTGGAAGACATTGCTGCCTAAGGCAGCAATGTCTTCCATCCAGTTATGATCAAAATATTCTACAGTGCGTTTTATTTTGTTTTGAAAACATTCCAAATTATTTTGGAGCTGTACATTACATGAAATAAATTTTGCTATGTACGAAAAATACAAAAATTATTTATACCCTCCCCCCTCTCCCCTTCCACCCCCCCACACACCCTGCCATTTATTTTTATAAATCAGATCAGTGGTTGTTCTCTACAATGTCATTGCATTGTGATTTTTCAGTTTCAAAATTGCCATCATGCATCCTTAAATCCTTTTGTCGCTGATTGGGGTATATCACTACATTGAAATTTTACACAATAAGACTAAAGAGATACTGAGCTAAAATATAACTGTGTGACAGCGAACACATTGAATTTCATAATTACTGTGACATAATTTCAACTTCAGATTTTTAAATTGCTTTCAACACCCACTACCACGGTACCTCTAAGGTTTGCCTCTTTGATGTTGTGCTCAGACCACGTACATTCCACGTGGTTATGGTAAGCTCCTGGGAAGATCGCGTCGTCCGAGGATGTCGAGCACAGTTTATTGTTTGAACAAGGTTAGACATACTCAGAGTTGCCTCTGTGTGCGGATGTCAGCCCGCAAGCCATGATGACTTAGTTTCCCAAAAAAGTTGGTACTTACGGAGGAGACTGGCATGGAGGTGTCTTCTTTCTCCCCCAGCCCTTGCACCTCAGGAGACCTCGGGCCATTACTAACACCAATTAAAACAGCAGAAGTTGAGAAGGCACTTAAAGACCTGAAAAATGGACGTGTATCTGGACCTGATGGCATGAGCAATGAACTATTCAAATACGCAAGTGACATTATCTCAAAACCGATCACGCGCCTAATTAATTCAGCTTTTATGCACCACCTTCCCATCAATGCTGTAGGCCAAGGCACTCTTATCGTACTACCCAAGCCCAAGATGCCACCTGCCCACACACACACACACACAGCCAATCTGGGGCGCATTGTGCTCCTCAACAGCATACGGAAAATCCTATCCAATGTTACTCTATGGCGCATCAGAGACAAGATCGATAACGTCACTGGATCACATCAAAGTGGCTTCAAACGTGGATGCAGCTGCACAGACATTGTATGGGCTCAATGCATGCTCGTGTCGGTAGTCATGTGCAAACACTGAGATCGCCACAAAATGGGCATTGACATGTCACGAGCCTTCAACACAATGAAACGCTCAAAGATCCTAGATATACTACACAGACCAGTTGCAATGAAGATGAGCTACGACTAGTGAGACTACTGCTTGCAGACACCAAGTTGAGAGTACGAGTCAAGTCAGTGAAGTCTGTAGAGTTTGAGACATCAATCGGATCCCCACAGGGAGATGGTCTATCTCCGGTGCTTTTCACCTGTTAACTTGCTGGTGCATTGGAATCCGTGCGGGAAAGTTCCACAAAACCAAACCCCCCAGTGTCAATACTGGATATGCGATGGAATATGCCAATGAGGTGGACTTCATAGATGACGAAAAGAAACCTCTTGACGAATTTCTCCCAATAGCTGCAAGCAAGCTAAAAATTGAGAATCTCTTTATGAATGAATCCAAAACAGAGTTCACCCACTCATACCTATCTACAAAGCATGAAACTAAAGAAAATGACAATCCGCTTCGTGGCGATGAACCATGGAGGAAAAGTAGAATCCTGGGCTCACTGCTTTGCAGTACTGCTGACATTGCTTCACGCTACGTCATGGGGAACATAGCTTTCCAGTCTTTCTGGAAGCTATGGGTTCGAAGATCAAAGATGCCCTTGATTAAAAGGCTACATTTATACAATGCAACCTGTGTATCCTTGATGCTGTATGACTGTAACAGCTGAGCAGCTCCAAAGGCAGCTCTAGACAAACTCGATGTCTGCCACCACAAACACCTATGCACCATCATTAGACACCGATGGTCAGACAATATAATTTCCAACGATGCACTATACAAGATGTGTAACACATCGCCGCTGTCTGTAAAAGTCGCCCAGCAAAGATGGTCCATGTTTGGCCATGTGCTAAGGATGCCAGAAGAGACCCCAGCACAGAGAGCCTTGGAATTCGCCCTACTCGGAGCCAGGAGTGGACGTCATTGCATAAATCTGCTAAGCGTGCTACGAGGTGACCTCAAGAAAGTAGGACTCGGTACACTCAAGTCAAGAATGGACCTGAGGAAGCTAAGGATTTTGACTGAGGACAAGACACAGTGGGCAAAAGCAAAGAAGGACTGATTGCAGCTGTAGGATGTTTCTACTACTACAGCCGCAGAATACAGTAATCATACATAACACGGTACCATAGATGCCTGGGTCACGCTAATAACTGTGATTTCAACATCCAGTACCATTGTACCATAGACCCCTGGGTCACGCCAATAGCCTCTGAAACTTTTACTGTCTTCAGAGTAGGAAGCACATGTATAAAAATGTAATTCTTCACACTATATTAAGCGAAAGAAACTGATTACACTCTAGCGATGGTACCTTCTGAAACAAGCGATGTGAAATTATGTTAAGTACCACGGTAGCATTAGTAACCCATCCTTCTAAAGTTATTGGTTTGATAGCATCTATCGAGTCCATGATTCCAGGTCCCATTCATGCCATTCTAGGCTGATTTTTATTTCAGTCTATTATTGGTAACTTCCCAATCTTTTTCACTGGTACCCATTTATACTCCTGGGTGGAGAGAGGCAACGAGGAGTGAAGGAGACTGCCTATGTTTCCAGCGATGCCGGAAGCAAATTCATGAATCCATTTCCTCACGCGATCCCAGGGTCGCCGGTTTCACAGTTATGCTCGTTACCGCCTGAGCTACTTTCCCATCCTTCTACATATGCATAGCAATTTATATACGACTAAAGGGAAGTAACTCTTATTATTTAGCGTTACATTATAAACATATTCGAGTTATCTCCCTTCACATGATAGTTGTAGGTAAATCAAAATCTAGATCAGATGACCAAGACACTGTCTGTCTGTCCACGGTATATACCCAATGTGTCAATCTAGTTTTGATTGAGTTAACCCTTTAATGGTCATACCAGCCAAAACAGGCCTGTGCTATGATCTTGTGGAATATCCATTTACAGAACAATAGTATAAAATTTTTGAAAATTTACCACTGGAATGACTGGCTCGAGCCAGTCATTCCAGTGATCAATTTTCAAAACTTTTTATTCTCTTGACCTGTAAATGGACATTCAATAGGCAGATATTTCGATTTTCTTGACCAAATTTTACCATTAAAGAGTTAACCTCCATGGACACCATGGCGTATCTAAGACCTCAAAATCTTACTCGAATCCATTAATGATTTAATGGTTAAAGGTGCACATTCACACCAATTGCTGAACAATAAAACTGTCAAAATTGTGTACTTAAAAAGGCTCAGATTGTGTGGCTAGATGTAATGCAACGAAATAAATCTTACCATATGATGATTTCATTATGTATAAATTGATATAATGTTTTTAAGTTGTGAAATTGAATTAGAGACATGTGCCCCTATTTCAACTTCACAACTAAAAATTATATTAATTTATACAGAATGAAATCATCATTTGCTAAGATTCATTTCATATCATTACATTGATGTACACAATTTATGCTTATAATTGTATACAATTTAAATAATTTTATCTTAGATCATTCTGGTGTGAATGTGTACCTTTAAGATTTTCCCAGAAAACGTAAATCTTTGCTCAGCGGATATCCATTTGCTGGCCAATAGATGAGTTTCTGCATATTAACCACTAGAATAGAGTAATCCAGTTGTAGCTATGCCCCGCCCATCTTTATCTAAGCTCCAACCACACTTCGCCTGTGTTGTGATCATTCCTTGAACTCCTTGAACATCAATTTCCAGAAATCTATCCACTGCCGGTAAGCTGTTGAATATTTTGAAATTAATTTGAGTGGGCCAGTCAAATTAGTTTAAAAGTATTTAACAGCATGTTTATTAAATGGTAAATATACTGAGCCAAAAAAGTTTAGCAACAGTGAAGTTTGGTTTGTTGTATTAAAACTATGCGTCCATTTATAACCAAATTTGCAGGCATGTTTCGTCAATGTAATGTCTCGCTGATCATGAAGAAATGCAAATCATTTCTTGCATTTCTTGGCCGCACGCTTACTGCATATGAAAATGCATTTTTCATGCACTGGCCCACATTGGTGGGTAGCGAAGGCAAAAATTCACCATATTGCAAAAGCAGATAACGAACGTTAACAGAAAACGTTTAAAAGTTTACCCTACTGAATATGGGCCGCCACCCAGGGCTATCCGAAAATCAGCGCCATGAAGCAATGGGAAGACTCGCTGCTGGGCAGAGCGTTGGCGCTGTTGCTCGACATTTTAATGTTCACGCATCAGCCATTTCCCGTCTCCGCCAACGTGAGCAGGAAACTGGACATGTTAATGACCGACCATGATCTGACAGACCGAGAGCAACAACACAATGAGAAGACTGCTACTTAGTGATGTCATCATGACGTCACAGGTTTGAGACCGCGCCGGCGCTGTCCCGTAATTTGCACACCGCTACCGGCACTACAGTGCATGCACAAACTGTGCGAAACAGACTCCATGATGCTGGACTGCATGCCCGTCGTCCACTTGTTGCTGTTCCGCTTACAGAGTGTCACATTGAGAATCGGTTTGCATGGGCAAGAACTCATCAGCGATGGCGTGCTCAACAATGGAGCCATGTTTTGTTCAGTGATGAGTCGAGGTTTTGTGTTGATGTGGCGGATGGTAGGCAATGGGTTTGGCGATGTTTAGGAGAACTGTATGATGCAGCCAACATCATTCAGCACAACAGATTCAGTGGCGGCAGTGTCATGGTGTGGGCTGGAATCCATGAAAATGGCAAAACAGATCTTATTGTGATTCGCGGAAATTTGACGGCTCAACGTTACTGTGAAGAAGTTGTCGCCCCTGTTGTCATCCCTTTTATGCAGCATCATGCAGACTTTATGTTCCAGCAAGACAACGCCCGTCCTCATTCAGCTAGGGTCACCAGTGATTTCCTTGAGGCTAACAATGTTCCGGTGTTGGACTGGCCAGCGCCATCACCGGACGTGTCTATCGAACACGTGTGTGACATTCTTGGCGGTATGGTGCGTGAGAACAGGCCACATCTTCAAAACGTGTGGGAGCTGGAAGCTGCACTGCTCCAGGAATGGGATGCGATTCCTCTTCGTGACATCAGGTGCTTAATTCGAAGCATGAGAAAGCGATGTACGGCGGTGGTTAATGCACGCGGAGGTCACAACCGGTATTGACAGCTCAGTGTCATTATTTAAATTGGACCATTCCGTTGAATGATGCCTTGGTAAAGGCACGATGCTAGCATTACAGTAACAAGAGACTGTTGTTCAGATTGGAAAATGACCTATCAATTAAATAATATATTTGAATCAATTTATTGTTTTTGTTAAATAACATTTATACAGTAATATTCTCAGTGTTGCTGAACTTTTTTGGTTCAGTATATATACAATTCGTACAGCAATGCTAAGTCTGTCTTCAATTAAGCGTTCGTGATGAACTTAGCCACGTCATTCATGACGTAATTGATTTTGACGTCATCCTACAAGTCACGTACCGTAGTTTCCCTAATTTAACCGCCAGGCGGTTAGCGGTCGCGTAAAGGGGTGGCTTAATTAGGGAGAAAATTCACCATAGATCGCCGTTATTTTGTCGGGTACCCATTAGGTGGGTCGGATATAAATGCATAATGCTCACATATTGATTATATATAAAAATATAGACAGTACATTCCGAGTTCCCGAGTCCATTAAATTAGGTCTATAAAACGCAGATGATTCTTCTGAGTATTAATCAGCTTCCGAGTTTATGCCGCCACTCTCGTAGCTACTCGAAGCTACCTTTCTATGTATATGGATTGTGAAGTATCTACCCGGGTACTAATATTAGTGCCTTGGCGCTACTCGAGTAATGACCTTAAGTTGTCCTACTAAGCGGAAGCTGATACATCACGTGATACAAATCGTTATTTCTCTTTTCTTGCGTCGCCATTTTATCAAAATCTGGATTACATTTGATGAAATAAACGATGTTTAATAAAGTATAAGCACTATTTAGGTGGTTCCAATTAATAATTTCACTCCTGCGATTATGGATATATATGCGCTATACATTAAGCATATGCGAAAACGGTATGAAATATTTAGCGTGGAAATGTGTTCAATTTTCATGCTAATTTATATTTTTTATTTTATCTTCGTTTAAACAAAATCACGGATTTCTTTTTTCACGAGAGAGTTGATACTTACCTCCCTAATACTCTTTGATATTGTTAAATATCGGCTTTCACTCAATAAAACACTCAGATTAAAAAAGTTAGGTGCCCCTACTGGGCAGGGAGTCAGAGGGCAGTCCGGCGGATGCAAGCCCCACCACCGCGCATGCGCAGACTAGCACTTCCTCTGACTAATTTATTGGCTGACACCATGCAACTTACAAGAGCCTGAAGACCGAGCCTCTGTGGGGTGGAGAGGCCGGGTCCGTATTAGGGAGGTAAGTATCAACTCTCTCATGAAAAAAGAAATCCGTGATTTTGTTTATTTCACTTCAAGAGTATACTTACCTCACTAATACTCTTTGATATTGCCAGAATTCGTCAGGAGGCGAGGACAACAGACCAGCTCTTCCTTATGCGCTTTTCTGCGTTTAAGGCACTTAAACTTCTGAAACTGTGTGAAAAACACAGTCAGGATTAGATGCGACTTTTTAGCAATGAAATTAATCCTAGGTAGAAGCTTAAGGCCTTCCCCTGTAACCACAAAACGGTCTGCCTCGGCTGATAAGGCATGAATTTCACTTCTACGCCTAGCCGAGGCCGCAGCAATTAAAAATACAGTTTTAAGAGCCAACATTTTCATAGAAATGGAACTAAGTGGTTCAAAAGGCTTATCACCTAGTACCTGAAGCACTAGAGATAAACTCCAAGACGGAATCACAGGGGGATTCCTTGGTCTTAGATTGCCCATGCCTTTAATTAAAATATTTAATGTACTTACTTCATCACTTCCCCTATTAGCCAAGTAAGGGATAACTGTCATTAAAGCTGACTTATAACCAGCAATAGAGTTAGGCTTGAGGCTATAGGCATCATTACAGGTGACAGAGGAAATCAGCTACTACCTGAATAGATGAATCCATTGGATCAATACATCTTTTTGAGCACCATTATGCAAATCTGTTGATTTTATAATTATATGCTCTGGAGGTTGACCCCCCTCCTGGCTTTTGCGATAAACATGGCTGCTTGCTCAGAAAAGCCCTCCTTAATTCTAGATTCCTTGACAACATCCATGCAGTCAATCTGAACATTGACGGATTGTTGTGAAGGGCCTTGCCCTGGAAGATAATGTTGTCCATCAGAGGCAGAGGAACCGGATTGCAGACCAGAAGGTCCAGCAGATCCGTATACCATGATCGGCTTGGCCAATTTGGGGCGATCAGAAGCACTTGGCACTCCTGTCTGATTTTCTGAAGAATTTTTGGAATCAGGATTGCTGGAGGGAATGCGTATGCATACATTCCCACCCAGCTGATAGCTAACGCATCTGTTGCAAAAGCGCTTGGATCTGGAATCGGAGAGACGTACGTCATCATCTTCGCATTCTTCTTCATTGCGAATAAATCTATGTTGGGTTTCCCCCAGTGGTCGACCAGACGATCTACCACACATTGATTTAGTTGCCATTCCGTCGGTAAAACACTCATCCTTCGGCTCAATGAGTCTGCTAACAGATTTAACCTTCCCGGAATATGAACTGCTTTCAAGGTAATCCTGTAATTCAGGCACCAGCAAAGCATTTCCAAGTCATCATACAGAGACTGGGCAACTTCGTTCCGCCCTGGCGGTTTATGTAAGTCACTACTGTTGAGTTGTCTGATCGAATTAGAACACTCTTGCCCTGAACTTTCTGAAAGAAATTTTCCAGGCCCAGGACTACTGCTCGTAATTTCAGTAGGTTTATATGTTCCCTTGACTGTTCCAGATTCCAAAGCCCTGATATCGTAGATTCTTCCAGGCAAGCTCCATACCCCTCCATCGATGCATCTGTATACACCGTTACCTGAGGGTGAGGAGGGGTTAGCATAACCCCTACCAAGAGATTCTCTGTCTTCAACCACCATTGAAGGTGGTGAATTAGAGGCTCCAACACTGACACGTTTGAGTCCAGTGAACCTGTACTCTGGGTCCATTGCGTCATGAGAAATAACTGGATCAGCCGCCTGAGGAATGACTGGTTCCAGAGAAACCATCAACCCCAGCATTCTCAAGTAAACCCTTGCCAGGACATGACGACTGGTGCACACTGATTGTATTACTGAGATGAGTATCTGAACCCTCTCCTGAGTAGGATAAACATATCCTGTCTCTAGATCGAAGAACATTCCCAGGTAAACAAACTTCTGGGATGGAGTCCGCTCTGATTTTTGGAAATTGATTATCCAGCCCAAGTCTGTGGAGTTTTCAAAACTATCTCCAGATTCGCCGATAAACTTTCCCGGTTGTGTGCCTTTAACAGCCAGTCATCTATGTATGTGTGGACTGCTATGCTTCTCCTGCGGAGGTATGCTGTTATCACAAGAACCACTCTGGTGAAGACCCGAGGAGCCGTGGAAATTCCAAAGGGTAACACCTTGAATTCCCACTGTCTGCCCTGGAATGCAAATCTCAGGAAGTGAAGGAAACTCCTCGCTATAGGAATGTGGAAATAAGCATCCTTCAAATCTATTGAAGCTGTCCACATTCCCCTCTCCAACCCCGCCAACACCGATTTCACAGTCTCCATCTTGAAACTGGGTGTCTCTATGAACTTGGTCTCCACCCTCCGGTGCTTTTCGTTAATAAGAACACAGTTGAATAGAAGCCCGGGCACTTTTGCGCCAGTTGAATTGCTTCTTTTTGTATGAGGGAGTTTATCTCTTCCTCTATACACAACCTTTGATCTGGATCTCTTGGGAGTCCAGATTGGCACCAGAGACAGTCGCGATGGTGGGCCTGTCATCCAATCGGGATGATACCCGACTGAAAGCCACCGCAAGACTAAACGGTCCTGAGTTAACCGTTCCCACTCTTGCTTGTGGTGGGCCAACCGGCCTCCCACTGGACCACCTAGCGAGAGAGGTGGACATAAGGAGTGCAAGAGTGGCACTGTCTCCTTGGCCTGAAACACTGGAGTGGTTCTCACCATGGTAACCGGCCCATCAGGCACGATTACCATGACCAGATCCTCGCGCGCCACGACCAGCACCGCGCGCACCTCGGTACGCGGGTGGCTACCTGGCTGGCTGCGCTGGAGGAGCCTGCGCCCCCGCCCCCCCTCACTGCTGGCCGAATTGCACGTGGCCGAAGCTGTCATTGCGCTGGTGGCTGGCCTCTGACATGGCCACCTCCACCTCGAGCCTGCAGGGGATGGTACGCAGGGGGTGCTGCACGAACGCGCTCCCTACGGAGCACCTCAAACTGTTCGCGCAGCGCCCTCTGGTTGTTGACCAGGGTGACTGTCTCCTGGAGGTGCTTGCATCCCTCACCTCAAAAGAGACCAGGACCCGCCATAGGCATACGCAGTAGCCTATTGTACAGGTCCTGGGACGGGCACAGGTTGTCCAACGCAAACGTGCGCATCGCCCAGACACTTCTGGTCACAGCCCGAGTCAAACAATCCAGCCAGGTTGATTCCATCCTGGATGGCTCTCTGGACAGTTATCGGGCTAGGCTGGCGCAATGCGGATGCTGTCACTACCCCTTGCAACAGCTGGGAGACATGAGAAAGCGCCGCAATAGACGCTCTCCCACTCTCTTCCGCATCGCGCAACGCGGTACTGGCCGAACGCAATGCGTTCGAAGACAGCGCTCCCGTGTCAGAACGGGAACCTGGCCGTGTGTCTTCACCTAATGCCGCGCGGTGATCTACGCTCAGCTTATGTACCACACTGTACCTCTGATATTCCATGGGTACGATGCGGCAGCGCCTTGCAACCTTGCGAGGGGCCTTCGCGAGACGTCCATGCGCCTTGATGGACGTCTCCGCTGCCGAGAACATATCAACAATATGTTCTGCCAGCGGCAGAGATGGCATGGCGCTAACAGTTGACTTACCAGCTAACCACGGCCGGTGGTCTCGCTGGCTAGCCGACTGTTCCATGGGCAGGTCTGGCCTGATGCTTATAAGCCATTGACAAGCATCTGACCAATCCTCCTCCGTGGCTACCTGCGAAAGCTCTACAAGACAAGGGCCTTCGTCTTCCTCCTGAGCATTCGCAGGCGAGCTAGAAGCTGGATAGCCTGACACTCCTGCCAAGCCAGAGAAAGCATGCGGGCCCGAAAGAGCAGGCATGTTAATCTGACTGGCTTGTCCAGGAGCAGGCGCCGTGGTATTGCGTGGGGCGCTTATCGCCACACCACGGCCCTGGCCAGTACCAGCTATACTCTCGGCAAGCCGAGCTATGCGGAACAACTGGCCGTCAGGTCCAACCCGGGCCACCTTCTGAGCCGTGAATTCTACTCATGCGTGAGTAGAACCGTGGACAATGTCGCCTGTATTCCCCGCGAGGGGTGCACAGATGTCAATGTCCATGGTCACGACATCAGAAGGGGAACCCAGCAGGTAATCCTCTTCTTCCTGGCCAGAAAGATTAGACTCCGGGTCAGCAAAGAGAGCTAACCCGGACTGGCCAGGAAAGGTGCCATAGGAGGTACTGGCACCTGCGGTGTGCGGATACCCCTGGGCTGATAAGCAGCCACCCGGTTCCAGTGACAACCGTCCACGGACCACCGGCGCGGCAAGCCTGCTGCCAGTGTCCTGGAATGCCCCCTCTAATGGGGCCACCTCTGAATCATCAAAAACTGGTAGAGGCCTAAAGAAACCAGATTCAGAGGCGGGGATTACCTGCTCCGAAGCAGATGAAGAGGACAACAAAGGATTTGATCCAGGAGGCATGCTACGGAGCAACTCTGGAACCAAATCCTTGATTATCCTCTTTATCTCTCCCAACATCTCACTACGGAAGGCCTCCATGTCCACTGAGGACGAGGCCTTCCTCTTACCCTTTTTACTCGTTACCTCTCTCTTTTGTTTCCTCTCCTCCTCCATGATCTTATCCTTCGCCTGCAAAGATAAAAAATCAGCCATTAGATCGCCCCCCCCCCCACTGCTTACATACATCACATTTAAGTAACGGGCCACAAGGACTACACTGGAAACATAAATGTGGTATAAATCTTTCTTTGAGGAATCGACCACAAGACGGACAACCAGGTCTCTGAAACAGGCCAGAAGACGAAGACAATGAGTATTTTAGTTAAGGTTAGAAAACTCAAAACCAAAATAAAAGGAGAGGAAAGTGTTCATAAAGAGCACCTATCAGATATTAGAAAACCAGCGTTGGGCAAAACTTTAATTGTTAGTAAAGTGCAAGGCTGATTATGACGTCATAATTTCAAAAAGGAAATTAAATCGATCCGAAACAAACATCCAGGTGTAAGGACGAATTGTATTCATATCCAGAACATCCTGACTAGAAAGGATAGAATATTCAGGCTACACAAACATCAGATAAACAATGATAAAATGGCAAAAGTTTATATAATTATTCTCAAAAATAAGAGAAGTGCCTCATATCATTAACTAGAATACCTGATTCTTTGCATAGACAAACCATCCAATCTGATGAACTGGAACACTCCACCAAGACTATGACCTCTTAACTCTCTCCACCTTAAGGGGAAATGAATTGGACCAAGAGGGCAAAGTGAGAAGACCTTCTTACGAGGCCTCCGAATCACTGGACATAGACCTTTTGGATAGATAACCTAACAGTATTAGTAGGAAATGGAACCTTGGTGGAGAGAAACAAACCCTCTGTTGATGTGATGTCCTGTAATATCATAGACAGATACCTGAGGACATAAACACAAAGAGAGATTAGTATTACATAGCACCATTTTGAAATAAACCAACTATATTAGGCGCTTATCTCGATAAACGCGAGTCCCGGAAACACATTACACTGGGATAAACTCGCTAAAATATACTAGAAGTCACCTGATGGATAGGTCCTGGGCCCTCCTCTGGCAAATTAATGCGTTCTGCCATCTCTACAGGTGATAACACTTCTAATAATTTGATTAAATGATTTAGAATAGCTTAGAAAAGCTTTGAGCATGAAAACATGTGTTGACCCTCTGCCAATAAATTAGCAAAGAGGAAGTGCTAGTCTGACCATGCGCGGTGGTGGGGCTGGCATCCGCCGGACTGCCCTCTGACTCCCTGCCCAGTATGGGCACCTAACTTTTTTAATCTGAGTGTTTTATTGAGTGAAAGCCAATATTTAGCAATATCTAAGAGTATTAGGGAGGTAAGTATACCCTTGAAGTGAAACTGTACTTTTGGGAATTTGGAGCTTAGTTTTTTTTCTTCACAGTTCTCAAAAACAAGGGTGTGTGGTATAATTGGGAGGGGCGGTTAAAATAGGGAAAATATGGTACTTGATTATGAGGTCATATGATTGACAATGAAACTGGAATCCTTTATTTACAAAAAGCTTTCTGAAGAGGTCATTAAGTTGACTGACTTGATGATTAAAGTGTTAAAGTGTTAATTGTCAAAGAATACAAAATCTTTGCTTTATCCCTTTAACCATAGAATTTGTTCAAGAAAATTTAAATTTTCTCATAGAAAATGTCCATTTGCAGACCAAGAAGGCTATTTTCTGGAAATTGATTGTTAGGGAGTTCAGAGATCGATCCCAATATGAAACGAGGTGTGGTGGAGCTTATCTAGAGATGGGTGGGGGTTATCTAAAAATGGAAAGGTCAATTGTATATTGGAAAAGATTTTTCTCAGATCGGTGCCTGTAAGTGAGCTAAATATCTAATTTAACTCTTTAATCCTCATATTTGTGCAGGAAAATTTAAATTTTCTCAAAGAAAATGTCCATTTGTAGATCAAGAGAAGACTGTTTTTTAATATTTACCAATGGAATAACTGGCTCGGTTATCGAGCCAGTCATTCCAGTGGTAAATTTTCAAAAATAGTCTTAGACCTTGGTCTACAAATGGACATTTCTCAAGACCACTATACTTTAGAAGCTGGGTTTTTTTGTTACCAGTTTGAGCGTTAAATGGTTAATTACACGCTGCCTTGACTTGATTATAGATCAGGTGCTCAATATTATGATAAAACATTGTTCCTGGCTATCTAGATTTAACCATGCAACCCTCGAATTTGTTCAAGAATATTAAAAATTTCTCATAGAAAATGTCTATTTGCAGAAGACTATTTTTGAAAATGAAACACTGGAATGACTGGCACTGTTATCGAGGCAGTCATTCCAGTGGTAAATTTCCAAAAATAGTCTTCTGTTGTACTGCAAATGGACACTTATCTAGAACGCTACAGAAGTCATTTTTGGCTAATATGAGTTTTAAAGGGTTAACGTCGAAAGGTTTATGACCATTTCCTTCATCTAGAATTTTGTACCCCGTTTCCACACATATCTAATCCATCACGTTCGTCGCAGTATGTAAATAGAACGGACAGTGCGCATCCATGACATAGCATTGTGCATATGAATATCATGAATAGCATGCTTTGATTTGCTAATAATGCATCGTTTTTGAGAGCTAACATTTTAACAATTCCCAACCAAAGTCAACAAAGTAAAGAATAATGTTGATGATTATTTTACCCTTTAACACACGAATTTGTTTAAGAAAAATCAAATTTTCTCATAGAAAATGTCCATTTGCAGACCAGGAGAAGACTATTTTTGAAAATTTACCACATAATAACTGGCTCGGTTATCGAGCCAGTCATTTGTGGTAAAATTTTAAAAATAGGCTTCTCTTGGTCTGCAAATGGACATTTCTCAGGACTACTACAGAAGCCATTTTTGGCTGATATATAACGGTTAAATGATTAAAATACCTCCATACTCTAAACCATTGGCAATTACTTTGATACACATTTTGGCAATAACTTACCTAAAATGGCGACAACGATGTCATCCTTTAAAATCTCCATAGACCCGCTACAAAGAAAATATACATAGTTAACCGCATCTCCCTTGTGAAGGAGATATTCCCCGGGGGCACAGAAGTTTCGCCGAACTTGCAATGAAATCGCCTTAAGGCAGCCTTGTGTTGCAGTTTCAAATATTGGAAGCCCAAGGATTTCTTGGTTTAAATGGATTGCAATTTCACCTCTCATCTCCTCAGGGAAGTCTTTTAAAATCTGTGAAAAATTTAAAAAAAATGTAATGATCTTAGTTAAAGTTAAACGGATCAAAACATAGCAAGTGCTTGTCATATGACTATAAGTGGAAATTTCCTGACATTCAGGTTATATATACCATAGACTGTAATGGGAAGAAAGTATTGCAATCAGGTCTGTCTGTCTGTCTGTCTGTCTGTCTTTGACCAGAGTGGTATCTCAGAGATTACTGAATTAATTTTGTTCAAATCTTAGCAAAAGGTGGTTTAACCTTTTAACACTCAAGTCAGCCAAAACCGCCTCAGTGTACCAGTCTTATGAAATGTCCGTTTGCAGATCAAGAGAAGACTATTTTTGAAAATTTACTACTGGAGTAACTGGCGTGATCAGTGAGCCAGTCGTTCCAGTGGTAAAATTAAAAAAATAATCTTCTCTTGGTCTGAAAGTGGACATTTTTAATAAAAAAATTAAAATTTCCAAGAAGAAATTTGAAGGTTAACGGGTTAACAAGAATTCATGGGAATCAAACCTCTCGATAATGATGAGGACACCCTCGTCATTATCGATAAATATCTGAGCAGAGATAAAATTCATTTGGTAGAATAAATCAGTTTTAAGTTCCAGTTATCTTTATTCTCTCTGCCTGCAACTGTAGCATATGAGGTTGCAATATGTTATGGTGATGACCTAACATAACCTTTGACATTCTAACATCCTGTGTTTCTCATGGCATCTAAATTTTTAATGTCTCAGGGACCCCCACACCCTGAAATCTGAAGGTCTCCAGATAAAATCAGGAGGTCACCAGCTAAAATCTGGGGGTCCCCAGCTAAAATCTGGGGGTCCCCAGTTGAAATCTGGGGGTGCCCAACTAAAATCCGGGTTGTCCCCAGCTAAAATTTGAGGTCCCCAGCTAATATCTGGGGGTCTCCAGCTGAAATCTGGGGATTCCAAACTGAAATCTTGTGT
The DNA here is from genome assembly GCA_034401795.1 of Chaetoderma sp. LZ-2023a. Taxonomy (NCBI): domain Eukaryota; kingdom Metazoa; phylum Mollusca; class Caudofoveata; order Chaetodermatida; family Chaetodermatidae; genus Chaetoderma; species Chaetoderma sp. LZ-2023a. Next base: position 71,177,203 of record CM067359.1, on the reverse strand, counting down.
TCTCAAGCAGTATTTCTCATCCATGTTAAATTTAGAGTGTACATACAATGTACTCACAACTATGAATTATGGTAGTCCAATACTTGATTTTGTGGGTATTTTTGTGCAAAACCTATAAAACGTTTTAGTACTTAGCAATCATACAAGATTTTCTAGGGTACCATGGGGTCCCACTACCACTACTTTTGGGGGTCCCAGACTGTATTTTGGGGGTATATCCCTGGTGACATCACTATCATTGAGCTATCTTCTATTGGTACAGGAACCCATGTGTCCAAGTTTGATTCCAACGGGTCAAGTAATCTTGAAATAGAATGGCAAAATAAAATTAACACAAATTCTTAACAAATTAATAAAACGAGAAATGAGATGGGTTTGCCGCATGATAAATAAGGGTGCAGAAGTGATGAGAAATGTTCATGTACATACCTACAAAGAGATATAGCTTAGAAAACTTACAGAGTCACAGTCATTCTAGTGACAAGCTTTCAAAAGTATCATTCACCTGCTCAGATACAGAGACAGCCAGCCCAGTGGTGAATTTTCTAACATGTACTTCCCGATCTCCGAACCTATTGACATTTTGTTCAAGTATCTTAAGACAACTATGTAGGAAAGCTGTTGAATATTTTGCAACTAATTTGTCTGGAACATGTTGCTGCCATGTTGCTGCCATAGGCAGCAACAGGTTTCAGTCAAATTAGTTTCAAAATATTCAAACAGAATAATACTTACATAATAAAGAATTTGTCGTCTCTGGTTTGAGAGGGATAAAGGGTTAAAATTCAGACGTACACGTAATCTTTGGCGGATTTTATAATAACTGGGATGAGATAAAATGGGATCGCATCATTTTGTCCCGAATAACCATTTTGATGATAATTCAACTGGGGACCATATCGTTGTATGAACCAACCAAACGACCACTCTTACCTCCCCTATATCAATTCCATGACTGAAAGACCACATGGTTTGGAAGTACTCGGTCATCCGCTGCTTTAGATGCTTCGGCAAATGATGTGTACGGAAGAAATCTTTTAGGTCTTTTGTGCGCGAATGATAGTGTGCACGCCTGGCATACATACGTTGAATGATAGCCGTGACGTTACCAAACACCACTGCGTGCATCATGGCTGAATGATGGAGATCAAACATAAGAGATTCTTGCTACAATATTATACACATGTATGTATTAGCCAATGAAATCGCTGCATTTCTAAGATGTGACGATCCAATAAACAAGAATTCTGCGGAATTAAATGTCTTGCCTGTCTCCTGTTTGTTACAGTGGCATTGACCTTTGACCTTGTGACCTCCGTGTAATCATGCTGCTTTCTAACATTATAGGCAACCATGCATTCATGTTTAGTTCCAATAGCATTAACCAATCCTGAAATATAAATGATTTGCTGAATGGAAAAACTTACGGTTGAAAAAGCAGAGGTCAAATAACAATATTAGAATGGTTTTGACCTTTGACCTGGCCACCTCATGTCACCATCATGTATCCTCTTGGTATAAGCAACCATGTACCCAAATTGTGTTCCATTAGGGTTAAGTATAAATCCTGAAATATAACATGATGAGATTTTCTAAGACTAAAACTTAGCATTGAAAAATACCAAAATTTTGTAGAGGTGAGAATGACCTTGACCTTCGACGTTGTGACTTCAGTGTCAGCATGCTGCTTCCTAACATTACAGGTAACTATGTATCCAAGTTTAGTTCCAATAGGATTAAACAATCGTGAAAGATAAGCCAAGAAGTTTTGCTAAACTTAACGTTGTTGACGTCGTCGTTGTCGGAAAAGTGATACATATGACTCGCTTTCTGCTTCGCAAGTGAGACAAAAACCTGTATTGGACTCAAAAAAGCTGAATTGGTCTCTAGAAAGCTGTAATAGACATCATCATGATTTATTACGTTATTTTTAGTGACATTGTTACATTACGCAAATGTTACAAAATAATATTATTGCATCACTATGTTATCACATAATAAATGAATTGCAAACATGTATTGGTTTTGTTAAAAATTGTGTTAATTTCATTAATTAGTAAAGAAAATAAACATAATATTACAGTGAGGCATAATTCCTTATTTTTGCAATTTAGTCTGACTCAATAATAAAAATATTTTACATTTTCAAGTTCGATATGGATATTTTTTGTACTCGTTTACATTGTGGTAAAATACATGTTGAGCTTGATGCCTTATCCTTTAATAACCTGCTGTCAAAATTTTAAGTTTTCAAATTAAATTAAAAGAAGAACTGGTGTTCTGTTTTCAACAAATTTGGTGGAAGATGGTGCTGTCGTAGACACCAACATCGTCCACCAAAATTGTTGAAAAATGCATATCAGTTTCTTTGCTATTAACACAATAAAAGTTATAATATTGACATCAGAGTGCTAAGGGTTATGGCATCTTGTTGATCACAGATTTTAACCCAACATTGACTTGACAATAAAAGCTGAGTTACTGCTATAGAAAATATATATTCTTAATCCATAAACGGTGAAAATAGCTAGATTTTCGGTTAGTGAATATCCATTTGGAGGCCAAAAGACGACAATTTTTGAAGATTTATCACTGGAATAACTGGCTCTATTACCGAGCCAGTCATTCCAGTGGTAAGTTTTAACAAATACCTTTCTATTGACCTGCGAATCGACATTACTGAAGAGCACAATAGAAGATATTTTTGTCCGATTTGAAAATAAGAAAGGTAAGCATTTATTGCTGCATCATATGTACAGTAAGCCTAGTAAATATATATTTTTCAAACAAATTTGACTGATACCTTTTTATTGCTTTTAATACAGAAACTAAGTTCTATCAAAATATTTGCAAAAATTCAACAGATTATGTATAGAAATGGCAAAATCCTATTTATGACATCAAACTCAGGAAAGTTAAAAGACATATAACAAAGCAGATTTTAATGGACATATTTATTGCATGCATTCTAAGATAAAAAATCTCATCTAGATGTGATTACTTGTGGTTTTATCACAGAATTACTGCCCAAATTACAATTGGGAACGTGATTTCGAATGGAAATGATATCGAAATTGATTTCCCATGTGAGACATACACATATATTCTTACCTCCGACAAGCATCGCACAAATTGAAAATATTTTTTCTTTATTCGTATTCGCGGAGACGTTGCCGAAACCCACACTCGTTAAGCTGCTGAATGTGAAATAGAGGGATGCCACGTAGGAACTGAATAAATTAGGAATGTTCGTTTTATTATATATCGGGTCGCCAAGTCGCTCGGACAACTCGTACAGCCAACCTAGAAATAAACAACACAAGTATGAGAGCAAGAAGAAATGTACAGTACAGCTTAAAAATACTCTAAAATGCTTCCAATAAAAATTCAATCAACCTTTCATGAACAAGCTAGCATTGCTGTGTGTGCTTAGACAACTACAACAAAGAAACAAGACATCAGTGTTACACTGACACGATATTGGTGAAAATCTTGGCATTTTGCATTTCCAAATGCAAATATAGCTTTGTATCAAGATCACAATGACCATGAACTCAAATCTAGTTTTGTATTAAGATCACAGTGACCATGACTTCAAAAGTCTGAGGTCTGTGCTGCTCTTCCTGGCTGCGGTAACTATATGATGATGCTTAGTTCCAATAATTTGGCCTAGACTGCAATAAAGACCAGACAAGCTAAGCAGAACCAAACTGTTAAAGTCTGCATTTTATATAAATGCTACCATGACCTTGACCTCTGACCAAGTGAAATTCAAGTAGGGTGAACCGGTCTTGAGAAATAAGACAATATCATCATTGAGCTAAACCAAAGATTTAACCGAAAAGAATAGAGTTTTATATTAAGGTCAAGTGAACTTGACATTTGACCGCATAACCTCAAGAGGATTGTGCTGCATCTGGGTGATATATGTAACCAGATATCCAAGTTTACTCACAAAAGGCTGAACCAATCCTTAGATATAAAACAATGTGTTGAATAAAAACAAAAACCTAATCGGAAACAATAGTACTATACCAAAGTGGCCTTCACCTTTGACCTCAATATCATTGTGCTCCATCAAGTTTGTATATGTAATCATGTGTCCAAACTTAACCATATAAATTATTTTTATACCAAGGTCACAGTGACCTTGAACTTTGATATCATGACCTCACCATCATTGTGCTAGAGTCCCTTGATATATGGAAGCATGTGTCTAAGGTTAGTCCCAATAGGGTGAAGACATGCTAAGATATAAAACGCTATGTTTAGCTAAACGCAAAACTTAACCGTAAAAAGAAGCTTTATACCACGGTCAGTGACCTTGACCTTTGACATCACCATCATTGCGCTACATTCCCATGATATAAGGAAGCATGTGTCCTTATTTAGTCCCAATAGGATGATGCCATGCTGAGATATTAGCTCAAACGAGATTGGACGCCGACAAACACACAAAATGAAAAAAAGAAACATGTTAGTTAATACAATCTTTAACACAATGTAAGAAATGTTCTGTTGAATATTTTGGATTCAATTTGATTGGGCGGCAATGGCTTCCAATCAAATTAAGTCCAAATTATTCAACAGTACATTTTACTTTGTTTTGGAAACAAGTAAAATTACTTCTGAGCTGTGCTGTAGTGTTATTTCATCATTTGTATTTGGGAGTAATTGGAAACCTTTGAAATTCACATGGGTAAATTTCAACTAAATTTAAACTTACCGACAGACCAATTAGAAGGATGTTGGTTGAGCTCCTCTTTGCCGATTGCATACCAAATGCAGGCTAGCCAATGCCCGACAAGTGCAAACATCATCATCATCAGCGCCACAATGATCGCACTATACTGGGAGAATCGCTCTATTTTTTGTAAAAGACGAGCAAGTCGCAGGAGTCTAGCTACTTTGAGAAGGTGAATGAGGCCACTCTGTAAGGACATAACCTTCATGAATTATTATTCTTTTGCTTGTTTATGACAGACTATATTGTTTCACTCATGACATAGCTGATTATGATGTCAGCCTACATATGACGTACTATATTATGACATCATATGATTGACTGAGAAACTGGATTCCTCAAAGTTCAGTTACTATGAGCAATGCACTGTATACAAGGAATACTAATTTTGTGTCCATGCATATGTTTTCAGACTTTTGTTAAATTCAAACATTTTCAAGTCAGTTTGCTAAAGCCAAGGACATATACAATCAATGCTATATAGCTAGGCAATGGCTGATAGGGAAGTCACCATTCATAGATCAGATGGCGGTATGTCTGTTATAAACTTACATGACTAGCGTGATACAGGAGCCCGTTCAGTAGGGAAAACTTTCCAGAGTGCTCTGCGAAATTCGCAGAGTGGAGAAAAGTTTCTCCTATTGAACTATATGTTTTGTTAGAGCGCTCTGTTATTTCACAAAACATGTTTAGAGGTGACTCGCAAAAACAAAACATTGTTTTTAATCTATGACATAATTGCACGTGAAGCAATGTCATGCATCACATGTGCATATATTATTACACCATAGGCCTATCGCGTAAAGGATACTGGGGGAATAAACAAAATCACGGATTTCTTTTTTCATGAGAGAGTTGTTATACTTACCTCCCTAACACTCTATGATATTTCCTAAATATCGACCTTCACTCAATAACCCCAGATTAAAAAAGATAGGTGCCCTTAATGGGCAGGTAGACAGGTGACAGTCAGCCGGCCCCAACCTCGCGCATGCGCAGACTGTCACTGCCTCAGCTTGACTATTGGCCGACACATGCAACTTAAAAGCCTGAAGACTGAGCCTCTGTGGGGTGGAGAGGGCGGGTCCGTGTTAGGGAGGTAAGTATAAAAACTCTCTTGTGAAAAAAGAAATCCGTGATTTTGTTTATTTAACTTCAAGAGATATACTTACCTCCCTAACACTCGATGATATTGCCAGAATTCGTAAGAGAATTTGGCGGGAGGGAGGCGAGGTCAAAAGACCAGCTCATCCCTTGCATGTTTTTGCGCATGAAGCACTAACATCTGAAATTGTGTGACACACACAATCAGGCAATGATTTGAACATCGGATAACACAACCGATGGCGAGAGTAATGACTGTATGCCAAATGCACTCCCCCTCCTTTTGGGAAAGGAGAAGCTATGACCTCAATGTCCCACACACTCTCTAAGTACTGGTGCTAAGTACTACAGGATAAGAGACAAAAGGCTTCATTTCGTATACTTTCAATAAATTAACCACATAATACACAGGTACCATTACATTATTGTTAAATAAGGGCAATACATTGTGACAATAAATTATGCAACAACAAAAGGCAGTACTGACCTTATGCATGAAAGCTGCATCCATCCAGTCCACATCAGTGAAGGAAATATGATACACGAATATGCGATTGTTTCCACAATTAAAATGTGCTGTCTGAAGACAGAAAGTGCAACTTATCTACAATATATACACCTGATCATCTTTTGAATATTGATAAGGCAAGAGGATTAGTTGTGTCACTGAGGAAATGGTCGGTAAAATTTGACACACAGTGCCATGGAGCTACCGACAATGTCATCCACCAGCACCCTGTTAAACAGGGCGGTGGACGCCACTATGCCACGGACACTGTGAGACTTGGCTAAGTCAATTTGTTTACCAGTGGCGGATTTGTGGCAAAATTGAATACATTCCACAATCTACCTAGATATAGTGTCTTTTGACGCCCTGCGATGGTGTTCAATATAAGACAACCATAACGAGGATGGGTCCATACGCCATTCTTGTGTACGTTGTTTGTACCTGTTTAATGCACGGACTGGACACCATGCTTTTGAATTAGGATCAAATCTAATCAAAGCTGGTAAAACAATTGGTTGACCTGGATATTTCAAAGACTGGTTCTTAGCCATGAAATTTATCCTAGGTAGAAGCCTAAGGCCTTCCCCTGTAACCACATAATAGTCTGCCTTGGCGGATAAAGCATGAATCTCACTTCTCTGTCTTTCAGAGGCCGCAGCAATTAGAAATACAGTCTTAAGTGTCAACATTTTCATAGAAATGGCACTTAGTGGTTCAAAGGGCTTGTCTGCTAGCACTTGAAGTACTAGAGATAAACTCCAAGACGGAATCGCTGGTGGATTTCTAGGTCTTAGATTACCCATGCCTTTTATTAAAGTGATCAATGAACAGACTTTGTCACTTCCCCTATCAGCCAAGCAACGGATAACTGACATCGAAGCTGACTTGTAGCCAGCAATAGAGTTAGGTTTGAGGCCATAGGCATCATACAGGTGACAGAGAAAATCAGCTACTACCTGAATAGATGCATCCATTGGATTAACAGCTCTGTTTGAGCACCATTCTGCAAATCGATTGATTTTATAGTTATATGCTCTGGAGGTTGACCCCCTTCTGGATTTTGCCATAAACATGGCTGTTTGCTCAGAAAAGGCCTCCTTAACTTTAGATTCCATGACAACATCCACGCAGTCAATTGGAATATTGATGGGTTGTTGTGAAGGGACTTGCCCTGGAAAATAATATTGTCCATCAGAGGCAGAGGAAGTGGATTGCAGACCAGAATGTCCAGCAGATCCGTATACCATGATCGGCATACACTCTCTCTAGATCAAAGAACATTCCCAGGTAAACAAACTTCTGGGATGGAGTCAGCTCTGATTTCTGAAAGTTTATTATCTAGCTTAAGTATGTGAGAGTTTTCAAAACTATATCCAGATTTGCTGCAAGACTTTCCAGATTGTGTGCTTTTAACAGCCAATCGTCTATGTAAGTGTCGACTGCTATGCTTCTCCTGCGGAGGTATGTTGTTATTGCAAGAACCACCATGCTGAAGGCCAGAGGAGCCATGGAAATTCTGAATGGTAAAACTTTGAATTCCCACTGTCGGCCCTGGAATGCGAATCTCAGGTACCGACGAATACTCTTCGCAATTGGAATGTGGAAATAAGCATCCTACGGCGTCCATAGATCTGAAGGATGATTATTTCCACATTCCAATTGCCATCTCCAACCCTGCCAACACCATTTTGACTGTTTCCCTTTTGAAACTCGGTGTGTCTATAAACTTTTTCAATGGCTTGAGCTTGAGAATTTGTCTCCAGCCACCAGAGCTCTTTGTCACCAGAAACATGGTTGAATAGAAGCCCGGGCAATTTTGTGCCGGTTGAATTGCTTCTTTTTGTACGAGGGGATTTATCTTGTCCTCTATACACAACCGTTGATCTGGATCCCTTGGAATTTGAGTCCAGACTGGAACCAGAGACAGGTGCGATGGTGGGCCTATCACCCAGTCGGGCTGGTACCCGGCTGAAAGCCATCGCAAGAATAAGCGGTCCTGGGTAACCGCTCCCACTCCTGCTTGTGGAAGGTCAATCGACCTCCCACAGGTCCACCTAGGGAGAGAGGTGGACATAAGCAGTGCAAGACTGGGACTGTCTCTGGTTCTAGCATTGGTGTGGTTCTTGTGGAAATCAGACAATCAGGCACGATTATCATGACCAGATCCTCGCGCACTACAGCTTACGCCACCTGCGCTATGCATGCCACAGCCTGCTCCTTATGCACCGAGGTGCACGGCGTCTGCCTGCGCTTGAGGAGCCTCCGCATCCGCAACTGCAGGCCAGGGCTGGTGTGGCCGTGGCCTACACTGTACCGGTCGCTGGCCTCTGACTTGACCAGCGCCACATCAGGCCTGCTGTGGACGGTATGCAGGGGCTGCTGTGCAAACATGCTCCCTATGAAGCACCTCAAATTGTTCATGTAGTGCCCTCTGATTATTGACTAGAGTGACTGTCTCCTGGAGGTGTCTACATCCCTCACCCCCCAAAGATACCAGGACCTGACATAGGCGTCGGCAGCAGCCTGCTGTACAGATCCTGAGATGGACACAAATTATCTAGAGCAAATGTGCATCTCGCCCTGACACTTCTAGTCACTGCCCTAGTCATACAGTCCAGAGCCAGGTTAATACCATCCTGGATGGCTCTCTGTACTGAAACAGGGCTTGCTTGGCTGTTACTACACAGCTGTGAGACATGCGAGAGCGCTCTTGAGCTCTCCTCTGCATCGCGCAATGTGGTGTTTGCTGAGCGCTCAAGCACAGCGCTCCCATGTCAGAATGGAAGCCTGGCCACGTGTCCTCGCCAAGCGCTATGCGATCATCAGCGCTCGGCTTTGGCCATATTTCTGTACCATATTTCTGGCATTGGCCAGCAACAATATGGCACGGCCTTGCCAACTCGCGCGGGGGGGGGGGGGGGCATTCGCAAGCCGTCCATTAGTCTTAATTGGTGTCTCTGCCACCGTGAACATATCCACTATATGTTTTGCTAACGGCAGAGAAGGCATATGGCGGTAACCACCGGCTTTCCAGCCAACCACGGGTGCTGGTCCCGCTGGCTTGCTGACTGTTCTACACAGAGCTCTGGCCTAACGCTTACCAGCCATTGTCACACATCAGACCAGTCCTCCTCTGTGGCCACCCATGCCCGAGAACAGGCATGTCTTGCGCCACGGCTGAAAAGCCAGGAGCAGGCGCCATGGAAACGTGCAGGGTGTAATCAACCACACCATGGCCCACTGAGTCATGAGAAATAACTGGATAGCCCACCTGCGCAAGACCGCCTGTGGAATGACTGGTTCCAGAGAAACCATCAACCCCAGCATTCTCAAGTAAAGCCATGCCAGTACACGATGACTGTTGCACACTGACTGTATTACTGAGTATTTCTACTCTCTTTTGAGGCAAGCCGAGGTATACGGAAAAGGCGGTCATCCGCTCCAACCCAGGCCACCCTTTGAGCCATGAAAGCTACCCCTGCAGGAGTAGTTCCATGGAAAAAATCGGCAGTGCTCCCCGCGAGGGCTGCATGATCATCCGTTTCCATGTCCATGGCTTCAACAGGTGAACCCAGCAGAAAATCCTCTGGCCATCATACACTGCCTCTGGCCTAGCAAAGAGCGCTAACCCGGGCTGGCCAGGGAAGGTACTGTAAGAGGCGGTGGTACCTTTCAGGCGCGGACACTCTAGGCACGAGCCTGGGTCCAGCGGCCCCAGATCAAGATCTAACGGCGCGGCAAGCCTGCTGCCATGATCATATAGACCTGCTTCAGGATCCATTGGCAAGATGGCAGGCCTTCCAAGATCTACTGAAGCCACCACTGATTCCGAAACATTTTCGGACCACGGACCACAACAGACACCAGAATCAGCGGTGGGATTTTCTGCTTGGGAGCAGATGAAGAAGACAATAAATTACTCGGCCCAGAGAGCATGCTGCAAAGCAGCTCTGGTCTTTTATTGTCTTTTTCATCTCCCCCATCATTTCCAACCTGAAAGTCTCCATTTCTGAAGAAACAGAGGCCTTTCTCTTACCCTTTCCACTTACACTCTTCTTCACACACTTCTCCTCCTCTGATGCCTTATCCTTCACCTGTAACGACAAGAATTCAGAGAATAAGTCACCCCACCCCCCACTGTTTACAGACATCACATTTTAATAATTGTCCACAAGGTGAACATTTTACACAGAGGTGAGGATCAAACTTTGATTAGATAGATTGATTACAGCCGACACAAGAAGGCTTCTGAAAAAAGGGACAAGACGACAATGAGTTAATGTTTCTTTAATAATTTAAATAAATTAAATAACTCATAAAGGAGAACTACAAAGGAGGGTGAAAAAGATGAACAACCAGCCTTAAAGAGGATATTAAAAATATAATTAGGTTGATTATGATGTCATAATTTCCAAAAAAGAAAACAGACGAACAACATCCAGGTGTAAGATGAATTGTATGAATACAAGAGCAACAGTAATGTGAACACAGTAATAGCTCATGCTTTTATACTAATACAGATAAACAGTATGAATGAAAAAATATTGGCACCAAATAATTACAAATATTTTAATGTGCCATAAAGCACAACTGTCTTTAACAAAGGCATACCACTGCGCCCACCTCTTGGAAGCTCCACCAGACAACCACTCTTCATCACCACTCACTTATTTATTAAAAGGGAAGGGTGGGACCAGAGGGCAGAAAGACAAGCTCTCTCTTATGAGAGCCTATATCATTCTGGGCATAGTCTTTTTTCCTAACATTTATAGGGAAATAGTGGAGACAAACCTCTTTAGATGTGAACAAACCGCCTTACAGAAACCTGTGGACACAATCATAAAGAGATATTAGCATTTTATGGTGCCAGATAATAAAGTTACCAGTTTTCTGAGCGTCTGTAACATTTATACCACGTCAGGGAAACAGGTTGCACCGCATAATTAAGACATAATTAAAACATAATTGTACTAGAGTTTACCTGGTACCTCGGTCCTGCAGTGGCCTCATGAATTATGATGATCAGACATGATAATCAACGCTCTAGACCAACTTTTGATAGATAATTGAGCAAAAACTTAGCAAGTATTAAATAAACACTAGCATGTGGTTCAGACCAATAGTCAAGAAAGAGGCAGTGACAGTCTGTGCATGCGCGAGGTTGGGGCCGGCATCTGGCTGACTGTCACCTGTCTACCTGCCCAATAAGGGCACCTATCTTTTTAATCTGGGGTTATTGAGTGAAGGTCAATATTTAGGAAATATCATAGTTTTAGGGAGGTAAGTATATCTCTTGAAGTGAAAAGCGCTTTCTTAAAACATTTTCATTCAGCACAGAATAGCTTAGATAGAGATCCCTATAAAAGAGCGATCTTTTGAAACAATTTTTTCGCACCTCCCAATGAATGTAAGGCTGTATTAGATTACTGTGAGGTAAAATCTTCTGTGATGGTGTAATGGATGCTATGCAATACGTGCTTGCTTATGTGATACAGTACAGCTCAGCTATACCTTTAAATGTGTTGTTATTCAACAGAAAATTTCTCACATCTCGTTCAAAAATTGTACTAATTAACGTATTTGTGTTTTTAATCGGGAAACATGTTAGTTTATTTCTGTGCTGTAGATATAACTATTACTCACAGCTGTTTCAATGTTTAATATAGTGTAACTATTACTTACAGCTGTTTCAATGTTTAATATAGATATAACTATTACTCACAGCTGTTTCAATGTTTAATATAGTATAACTATTACTCACAACTGTTTCAATTTTTAATCTAGATATAACTATTACTCACAGCTTTTAACTTATTTCTGTGCTGTAGATATAATTATTACTCACAGATGTTTCAGTGTTTAAAATAGTATAACTATTACTCACAGCTGTTTCAATGTTTAATATAGATATAACTATTACTCACAGCTGTTTCGATGTTTAATATAGTATAACTATTACTCACAGCTGTTTCAATGTTTAATATAGATATAACTATTACTCACAGCTGTTTCAATGTTTAATATAGTATAACTATTACTCACAGCTGTTTCAATTTTTAATCTAGATATAACTATTACTCACAGCTTTTAACTTATTTCTGTGCTGTAGAGATAACTATTACTCACAGATGTTTCTATGTTTAAAATAGGATAACTATTACTCACAGCTGTTTCAATGTTTAATATAGATATAACTATTACTCACAGCTGTTTCAATGTTTAATATAGTATAACTATTACTCACAGCTGTTTCAATGTTTAATATAGATATAACTATTACTCACAGCTGTTTCAATGTTTAATATGTACAGAATGTCAAATGGAATGGCTGCCAGGAGATCAAGCAGGAACCAGCCCCGGATATAATTCAACGCAATCAGGTGTGGCTGGACGACCACCTGACCGCTCTTACTGACGAATGACGTGCGGAAATTCAACACTATATCTAGAATAAACAACAAAGTAAACAAGAAGATTATTTTAAGATAATAACTTAGTCAAATCAAGTAGCCAAATCCAGTAATCAAATTTCTCAGCATTCTGAAAATCTTTTTACCCGCATCGCAAGATGCAAGTGTAAATACGAGCATGGGAGAGCTTCTTCTTTTTCTACTTGTTCTACTGGAGTGATCTTCTCCAAATTTGGATGGAAGCATACCTGTAGGGTCCTTGATGGTACTGAAGGTTCTGATGGTTCGTGCTTGATCTCCTGGCAGCCATTCCAATTTTGGGGTCAAAAGCTAAAACTAAACAACAGCAGCTTTCCGCACCAGTTTTCAAAATATAAATTTTGATGTATTCATCGATAACTCTGCTTCTACTAGCCCAATCTTCTCCAACCTTTGCCATACGGTTTCCGCACATATATGCCAATGTTGCCACCAAAGGCAAACCATAACAGCAACAGCTTTCAGCAACATTGTTTTCAAAATAGACAATTTTTAAGCATTCTTCCATAACTATAATGGATATTTCGGAACTTGGGTTGATGTTTAGATGGATGAGAATTTTGCGGTCAAAAACTAAACTGCAACAGCAACATTGTTACCAAAATAGGCACTTTTGACCTAATGGTAGCCGGATTGAAAACATATATCAACAACGCGGGTATCTGACAGATTTGTCCTTGTTCTAAGATGGTCGGTTGTTACTAATTCATGGATTTACCTTTACAATTTTCATTCAAACAGCATAGATATCACTATTATGAGATTAAATCTGTGGCAGATATAGAATAGGGGCATTACAAAACACACTGATCTGAATTATCCTTGCATAGTTTAACTTTCAGGACAGCCATATGTCACTGGCATTCAGCAACAGCAATCCAAATCGGGATCAAATGCCACAGCAATGCAGTGGCAGCCACAATGGTTAGGAGCTTCAAAACCTGCCTTATAGAGGATGGAGATCACAACCAATGAATATTGGACCTTAACCCTTTATCCCTTGAATTTGTTCAAGAAAATTTCAATTTTCTCATTAAAAATATCCATTTGAAGAACAAGAGTAGCCAGTCGTTCCAGTCGTAAACTTTAAAAAATAGGTTTCTCTCGGTCTGCAAATGGACATTTTTCAAGACTCCAGTACTGAAGACATTTTTGGATGATATGAGTGTTAAAGGCTTAAAACTACAGATATTAAATCTTTAATTGTAAATAACTGATTTTAATCAAGTATCCACATTTTTAATCCATGTTCTGAAGAAGATCCATATTGAATACTGAATGGATTTTGATTTTGAAATGCCTATTTCTGACTCCTATTATCACCATGAACTATCAGACATGTCATTGCAAAGTTATAATATGCTGTAAACATTTTAAATATAAATTGATATAAAAATAGTGGGTATATTGCAATCACCTCCGTCTGACCATCTTTCGGTCTGGCTATCCCCTCCAAAACCATTTGGTAGAATTCAATCACATTTACTATGTGAGGTACCCATATGATTGGGCACTGCATGATGCCATTTACATTAGTCTCCACCCCCAGTGTGGAGATGGGTGCAGGGTGGAGGTGGGGACAGAAAGTTAAAGTTAGCAGACTACAACCAAACTTGGTATGCTAGCTACCCAAGGCATATGATTGTGAATTGCAACAAAACGTTTACATTAGGTTGCAGATTGTGAGCCAATGATTACATTAGGTTCCATCCCAGGGTTGAGTGGATGGGGTGGGGTGGGTGGGGTGGGGTGGGGGAGAATGGCAAAGTTGGCAAAAGTGTGGAGATTTTTGATAGCATGCTATTGACTGCACATTCCAGTTACCTATTGCAAACAGTACTTCCACAACAACATCAGCATAAATTGAATGGCGGCCATCTTGAGTTATAAATGCAGCATTGAACGGCACCATGATAGCGACATAAAATGTACAGAGCAAAATCAGCCAATCCCATCCAATTTTGAATATCCCATAATGCAATATTATAAAACGAGATGACTTCACCTCCTCCACCTTGTATTCAGGCATAGGATTGGTGCCGGGAAGAGAGTGGAACTGCAAATAAAAGAGCATATTATTATTATTATTATTATTATTATTGTTATCATTATAATTATTATTAGTTATTCATATCTATAACCTGTCTCCGGGATGAGAGCTTCCACTAGTGGGAGTCCGGGATAACTATACTCCCAAAGTTCATGTTTGGACTCCGAAAAATCATACCAAGCAGGACTTCATATTTTTTGGCCCTGACATTTCTAAAAACAATGATTTTAAGCAAATTATATGTATGTGAACCATTTTAGACTTGTTTGGACTCCCAGTAGCTTTACCCAAGAAGTCCCAGACTTGTGTTAATATTTGAGCCAAATATGAGTAGTTTTTAAGATGTAGCTCCAAACACATAGACAGACCCACACGCAAGCACATACACACGTGCAAGCACAAACACATGCACACATGCAAGCGCAGACCCACAAGCAAGCGCAGACCCACACACAAGCACAGACACATATGCCAGGACATGCACACACGCAAGCACAGAGAAACCTGAATGTGAATAACCATTTGCCTTATGGGATGAAATGAAGGTAAATATAAAGTGGATAGGTGAATAACCTGAGGTTAATAATGGATGAATGCAGCTTTAGCTATGTTCTACCCATCTCTAACTAAGCTCCACCAACACCTGTGTCAGGATCGATTGAACCCAGAACTCTCTCAATCTCAATTTCTGAAAACTATATAGGCAAGCTGGTGAATATTTTGAAACTAATTTGACTTGGTGCTGTTGCTACCTCTTTATTAATTAGTAAATACCTACAATTCGTACAACATGACGGGCTAGTAAGCGTTTATGACAGACTTAGATACGTCATTCATGATGAATGACGTAATTAATTGTGATGCCAATCAAAAAGCGATGTAAATTATTATGACGTCATATATTTGACTGACACATTGGATTCCTCTATTAATGCCATGGGTTAAAATATAATCTTGTAATTCTATTTATAAAACAAGATACATTCATTTTTACAGGAATATTAAAGCATGTATAATCTATCACTATATTTTTTTTATCGTTGTACATACCTTATTGAGGTGTTGAAGTTTTGACTTGGCTTTGTTTTGTTTTTCAAACTGCCCAGACAGTTGATACAGTACTGCCCGACTCCGCCTTCGCTGATATTTATTGTACTTTTCTGTATCCTTACTCGGACTTGCATTACCCGGACTCCCATTACCGAGGCTCTCATTGCTTCCTGAGAATGCTGGACCGAGCTGAAACCTTGTTCTGGGACGTGGATGAGCTTCCAGATTATCATCTATAAATATCAATTACACAGAATCAAAGAAACTGGTATTTCAGTATTATGAAACGACTAATCATTCATGAACACACTATCATTAACCATTTAATGGTCAAGCAGGCCAAAAACACTTTCTGCAGTGGTCATGGAAAAGGTTCATTTTGTAGGCCAAGAGAACATTTTTGAAAATTTACCACTGGAATGACTGGATCAATAATCGAGCCAGTCATTCCAGTGGTAAATTTCCAAAAATGGCCTTTCTTGGCCTGCAAAATGGACGTTTTCTAATGGACAATTGAAATTTTCTTGACCAAATTTGACCATGAAACGGTTAATGAATGTTGTCCATGTCTATACATTTAGATAAAGAGAGATCTATTTCTAACTATGCCACCCCCCCCCATTTCTAGCTAAACTCCACCCACATTTTGAGCGTGCTCAGGGATCGAGTTATATACTTTGAACATCAAATTCTCAGAATTCTATTTTCAAGGTAAGCTGTTGAATATTTTGAAACTAATTTGACTGGGTGCTGTTGTTGCAATGGGTCCCGTTCAAAATTGTTTCAAAAATATTCAAACGAACATTCCTTACAATATAAGTAATTTGGTGTTTCATCTCTGTTAGGGTTGAATGGGTAACCATTGCCACACTGATGTCAATATTTAAATCTTTTCTTGTGGGAATAACAAAGAAACTGGTAGACATTTTTCACCAAATTAACAGCAGTTCATATTTTAATTTAATTTGAAAATTAAAAATTTTGACATCAGAGTGGTAAGGGTTAAAGCTGTGTTGATTGGTGTTTCTGAGCATCTTTGGTAGAAGAGTGCAGGTGGTAACTCCAGTAGGCTGTAGATTATCAAACATTTTACCATCATTTTCAATTTCTCCACTGTCATCCGTAGCCAAACTGGACTTTTCTCGCGTAATATCCTTGTTCGACACCAGAAACATGACGACTTGTGATTTCTCATTTTTGATTGGTACAATATCAAGCAGACACCAATATGGATGACCTAGAAATACAGATGTGACAAGATGATGAGTAGATTATGTTAAGTAACACCAAATCCTTGCAGGAGAACACTTGCTCAGTTAATTATCACACTCATCAGTCAATCCAGTGGTACATGCAGTTTTAAAAAATAGTTGTGTCTTGGCCCGCAAATGGACATTATTTCTCAAAACCACTGCAAAGGTAAGTTTTGGTCATGCAACTTCATCACGAATAGAATGAAAATGTCTGCGAGCATGGTAAAACAGCTGCAGATGGTATAAAAGAATACCATGAAAATCATTAAATCGCTATTTAACACTCAATCCAGCCCAAAGTGGTAATAGTAGTTTTGAGAAATGCCCATTTGCAGACCAAGAGAAGACAATTTTTGAGAATTTACCATTTGAATGACTGGCTCTATAACAGAGCCAGTCATTCCAGTCATGGTCTGCAAGTCGGCATTTCTCAAGCTCACCGTAGAAGCTATTTTTGGCCAGTTTGAGTGCTTAGAAGTGTTAACCCTTTACTGGTCAAGCCGGTTAAAACAGGACTTTGCAGTGGGGTTGAGGAATGCACAATTTTTGAAAATTTACCACTGAAATGTTTGGCTCGATAACCAAGACAGTCATTCCAGTGTTAATTTTTCAAAAATAGCTTTCTCTTCACCTGTAAATGGACAGTCACTGCAGCAAAGATTTTGATTTTCCTGATCAAATTTGAGCATTAACCCTTTAATGGCGGAAATTTGTCACCAAAATTCAAATTTTCTCATTGGCAGTTTATATTTACAGAGCAAGAGAACTGTTTTTGAAAATTTATTACTGGAATGACTGGCTTGATTATCGAGCCAGTCATTCCAGTGGCAACTTTAAAAAAAAAGTCATCTATTGATCTGCAAATGAACAATTCACAAGACTATTGCAGAGGTCGTTTCTGGCCAAAAATTGTTATAGTGTTAAGTTCACTCAGATCTCTGTCATGAGCTTATATAATGATGATATTATCTCACAAAATTGAGATATCCATGAACAAATCCCCCACAAACCCTTGCGGGTTGGTCTGTTGTTTTATTAACCACTATAAAAACATACTTACCGTTCAATCACTACTTGCTAAATCAATTATCTGCATTTAGCTACCAGAATAAGATTTTTATGCTTGCATACACTCCTCCCCATGGCTATTCCTATAAATATGGACCCTCAACCAGGCTACTGGTTAGGTCCATCTCCAGTATATTAACTGATATACACTGGCACCAGTCTGTACTCACTCCATAGTGACGCCTGTCACTAAGCGCGCTTGCGCATGCACACTGGAGCCCAAATAGGAAACAGATTCACTTTTCTGAATTTAAGTGCCCAATATTATAGGCAAATTCTCAAATCAATTCCAAGCGGGGTGGCTGAGGCCAGGTCGTAGTGATTGAACGGTAAGTATGTTTTTATGGTGGTTAATAAAATGACAGACCAACCCGCAAGGGGGGTCTGTGGGGGGGTTGTTACTACACCACAAAAACATCCATTACCGTTCAATCTCTACTTGCTCAACCCATAGATTTGGTAAGTGCCCCACTTAAAACATTAGGTGGGAGGCGATTTGAGAATCAATCAAACAAGGATAAAAATCAAACCAATCTAATCCAAATGTAAATAACATAATATAATAGTACATTTAAATCAATCACACCATGATTATCAAATACGGAAAACTTGAACTTAGAGATAAATAAAAACCAAAATAAACTCTCACCATTTCTTGCAGATGCAGTCTTAATGAAAATGGCGAGATGTGCTTGGTAAATGGTCTTCAGCTATATTGGTTAAAATCGTAATATTACGAAAGGAGGCTGCTGCACTCTGATCTTTCAGATAAAAGGTTGTAAAAGAGGATTCAGATTTTCATCCTGCAACCTGTATGACTTCATCTAAAAACGAACCGGCAAAAAGTGCAAAAGAGGAAGCCATTCCTCTAACAACGTGAGCTTTAATATGGGAGAGATTAATTTGTTCCGGAGAAGCAATCTCGTAACAAAGCTTAATCGTCTCCCAAATCCATCAGGATATCGTAAACTTTGAGACCGGCTTAGTTAACTCTTCCGCATAAGAAAAACATAAAAGGGATGGATCAAATCTTTTGAAATCAGTTCGCTGTTTGTACATTCTTAATGTCCTAACAGGACATCAGAGTTTATCAGAAGGCGAAAAAGATGATAATGATTTTTAAATGATCGGACTAGCAGCAAACCGGTTAGACTGAGTTTTAGATAAAAAATCCCTTCTGGGATAAAAAACTAAACCATCTCCTAAAACTATAAATCTCTCCCTTTCAACAGAAAAAGCATGAATTCTGAATGCCTTCTAGCAGAGGCCGTTAATACTAATAGAGGAAAGAGGTTCAAAATGACGGCCTGCCAGCACTTGAAGAACCAAAGCCAAGTTCCATGTTGGTAAAGGCTTAGTTATCGGAGGACGAATATTGCCTAGACCTCTAATAAAAACTATTAAAGGTCTTAGTGTCCTTGACATCGGCATACAGAAGGCAAGGAAGAAGATGCCAGAGAACATCTATATCCCCTAACCAAATTAGCTGATAAATGGAAGGAATCAAAGAGATATGTTAAAAAAGTGTAATACTTGGGGAATAGAAACAGAATCGGGCACGAGACCTTGGTCTGAACACCATTCTCCAAAAATTTTAAGTCGACACTTGTAAACTCTGCGGTTCGACTCTCTTCTGGAAGAATTGATAATTACTGGAGATCTTGAAGAAACTTTATTCTCGTAGACTTTAGTTTCAATATTCTCCAAACACACAGACTGAAGACTTCTGAGTTTGGATGAAGACAAAGACCCCTTACTTGAGACAGAAGATCCTGGGAGAAGGTAAGAAGACGAGGGAAGTCTACCAGGAGATCTAGAAGGTCTACAAACCAAATCCTCTTTGGCCAAAAAGGAGCTATAAAAGAATCTCGCATATTTGTTCTTTGACATTCTTCAACACTAACCTGGGTTTCTTTGGAATTTAATTGGGTTACATTATTAGCAAAAGCACTGAAATTAATTGGGTGATTTTCTATTTCAGTACTCATGATGTTAAAAATTAATTGGGTGATTGGCAATTTTTATTGGGTGAAAACACAAAAAAACCTGCTTATCTAGAGCTCTGACACTAACGGAATCAAAAACGTTGGAGGGAACGCATAGACGAACATTCCTGTCCAGGACTGAGAAAGGTCATCCACCACCAGGGCTTGACTGTCTGGAAAAAAAGACATGTAAGAGGAGATATGAGCATTCAGAGATGTCGCAAATAGATCTACTAGAGGATGATCCATAAGACTGAAAATCGCTTTGACAACCGACCTCTTTAACTGCCACTCTGTGTGGGCGAATTTGCTGGGACATGACAGTTGGTCCGCAAGAAAGTTCAGACTGCCTGGGACATGAGGAGACACTAGAAGAATCTGATTCTTGCGACACCATAAGAGAAGGTTCCACACTTAAAAACAAAGGAGGGATGACCTTGTAGCCCCCGGCCTGTTGATATGAGACCACTGTCGAATTGTCCGACCGAATCGAGACTGAGACCTATCACAAGATCTGACCATGAAAGGAGAGCCTTCTTGACAGCACACAATTCCAAAATGTTGATATGAGCTGTCGACTCCTCCAGGGACCAAAGACCGGAAACCGACAGGGAGTTTCAGACCACTTCCCATCCCTCCTGAGCGGCGTCTGTGAAGATAATCGCCTGAGGGGAGAACTTTACCAGTGGAACAGCCATCAGAAGCAGAGAACGGTCTTTCCAAAAATCTAGAAGAGGAATCAAGTGTTCTCTGATGGGAATCTAATGGTAAATAGAATGAACCGACTTCTTCCAAAGGGACATTAAATACATTTGGAAAGGTCTTCTCATCAGCGCCGCCCATGGAATAACATTCTCTACGCTGACCATCAAACCTATCACTCTTAGCTGAAATCTTGCTCAGACCATGGAAGAAGAAGACAGTATTTCCATTGCCACTGATAAAGCCTCTATTCTTGGATCTGAGGGGAAGACTAGACCCTGGGTCAGATCAAAAGAAACGCCTAGATGCGTGAAGATTTGAGAGGGACCTAGGCTTGATTTCTTTAGATTTAAAATCTACCCTAGGTTGCATGCCAAACTGCAAACCTCTGGAAGAATTCCTGAGAGAATTGAAGAAGACTTACTTTACTAACCAATCATCTATATAAACGTGGAGATGGATAGGACGGCGAAAATTACTGCCATGGTTGAGACTAGGCGAGAAAAAGAAAAGGAGCAGTGGTCAGGCCAAAAGGCATGGCGCGAAACTGCCAAACCCGATCTTAGTAAGCAAATCTCAGAAATTTCTGACGGAAGGGTAAATGAAAACATGAAAAAAGGCGTCATTTTGGTCGATGGAAACGACCACATACCCTGATCTAGACTGGAAATGATCTGGGAGATGGTCTCCATCTTGACTTTGGAGTAAGAATCATGAGATTTAATCATGACATACCCCCTTGTTAAATTAAAATTAATGCAGATTTGAATGCTTCAGAGTGAATAGAGATCATTTTACTAAGATTTAATGACAGGGTAGGAAAACCTACCCTAGGCTGAATGCTCTCGTGTATGTATAAATTCCTTAGAATTAACATAATTCACAAATAGAACTAAAATGATAATGATCAAATTGTCAATTGAAAGGACCAGAGGAGACAAGAAAGAAGAATTAGAAGAGGAAAGAGCCGACACAAAAGAAGGAAGGTCTATAGAAAACTCCTCCTTACAAGGAAGAGAGAGTCTAAGCAATCCACCAGTGAGCCAGGGACCAGTCATCCGAAGAGACCCTGACTGGACAAAATTTCCTCAGCCCTGACCGACTAGGAAATAGAAGAACAGAAGAAGGATTAGGAGATGGAGAAGAAAAAAGATGAGAAGAGTCACCAGAGGCCATAGAATCAACAGTTCAAATGGAAAGAGGAGAGCAAGGCCTCTTGGAAGCTAGAAGAGAAGAAAACCGTAAAGAATCAGAAGAGGAAAACGATTGATCAGAAGGAATGTGAACAGATACAACATCCTGACCAGAAGACATGGAAAGAATAGAGAAAAAAGCTGACATGAAAGAACGAACAAGGGACGAATCCCTAAAAACAGAAAACAATGAGAAAACCAGACCTTAATCAACAATTAGAAACTCAAGCTCAAAAGAGAGAACGACAGAAACAATCGGATCAAGATGAGCAAAAGACGAAGAAGAGGAAGAGAGGAATTAAGAAGAATGGAAGATGAAGAGGAAAGAACAGGACCAGAAGATCCCAGGAGAGGATTGATCGATGAAATATGGGAAAACCCCATAGGAGGGAAAAAAGAAGGAAGACAGAAAGAGAGAGAGAGAGGAAGGAGAACATGACTAGAAGAAAACTTTAGAAGGAGAAGGGGCAGAGGATGAAGGAAGAGACCTATACTTTACTCATTATTATTAAGGACGTAGAACCAATATTATCATCTTGTAAAAATGGAAGTCATTGAGTTTGATATGCTAATAAAAGGAATGATTGATAGAATGATAATGAATCCCGGAAACAGCTGGATGTTAAATACACAAAACACTAATACTAGATTATGATTAAACACTACGGGATGAATCACGAAACAAAATGCTGAAAAACAGAGGCGATATAAAATCTAAGCAAAAAGACTCACCTAAACCATGACTGTGACAAGGCAGAAGAAAAAAATCAGCTTTTACTCCTTCTTCCTTCACCCTAATCTTGTTTCTCTATTATCAGCGTTTTCTTGCTCTTGTAATAATTAATCTTAGAGCCATTCTCTTCCCTATGATTCCACTACTGAATCTATTCCTTTCAGCGCCTGTCAGAATTAGACTAAGAATTACGCTATAAACAGGAATTTTCCTCAAGAAATTAATTCCCTTGGTTAAAATAAATATGTCAACCTGCCGACTAAGAGGAAAAAAGAGCGCGAAAAAAGGCTGAACGGCCCGGCGACAACTGGCCATCTAAAGTTGGATGAAATTAAAAATTAATTTTAATTGCGACATCTAGCGATAACGTGTAGAATACAGACTGACTTATCGACTGCAACAAAAAACCCATCCGGCAACCAGTCGGAAGAGTCTTTAATTACGTTGAAATGTTTCACTGATAAAAGAATAAATGCTGATTATCTACAATTCCAAGAGAGACTTCAAGACAGGCAATGTCTCGGAATTAATATTTTCAGCGACTAAACATTCCGATTTTAAAAGCACTTACTGAAAAAAGACTAACTCTTAGACAAAATGATGACTAGAT
Source organism: Chaetoderma sp. LZ-2023a (assembly GCA_034401795.1). Lineage (NCBI taxonomy): Eukaryota > Metazoa > Mollusca > Caudofoveata > Chaetodermatida > Chaetodermatidae > Chaetoderma > Chaetoderma sp. LZ-2023a. The sequence goes on along the minus strand of CM067359.1, from coordinate 71,153,754 downwards.
CCTAGGAAAGACAAACCTGGAATCTCAGTAAGAGCTATCACCGGAAATCCAAAAAAGGAAGACAGAACCGGAAGTTAATCATAGAACACCCTGAAAACCGGTAATGTACCCCGGATGTATGAATACGGAAGTGTAAAAATAGGAAACGGAAATGAGCAAAATGGAAGAATACAACCGGAAACTGAACCCGGATGTACATTAAAAAAAACCCCAGAATAAGCATAGGAACCGGAAATACGCAAACCAGAAGTCCGGGCGGATACGGAAAAAATGGAGGTAGACCTGGAAACGGAAGTAACCCCTGTCCTGAGGACCTGAATCCACTACAACTGATCTAAGACAATGGCATTAGCATAAGCACCAGGCTTATGGACGTCAGCTTCCCCCCTCTGCCACCACTACTTGAGGGTTATGCAGGTCACCCTCAAGTCTAATGTGGGTATGACTCGCTGGACTACACGAGCCCACCTTCGAGAGCTTATTTGCTCTAACTAATTGCTCTTTATTCTTAATTCATTCACTAGCCCGGAAGTACGTCCCAACTGGAAGCGGAAGTTGGAAGAGCTTATTAGTCATACCGGAAACGGTCGGAACGGAAGTAAGAACCGGATCTTGAAGACCCGGATGTCCTGCAAAACCGGAAGACAAACCGGAAATGGACAGAATGGGAGTAGCACCGGAAAACGGAAGTAAACACGAGTCCCGAGGACCCGAATCCACCCCAACGGAACCGGAAGAACTAGCAAAACTAGATTGCGGACTATAGCTATAGGCGACCTATGAAGAATCTTGACGACCGGTATGACCGAAAATCTTTGGCATTAGCATAAGCACCAGACTTATGGACGTCAGCTTCCCGCCTCCGCCACCACTGCTTGAGGGCTATGTCCATCACCCTCAAGTCTAATGTGAGTTTGACCCAGTGAACTACACGAGCCCACCTTCGAGAGCGACTCTAGACTTCTGCTTAGGAAACCTGAATACTTGCATTGACGTTAGAGGAATCGGTTTCCCCCATTTGCGGGAATGCCCGCTAGCCCTCAGGCTATCGTTGGAATCAGAAGAAACTTCCTGTCTCTTGGCCTCCATGATGGCAGAAGATATTCTTTCGTCTAAAGATTTAGTCAAAACTGCAGCGAAGGATTCAAATCTCGCTATCACTGCTTCCGAATTCGCCGAACCCACCCCCACCCACCCCCCCCCTCCGTTGCTGCTGGATTAGACATATTAGAATATTGGAAAAGACACAGCCTTTGTCTATTAGCAATGGAGGAAGGGGAAGGATGACCATAGGGCAGCGCTGTAAGTACGAATAATCCTTAAAGAAACTTGGATACGAACGCAGACCACCCTATGCAAAACCTGCACATCGATGTGGGGGTACATGTAGTGCACTTAAAACAGAAATGGCTTCCATACTCCACAGAGTGAACTCGTTCACAGATTGAGGACGTGCACTTGATTAAACGCCTTTCAAAGAAAGGCCGGACAAATTCAAATTCAAGATTGTTTCCTATCATAGGAAAATAAATGTAATTCCTTGTAAAGCACTATTTTTTTCTTTTAACTGAGTGATTAAGGGCTCACTGGAGTAATAGAGTGTTTTTATATGATGATGACTTAGGCATGATAAAGTTGTTACCACGAAAACGAAACCCACGAAAACCGGTAACATTTATATACATAGTTATAAAGTTCAATATAACCACGAAATACTTCCAAAAACATAATTTTGCGAGGATAGACTTCATAATAGGCATATCTTAGCGTGAGATTGTCCTTCAAGTGTAAGCTGACTCAGCGCAAAGCTATAAAAACTTTCTGATAATATTTGTGCAGTTGTTCTGCTTGCAGAATAATTGAAATGAATCTGTTTCCTATTTGGGTTCAAGTGCGCATGTGCAAGCGCGCTTAGTGACAGGCGTCACTATGGAGTGAGCACAGACTGGTGCCAGTCTATATCAGTTAATATACTGGAGATGGACCTAACCAGTAGCCTGGTTGAGGGTCCACATTTATAGGAATAGGCATGGGGAGGAGTGTATGCAAGCAAAAAAATCTTATTCTGGTAGCTAAATGCAGATAATTGATTTAGCAAGTAGTGATTGAACGGTAATGGATGTTTTTGTGGTGTAATAACAACTGAGGATTAACCCTTTAATCCTCAAGTTTGTTCAAGAAAATTTAAATCTACTCACAGAAATGTCTATTTGCAGACCAAGAAACGACTATTTTTGAAAACTTACCACTCGAGCCAGTCATTCCAGTGGTGGATTTTCAAATATAGTCTTCTCTTGGTTTGCAAATAGACATTTATTAAGACCACTTTAGAAGCTGTTTTTTTGCTAATATGAGGGTTAAATGGTTAAATTGCTACAAGTGCTTGAATAATTTGCACATTCCGTGAGACTCAAACTGTTATAAGTGGAGCAATCATAAGTGCTTTCTGAACAGTACAACTGCACTATCATCAAAATGGCAGGAATCAGAGATTGGAGAAAACTTGCTCTCATTTTTTATCAAATTATCGCAAGGGTCCAGAGGGCTTGTGACACTCACTTGGACCATTTGCATTTGAACCATTCTCATTTAAATAGACATGATGGATAACTTTCATATCATCCAAGATGCCTCTCCTACCAATAATTCTCATTTGATATGTTGAAGTCTATCGTCATACGATCGTTCCAGTCAATTTTCATTGCAAGTGAGGCTGCGCTGATTAAGTAGTAGCATAGTCGCAGTGTTTAAAGTTTTCCGGAAAATTTTCAGAAAATCCAAGATGGCCGGAAAAAAATCCTACAATCAATATTCTGTCTCGCTACGGATTTGAATAGCAATTTAACTAAGTTGTTGATTTCAATGGCACCAACATTATCAAATTATTATCCACACGCATGCAATCAATATATTACTATATAGGTAAAGTGAGCATAGGCCTATATATACGCTTTCTCGCCAAACATGAATGATTGAAATCAAGACGCTTCATTAAGTAGCAGTAGTGATTTGGAAAATCCAAAATAGCCACCAAAAAGATAGACCAAAGAAAACTTGAATATACATTCAGGAGCCTACCAGTATGATAGGATCATTCCAGCCAAATTTGGTTAAAATCTGCAAAGCAGTTTAGGAGATACATTAACCCTTTAACCCTCATATCAGTCAACTGAGTGGTCTAATTGAGACGTGTCAATTTGCAGTTCAAGAGAAGACTATTTTTGAAAATTTACCACTGGAATGACTGGCTTGATAACCGAGCCAGTCATTCCAGCGATAAACTTTCAAAAATAGTCTACTCTTGGTCTGAAAATTGACATTTTCTTTGAAAAATATTAATTTTCTTCAACAAATTCAAGGTTTAAAGGGTTAAAGGATTTCCAGATAATTTTCAGAAAATTTAAGATGGCTGGCAAAAAATTTACCAATGAAAATTCTCGTTTGATAGATGGAAGCTTACCTCCATAGGATCGTTCCACCCAAGTTTTGTTCAAAATCGAACCATTGATTAAGTTAGTAGTAGCATTTTAAATGGTTCTGGACAATTTTTGTTTCAGCTAAATTTGATTAAAATCTGCAAAGCGGTTTAGGAGATACATTTTAGTGCAAAAGTTGATGATGGATGGACAACGGACAGATGATGGATGAAAAACTTAGGCTTTTCATATTTTCCAGATTTTTTCTATGAATCTGGACCAGCGCTGCTGTGTAATCATAGTCACTATGGTCACAGCCTTTAAACCCAGGAAAAACAGACTTGTGTTAATTTTTGAGACAACAAAAAATCAGGAATAAAAATTTTATGCAATCCGAATCCAGTTTTTAAAATTAATGCTTCAGATCAAGACCAAAATCTGGAAAACTTCTTTGAAGGCAACAGCTTTTGTACTTGTATGAAAATTTGAGCAAGATTTAACAAGTAGTTTCCGAGATAAATTCAAAATTTGATCCAAAGCCAGGTTTGTTAATCCAGATCATGGTCAAAGCTAAACAGCCATTGTTGTGCTAAAATTTAAACTAAATTGGATAATTATAGTGGCTTAATTTGGGCATAGTCAGCTCCACAATAATCTTAGTTATATGCTGGTAGAGAAAACGAATGCTTATTTCAATAAATAAGCATTATTCTGAAAAAATAAGCGTTTTGTTGAAAAAAAATCAAATCTAGCATTAGCATTATTTAAGAATGGCTCAACAACCGCACATTAAAACTGCTTCTCAGAGCACATAGTAACAGTAGTTAAGTGTGCTGGACAGCCACGTTACTGTATAAGGAATGATGTGCCCTTTTATCCGCCCTCAGCAGTAGTACATCATAGATTATAGGGTGACTCTATAAACATTTGATTAAAGTTTCCGTCTCAATATAAAAACAAGTATTAAAAAAACCGTACTAAAATTAAAAAATTGTCATTCTTACTGAGCAAAGCCTAATCATGAATGCGAAAATCGCATCATGTTCAACTCTAAATCTTCATTTATTGCTACCATTAACAGGAAATGGCTTTTAGTTTTAACAGGATGATCAATGTACGTTAATTAAAAAATGAAAGCGCCAAAAAGCTTGTTAATTTTATTGCGCTCTTAGTTCCCGATCACGCTAAGCTTACTTATACTGCTTTCCCTTGAAATCAAATTTTCAAGGAATCGTGGTAGCTTATAGAAGGGTTAATCATCTTTAAAACGGTGTTGTAACAAACTGTTGAGGTCACAAATAGCAACAGCTTGCGTTAATTCTGTTGTAAAAATGAACATTGATGTTCAGGATAATAAAAGGAAATTGAATAATCAAAAATGGCAATTTTGCCGTGAAAGGACCAACAGCATTTATGCTTATTTACGACGCCGATGCTCTTTTCCCACAGCACACTGCCAGAGAATTAGATGGCAGCATACGATCCTAATAACCCTGTTTCAAGTGCACTTAACACGATACGATAAATTCTGTACAACAACAGGAACACTCTTATGAATATTTTGAAACAAATTTAACTAGAAGCTGTTGCTGTTTTAAGGCAGCAACATCTCCCAACCAAATTAGTTTCAAAATATTCACCAGCTTACCTGTATTTATGCTAGAAGTTGACAATACCTGTTTCTCAGAGATGGAATGGTTAAGACGAAAGTTAGCCAGGATAGGAAGCGAGCGCCACCGTTATTTTATCCCCGGACATGATGGTTCTGTCCTCATATGTCTTCTACTTAATTTTTGGTTGTCACCATTTATTTATGCACCGGTGCTGCTCACGCACTCGTGAACAATATCATTAACTCTTACACATTCAATGGCATATAGTACAAGAGCTCGAGCGTATACCCTACACCTTGTGCACAATGGCTCTTTCCACTGTATCCATTCATCATATGACGTAGTAGTCAGCTATGGGACGTATAGAATAACATTACAATCAATGACGTCATGAATGACGTTGATCAGTACGTCATGATTGTATAGTTGAAGACGGAGTATGCATTGTTGTACGACTTTCAGGAAATTGATAGTCAGGGCATTCAGGGATCAATCAATCCCAATACAGCACAGTGTGGGTGGAGCTTAGTTAGTGATGGGTGGGGCATAGTTAAAACTGGAAAGGCCCATTGAGTTGCTGAATGAGTGAACAACAAATTCTAGAAAAGATGTGTGGTACACGTCACAATCTTCATTATCAAATAACTACCCTCACCCTGCAGTAAGGGGAAGAAAGTATTGCGATCGTGTCTGTGTGGGTGCATGCGTGCGTGCATATGTGCATGCATGTGTGCGTGCGCCCATCCATCGGTCCATCTGAGTGTTGGTGGGTGTGTCCGCAGATGTATCTAAAAAGCTATTGATCCAATTTGGCAGCAACAGCAAGATAATATTCAACAGCATCTTTATTAAATAGCAAAGACAAACAATCCATACAACAATGATTAGTCTATCATCAATTAAGCGTTCATGACATAATTGACTATGATGTCATTCTACACATTACATAGTTGATTATGACATTATATGAATGATGTATAAACTGGAAATGTCCTTTAAATTAAGGATCTTAAAATTGTTCTTTGGTACATCAAATGAACAACCTAACCTACCTTTGATAAAGATATACCTTTAGTCAAAGATATACATGCTGTCATCAACTTCGATCAACATCACTGCATGTGAGAGGTGTGGGAACTACACTGTTACCAAAATGCCAGTGGCCCGTGTGAAATAAAATGCAAGTTAACTTGGATTAGCCTGGATTTTCTTGAATATCCAAGCTATTGGAAAATTAGTCAACCCATACCAGCTTGGATTTCCTTGAATTAGCTTGGACTTTATGTAGTGGCTTGAACATCTTGAAAATCCTATCTCTCAGAATTCAAGCTAGCTGGGATTTTCTAAGACTTTTTGAATGTCATCATGAAAAAGTGCAAGCTTCTTGGATTTGCTTGGACTTTTCTGATTTGACAGAATGCAAGCTAGCTGGGATTTTCTAGAACTTTGTTTTGTCAGACATAAAAAGAATCCAAGCTACTTGGATATCCTTGAATTTGTAGGTTCACTTATGCTACCTTGGATTATCTTGAAATAGCTTTCACTAAGGCAAGAACAGGTTCTGTAGTCATGTAGAGGTGACCTTGACCTGGTAAATTGGTGGGAAATTTAGTCTTTGTAAAAAAGCAAACAGAAAATTCATTGCATTGATCATTACCAGCTATGGATATATAGAATATGATAGTTTGGAATCACTGACAGTACTGTTAGATGGAATGCTTAGCATCAGTAACCTTAAACAGAACCAGGACTGTATTTTGAGGTATGTATTATTCAGAGTTACCAATTTGTATATAGCTTTTTCAGTTCAATAGAAATAATGCAGTGATTATGACTTTCTAAACAATATGGTACATTAACAATCTCTGTCTATAAGAATAACAGACAAATCAGTCAGAAATCATACATTGTTAATGTCTGGCTGAACTTGTATTTGGTATTGAGTATTACATATAACTCAACTACCATGAAGGTGATTTTGGTTTTCAAGCAGACCGGTATATATTTATATATAATCTCTGTGCGGCAGCATTTATGTGTACGTGCAAGCATTTTATGTTAATGTCTAACCTATTTCAAAAGCTAGGATTAGCTGGGATTTTCTTGAAGTTCTAGATAGCTGGGACTTTCTGGAATAAAATCCAAACTAGGCGGGGTTTTCTTGAACATTCAAGCAAGCTGAGATTTTCTTGAATGTTCAAGTTAGCTCGAATTTTCTTGGATTTTACATTAACTAGGCCTTTCTTGGATTTTCTTGAATTATCTTGAATTTTATGTGGCCAATACAGCAAGCTAATCCAAGCTAGTCCACGTTATTAAAAGCTGGGATTAGCTGGTATATTCAAGCTCCACAGAACTTGGATATTCATGAATATCCAAGCTTTTTTTGGCCTGGGTGATCCTCCTAAGGTAGCTGAAACCTTTGTCAACTGCTAATCAACATACTGCATTCATCTCTGTTCAAGCAGCGATGAATCAGTTAAGCTTAATCACCACTGCGCTACGCACAAAAAGTTCAGCTAAAGCAGCTGACTAAATGTTAGAGGCCAGCTGACCTGTAACTGCCATATATAGCGCTGACTTAATAACGGAAAATCACTAAACCGTTGCCATACAGCTCAGCCATGACATGTACAATGACGGCACCGCTGTGATACCGCTGCCATGACTTTGAACATTAACGAAGTCGCTGCCATAGAATCTGGTGATAATGTACTTTCAATGACAACAACATAGGACGTTGATTACATATCATATTTTATAATGCACTAAACAGACTACTATGGCGCCTTGGCATCTTGCATGTCTCAAAATTCTCTGTTAGAGGTAATGAAATGATTCAGAGTTATGGCCACATTATCATCGCCAAACTGTCTCTGACAGCTGCATATGCCACTGGACAATAATTTCCCTAGGCAATAACTCCGGACTGGATGAAGATTTTGAAAACAATTTGACTGAAAGTTGTTGGTGGCTAAGCCACCAACAACTTTCAGTGAAATTGTTTTCAAAATATTCATCCAGTCCAGAGTTATATCCCTGGAACATGTTGTCTATACAAATTCAGCACTCAGATTGTTAATGCCTTTTTTCACTTGGTGTTCATTTCCTCCAAACACAATTGCTTGTCATCATAAAGAATAATTAACTCGGAATTAACAAGGCCAATATCTCAAATATGTCAACTTTCACTGAAGATTTCAGTGCATCTCTCATCAATTTCATGCTCATGGCATACGTCTTTCCATGCTAAGCCTTAATGGTCAAGCTCAGCCCATAATGGCTTCTCAGGGTAGCGGGCTTGCGAAATTATCTTCTGCAGTAAAAATGACAATGGTAAGGAATCTGATCTTATATCAGTGAAGTACATGACATCATAATCAGTGAAGGAATCCAGTTTTAGCTATGCCCCACCCATTTCTAGACAAGCTCCACCCATGCTTTGCACATTGGGATCGATCGATCCCTACACTTTCTGAATCAGTTTCCTGGAAAAACCTTTAATACAGGTATTAACTGTTGAATATTTTATTAAATAGCACTGTAGACACACAATTCGTACAACCTGACTGACTATTAAGCGTTTGAGACGGACTAAATCAAGTCATTCATGACGTAATTGATTATGACGTCAGCCTACACATCACATCCCGTAGTTGATTTAAAGACATCATTGATTGATGGATAAACTAGATTCTTCCATTACGTCACTTGTTAACGGACTCCACAATCAGAATAATGTAGGTCCATCATGAAAATCAAAGAGTCTGTCATGAAGGTGTACACATTGTATGTGTGTGATGAGTTACAATTCTGTTGAATTTTTTAAAACTAACTGCAGCCTCAAAATATTCAACGGTTTACTTGTACAGTAAATATCTTGAAATTTGGAGTCTGGTAATTTGGGTGTAAATGTTTCAAATCCCATCCATCATGTGTAAAAAATTGGAGGAGCTTAACCCTTTAACCCTCATATTACCAAAAAATGGCTTCTGTAGTGGTCTTGAGAAATGTCAAGATAACCGAGCCAGTCATTCCAGTGGTAAATTTTCAAAAATCATCTTCTCTTGGTCTGCAAATTGACATTTTCTATGAGAAAATTGAAATTTCCGTGAGCAAATTCAAGGGTTAAATCGTTAATGGGCAAATTTGGTCAAGAAAATCCAATATCTGCTTATTGAATGTAAATTTACAGGCCAAGAGTGGACTATTTTTGAAAACTTACCACTGGAATGTCTTCCCCATCTCTTGAAAATGGCCATTACTCATGATGACTAGAAGCCATTTTTGGCTGGTATGAGTGTTAAATTGTTTTTCAAAATATTAAACCGGTTTTATATTCAGTATTAGATAAACAAGCATTCCAAGGAAGATTTCATCAAGTCTGAAGAGCATCAACTATTCAACCCTTGAACACACAAACCAGCAAAATGAACCGGGTTCCGCAGGTGTCTTGAAACATGTCCATTTGCAGATGAAGAGAAGTGTTTTCGAAAATTGACTACTGGAATGGCTGGCTTAATAACCGAGCCAGCCATTGCAGCGATAAATTTATGAAAATAATCATCTTTTCATCTACAAATGGACATTCTTTTGGTTAAAATTGAAATTTTATGGAACAAATTTGATGGTTATAAAAGGTTAACCCTTTTACACTCAAGCTGGCAGAAAACGGCTTCTGCAAGGGTCTTGAGAAATGTTCATTTGCAGGCCAAGAAGACTATTTTTGACAACTTACATAACAAAGACAGTCATTCCAGTGAGAAATTTTCAAAAAGTCTTCTCTTGATCTGCAAATTGACATTTGAAACTTTTCTGACCAAATTTGAGGATTAAAGGGTTAATCCTATACATTGAGTATTACATAATTTTTTCTTTCTGAACAAAGACAAATTCAGTTGAATATTTTGAAAGTAATTTTACTCACCAATCAAATTCGTTGAAAAAATTCAACAAATATCCTGTACAATTACATCATAGTACCTTAAAATATAAGGGCTCTGGTGGAATTTCCTCACTAAACGCATCAAGATGAATAATCATACCATTTTCACGCTAACTCTTTGAAATTATTCCTGCCTTAGCTTCCACCTTCGATGAAATATTTATGATTACTCTGCGATATGGAAGTGATTTCTGGGACACATTTGATGATTATATTATCGATTTCTTTATTCTATGTTTGTTCAATGACAATTAATGTTTACTGAAGGTTAATGACTTGACAAATTATCTCAACGATCAATTCCTCTCAGCGCGAGAAAGAATCGCAAACATTGAAAGTTACAAACATATAACAGTCTAACTTTATAGTTAGCTGAGTATTTATCAGCTTGATAACTGACTAATTCTGTTACAGCTCTTCGTAGTATGGGTTGACAAAAAGGGGGCTATGTATATAAACCCACTAACAGGGTTTACGCATAAAATACAACCTGTCCATTGCTACTAAATTGTTGTATTTCACAAGGTGGTCTCGTAAAGAGCGGTTTAAACATTCAGATGCGCTATGCTATGACAGATAGTGCTGGGAATTGGTACTCGACAGTAAATATTCACATTGCATCATGGGAGTAAGGCTCATTTCTTAAAACCTCAGACATAAACAGAAATGGCCATCCATTGTTCATTTATAAGCAGTAGTTCTAAGTATGATGTCCATGCACCCTTAAATGTCCATGCCTATGAATAGAATGCAACACGTGGTTAATATGTAAAACTGCTCAGTTAAACCTGTCCGAAATGTCTCATTACAGAGGTGACAATGTTTTAAGCAGACGTAGTTAGTTAGAACGTTTTGTGATTGATGATTAGTTTTACATACTAACCGATGATCAATTAATGATTGATCATAACATTTACTCATTTTCACCAATTCTGAAATTTTGAATGCAATAATTATTGCATGTTCATGGATATTTAACATTAATAATTTAAGAAGTAATCTGTTGAATATTTTGAAACTAATTTGATTGGAAGCCGTTGCTGCCTTAGACAGCAACAGCTTCCAGTCAAATAAGCTTCAAAATATTCAACAGGTTATTGGTATGGTGGTTTTGACATTAGCATACTATTTCAGTGTTGAGAGGGTTAATGTCTTGGACGATGGACTCGTATGGAGTAATACTATGTTATAGTTGTAAAAAATGAAATTAAAATGGTATTACAAAAAAAAGAAAGAATCATCTGCAGTTTTAATATCGTAAATTTAAAAACAGTCAAAATCAATTTCTGAAATCATGATCGATCTGTTGGTTGGATATGCAAACCAATCAATCATTGATCAAATCGATTAATTGGAACAACACTAATGACAGAGGTCCCCAGAGTTTAAGAATGTAACACGAACATAGATATCGTATATACTGGCTATGTCGCTCATAACCCTCTTAAAAGCAACATTTTATAGTTCAGTATTTTTTCACCCGATCTAGTCTTCAAAATAATATTTTTTGGTTACTAAATCTATTACGTAGTCAAATAAAGTGTAAGATATAGCCAATGAATACAATTTTATTTCTGATAAAAATATGTAAATTTCATGTCTGTTCAACTTCTCTTCCAATTACAAAAACATAATTTAGTAATTTTTTAAGGCTATATTAATGCAGCTGATCATCTGTGTCAGCCAGTTAGTGAATACCTGATCATACACAATTGCGATTTACTGAACTTACGTCACTGGCAGTTGCGGTGCGCAACTAGCCCTATAGTGAGGGTATGCGCATGATCCGTCTAGCCAGTATATACGATATCTATGAACAAGAATACATCCATCTATTTCGCCTACCAGTTACCGAGCCAGTCATTCCAGTGGTAAATTTTCAAAAATAGTCTTCTCATGGTCTGCAAATGGACATTTCGCGATACCAATGCAGAAGGCATTTTTGTCTGATATGAGTGTTAAAGGGTTAATAAGAGATTAACCTAATGGTTATGATGTAACACGAGCCCCCCCCCCCCCGGGAGTGGTGTATCCTGTTAATGTCATTGTGATATTGGACTGTAGTTATTATCAACAATCATCTCTCATGTTGCTTATCCATCAATTTCAGGCCAACATTATATAGAGGACAGCTGTTGAGCAGCAACAACAGCTTGCCGCTGTCATCTATGGCAGCAACAACAGCTCCCCAGTAAAATCAGCTTCAAAATACATAACAGAAGATTTAATACATTATAGAAAACTTATCACTACTGTCCTATGAGTTTAAAGGGGTTAATCTGATATTAATTCAACTGTTCATGGGACAATATATACTCAATCATTATGTCGACAATTGTTTGTCCATTCTGCTTGTGGGGTGACATATTTCCAAACATAATTGCATGACTTATTTAAGCATTATCTGCGCAGGAAATCAGTAATGACAAACTAATTAATTTACAGAATGTCTATGATAATAAATTTACTGATCATTGTTCATACTTCAGCATATGGAATGATTGCTCTGTATGATTTCTCAATCAATCACTTACCCACACCCCCACCCCCTCATCTGTCCACCCGCCAGTCCAATTGACTGCTCTATCACTCTCTGTGGCACTGAGCACCCACCCTCCCTCTTTCCATCCGCTCACTCACAGTACTCACTCACCCACCCACTCACCTACCTATAACCCCAGAGCCAGCTAGCCAGCGAGGCAGTCTACCATTCAATCAAATACTCACTCAACCACCAACCCATTAATTAGCCCAGTCACCCATCCACACTCGCTCTCTCTCTCTCCCTCTCCCCCTTTCTCTCTCTCCCCCCTTTCTCCCCCCCCCTCTCCCTGGTTTCCCACTCCGCTCCATCCATTCCATCTGTATTCCTCCCTTCCTTCCACCTTCCCACATCCTTCTCTCTCACTCTATTCTTCATCCAGAGAGAGGCGGGGGATAGAGATTGAGAGATAGAGATGGGTGGGGGGGAGTGAGGTAAGTAGTTCAGTATAAAGGCAAATGGGCAAGCGTGTGGGGAGATGGGTGGACAGACAGACATCAAGACGGCTTGAGAACTTATGTCAAGTTTCAGTCATCTACACAGAAAACTGCTCAAAACAGTGTCCTTTAAAAAGCATGTGTTCTTAAGCACCCAAAGCATTTTGAATGACAACTGATCTGTCTAGAAATCCTCGATGATCAGGCATTTTCTTCCATTCCTAAGACAGAATTTATTGATGATGGAGTTGACATGGACACTTACCATTTTTACGATAATGCAAAACTTCTGTTTTGAGTTCGATCTGATTCGCCAGTGCATCTTTAATCTTTTCTTTCTCGCTCTCCTCCGTCTCTTTCCCGCAAAGGAAGAGGCAACAGCAGCTTTTGGCCATAATCTGACAAACAAAACATGAGCAAAGAAATGCTTAATAGAGGAATCGCGACCAATCACATGATGTCATAATCAACTATGTCACATGTAGGCTGATGTCATAATCAATGACGTCATGTATGACACGATTTAGTCCATCATAAATGCTTAATAGTCTGTCAAGTTGTACAGATTGTATTTCTTTTCTATTTTTAAAATAAACATTATGTTGAATATTTTAAAACTAATTTCACTGGCCGCTGTTGCTGCCTTAGAGCAAACAGTCAAAGTAGTTTTGAAATATTCAAAAGCAACAGAGATTCAAAGAGTGCAAGGAATGATTGATCGCAACATGGCCAAAGGGAGATGGGCGGGTCAGAGATAAAAGTGGATTAATCCTCCAATGCGGTGTAACAGACGAGAAGAGGATATAAAGCTTGTCTCATGTGGTGTTTATCTGCGGCTAATCTTCATCAATATAGAATAGCATGACAAAATCAATTATAACAGACATATGTCACTTGATAATGGTGACTTGCTTTCTGATTGTCTTATGGAATGTCCTACTAATTATTGACCTTTCCAGTTTTAGCTATGCCCTGCCTATATCATTATCGATCGATCCCTGACCTCCCTGATGATCAATTTCCAGAAAACTATACAGGCAGGCTGTTAAATATTGTGAAACTAATTTGACTGGGAGCTGTTGCTGCCATACATGTAGGTCAAATTAATCTCAAAATATTCAACAGAATGTTTATTAAATAGTAAATACATACAATTCGTACAACGTGTTGGACTATTAAGCATTAAAGACGGACAATTTTGAATCATTCATGATGTCATGATTATGATGTCTTCCTAGATGTTACATAGTTGATTATGACATCATCTGATGGATGGATGAACCTGGAATGATCCATTGCATCATTAACCCTTTCGTGCTTTAATATATTTACAAAATCTTTTGTGTGAACTAAATTAATTTTCACAAAAAGTCATAAGAAAAATCTTGTTGAAATAAATGAAATTACGTCTATGTTCACTCCTGGTTGCAATGTTCCAGGCCACTCTATACTTTAGCAATGGTATATCTGACAATGATATGTAATTATAAAGCTCAATATTCCCTGGTGACAAGTTTTCTTGTGATATTACTGCATCTGGCGTGTGGGCAAGCAGCCAATCTTCTTAAAATAACTTCAACACATAAACTGGTACCGTATTTCACCACACAAATATGCCTGCGTAAAAGATGGCAAGCAGCTAAAGGGAAAGCACTCTTCCAGGAAAATTTTGTTATCATTGCCATTGGTAATGTATGGGGCAGCAGTGGGTCATTACAGTCTGGAGTGAGCAGGGCGGCATGTGCCGTTACAATCTGGAGTGAGCAGAGCAGCCTGGACCATTACAATATGGAGTGAGCAGGGTGGCCTGGGATGTTACAGTCTGGAGTGAGCAGGGCAGCATGGGCCATTACAAGCTGGAGTGAGAAGGGCAGCCTGAACCGTTACAATCTGGAGTGAGCAGGGAGGCATGGGCCGTTACAATCTGGAGCGAGCAGAGCGGCCTGGACCATTACAATCCGGAGTGAGCAGAGCGGCCTGGGTCGTTACGATCTGGAGTGAGCAGGGCGGCATGGGCCATTACAATCTGGAGTGAGCAGGGTGGCCTGGGCCGTTACAATATGGAGTGAGCAGGGCGGTATGGGCTGTTACAATCTGGAGTGAGCAGTGCATCAGTACTGTCTTAACCATTACCCACAAGGCCACAATAGTGTCTTGCCCATACCCACAATGCATCAGTACTGTGTTAACCACACCCACAATGCATCAGTACTGTGCTAACCATACCCACAGTGCATCAGTACTGTGCAAACCATTACCACAATTATGCACCTGTACTATAATAAGCATACCCACAAACCTTGCATCAGTACCGTTTTAACTATATCTGCAATGCATCAGTATTATTTCAACCACACACACAATACATCAGTGCTGTCTTAACCATACCCACAATGCATCAGTATGGTCTTAACCATACCCACACTGCATCAGTTACTGTCATCACCATACCCACCAAGCAACAGTAGTGTCTTAACAATACCCACACTGCATCCGTTACTGCCATCACCATACCCACCAAGCAACAGTACTGTCTTAACAATAGCCACACTGCATCAGTTACTGTCATCATTATATCCACAATGCATCAGTACTGTCTTAACAATACCCACACTGCACTGTATCCTTGTATTGGAAAATTTTGAGATTTTTAAATGTCGGTACCCTCAATGGCCATACAGACACCTTACATACAGGGTTATACTGTATGTATGATTACTGTATTCTGCGGCCTGTAGTAGTAGAAACATCCTACAGCTGCAATCAGTCCTTCTTTACTTTTGCCCAGGGTGTCTTGTTCTCAGCTGAAATCCTTAGCTTCCTCAGGTCCATTCTTGACCTGAATGTACTGAGTTCTGATTTCTTGAGGTCACCTCATAGCACACTTAGCAGATTTATGCAATGATGTTCTCTCCTGGCTTTGTATGTGCCAGCTCCGAGTAGGGCGAATTCAAAGGCTCTGTGTGCTGGTGTGTCTTCTACCACCCTTAGCACATGGCCAAACATGGACCACTTTTCCTGGGCGACTTTTACAGACAGCAGTGACATATTACACATCTTGTATAGTGCATCATTGGAAATATACTGTACACAGTTATAATACAGATCAATGATCAGGCCTCTATATAGGGTATAAGACCTGATAGGCCTAGCATTCTGGACTTGATATACATTAAGATCAGCGTCAGCTATTGCTCCCATTTGGTATAATTTTAACACAACAAAGGAACGTGTAAGTAGATATCCAGGCATTGTCCATGATCCAGATATAGGAACCCAGACCCAGATCTGTGGATCTCTCGGAAACTACTGATCCGATATGGCTCAAACTTTAACACAGGAAATGGTGTGACTGACATTCCACAACTTTGGGCGTGATCTGAAAACATCCGGAAAATTAAAAAAAATTAGGAACCCGCATCTACCGAAATTCTATCGACCTTATGGTTCTTAAATTACCCACCTGTGCACGCGGGTAACCCGTAAGTTCACAGAAGCCATCTGAGCAATACACGATTGGATGTCCTTCAGCTTGTGCATTCCCCAAGACGAAGTTACTATCTGAAAAATAAAGTATTTATGCATTAATTAATCATAAAGATCTGCCTTTAATGTATATAAGATTAAATCTGAAGTACATGTAGCCGAGTCCTAAATGATAATAAAATGATCCAGTTGTAGCTTATGGCCCATCTATTTCTAACTAAGCTCCGGCGATACTTTAGATTTGTGTTGGAATCAATTTATATACTTTAAATCTTGAAATGGCAGCAACAGCACCCAGTCAAATTAGTTTCAAAATGTTCAACAGATTGCTTTTTAACGTGTAAATTTATCAAGGACAAACACTTCTTACATTTGACAGATTTTGAAGCTTCAGGACAGTTATCTGTGTGATACGTCTTAATGATTGTGACGTCAACCTAGCTACACATGACGTAAGTGATTATGATGTCATATACTTGAGTGACAGATTGGGTTCCTCCAGTCAAACCATTACTGGAAATTAAGTTCCTACCATCTATAAATACACCATCTGATTGTGCAAACCGGTGAAAACTTCACTCTGCAGTGGTCTTGAGAAATATCCATTTTGCAGGCAAAGAAAGGATATCAGTCATTCCAGTGACAAATTTTCAAAAATACTTTTCAAATGGCCATTTACTGAGTAAAGATTAAAATTTTCTTGACAAATATTGACCAGTAATGACATTGATGGGGTATGGATTAAATACCACTCACTATCTTTTTGACCAAGAAGCCAGCTGGTCACTCGAACCACTTAAACTATGATGATGATGATGATGATGATGATGATGGTGGGTGTGGTGATGATGATGATGATGATGATGACGATGGTGGGTGTGGTGATGATGATGATGATGAGTGATGATGATGATAATGATGATGATGAAAGTGATGATGATGATAATAGTAATGATGATGATGATAGTAATGATGATGATGATTATGATGGGATGATGATGATGATGTTGATTCAGGATGACGACCATGATGATGACGACCATGACCATGACATGGCAGCCACTGGTGACAAATTATGGTAATGATGATGATTAAATACAATACTACAAGTATGGAAATATAAATGACAATCTAGCATAAACTACAAAACAGCAGCAATACAACAAGTATACGGCACACAGGAGTGCTGGTCAGATGTGTACACCTTTGCGCTTGGTTTAGAAATGTACCTTGTGATCCCAACACAATCCCTTTAATGTCTAAATTTGGTCAAAATAATCAGAATATTTCCTTATTGAATATCAATTTGCAGTCCAAGAGAAGAGTATTTTTGAACATTTACCACTGGAATGACCGAGCCAGTTATTTCAGTGGTAAATTTTCAAAAATAATCTTCTCTTGGCCTATAAATGGAAATCCCTCAAGACCACTGCAGACACCAGTTTTGGCCGGCTTCATCATGAAAGGGTTGAACAATTATGATATGAAGGTGACTGACAAATTTGTAAGACAGACAGACAGTAATATTCAGTTTCCTTCACTCTGTGTGTAGCAATTTACAAAAGAGCCAATTGAAGATAATTAGAATAAGGGAAACTACTCTTGCCTATAACAGATGTTGAACAATTCAAGGGAGGTAACTCTCTGATAAAATTAATACTGACTTCAAACACATTTTTGGGCGATAACAACCAGTATATTGAGCCTACCTGAGGCAGTTGTTATTATATATATAGAAAGGCAGATCAGATTTGTCGCCAGAGCAGTGTGCGCGTGCATGCGTGGCGTGTGTACAGGAACGTGTCAGTCAGTGTGTGCGTGTGAACAGGATATTATTTAGTGAAAACAGGCGATTATTGAACAATCCATCATTTAGAACAACCATCTTTTTGTCTCAAAAGACAGCGATGAGCTCTTCATAGACAGGTTAATCCTGTCAGATTTTGTCACGTCTTATTTTTAGAAGCATTTTTAACCCAGAGACAAAAGAATTATTTCGGATGGGGAAATTCCATTTTTTTTAATAAGATAAGTCATTCTGAATTGAGAAACAATGATGCTGTAAGCTGTTGCTGTCATAGCCAACAACAGCTTTCAGCAACATTGTTTCCAAAATTACATACGGGTAACAATTAATATTTTGACATCAGCAAGATAAGGTTTATGACGTTAACTCTTACAGCCAAGAAACAACAAATACTTTATGATGTAAGGCGCATTGTGTTGAATATTTTGAAATTAATTTGACTGGGAGCTATTAGTACCTATGGCAGCAGCGGCTTCCAGTGAAATTAGGTTTAAAACATACAACATGTTTCGTGTATAGTAGTTCTGAAACTGGAATACAAGAATTTAGATAATGTGATCTGATTAGTCGAAGTCTTTAATCATTTCACTTCAAATGATATGCCAAATTCTTACATCATACTAAATATTTTGTGGAAATTCTAAAATTAATTCGCATGTCAGCTGTCGCTGCCAAGCATGTAGCAAGTTGGTAGTCAAGTTCATTTCAAAACATTCATGATCTTAGTGTGTACATTTCCTTTGAAATCATGCGTTCTGGAATTTTTGAAAGGAAACCGTTGATAATTATCGGTATTTATGCAACACTTAAAATCTAAGCGATAATGCATATTTTAAGTTTTTACTGGTTTTGACACGCTAATGTATTACAACAGTTGTGCAAACACAAGTAAAGAAATGATTCTCCGATATTTATAAATATAGACTAGGCCATCAGATAAGTCACGTAGGACTGGCGGTATGATCAGCGAACGAAAAGAAGAAGATAAGTCTGAGCCAGCTAATTATTTTCCTGCTGAATTTCAATAATTTAACTCTTTAACCTTCAAATTAATTTTCTCATAGAAAATGTCCATTTGCAGACCAGAAGACTATTTTTGAAAATTTACCAATGGAATAACTGGCTCGGTTATCGAGCCAGTAATTCCAGTGGTAAATTTTCAAAAATAGTCATCTCTTGGTCTGCAAATGGATATTTCTCAAGGCCACTGCAGAAGCCGTTTTTGGCTGATACGAGTGTTAAATAAAGTGTTAAGTTTAATTTCAGAAGATGAATTAAAATATGACGCAGTTTATGCTGATTAATTTGAAAATAATTTCACTGAAATATATAACTAATTATGCCAAATCAAATTTCCTTTAAAATTAGTACGTTTTATTACCACATGTACAATTTGGTTACCAAACAGTGTGGTTGATTTGGATAGGATAATGATACAAAACGGTTTGGTGGATGCAATCCATTTCACGTTTCTCACGGAAAGTCTGTTCTATCAACATATTGGTGGTGCCTACATTTCAAGTATAATACAGCCTGTTCCACAGATCCACTAATGTTTCACTGGATGCAATATAGGGGTCAATTTCTAGCGATGTTCCCCTCATTTCTAGCTCTGTTCCCCTCATTTCTAGCTCTGTTCCCCTCATTTCTAAGTTATGTTCCTCTCATTTCTAGCTATGTTCCCCTCATTTCTAACCATGTACCCCTCATTTCTAGCTATGTTCCCCTCATTTCTAACCATGTACACCTCATTTCTAGCTATGTTCCCCTCATTTCTAACCATGTACACCTCATTTCTAGCTATGTTCCCCTCATTTCTAACCATGTACCCCTCATTTCTAGCTATGTTCCCCTCATTTCTAGCTATGTTCCCCTCATTTCTAGCTATGTTTCCTTCATTTCTAGCTATGTTCCCCTCATTTCTAACCATGTACCCCTCATTTCTAGCTATGTTCCCCTCATTTCTAGCTATGTTCCCCTCATTTCTAGCTATGTTCCCCTCATTTCTAGCTATGTACACCTCATTTCTAGCTATGTTCCCCTCATTTCTAACCATGTACCCCTCATTTCTAGCTATGTTCCCCTCATTTCTAGCTATGTTCCCCTCATTTCTAACCATGTACCCCTCATTTCTAGCTATGTTCCCCTCATTTCTAGCTATGTTCCCCTCATTTCTAGCTATGTACACCTCATTTCTAGCTATGTTCCCCTCATTTCTAACCATGTACCCCTCATTTCTAGCTATGTTCCCCTCATTTCTAGCTATGTTCCCCTCATTTCTAGCTATGTTCCCCTCATTTCTAGCTATGTTTCCTTCATTTCTAGCTATGTTCCCCTCATTTCTAACCATGTACACCTCATTTCTAGCTATGTTCCCCTCATTTCTAGCTATGTTCCCCTCATTTCTAGCTATGTTCCCCTCATTTCTAGCTATGTTCCCCTCATTTCTAGCTATGTTCCCCTCATTTCTAGCTATGTTCCCCTCATTTCTAACCATGTACCCCTCATTTCTAGCTATGTTCCCCTCATTTCTAGCTATGTTCCCCTCATTTCTAGCTATGTTCCCCTCATTTCTAACCATGTACACCTCATTTCTAGCTATGTTCCCCTCATTTCTAACCATGTACCCCTCATTTCTAGCTATGTTCCCCTCATTTCTAGCTATGTTCCCCTCATTTCTAGCTATGTTTCCTTCATTTCTAGCTATGTTCCCCTCATTTCTAACCATGTACCCCTCATTTCTAGCTATGTTCCCCTCATTTCTAGCTATGTTCCCCTCATTTCTAGCTATGTTCCCCTCATTTCTAGCTATGTACACCTCATTTCTAGCTATGTTCCCCTCATTTCTAACCATGTACCCCTCATTTCTAGCTATGTTCCCCTCATTTCTAGCTATGTTCCCCTCATTTCTAACCATGTACCCCTCATTTCTAGCTATGTTCCCCTCATTTCTAGCTATGTTCCCCTCATTTCTAGCTATGTACACCTCATTTCTAGCTATGTTCCCCTCATTTCTAACCATGTACCCCTCATTTCTAGCTATGTTCCCCTCATTTCTAGCTATGTTCCCCTCATTTCTAGCTATGTTCCCCTCATTTCTAGCTATGTTTCCTTCATTTCTAGCTATGTTCCCCTCATTTCTAACCATGTACACCTCATTTCTAGCTATGTTCCCCTCATTTCTAGCTATGTTCCCCTCATTTCTAGCTATGTTCCCCTCATTTCTAGCTATGTTCCCCTCATTTCTAGCTATGTTCCCCTCATTTCTTAGCTATATTTCCCTCATTTCTAGCTATTTTCCCCTCATTTCTATCTAAATTACCCTAGGGAGCAACGTTACCGAGCCAAATTAGTTTCAAAATATTTAACTGTATAATTTTCTGGAAATTCATATTCAGTGAGTGCAGGGATGCCAAACATGGGCGAAGCATTGGTGGAGCTTAGCTAGAGACAGGTGGGGTATAGCTAAAACTGGGGTCTTCCATTTCCACAGGTTGGCGATGAACCATTCCCACTTTTATGAAGGATTTACATCATTTTGCTAATTGTGACATATGCAACAATTACACCCCCAGTCAATTTACATGTAGGTTCAAAATATTAAACATTTCACAGTATCTGTATAGTTATATATAGTTACCTTGAAATCTATATTCTAGAAATTCAGGTTTTAGAGCTTTAAATCAATGGAGGATTCCAGTTTCTTAGTCAATCATATGATGTCACAATCAACTACGTGACATGTATGATGACATCATAATCACTTACATCATGAAGGACGTAGCTAAGTTCATCAAGAACGCATAATTCATGACGGACTAAGTATTGGTGTACGAATTGCATACATGCCTTTACTATAATTTAATAAACATGATTTTGAATATTTTGAAACTAATTTGACTGAGCGCTGTACCTGCCATACGCAGAAACGGCACCTAATTAAATTAGTTTCGAAATATTCAACAGTTTACTTGTATAGTTTTCTGGACATTGATAGGGAGGTCAGGGATCGATCGATCCCAATACACAGCGAAGTGTGGATGGAGCTTAGTTAAATATTGGCATGGTATAGCTAAAACTGGATTCCTCCATTCCAAGATGCCTAAGAAGCATAGCTAGAAATTCTTAGCCCTTTAACCCTCAAATTTCCCATAAAAAATGCCCACCTACAGACAAGGAGAAGTTCCATTTTTGGAAATTGACCACTGGAATGACTGGCTCGATTATTGAGCCAGTCATTCCAGTGGACAATTTTTTTAAATACCGTAATTTCTCGACTAAAGGCCGCCCTCGAATATAGGACGCTGTCCCAAATTTGACCAAAATCCACCCAAAAAACTCTTGTATTCAAGTATAAGACGCTGTTAAATTTAGAAAAAACGTACCTTTAAAAAATCGAAAATTGGTATAAAAAATAACCATCACTTAGCGCTTTGTTTAATGCATGACTAAAAAATTATCATGGTGGAAGAGAAATTATTAAATAGGGCCGCCTAAATATTGTGTATCTTCAATAAAGATTGTTTATTACATCAAAATCAATCTAATTTTGGCATAAAATGTCTCCTTGAAAACATAAAAATCGTGTGATAGAAACAGATTGTAATGGCTCTTTTGCATTTGGAGGTGCTGCGTGATCTTATGCGCTAACAGGAGTTGGTTATCTGGCTCTTTTGTGATTGGAGACGCTGTGTAATCTTATGCAGTAACGGGAGTTGGTTATAAAATTAATTCAGACTTTTGGTCTCACATCGAGACCAAGCGTCAGGCTTAACAACCTTCGACGAGTAGCTCATATAACTGACTACGTTGTTATCATCTATCCTGTATTAAAGAATAAGCAATATTTAGGCACCCCAATTTAATAATTTCACTTCTGCTTGGTGTTTTTGGAGTATACATTAAACATAATCCTCAGGCGGCGCGAATTGTCTAGGGTAACATATAGTTCAATTTCCGTGGTATAATCTGACTTTTTAAGAAAAATTTCGACCCAAAAATGTGCGGAAGGAATGTTCTCGATTATAGGACGCACCCCCTTTCTAGTACAAGTATTTTGACCAAAAAACTTTAGTCGAATTTTAACGGTAGTCTTCTCTTGGTCTGCAAATGGATATTTCTTAAGGCCACTGAAGAAGGCATTTTTGGCTGATATGAGTGTTAAAGGGTTAATCAGTCAAGTCAAATATAATTAAAGACTGATAATGTACATTAAGGTCTACATGATGACGTATACTTTCATGTCAATCATACGATTCATGAAAAAGATTATTTTGAAACTAATTACTCTGAATCGATAGGCTGTAAAAGACTATACAAAGGTAATTCTCTTAATACCATCATATTAACCTGAAATTGACACTAATGCGAGAACGGAACCTTGTACGTCTTAAACATGTTACCGAACCAGCAATCACCAACCATTTGAGCGCATTACCCGCACGTTATGGATGAAACCTTTCACGGCAGTAGGTTCATTGCACTCTATAGCTGTCAATCACTTAACCAAGCTGCCATATTTACTGCAGTCTTGATACCATCGTGTGCTAAACGTCAAACCAAAAACTCACGGGCCGTGACAAATCACACTGGTAAAAGCTGTTCTGATGGAGATTAAGACTTGCGATTGATTTTTCTGTCAGCGTATTTATTGCACCGGCATCAGGAAGAATAGTCAATCGTGTCCGGAATACACAAGATGCACTGTACAGCGTGCTCATATAAACAATTAATTGTAACCTGTCAAGTATGAGTACGCCTGTCAAGTTGTCATGACAATATGTATATGCAGCAGAAATTTGCTGACAGAAGAATGTATGACCAACAGATTTAGAATTGGAACTTAGATGCTTGAGGGAACAATATTTTCAGAAAAATTCTTGTATAAAAAGATGTTATTGTTAAAAGCAAATCTGAGCTTGCGAAATTTTGATAAAAAGTAGAATGAAGGGATTCATTTCTAGCTTAGAATAATGTCCCGCCCATTTCTAGCTAAGCTACGTCACCACTGCCCACCTCCCTGCCCCACACACACTTTGTCTATTAGAATCGATTTATATTACACTGAACAGTGAATTCCTAAAATCACAAATTCAAAGCAATTATACAGGAAAACTGGGAGTCAAACTAATTTCAAAATATGCAACAGAATGTTTATTAAATTGTAAATTCAGCAAAGACATACAATTATTCATACACTTTCGTGCCAGATTTTTCAACTATGTAACAAGTGACATATTTCAAGATAATTGAGTGACAGATTGGATCCCTCCATTAATGTTCGACCAGCGAATGATATGACCATCGTCACGCTTTGTTGACTATCTGTACTATATTTGGACAATCGTACATTTCAGCATCGCTGCTGCTCATCCCAGTTCTCAGATTAATACATTTAATGACTAAATTTGGTCAAGAAAATTACAATATTTCCTGATTTAATGACGATTTGCAGGCCAACAGATTATTTAAAAAAATTTACAACTAGAATGACTGGCTCGATTATTGAGCCAGTATCGAGCCAGTCATACGTACCAGTTGTAAATTTAAAAAAAATCATCTCGGCCTGCAAATTGACATTCATCATGACCACTGTAGAGGCCTGTTTCGTCGTGAAAGAGTTAAACTGACCAGAAGATACAAATTCTTTATCATGTAAGGAAAATTCTGTTGAGAATTTTGAAACTAATTTGACTCAAACCAGTGTTGCTGTCTCATGGCAGGAAGAGGTTCCAGTCAAATTAGTTTCAAAATATTTAACAGGATAGCAGTCTTAAGTTGTCTTGAAATTGAGAAACTGTATTATTATGGGTTAATTAGGGTTAACAAACTGATATTTCTCGGTTTTTTTTATCTTATCCGATAAAAACTATGGGCAGTTACTATTCATCTCACCGCCTGTATCAGCACTTTTACATTCATTCCTACATTAATCATGATAATTTCTCCGATTTTGAACCAGTCTAAAAATAAAGAGTGGCTGGTACTGAATACACTCTAATGGATAGATGCATTTCATACTATGCCCCCACCCCCACCCCCACCCACATTTCTAGCTAAAATCTGCACACTTTGTATGCGTGTTGGAATCGATTATATACTTTGAAACCCTCCAAATTTCAAGCTAAATATACAGTTTAGCTGCTGATTTTTTTGGAATAAATTTGAGTGGAGTCTCTCAGCGGCAAGAGCTCCCTAAGTCAAATTAGTTTCAGATTCAAAATATATTCAACAGCATATTTATTAAATTGGAACTTTATCAAAGACATGCAGCACTCAAGTGACAGACTTTATTTTCACTATGGAGCTATACGTCATTATCATTGCAACACCCTTATGATTGGGAGATAACTAGTAACATAATTCACCTTTCCAGAGTATCCATCCATCATCTGACCTCGCATGATGTCATAATCAGCTCAGCGCATGTATAATGACGTCACAATCATTACGTCACAAAGGGTTCCATATAGACCGTCATCAAATCTCAAATAGTTCGACACGTTGTATGAATTGTATGTCTTTTGTAATTCTTTCCTATTTAATACACATGCTGTTGAATATTTTGAAACTAATTAGAAACTAAACCTTAGGCAGCAACAGCACCCAGTCAAATTAGTTTCAAAATATTCAACAGCTTACCTGTGTGGTCTTTTGGAAATTGATAGTCAGGGTGTTCAGGGATTGATCGATCGCAACACGGGTGAGGTGTGGGTGGGGATTAGCTAGAGATAGGCGGGGCATAGCTAAAACTGGAATGGTCCATTGATTATGATGTCAGATATGTGGGTGACTCTGACCAGTGTAAATAGCGGTTAATCTAGATGTGGGATCCGCAGTCAGTAATTTCCTGATGCCATACCTTGTATTTGAAAGATAGCTATCAATAAAAGGCTATCTGTGCAGATGTGTGTAGAGAAGACCACGCTGAGTGCCATTAAGCTGGCAGCCTGCTCAGAGAGTGTAAATAGTAACTGAACTAACTATGTCATGGTTGTCAGCTCTGGTGGTCAGTGGCTCCATATGTGAACTTGTAAATAGAGTGGATGTGACACTGAGGAGTAAGTATAGCAATGCGGCAGATGTCAGCAGGATTGCAAATACAAACAAAGATTGGATGTTCGATGGTACACCATTGGACCTTTGGACCCAAACCTCCACCCCCCACCCCAAACTGGGGCCCATATAGGCTGGTAGCCGACTCCTTATTACCTCGCTGGTGATTCTCTGGCTCACGATTTACGTACATGACATCATTACATATAACAGGAGAAATCCACATGGCAGCAGACACTTCAAAGCGAAATGACAACAATCTATCCACTGACCTCGTATGGCATTTTCGAGGGTTATGTGATAGGAATAATTTATTACTTTTGAAGCGTGAAACTGACATTGGGTGCTTATGTAGTTTTCAGATCTAGATTTATGATTATAAACAAAGTAACAATAAGGAAGCAGACCCTCTGATGGCCACAACATTCAAGACTCATCCAAATGGATCATCCCGACTACAACCAACGACCCGAGCGAGAGCAACCTGCAATGAGTGCCAGGAAAAGACACTATAGAAGGTTAGGTGGGACAAGTAAGAGAATGGACAACTAACTAGGGAGGACTCCAGGAAAATGGACAGGTAATAAAATACTTTAAACACACAAACAAGGGAAGATAACAGAACATGTTAACACACCACAACACCGCAGCCCTTAAAATTGTCTAAGGAAAGGTCCCCATTTCTCTCAAAATACATGGTCAATGGCAGTCAGAGATAGGATTGCTTCTGGGGACCTCTGGAGCGACTGACCCAGACAATTTGACACAACCACCCAGCGGTGAATTGTCAAGACGTAATGCTCTCTTGGTATAGAAAATTCTCACAGGATCACTTCAGTCAAGCAACTAAGGAGTAGCATTTTGACAATTTCTGGTAAATTTAAGATTTTCACCCAAAAAATTTATCAATTAAAATTCTGAATATAAGTTCTAGTTCCTACCACCATGGAATCTGCATAGTCAAATTTGGTTGAAATATGTTAAGCAGCTAAGGATTTGACAATTTCCGGTAAATTCAGTTCAACTGGCCTGGTCAACTTGCTTGATTTGTTCAGATTTGTTTTGATGCTGATACTTATGTGTATTCAAATCATGTCATTAATGAGGAGGAGCTAGGGCAGTCACCAACAAAGGCAGAAGGCTTAGCCCAGAGAAAGCACTTTGGAAGAACTTATCACGGTCACCACCACCAACAATCCAAAGAAACCTGATATTCCGAGTGAACTACAAAGTGCATAATGCCAGTAGTGCAATGTCGCCTGTAAATTGGTCAAAATCCAATTACATATGGAAAAATTAGAACTCTCTGTTGGGCAGGTTTTGCCATTATTAAATATCCATTGCAGATACATGACACACATTGACGACCCCTTATTCAAACGTGCATTGGAGGTCAAAATCAATCAAGGAAGCCACTCTAAATCTCACTGGCCATCTCCTTGAGCTACTATTTAAACATGGATAGCCAACTAACTGATGGGATTAGAAATATCAAAGCAGGATTCCGGGCAGCTGCTGATATAACCCAGAGTCCACCCAAAAGGAGATGAACACAGGGGACAAGCAGGTGAACAGAAGGGCCAAGCAGATGCACAGGACCAAATCAGCCACAAAACAGACCATTCCAAACAGACCACTCAAACACAACGAGAGAAGGAAGCACAATTACAATGAGAGCTTACAAGGTCAGTTTGCTTGAAATCGGCCAAATCGTTAATGAGTAGGCTTTTAAATGATTTCCAAAAATTTTCAGAAAATCCAAGGAGGCCGCCAGAAAAATTAACCAATCATAATTCTCGTTAGAAATGTTGAACTCTATCAGGATAGAATTAGTCCACCCAAGTTTCGTAGAAGTCAGCCATTTATATTGGAGTTGTAGCGTTTTAAATGATTTCCAGAAATATTCGCAAAATCCAAGATGGCCACTAGAAAAATTGGCCAATTAAAATTCTGTATATGAGTTCTGGAGCCTACAACCATCGGATCCTTCCAGCCAAATTTGCTTGAAATCTGTCAAAGCATAAATGAGATGAGAAATGACGGATGGATAGACGACGGATGGATGGCCGCCATGTCATAAGCTCGCTTGGACCTTCGTATTCGTAATCAGCTGATTAAAATGTAAACATAGGTATTTTACATTCCATGGATTTGTTAAAGGAAAAATTGACAACCAATGAAAATATATGGGCTTCTGCATTAATGCATCTTATTAGCATTAGCCAATCAGCGCCATGGACTCTGCCCGTACCAACTCCACCCATAATTGTGACTATGAGCAATAAAATTGAGTATGAAGCCATCCTGCATGTCATGTAGTTTATATTAATGATTGACTGAGAAACTGGAATCCTCCATTAATATTCAAACACACCACATATACAGGAGCACTAAAAAGAGGGCAGATCAGTTTAGCGAAAAACGTGAATCAGCATATACTACACACACAGGATCATTGGCCCGGAGGACTGTTCAAAGAATTACTACTGGAAAAGTCAACGTCTAGTGGGAGCTGAATAAACTCGATCTATTTTGAATTCATATTACAAATATTGTCGAACAGCAAACATTTCCCAAGGTCAGGATTATTAACAATCAATTAAAACCCTTTAACACACAAACTCAAGCTTATCAAAAAGGTTTGAATGCAGTGAGAAATTACCATTTACAGAGATGATTTTTGAAAACTTAACACTGGATTGACTGGTTCAATAACAGCGCCAATAATTTCAGTGATAAATATTCTAAATTAATCTTTTCGTGAACTGCAAATGGAGTTTTTCTATGCGAAAATTGTAATTTTCTTGAACAAATTTGAAGATTGATGTGTTAACAAATAACAAAATGTGCCATAATTGTTTACAGAATGTCGATTTGATGCTGGATGAATCATCACTATATAAGCTCATCATCCAGGTCTGAGTGAGATAATTGACCATTCCAGTTTTAGCTACTCATGTTGGGATCAATCTTTGCAGGCAAGCTGTTGAATATTTACAACTAATTCGACTGGGTGCTGTTGCTGCCATAGGCAAAATATTCAACAGCATGTTTATTAAATAGCAAAGACATTTGTACAACGTGTCAGATGATTAATTGTTAAATATGGAAAAAATCAAAACAGTCATTACGTCATGATTATGACATCAGCCTACATGTCACTTAGTTGATTATGACATCATATGATGGATGGATAAACTTGGACATGTCCATTATAGGAATCGTTGGATATCGCAAAGGTATATAAATATTCTCCTACTACAGTTTCTAAGACACCCTCATACATGCCATACTAACTCCCTTTCACTGTCAGAATAAATATGAGTTTACATTTTTAGTTGTGACTTGCAAAGTTTAGTACTCCTATAAGTTGGTTCAAACTGAGTCGACTGGCCTGTTTGTCAGTATGTCTGTTTAGAACATTTGAATTTTTCATAACTGCTGTATGGTAGATGTTGATCCACGTATGACATAATGGCGCATTATGTTGTGTGCGTGTTTGAGGAAATCTTTGCTTGTGCTGCAAATCCCTTTGATTCTTAGGAGTTGTCCATATGGGTTAGCCTTCTTCGTGGAATCTGGATGTGATGAAGAGAAGTGTAGGTAACCATGAGTGTTAGATCAAACCGTATATGCTTATTGGGTAATAGCTAGACAGTGGTGTCTCAAGAAAGGTGATCGCGTTTGGGATTTTTCTGCAGTAAATTTGATGGAATGATGTGAATCGTTCATGAATTTTATGAACTGATTCAATGATTCCAAATCTGATGTCCAAATCATAAATATGTCATCGATCTATAGAAGGTATAGAGCCGGTTTGGTGGTGGCGGCTTCTTTCTTCTAGTTGTCCCATAAAAATGATTGCGTAGCTGGGTGCGACTTTTGTTCCCATTAGACTATATAATATCGCCTGTCTGGCAATTGCCGATGATTTTCGCTTTGTAGGAAAAACCTGTGTGTTTGCTCTTGATGGATTTTGATTTGTCCACATTCTTGTGTCTTGCTTAGCAACTTCCCTTGAACAAACATTACTGGTCCTTAGTCATATCTCCCAAATCAGAAGTTAAGTTTGCGAAAACTAGGTAATCAAAGATCATGCCGACGAACCATTTGGCCAATCAAGTTTCCTCGAACAAACATGGTCTAGTTCATGCCTGAGACAGTATTTCATAAGTTCTGAATCAGTCCCCAAAGCAGTTTCGGAGAAGATTTTTATCCAAGCTGGTACAGATTGAATAATTTACCAATCGCTTGGATATTATATTCAAGAAAATCGAAGCTACATGTAATCCAAGATAACTTGGATTTTCTTTCACACGGATGGCTTCCTTTGAATAACCTTACAGCTCTATAATGATGCAAATACGCTATCTGCGAAATTTGTTTGAAATTGACCGGGGGCGGTCACCATTCTTGAGAATTTTAAGTTGTTTAATGGAAGATGTTGACAAATGGGAGGACGACGGATCGATGGAGGATAGATGCATTAGCAGACGGAGCTTGCTGTAGCATTTTAGCTCACTCAGTAGTCATTCAGGACACTGAGGAAATAAAAATTAAGAGAGATGCATCCGAGTGTATGTAAATAAAAGAAGATTAAATTAGATCTGGAATAAATGGACCTTTACGTTTTTAGCTATGCCCCGCCCATCTCTAGCTAAGCTCCACCCACACCTCGATCATGTTGGGATCGATCGATCTCTGAACTCCCTTACTATCAATTTCCAGAAAACTATACAGGTAAGCTGTTCAATATTTTGAAACTAATTTGACTTGGCCCAGTCAAATTAGTTTCAAAATATTCAACAGCATGTTTATTAAATAGTAGAGACATACAATTTGTACATGTCAGAATTTTAAGAGTTAAAGACTGGCCAAATAGAATCATTTATGACGTAATGATAATGATGTCACCCTACACGCCGCTTAGCTGATTATGACATCATATGATGTCATTACTCTGGAAAAGTCCACTGCTGAATGTATATATTACATACATATTTATCTCAATTAACATATCATATTCAAGAACTATATGAAAGAAAGACGTCATTTAAATGACCCGAGTTATCTCCCTAATGGTGCACACAATCACGATCAGTAAAGACCAGTGGACACATACACATATTCTCATACATGCAAATTCATCGTGATTAAGACAGTTATGACCTCGGATTTGGGAAGATTTAATGCTCGCCTTTATACACAGACTAAGGGAATCCTCCAAAACCTAATAACAAAGGACTAGAGACCGAATTGATTAACGATTTCGCACGAATGGGCGTTTTATTTGTCAGGAAATACGAAGAGAATGAGAATCGGATATTCGCTTTGAATAAGCTTGTGAGCACGGCTCGAGAAACTACAGAAAAAACTCATTACACTAGAAAGAAGCTTGCGTAGAAAGAAAACCCCCTTAGGAGCGCCAAGAAGTAAGAATTAAAGATGTATTATTGTTTATTACAAGATGGTTGTAACACGAAAATGCAATTAGCAACGAAAAACAGTGTTTCTTTACGGCAGGTTGTGCAATGAGTACCTGTCTTAAAGAAATACTGTCTTTCATTATCAAAACATACTGCAAATTTACAGACAGGTTTGAGTGATTAACTGATGTTTTTGAGTCAAGTACAGCGCTTCTATTATCTGCCACAGTGTGGAAAATTTGGGGCAGGAGGATATTAAGTTGTTAAATAAAGTGTGACCACGTTAGCAGGTCCTCATCCGTTCATGAATAATTCATCCCCTCTTAATGCCAGAAGCTCACATCTGAGACAATCCATTAAATTACTTCTAAAGGAAAGCATAAATACAGCTTTTTTATCACCAGTGTGCTCTAGTGACAATACATGTCTCTATCACCGTTGTCAAAATAAATTCTAGATAATTTTTAGGTTTTTTTTTCAGAGTGCCATTAATGAACTGATTTCAATTCTTAGTAACAGAATATATATCAATACATAATTCATCGGAGATTATTAAATAATATAAGAGGACCAAGGGCCTGTAACGCTCACTAGTGGACCATTAGCATTTGAATCATTTTCATTTAAATACACATGACAGATTGTTTTTGAAATTTAAAATGGCCACCAAAGAAATTGACCAATGAAAATTCCTGTTTGATATGTTAGTCTACCACTATAGGATCATTCCACTCAACTTTCGTTAAAATCGGGCCATTCAGATTAACGAGGACGAGCATTCTAAATGGTTCCATAGAATTTTCAGAAAGCCCAAGATGGGCGTAAAAAAAAATCAACGTCAAAATTCTGAATAGGTCAAACCATTAAGCAGGTCGAGACGCAATTTGATGGATGGATGGATGGATGGATGGATGCTATGGCTGAAGATCACTTGGCCTTTCGGGCCAGGTGAGCTACAAATGAAAATATATTCATTCACATACATTAAAAAAAAACCTTGGGGATATAATTGTGATTGCCTCCATCCATCTCTGTCTATCTGTTTGTCTGTCTGTCTAAATCCGCTAAAACTGTGTGATGGAATTCAATCAAACTTGTTATATCAGTAAAAACTGGCATTGAGTTGATTGTGGATTGTGAGATATATTTACATAATTGATGAATTGAGTTTATCGATCAATCATATGATGTCTACTTCACATGTAGGCAGAGATCATAATCAATTACGTCATGAATGACATGATAATAGTCTGTCGTAAATCCTTAATCCATCAAGTTGTACGAATTGTATGTCTTTACTATTTAATATTTACATGCTGTTGAATATTTTGAACCTAATTTGACAGCATGATAGGCAGCAACAGCATCCATTCAGATTAGTTTCAAAATATTCAATGGCTTACTTGTATAGTTTTCTTAAAATTTAGATTCAGCGAGTGCAGGGATCAATTGATCTCAACATGGTCAAAGCGTGTGTGAAGCATATAGCTAAAACTGGATTTCTCCATTCACCAGGGCTTAACTCCCTGAGTACCCAGAGAGCAGGGTCATTAAATCAAAGTTGCACATTCTTAAGTAAATTTTTTATGGAGTTGAAATTTAGAATGTCTCCTTTGGTTTCACTAAACATATGCATACGACACCTAATGGACGTTTCCCGTTTTAGCTAAGCTCCACCCACACTATGCTCGTGTTGGGATCGATCGATCCCTGAACTCCCTGACTAGGGATGGGGTCAATTCCATTTCTATCAGGGACCCTGACTCAATTTCCAGAAAACTACACAGGTCACCTGTAAATATTTTGAAACTAATTTGCCTGGCCGCTGTTGCTGTGGCAGCAACAGCGTCTAGTCAAATTAGTTTCAAAATATTCAACAGAATGTTTATTAAATGGTAAAGACATACAATTCGTAGTGTCGGACTATATTAAAGCGTTAAAGACAGCCTTATAATATCGAGTGATTCATGACATCATGATTATGACATCATCATACATGTCACGTAGTTAGATATGACAAAGTAATGCAGTATTCACAACCATTTTTCACATTCACTTGGGCTAATATCACCGGAAAATGTAAGCTGACTTTTCATATGAAAAGGAACTATCTTGGAGATTGAAAATTTTCGACTATTCGATTATTTGGTTTTGTGATCGTCCACGATCATACATGTATTTGAAAAAATAACCGCGATTAATCAAATAATTGTGTAAGCCTACATATAATTAACCCTTTAACCATCTAACCGCTGAGTTTTTGCAGATGACATATTCCAAGGGTTATATATCTTTGTACCTGCTAAATATTTGGAAAAAATTTGACTAAAAGTTGTTGGTGGCTAAGCAACAACTTTCAGTCAAATTGTTTTCAAAATATTTATCATATTAAGAGTTTCTGTTGATTGAATTATTGTCTCGTGGTTTGCAGCAGCAATGACACAGTTAATGGTCACCATCGGTTACAATTCTCAAAATAACTGAACTGATTAATATCTATCGACATGCCAAGACAAAATTATTTTTGAAAATTTACCAATGAAATGGCTGCATGGCACAGGCCATGTAATCATTTCAGTGGTAAATTTTCAAAAATTGTTTTTTCTTGGCCTGTAAATTAAATGGACATTGTTCAAGTTCAGAGCAGAATTAAGCCATTTTGTGGCCAGTTTGACCATAAATGGTTAATTATTTCATGGATATTCAATCCCTCAAAACGTAAATACTTTATGACATGAAACTAATTCTGTTGAATATTTGAAATCAATTTGCCTGGAAGCCATTGTTGCCTTCCAGTCAAATTAATTTCAAAATATTCAAGTTTTCCCGTATGCTTGTCTTGAAAATGAAATATGGGGGAATTTATAGGTGAAAGGTTTAACTAGATCTGGTAATTAATCATTAATATCTAATTAATCATATGTTATTTGATAGAATTGGATAAACCTGAGGCTTAGATTTGTATATTTCGATTTATATGTTTCACGAAATATTTGGTTTTTATCTACTTACTGGTATATCTAATTACTACTGTTAATTGTAATTTAATTCACCTTTCCTGAGTATCCATCTATCAGCTGACCTCGTATGATGTCATAATCAGCTCAGCGCTTGTATGATGATGTCATAATCATTACGTCACAAAGGGTTCCATATCGACCGTCACCAAATCTCAAATACTCCGACACGTCGTATGAATTGCATGTTTTTGTAATTCTTTGCTATTTAATAAACATGCTGTTGAATATTTTGAAACTAATTTTACTGGGCGCTGTTGCTGCCTTAGGCAGCAACAGCGCCCAGTCAAATTGGTTTCAAAATATTCAACAGCTTAAATGTGTATTTTTTAGAAATTGATAGTTAGTGTGTTCAGAGATCGATTGATCCCAACATGAGTGAGGTGTGGGTGGAGCTTAGCTAGAGATGGGCGGGGCATAGCTAAAACCGGAAAGGTCAATTGTGAAAAATTGTCTGAGGCTTGTAGCTCTAATCACGGAATCCATTTCCATGGATACGTTATGAATATATTTCATAGATTGTCCATGCTGATAGGCGCTGAAGCAAGGACAAATTTGTCCAATACCCATGTCATTGATACATTTTTCAGTCAGGCTGACGTAAAGTCAAGCTAAGAAGTAGGTCATGAAAACGCAGGTCTTTTATAAATTTGCTATTTAATAAATATTCTGTAGGTAGCAAAAGTCCCTAGTCAAATTTATTTCAAAATATGCAACTGATTTTCAGTATAGTTACCTTGAAATTGAGATTATGTAAATTCAGGTTTTAGTGTTTACAATCGATTACAATGTGAGTTAGGCTTGTGCGATTATTGCGTTTAGTGGTCGCGATCGAATATTAAAAAATAATCGTAATCACTCTATTAATCAGCTTGGATACAAATTACCAAGACATAACAACATAACAATATCAATGACGAAAATTGGAATGGTGTTTAGAAAAGTCTATTTGCAGGGCAAGAAGACTATTTTTGAAAATGTACCATGGGAATGCCTGGCTCGGTTCTCCAGCTGTTTACTACAGCGGCAGAATACAGCAATCATACATCATGAGTGGTCTCCCTTGAGTAATGGGCCAAGCAAATCAGGACAGTGCGCGCAGTCATATCTCTAGAGACAGTGGAGGGGGAGGAAGAGGAGGGGGGATTCCAGAAATGCACAACCCGCATCCCTATTAAACCCGTTCGACTATTTTAGATATCTTACCCTGTCAATAGCAAAGAAACTAGTGTACATTTTTCAGCAAGCTTGGTGAATGATCTTGATGTCTACGGCGACAACATCCTCAACCAAATGTATTGAAAAATTAACACCAGTTCATCTTTTAATTTAATTTGAAAATTAAAAATTTTGACATCAGAGTGGTAAGCGTTAACCGCTTCAATGCAATAAAATTACTAATACAATGTGTCATCATGGTGATTACATTAAAATAAACCTCACATTTCTCCTTATCCTTATAGCCCCAGGAGCACAATCCACACGGGGTCAGCAAACTACACTGTTCCACTCGAAAATAAATGAAATCAATGAGTACATGTAGATTGCGATTTAACAAGATTACCTAACAAACGTATTCCATAATACAGTAATTTCCATTTAGATGGGCCTCTGCGTAATCTGACATAATAGAAGGATCAATTTCCACCAAGGGTTCCGCCTATTTTATCTAAGATTCTCCAATATTTACCCATGTTGGTTAATCGATTTGAAACTTAGAAACGTGAATTCCTAATTCTAATCTGAATTTTAAGTAAACTTAATACAAGTTGTTAAACTAATTTGACTTGGGGATGGCAGCAACAGCCTCCAAAATATTGAACCGAATGTTAACCGTTTAACACTTATATCGGCCAAAAACGGCTTCTGCAGTGGTCTTGCAGAACAAGAAGAGTATCTTTTTTAATTTCCCACCAGATTGACTGGCTCGGTTATGTGGTAAATTTTCCAAAATACTCTTCTCATGGTCTGCAAATGTTGAAATCTTTTTGGAACAAATTTTAAGGATAAAGGGCTAATAAAAATTGTAAATTCGTCAATGACATACCGGTATACATATTTGTGGCACTTTTTTATTCTCCTGATGGATCTACATTGTTTTGCTTGTGATGTGCATCAGCTAACAAGTTAATGTCACAGTTCACCTTTCCAGAGTATTCACCTATTATCTGCTGTCATATGACATCATAATCAGCTAAGCAGCGTGTAGGATGATGTCATAGTCATTAAATTATAAATGATTCTATTTGGCCCGTTTTTAATTCTTAATAGTTTGTACAAATTGTTTGTCTCTACTATTTAATAAACATGCTGTTGAATATTTTGAAACTAATTTGACTGGACGCTGTTGCTGCCTATGCCCGGTCAAATTATTTCCAAAATATTCAATAGCTTACCTGTATAAGTTTCTGGAAATTGATAGTCAGGGAGTTCAGGGATCAATCAATCTCAACACGAATGAGGTGTGGGTGGAGCTTAGCTAGAGATGAACGGGGCATAGCTAAGAATGGAAAGGTCCATTGATTGTGACATATTATATACTCAAGTGAGAGATCAGATAACTCCATGCTCCGTGAGACTGAATATATTGCGATGGAGCTGTCGGTCGATACTGTTAAGCTAGTCAGCTGGTGAAGAATAAGGCTGCCTGGGTACAAATTGACCAGACGTACATGTAACAACGAAGGAATGTCAATGATGAAAGCTCCAATCGTGTTTAGAAATATCCATTTGCAGGACAAGAGATGACTATTTTTGAAAATGTATAAATCGAGTACCTGGCTTGATGCGTGAACCAGTCATTCCAGTGATACATTTTCAAAAATAGTCTTCTCTTGTCCTGAAAATGAGCATACATTCACCGGGCAAAATATCAATTTTCGTGACCGATCAGATTAAATAGTAATTAAGTTAGGATTTGAAATATTTTATGCAGTAGAAATTATTCAAGATTATTCAATTATGTAATTTTAATTTTATAAATTCATCATTTAAAAAATAATCACGTTTTTTAATTTCTACTATTTAGGTATAATGATAGTCAATGAAGTTGGACACAACAATAATCTTGTGGTCTATCTATGACACAGTTTTAACATCTGAGCGCTACATTACGGAAATAAATGTAAAATTGCTCAGAGCCTCAGGTGCCATTTGGATATGTGATCTGATTCCACATGAGAAGTGATCAGAACTGGCTCCAGAATGATGATATAATGTTATATGATAATGGGGTGAAATTGTATCTTACTCACGTACTCACAATGAGATATATGGGAGATAGGCAGATTAGGGAGGGAGGGAGGAAGAGAGAGAGAGGAGAGAGTTTGAGGGTGGGAGAGAGTGTGAGTGTGTGCGAGAGTGTCACAGGGTAGACAGGGAATAGAGGGTGGGATGGAGAGGGACGGACATGGAGAGAGTCAGACAGGGTTAATTTCATTACTCTCACAATTACTACGATTTCGTAAATGTTGAAAGAACTGTTTTACCGGTCAAGAATAGTAATCATTTCCACAGGTTGTCGCCATCTTAGGAAATAATACCCAATATTAACCCATTAACATTCAAATTGGTCCAAAACAGCTTCAGCAGTTGTCTTGGTAAATGCCCATTTACAGACCAAGAGAACAAAATTTCTGAAAATTTGCCACTGGAATGACTGACTTGATAACCGAGCCAGTCATTCCAGTGGTAAATTTTCAAAAAACATGTCTTCTCTTGGTCTGCAAATGAACATTTTCAAAAAAGACTTAATTTATCAAATTTAAGGGCTAAAGTGTGTACGTGCATGTGTGCGTGCGTGCGTGTGTCTGTGCGTGCGTGCGTGCGTGCGTGCGAGTGCGCGCATGTGTGGAGCAATTAATTTTTTTCAAGCGTCTATTTATAACTGCAAGAAGCAATTCTGGATAAGTTGACTATAATTAACGAACATTATTGTGAGCTGTTTTACTTGGACCCGCTTCATAATACGGTAAGTTTCGTCGACATATGTGGTTTTGTCAGGAATGTAAAATGTTTTACTGACAAAGACTGACCGATTGACAAATTTAATTACATGTCACTACTAAAAACACATGTATGCAGACAATTAACACTTCATGGTCACGATTTGTCAAGGAAATTAAAATCTTTGCTTATTGAGAATGTCCATTTGTAAGCAGATTATTTTTTTTAATTGGCCACTGGGATGACTGGTTCGGCAACAGAACAAGCGATTCCAGTGATAAAAATTTAAAAATCGTCTTCTTTTAGCCTGCAAATGAGCAC
The DNA here is from genome assembly GCA_034401795.1 of Chaetoderma sp. LZ-2023a. Lineage (NCBI taxonomy): Eukaryota > Metazoa > Mollusca > Caudofoveata > Chaetodermatida > Chaetodermatidae > Chaetoderma > Chaetoderma sp. LZ-2023a. The sequence goes on along the minus strand of CM067359.1, from coordinate 71,114,744 downwards.
TCCTCAATTCCGCTTTAAAAGCCTGTTTTGGCTGGCTTGACCATTTATAAAAGAGCTGATATAAACAACAGAAAAGAGTCCACTATTCGCCGATTTTACAATACTTATAGTTGAAGACGGACAAATTAAACTACAGCATCAATATCCCATCCCCAATTTCCTCAAAAGCCCTGTTTTTCGGATGCAGCACCGTACATCCTAACATAAACAGCCAACTCATTACCCGGCTTACAAACCCACACTAGCGGCTTCGTGATGGGATTGAGTAAATATTTGCCCAGCCACTCACAATCAACTGCAATTATCCATTTCCAAAGGTGATTATGATGGAAATCTCGCATTAAATTGAGCTTGAAACATATCGGCCAACTCCAGGAAAATTGTGTTTATCAGGTCAGCATCCACAGAGGAGTATACTAACACCGCCAATCATGGGCTTATCACACCAGGTCAATACCGCTCAATAGCGTTCTGCAGGGTGGGGGTGGAGGTGGAGGTGGTGGGATATAATTGTTTTAAAAACCCACGCTTCTTTGTAATGCTAGTCTGGGTGTGACAATGAGGGCTTGGGGATTTACAGCATCCGATGTTAGACATCAATCATGTTCTATTTGGTTTACTACGAAGTTTTTTGCATGAAAAACTAGGTGCATATACTGATTGACATTGAAAAAACCCAGTTCCCTTGGGATGAATGCCATTAAGGGAGAAATTTACCATGTTTAAAAAAAGACAATTATGGAATGGAAAAAAAATTCGATATATTTTTAACCATTTCACCGATGAATTCCCCATATCTCATTTTCAAGGTAACTATACGGCAAAATTGTTGAAAATTTTGAAATTAAGTTGGCTGGAAGTTTCCAGTCAAATTTATTTCAAAATATTCAACAGGATAAGTTTTGTATCATTAACAATATACTTTTTCAGGGATTTGCCTGTGATAGAGTTAATCCGCCTGATATGATTGCATGGCTGAGACTTATAGGACTTGTAATTTGAATGGAATAATCTGATCTGTCAATCAAGTATGACGCGATCATCAAAATACATCACTTGTTAGGTGATGTCAAAATCAAATGACATAGATCCATCATAATAGTGGCATTTAAATGTCTGGCTGAGTTTTTGCAGACAACATATTCGGGGTGGGGGGGGGGGGGTGGGGGGGGGGGGGGGTGGGGGGGGGGGGGGGGGTGTTATATCTCTGGACCCACTACATATTTTGAAAACAATATTACTGAAAGTTGTTGGTGGCTAAGCCACCAACAACTTTCAGACAATTTAAAAAAACAAATATTCAGAAGTTCCAGAGTTATTGCCCATTGCAATTATTGTCTGGTGGCTTGCAGCAGTCAGACAGTTAAGGTCAGACAGCATTGCTTTAGAGTGAATGGATGAATCTAGTTTTAGATAATGCCCTGCCCACCTGTAGCTAAGCTCCACCCACACTTAATTGCCTAAGTGGGGGAACGATCGATCCGTGAACTCTCGGAATCTCAATCTCCAGAAACCTATACAGGTAAGCTGTTGAATATTTTGAAATTAATTTGACTGGATGCTCCAATCAAATTTGTTCAAAAATATTCAACAGAATGTTTATTAAATAGTAAAGACATACAATTTGTACAATTTGACGGACGATTAAGCATTTTGCACGGACTAAATCACATCATTCATGACATATTTGATTATGACTTCATGTGATATGTACGTTGTTGACAATGACATCAAATGATTGATCTACAAACTGGATTCCTGAATTTACAACATAATAAACATTCTATTTAATAATCTTTTAACCATATTTAGACCCTAAGGCAGCAAATGTGAGATCTCACTTAAATTACTTTCAAAATATTAACAGGTTACCTTATACATGTATGATTACTGTATTCTGTGGCTGTAGTAGTAAACATCCTACAGCTGTAACCAGTCCTTCTTCGCTTTTCCCCACTGTCATGTCCTCAGCCGAAATCCTTAGCTTCCTCAGGTCCATTCTTGACTTGAGTGTACCGAGTCCTGCTTTATTGAGGTCACCTCATAGCATGCTTAGCAGATTTATGCAATGACATCCTCTCCTGCATTTGTATTTGTTGGCTCCGAGTAGGGCAAATTCCAAGGTTCTCTGTGCTGGTATGTCTTCTCGCATCCTTAGCACATGACCAAACATGGACCATCTTTGTTGGGCAACGTTTACAGACAGCGGACATCGGTGTCCAGTGATGATGAAGTCCACATCGTCAGCATATTCCATCTCTAGTGGCATACACAGTATTGACACTGGTGGGGGTTGGTCTTGTGGAATTTTCCTGCATGGATTTCAATGCAGCGGCAAGGTAACAGTCTGGTGAAAAGCACAGGGGATAGACCATCTCCCTGTGGGGAGCCGATTGATGTCTCAAATGCTACAGACTTCATCACGTTCATCAAGGGTTTTCTTTTCCTTGTCTATGAAGTCCACATCATTGGCATATTCCATCTCTAGTGGCATACCCAGTATTGACACTGGGGGGGGGGGAGGGGGGGTTGGTCTTGTGGAATTTTCCCGCACGGATTTCAATGCAGCAGCAAGGTAACAGGTGAAAATCAAATGGGATAGATCATCTTCCTGTGGATTGCCAAAATGTCTCACTCTACAAACTTGACTGACTTCAATTGTACTCTCAGCTTATGGTGTCTGCAAGCAGTAGTCTCACTAGTCATAGCTCATTTTCCTTGCAACAGGCCTGGCTTAGTACATCTACGATCTACTTGAGAGTTTAATTGTGTTGAATGCTCATGACATGTCAATGCCCATTTTGTGGAAATCCCAGTGTTTGGACATGACTACTGACACAAGCATGCACTGAGCCCCTACAATGTCTGCACAGCTGCATCCATGTTTGAAGCTACTTTGACATGATCTGGTGAAGTCATCGATCTTGTCTCGGATGCGGCATAGAGTAACATTCGATAGGATTTTCCGTTTGCTGTTAAGGAGCACAATAGGCCACAGATTGGCTGGAGGGCTAGGTGGCTTCATGGGTTTGGGTAGCACGATAAGGGTGGCCTGGCCTACAGAGTCGATGGGGGAGGTAGTGCATAAAAGCTGAATTAATTAGGTGCGTGATCGGGCACTTGCATATTTGAATAGTTCATTGCTCATGTCATCAGGTCCAGATGCACATCCATTTTTAAGACTTTAATTGCTTTCTTAATCTCTGCTGTTTTAATTGGTTTTATTAATGGCCTGGGGTCTCCTAAGAATGGGTGTAAGGGCTCATCATCATGGTCAGTGAACTGTTCCTTGAACCATTCTCGAATCGCTTCGGCTTGCCCTAGTCAGCCCTGATAAAGTGTCCTTCAGAGTTGTGTACAGTGAGTGGTGGTGTGTAGTCAGTAACTCTCAAGGTTCAGGTTGCCTGAAACATTTTGTGACAGTCATTCATGGCAGTGATTTCATCTGCAAGTGAGTCTGCTTGTTGAATAGCAAGATCTTTTAAGCATTCGCAAATGTGGCGCAGAATGTTACTGCGTTCCCGGCATTGTTTTGTGCGGTCTTCACTAAAATTTTCTTGACCAAATTTGACCTTTAAAGGGTTAACTACAAGATCTATTAGTTTTTCTGGAGTTGGCTATTATTATAAGTGCTCATATATATATGACACACACAAGCACAACATTTATATTATGAACTATTTTGGACAAAATAAAAATAAGTTCAGGTCAAAAGACTATTCTTTGACAATTTATTACTGTAATTACTGGCTACCATCGAATGCACATAGTCCCAGCTTTCACCAAGGCTGGCCCTAGGGTTTCTGGTGCCCTAGGCAAAGGCAAAGGACCACCCTTTAAGCAGGGGTGGGGGTTCAGGGTCCAAATTTTGAAATCCAAATGCTCTAAGAGGGCATTTTCTGCATTTCTAAAGCAAAATATGGCTCTTGTCCTAAGTGTGGATTTTTTAGAAATTTTATTTGCTTTGAGTACATGTAGTTTGGGTGGTGAAAGGCGCCCCACTCCCTTTCTGCCACCCCTCTAAAATCTGGCGCACTAGGCAGTGCCTAGTTCGCCTATGCCGTGAGCCAGACCCAGCTCTCACTGCCCTGAGTTTTCCAATCCCAAAGTTTGGTTTCGTCCCCAAGATACACGTACATGTACGTACCCCCACAGGCTCTTTAAATACTCCACTGATTTTTCAATTCATATAATATGATGGATATTATTTAAAAATTGAAAAATATTCTATTATTTGTTAGAAATTGCGACAAGCATTTCTATGAAATTTTAAAACCTTATATGGTTTACATGATTGAATATACATTCCTTTTCGGTTTTCAAGCAAAATAATCTATGCTCCAACTGGCGATTGATTTATTATTGCCTCCATTTGGTGATGTAATAATAACAACTTGGAAACAAAATCTCCAAGCAATCATCATGATTATTTTTTATGCTTGCATCGATCATTAATATAAGGAGGTTCAGGATAAATCTCAGAATCCTGGTCTGTCTTGTGATTAAACACTTTAACACTCGTTGACAAAAATGGCTTCTGAAGTGGTATTGAGAAATGTTCATTTGCAGACCAATTTAATTTACCACTGGTGTGACTGGCTCGGTAAATGCATCAGTCATTCCAGTAATAAGTTTTAAAAAAAACAGTCTTCACTTGGTCTGCAAATTGCTATTTTCTATGAGAAATTTTCTTGAACTAATTTGAGGGTTAAATGGTTATAGATCCACCCAGCAGACCAGTGACCCCTAAGGATGTCGAGTGTCTAATACAATTCACAAGACACTAAGATTTGATTAGTTCTGTCCTATAACATCCGCACATTTTCAATGCTGATAAAGGTAATAGCGCACAATAAGCACTCAGCCAGGCAGAATGGATTAGCTTAATGCCATAATATCACTCAAACTCAGGCAAAGTACTGAGGCTTTCTCTGATGCCAAAACCATCTTGCTATCCATGCATTCCAAGTTCTATATAGGGTCAAGTTCGACTCCTAACCATAGTTAGCTATAGCTAACTAGAATACCAGTCAAACTTCAAATAGTTAACTAGCTAGTCAACTATAGTCAACCGAGCACCCAACCTCGGTTCAGATGGTTAGTGTGATATTTGCGTAAATTTCAAAATGGCGGACACCGATCGCTTGCCATGAATCAATGCATATAAGTGTAAATATTTCACTAAATAACTTAGGTTTGATGAAATTATGCTTTCCCAGTGTATGTCAATGTTCCCAAGCCCATATTCCTTCCGACTTTATGCCATATGGACGCCTTTTGATGTCTTAGCGGACAAAAATAACCCATTTTCATAGGTCATCAAAACAGACGACAGAAAGGGTTAATGGAGAATGGTACCCGGCTCCAAATTTTCTGCAATAGTAATTTAATAGGGAACCTGGTACCAACTAACTATAGTCGACTATGCTCAAGTTCGACTGGGCATAGCAATTGTGCATGATCAGTAAACCAGCAAACTGACTATAGTTGGTGAGTTGAACCTGACTTAGGCCTAGTATACATAAAATCTGTGGGGCCATTACAAATTCATAAAGCATGTAACTTATTCAGCGGGTTAATACTGTCCGCACATATTTATAAGGCCTGACGCAACATTTTAAAGAATACATAACCTCATCTCTTGATATCTATTCAGGTGATCTAATATGCCACTCGTAATCTATGCAGGCTTTTTATCATGCCACTGAAGAAGGATATTTAGGCTTTAGTAGCTAAATGTTGCTACATTTCTACAGCCTATGCTCGCTGTCATTACTTACATTTCAACCAATCAGAAAAAGCCTAGTGTGTTTGTCTCAGCATAAATGTTCAGTCATAGAGGTGCCGGCTATAGTTTGGCAATGTGTTATAAAAGCAATCATACAGGTAAGCTGTTGAATATTTTGAAATTAATTTCTGGCTGGCAATATCACCTTCTAAGTAGAGTGAGTATAAATCACCTTAAGATATGCTAAACTATACAGGCCAAATTGATTGAATATTTTGAAACTAATTTAACTGAAACATTTCCCAGTCAAATTAGTTTTAAAGTATTAAACGAAAGAATTTGTCACTTCTGATACATGTCTGTTACGGGTTAAGTGGCTATTTTGAGAGGCTGACCATCTTTAGTGCCTTATAGCGTGACCCGTGTGAAATAAATTTCAAGTTAACTTGGATTAGCTTGGATTTTCTTGAATATCCAAGCTATTGGAAAATTATTCAACCCATACCAGCTTGGATTACCTTGGACTTTATATAGTTGCTTGAACTTCTTGAAACCCCCTCTCAGAATTCACGATAGCTGGGATTTTCTAGGACATTTTGAATATCATCATGAAAAAGTGTAAGCTTCTTGGATTTGCTTGGACTTTTCTGATTTGACAGAATTCAAGCTAGCTTGGATTTTCTAGGACATTGTTTTGTCAGACATTAAAGAATTCAAGCTACTTGGATATGCTTGAATTTGTAGACTGACTTATGCTACCTTGGATTATCTTGAAATAGCTTGCACTAAGGCAAGAATAGGTTCTGTATAGTCATGACTAGAGGTGACCTTGACCAGGTAAATTGGTGGGAAATTTAAAGTCTTTGTAAAAACTCAAACAGTACATTCATTGCATTGATCATTACCAGCTATGGATATATAGAATATAATAGTTTGGAAGCACTGACAGTACTGTTAGATAGAATGCTTAGCATCAGTAACCTAAAATGGAAACAGAACTGTATTTTGAGGTATGTATTCTATTGATTTCCAGAGATTTATTCAGAATTATCAGTTTTGGTATAGCTTTTGAGTTCTATGTAATTAATGCAGTGATGATGACGTAATTTCTAAATAATATGGCACATTAACAATCTATGGCTATAAGAACAACAGACAAATCAGTCAGAAACTCATACATTGCTAATGTCTGGCTGAAATTGTATTTGTTATTGAATAACTCAACCCCCATGAAGGTGATTTTGGTTTTTAAGCATACATATTTATATATAACCTCTGTGTAGCAGCATTTATGTGTACAAGCATACATTTTATGTTAATGGCTAGCCTATTTCAAAAGCTAGGATTAGCTGGGATTTTCTTGAAGTTCTAGATAGCTGGGACTTTCTGGAATAAAATCCAAGCTAAGTGGGATTTTCTTGACCATTTAAGCATGCTTGGATTTTCCTGAACATTCAAGCTAGCTTGGATTTTCTTGAATGTTCAAGCTAGCTGGAATATTCTTGGATTTTAAGTGGCCAATACCGGCAGGCTAGCTTGGATTATCTTGAATGTTCAAGTTTGCTCAGATTTTCTTGAATGTTCAAGCTATCTTGGATTTTACTTTAACTAGGCCTTTCTTGGATTTTCTTGAATTATCTTGAATTTTATGTGGCCAATACCACCAAGCTAATCCAAGCTTTTCCAAGTTATTAAAAGCTTGGATTAGCTGGTTTATTCAAGCTCCACAGAACTTGGATATTCATGAATATCCAAGTTTTTTTTTGGCCTGGGTATGGCCCTAATATGCTATCCTTTATTGAAAGGTGAAACCCTTTAACGGTCAGAGGAAATGTGAGATTTTTATGTACTGAATATCCATTTGCACGCCTTAAGAGAGGACTATTTTTGAAAATTTATTACTAGAATGACTTTCTCAGTTATTGAGCCGCCAATTCTAGTGGTAAATTTAAAAAAATAGTCCTCTCTTAAGGCTTGCAAATTGACATTTTTCAAGATCTCAGGCTGCTGTCAAAGGTTTATTTGAACAGTTTGCATATTTACTGTGGTTAAGTCCATGGTGAAATTCCCAGGAATCACTGCCATCATGAACTGCATGATATTCATACTAAGTTTCACAAATTCTTGTAGGTAAAATTAAAGTGGACAATCTATGGTTAAAGAAAGAGCCTAGGGGAACAATATCAAATGCTGCTAAAGACAGGAATTCATTTCTGATGACAGAAACCACATTGATGGATTATGTTGCGGACAGCTAGGGAGCACAAGGTGACATAACGTACTCCGTATCTCTCATAACGAGCATCTCAAATGCTGATTTATCGATTTCCAAGATATTCTCATGCCATTAGCGTGAACTATGGGCCATTAATCAAAGGCCAATGGCCTCCTAGACAGCGATGGTAACTGGGCCCTTTTTAAGGAGATGCAGATTCTTTAAGAAATGGATTCATTCAGAATGTTGAGCAATTCTTTGAAATTAACCCGTAACCATCCAAGCGGACTAAAAGGACTTCTGCAGTGGTTTTGGGAAATGTCGATTTGTGGACCAAGGGAAGACTATTTTTGAAAAATTACAACTGCAATAGCTGACTCAATAATTGATCCAGTCATTCCAGTGGTACATTTTCAAAAATAATCTTTTCTTGCTTTGCAAATGGACATTTAATGTGACAAAATTGAGAAGTCTTCAAACAAATTTAATGTACAAGATTTAAATAATGGAAGCCACAAATTTGACTGTTTGTGATGATTTCTCTAACCTGTCATGACATCCATGTAATAGTATATATTCTTGTCAGAGATTTCTATTGCTAATAATTAGGCTTTGTTGTACATACAGGTACATATGCAGCATTTAGAATGATATTTATGTTACATGTATGCGGTATTGAGAATATTGATCTTTCTGAAGATATTAAGCTTTGAGTCTTGGCTTGAGCTTAAAGTGTCAAGGTTGTTCCTTCAGCAGCATATATGGCAGGGGTGGGTATGGTTGAAATACTCAGACCGGGCCATTGATCAAATTTTTGTGATCTTTACCTCACAGATAATTGGTTGGTTTCTCGTGTGTGTGTGTGTGTGTGCGTGCGTGCATGCTTGTGTGTGTGTGTGTGCGTGCATGCGTGTGTGGGCGTGTGTGTGTGTGTGTGCGTGTGCGTGCATGCGTGTGTGCATCTGTGAATGTGTGCATGTGTTGTGTGCATACGTGCATTTGTGTGTGTGTGCGTGCGTGCGTGCGTGCTTCCGTGTATGCATGTATATATCTATAGAGGCTATCTAAAAAAAGTATTGATCTGATTTGTCTCAGATCTTAACCCTTACCACTCTGATGTCAACATTCTATCTTTTTTACGGTGGAGTAGCAAATAAATTGGTGTACATTTCTAAACAATTTTGGTGGACGATGTTGCTGTCTATGAGGGCACCATCTTCCACCAAATTTGTTTAAAAATGAAAACCAGTTCATCTTTTAATTTAATTTGAATAATTACAATTTTGACATCAGAGTGCTAAGAGTTTAAATACAACAGGCACATGTAATTGAGTAATGGGATTTCACAACTTTGGTGCTGATTCTGATTACAAAGCCCTAACACAGACATGACAGAGCAGATCAATTTCAAGAGATACTGGATATCTCAGAAACTACTCGTATGATTCGTCTCAAATTTTAACATAAGAAAGGTAACTAGTCTAACATAAAACTACCACAGTATAATTATTAGCATCAATGTAGTACATGGATCTTGTCCTACATCTTAGAGGCGTGGTCGGCAAGTCACAGGTTAGAGACTTGAGCTCGTAACTCTAGGTTCGCAAGTTCGCTTCCATGCTGGTATGCCACGTTGCGTCCTTGAGTAAGTCACTTAACTCTGCATTGTTCCTGTCAACCTAGCTGTAAATAGGTACCTGTGACGACATAGCTCTCGGTGCACCATATGTAGCTGCCGGGCTTGGACTGTCAAATGAACAGGGGATCAGATATATCATGCTTAGAGCATGCACATGTTATTGAGTAATCGAAGGAGTTCAGTGCAATGTAAATTATTATTATTATTATTATTATTATTATTATTATTATTATTATTATTATTATTTTACCATATTTATATAGCGTTCTTTTCCAAAACAGATGGTTCAAAAATGCTGTACAATGATTAACTACTTAGGTTAAAATAGAAACTGACATCACATTTCATAAAATAGAAAACCATAATTAGAATTATTAAAAATTAGATGTGGATTGCAACAGATGATACAACTTAATAGACGGTAGTAAAATTTACATAGGTTCATAGTGTTCGATAAAAAGATGGGTTTTAAGAGCTTTCTTAAAACCGGCAATCTTGTTTATGTGTCATATGTTAGCTGGCAGTGTGTTCCACAAGACAGCTAGGTGCTGCTCTTGCAAACCGTCGGTCACTGTATGCTATAGTTCTAGAGCCTGGTACAATTAGAGTCATTGACTGCACAGATCTAAGGCTCCTGTTCGGCTTATAGATATGCACTATGTCACTGATATATGCTGGTGACTGGCCGTGTATTGCCTTGAACGCTTGCATCAGCAATTTGAACTTCACACAACTTTCAATTGGAAGCCAGTGCAGGTCTTTCAGTATTGGTGTGATATGGTCGTACCGAGGGGTGCATGTGATGATGTGAGCTGCTGTGTTTTGCACATGTTGGAGTTTGTTAATCAGAGATTTTGGCAGACCGTACAGTAGTAAATTGCAGTAGTCTAATCGTGAGGTTACTAAACTATTAACTAATGTTTTTGCTGCATCAACCGTGAGACAACTTCTAATTTTAGCAATGTTATGTAGATGTGCATATGCAGATTTACAGATGGAATTTACATGCTGTTCCATTCACATCTTACAGTCAAATATGACACCTAAGTTTCGAACAGTAGCGGCTGGTTTGATGTTAGCATTGTCCACGGCGATAGAAACATTGTCAACAGTTTGAGGCATATAATTAGATTTAAAAACAATGACCTCGCTCTTATCGCCATTGAGTTTGAGCATATTCTCTGTCATCCATTTACGAATATCAGCAACACATAGTTCTATCGAGCTAACGGTCGCTTGTTGGTCCATACTGTCGTTAGCGTTGAAAGCAAGATAGAGCTGGGTGTCTTCGGCATAGAATTGGTGGCCTAGATTATGGTGCCGTACAATGTCACCAAGTGGTTTGGTATACATTGCATACTTTTTAGGAACCTAAGTAGTGAGCCTTGAGGAATGCCATATTGCAGCAGTACTGCTTCTGATGATGCGTCATTTATTATAACAGACTGGTACCGGTTGCTCAGGTAAGATTTTATCCATGCTATCGCATTTTCACCTATTTTTAAACACTGTTCGAATCGTGTCAGCAGCACGCTGTGGTCGATGGTGTCAAATGCAGCGGAAAGGTCGAGCCGTACAAGCACTGCCGCTTTACCCTGGTCCAGGGACTCAAGGATGTCATGAGTAAATGATAGTAAATGTACTATCAGATGTGTCTGTCTAGTATCTATCTATCTATCAACTCAGTCTTATTTCATGACCACATGCATGAACGGTTTATAAGTACAATAAATTGTCTAAATCGGGCGTATATAAAACAACGGCCTAAGTCTGTAGTCACCTACATTATATGAATACTTAGTCACCTTTTCATGATTAAAGGGAAGCTAATCTCATCTCAAATGTTATAAAGCACCGATAGATTATGGTTTATAGATTCTATATCATTCATACTTTGCCACGTTCTGGTCACTATATCACAATTACCGGTTTTGTAATGCTGTGTAAATGTTTAACGGTGATCGCCACCATTTTGTCTCCTCAAGTGATAGCGCATGATGTCATGTAAGTGCCAATGCATTACATTCTTTATGTAATTCTCATCTCGTTGAATATTTTGAAACTAATTTGACTGAAAGTTGTTGCGCTTAGTGACTATGCCACCATCATGGTACAGAGTTCTGCCTAGGATGAAATTAGTGCCGGACATTTTTACGGAAATTTTACAAAGATCCTTGAGATATTAAGCTTAATTTCAACAAAATATGTGAAGTGGTGGTTAAAAAAGATAGTTTAGTCTTTAGTGCTGGTTAAAGTTGTTGAGTGGTGGCTAATCCCGACCAGTGCCGACCAGTGTGGGTAGAACCCTGATGGTACATCAACCTCATCACTTCAATCATTCTGGATGTAATCTGCATTTTATTGTAAAGCGATCCAAAAAATTATTAATATGATATCTCTAAACATGACATATGAATTCCAATAAATCCCCCACGTTTTGACATACCAATATAAATCCAGCAGACTTTTTGCCCCAAGTCTTCTTCACATTTCATCTACCATAAATCAATCACTTGTGTCACAGTCACCTCAAAGACTTTTTGCATTTGCAACACTACTGTCAGCAGAATCGGATGCCGAAAGAAATTGTTGAACTGTAAATATTTTCTGATATAGCCAGCAATCAATCACAAGTCTTGTCAAAATTACATTAATAGCGTCAATCCTATGTTGTTATATTTGTACATAGCATATCCTTCAGCAAACAATAGAGAAGGAGATATATTCATCTTAAATTAATGAACAGAAAATCTATTTATCACAATATAACACGAATCATTCTTCATGTTATGCAATACCCTTAACCCATCCAGTGTCAACAGCACCCGCAAAATGCATGAAATGTTATTTATATCAATGGACCTTTATAGTTTTTGCTAAGCTCCGCCCACCTCTAGCTAAGCTCCACCCACACCTCTCTCGTGTTGGGATTGATCGATTGATCCCTGAACTCCCTTATTATCAATTTCCCCGAAAACTATACAGATAAGCTGTTAAATATTTTGAAACTAATTTGACTGGGTGCTGTTGCTGCCTATGGCAGCAACAGCACCCATTCAAATTAGTTTCAAAATAGTCAACAGCTTACTCGAATAATTTTCCGACACGAGGTGTGGGTGGATCGTAGAGACTGGTGGGGCCTAGCTAAAACTGGAACGCTCAATTTTTATGACTGTGGTAGAGAATGATCTAATGTTTGTTTACCCTGTATCCGTTTACAGATTAAGAAGACTATTTTTTTTTAAAATTTACCACTGGAATGGCTGGCTCGTTATCAAGCCAGACATTTCAGATGTGAACTTCAAAAATAGTCTCCACTTGGCATGCAAATGGATATTCTTAAAGACCGCTGTAGTGGCGGCTGCCTTCGTTATCAACGGTTAATGCAGAGAAATGCTATTTATAAAATATAACACGAGTCATTTGTCATGTTATTCAATCCTTTTTAAAGGGCATTGTTTAATTTATTGGTTTACAGATTCAGCTGACTGTATAAATTGGGATTAAGTGGAAAAGAAATAAAAGTTTTGATTATGTGTCTCCTTTTTTATTAGATCAGACAACGTGTTATTTATATCTACTACAAAATGAAAAAAACCCACATCTGTAATTAATTTTTCTTAGGTAACACTGAACCACTAATCGCTGACCGTCTTACTCAGTATTTATTATAGAGTGCTTAACCGTTTAACCTTCGAATATATTCAAGAAAATTTCAATTCTCTCATAGAAAATGTCCATATTCAGACCAAAAGAACTCTTTTTGAAAATTTACCACTGGAATAACTGGCTCAAGACCACTGCAGAAGCTGTTTTTGGCCGATATGAGTGTGATGGTTAACCTAACTAACTTACACCCTTAAATTAGGCATTTTTCGTTCTTCATGTACCCCGTTCGTGAATTACAGCCCATATCATGCTGTCTAAGTCAGAATGATAGAGGTAAGGTTCACCTCTGGATGAAATCACTAAATTTGGCATGCATGTTTGATAGGTATATACAAATCAGATCCTGACTAGGATACACATAAATTTGTCCAAAACGGTCACTGTAGATAATGTCTAAACCCCAAAACGGCCATATCTTACCTAATAATTTAGAAGGATAAGACAGTATGATTTAGGTATGAATTGACCTATCCAGCGTATCAAACTATCATTTGACGTCTTATGATGTCATAATCAGCTAAGTGGTGTGCAGGATGACATCATAATCATTACATCACAAATGATTCTATTAGGCCCGCCTTTAACTCTTATTAGTACGACATGTTGTACGAATTGTATGTCTCTACTATTTAATAAACATGCTGTTGAATATTTTGAAACTATAATTTGACTGGATGCTGTTGGCTGGGTCATGGTGCTATTAGGCCAGGTATAGGAAATTCTGTGTGAAGTTAAATAGTATTGACATTAACCAGCATAAATTAGAATGTTCATAATTGTGACCAACTTAATCATATGAAATCAAGCGTGATGATTCTAGGAATATAGTGGACAGAGGACAATAGCCCAATTAATAGCCAGGACAATTAAAGTGACCCAGCCTGCAGTGTGGACATAATAAATCACAGTATTCCAAGACATGTATATGCTGAACTTTTACATATATATAATAACATACTTATGAAAATGCATGTTTATAATCCGTTAACTGTTTTCATTCTGAATTCCCATAAACATGATTTCAAGACATTGGCATAAGAAACCTGCATATTATTTTGGAAATAGTTTGACTGAAAGTTGTTGCTGCCTCAAGGAGAAACAACTTTGCTTTGATTGTTTTCAAGATAGTCATCAGGATTTTCTGAATTTGTCAGAGTAAAATACAGTCACCACGTATACAGAATGAAAGTGGTTAATTATATTTTTCATTGAATTGCATAAATCTCGTATTCACAAAAGTACTATTAGTAAAAACTTGATTCTTTAAACAAATTTATGATTTTAGACATGTTCGGACTTTATTTTGAACATGTCTCTTGACTACCTTTTTGTTTACTCTAATGACTACTAGCTATAAAATGTGCATGAATTTGTATATGAGAGATATAGAGTGAGTGAGAGAAACAGTGAGAGTCAGAGCTAGAGATAGAGAGATAGAATTAGATTGAGAGATAGAATTATACAGTCATACAGATAGATATAGAGATTCATAGACTTAGAGATAGTTTTCTACAGATAGATAATTAGTGTTTGTAACATTTACTATCACCAGTTGAACTTGCAGTAAAGTTTAGAATCATTAAACATTTAAATATCAGTAATATGTGAAGAACGAGCTTGCTTATTGTTTATTAAAGTGTGTTCACTCGCCGTCTCATCCTGAAGTGGAGCAGAGCTATTTCCACCCAGCTAATCCCCGTATTCAGAAATAGGTGGAAAATAGCCCCGTAACAGCTGCCTAACAGCTTACCTGTATAGTTTTTTGGAAATTGATAGTCAAGAAGTTTAGAGATTGATTGATCGCAACATGAGCGAGGTGTGGGTGGAGCTTAGCTAGAGATGGGCGGGGCATAGCTAAAAATGGAAAGCTCCATTATGATAGCTTTGGGTATACACACTGATTGGAGGCCATCAAAAATCAAGATGTCTGAATGATTGGAGCTGAATTTGTTCACTCCTTTTATACTTTTCGATCTTAAAATGTGACCTCTCTGTCTCCAAGATGTCAAGGTCAAACCCAGGTCAAGATCATGACTCCATATGCCACAAGATTTGTAATTACTTAACAAAGTTCAAACTCATGAATGTCGAGTCCACCATCAGCAGTATATAAAGTATCAGGAACTATTTTTTTAACATAAGAAGCACACTATTAAATTCAAGCTGAGGGCAGTCAATTATAATATGGCTAGAAAAATCATATCACACATGGATCAATCTTATATAGGACATGACTCAATAGAGCTTTCCATTTTTAGCTATGCCCCACCCATCTCTAGCTAAGCTCCACCCACACCTCGCTCGTGTTGGGATCAATCGATCTCTGAATTCCCTCACTATCAATTTCTAGAAAACTATACAGGTAAGCTATTGGATATTTTGGAACTAACTTGACTGCGTTATGGCAGCAACAGCATCCAGTCAAATTAGTTTCAAAATACTCAAAAGTATGTTTATTAAATTGTAGAGACATACAATTCGTACAATGTGTCAAACTACTTGTATTAAGAGTTTAAGAATAGAAAAATAGAATCAGTCAACCTACAAATCATGTAGTAGATTATGACATCATATGATGTCATGATGACATCATATGATCGATGGATAAACATGGAAAGGTCCACTAAGAGTTGGTGACAAAGGAGGACCATAACAGCCTCCTCTGCATTTACATCTGGCTGTGCATATATACAAGATGCTTCCTATACAGTTTGTATTATATCCAGAACTGACTAGCTCTTCCAGTGCTTATAATCAACGCAGTGACTGAGAAGCCCCAACAGACCCCCCTTTAGTGGGTTGGTCTGTAGTTTTATTAACTACTATAAAAACATACTTACCGTTCAATCACTACTTGCTAAATCAAATATCTGCATTTAGCTATCAGAATAAAATTTGTATGCTCGCTTACATACTCCCTAATGCCAATACCATCACCATGTAGACCCTCAACCAGGCTTCTGGTAGAGGGACTCCCTGCATTAGCCTTACAATAGACTGGCACCAGTCTGTACACACTCCTTGGTGACGCCTGTCACTAAGCACGCTCGTGCATGCGCAGTAGGTCCCAAATGTGAAAACCGATTCACTTTTCTAAATTTAAGTGCCATATATCCAGAATAGATTCTCAAATCAATACCCAGCGGGGTGGCTGAGGCCGGGTCATAGTGATTGAACGGTAAGTATGTTTTTATAGTGGTTAATAAAACTACAGACCAACCCACTAAAGGGGGGTCTGTTGGGGGTTGTTATTACACCACAAAAACATCCATTACCATTCAATCACTACTTGCTAAACCGGTAGATTTGATCAGTGTCCCACTACGAAACTTTGGTGGGAGGAGGTTTGAGAATCCATAAGCAAGGATAAAAATCAAACAAAACATAACCAAATGTTAACAACATAACATAATGGTGCATCTTAATCAATCGCACAGTGATTATCAAACAAGGATTTCTTTAAACTTAAAGAAATAAATAAAAACCAAAGAACAACTCACACCATTACACGCAGACGCACAGTCCTAACGAAAATGGTGGGATGTGCTTGGTAAATGGTCTTCAGCCTTTTTAAGTTAAAATCATAAAGTTCCTGCTGCCCTGTAGGTGGGGCTTAGAATACACCTTCCGTATCCTCTGCGTGTCATAAGAGGCGACTAAAGGAGGTAAGGGTGAGGTAACCCTGACAGAAACCTCGAGTGCTGAAGACGGAGGTTCTAGGCCGCACTCTAATAAACCATGGATCCACGCACTTAACGCTTATGATCATGTCGATAGTCACTTACAGGACTGGCGGTATGATCAGCGAACGAAAAGAAGAAGAAGATAAAGTTCCTAAAAAAGGAAGCCGCTGTGCTCTGGTCTTTTAAATAAAAAGTAGTAAAAGTAGACTCGGATTTCCATCCTGCAACTTGCATAACTTCGTCTACAGATGAGCCAGCAAAAAGGGCAAAAGAGGTAGCCATCCCTCTAATGACATGAGCTTTAATGTAAATGGTCTCACAAATCCATCAGGGAATAAATGTCCTAGAGACTAGACTGGCTACCCCCTCCTCATACGGAACCCAGAAAAGGGACAGATCGGATCTCTAAAAATCAGAACGACGATTATAAACTTTTAGAGCTCTGACAGGACACCAAAATCTGTCAGCCAGAGAAAAGGAGGTTAAAGATTGTAAAATAATCGGCTTAGCTGGATAA
This sequence comes from Chaetoderma sp. LZ-2023a, assembly GCA_034401795.1. Classification (NCBI taxonomy): domain Eukaryota; kingdom Metazoa; phylum Mollusca; class Caudofoveata; order Chaetodermatida; family Chaetodermatidae; genus Chaetoderma; species Chaetoderma sp. LZ-2023a. Next base: position 71,097,293 of record CM067359.1, on the reverse strand, counting down.
CGGATTGATTGAGTCTTTGATAAAAAATCCCTTCAAGGATATAAGACCAGACCGTCACCAGATTCGATAAACCTATCCTTTTCAGCGGAGAAAACATGGATTTTGGATCGTCTTCTAGCAGAAGCAGATGCAATTAGAAAAACGGTCTTAAAAGTCAAAAGCTTCAAGCTAATCGTAGATAGGTTCGAAATGATGACCTGCCAAAAAACCTGAAGAACCAGAGCCAAGTTCCAGGAAGGCAAAGGTTTAACACCTGGAGGACGAATATTACCTAAACCTCTGATCAAAAGATTAAGAACCTTAGTATCTTCAACTTCAGTGTTCAACAAACAAGGAAGAGAAGATGCAAAAGAAAATCTATATCCTCTTACAGTGTTAGCAGACAGATGTAAAGAGTTGAACAGATAAGATAAAGAGTCTAACACCTGGGAAATAGAAAACAGAATCAGGCACGAGACCTTGATCTGAACACCATTCTCAAAAAATCTTAAGCCGACCCTTGTAAACTTTTCGAGTCGAATCCCTCCTGGCAGAATCGATGATTTCCTGAGATCTTGTAGAAAGTTTATTCTTAAGGATCGAGCACTCGATATACTCCAAACACACAGACTTAAGATTCCTGGGTTTGGATGATGGTAAGTACTAGAAGATCGAGGTCAACAAACCAGATCCTTATTGGCCAAAAAGGAGCTATTAACAAGATCTCACAGATCTGGTCCCTGACTTTCTTCAGAACCAAAAGAAATCAGGATTGTGGGAGGGAACGCATAAGCGAAAATTCCTGACCAGGACTGAGACAGGGCGTCCACAGCCCATGCCCGAGACAATTGGTCCGCAAGAAAACTCAGACAGCCTGGGACATGATTGGACACTAGGAAAATTTGATTCATGCGACACCACATGAGGAGGTTCCACACTTTCAAGTACAGGAGAGACGACTTTGTGCCCCCCCCTGCCTGTTGATATGAGACTACTGTTGAATTGTCCGATCGAATCGAGAACTAGAGACCTTTAACCTGACTGTCCGAAAAGGGAGACATGAAAGATAAAATCTGTGCAATCAGACATGTCGCAAAAAGATTGGATCTAGTGACATCCCAAGAAAAACTCGATCCTCCTAAAAATGAAAGAAAACCCCATGGCAATGCCTGAAAGAATCTAGATTTAGATGCCTATCAGACAATCCAACCAATGAACAGAAGCCCGGATTTACTTTCCAAAGAGCCTCTTCTATAGACTCCTTGACAAGCATAGAAGACAACAACCCCTCTAAAGCTAATAGCTTCTGATTAGAAGGAACAGAAGACCATTTGGGAGGAGACTGCAGAGAAGGGTTCTAGATCCAAGAATATCTGGCCCTTTTGATACGGGCCGCCCTTAAAGATGTGGCAAACTTACTATATGCTAAAGAGGACTGCTCATAGAAAACACATAGATTACATATGCCATGATGCTCCAACCAAAATCCTGGGCTATATCCTTATTGCTTAGCCCTCACTAAAGAGGTAACTCATGTTTATTATGGATATTTTAATAATACCGCTTACTCTGAATGGATAAAAGTCTCATATCAGTATAGCCTAACTTATTAAAATGCTAAAGACTCATAGATAATTTTAATCAGATATCGTGGCAAATAAAAAAACAAACAAAAAAAATCCCATAGTAAACCTATGGGAGTGCTTAGAGTCTAGATATAGCCAAATCCTGTACCTGAGATCTGCAATAATCTCGACTGGAATTCGAAAACCTCAAATTGTGACAGAATTTAGCAAGATAGAATGAAGAAAAGAAATTACGGTTTCCCAAACCACCACTCAAAAAGATGAATTAAGGGAAACTTACTTGTGATGACATCATCACAATTCTAGGAATAGAACGCATGACAAGGTCCTGTTAAGAGAACTATGGCAAACATTTGACAATCTAATTTTAAAATTGTATAATAATGGAGCAGATTTAATACAAAATTGTTACTGAATACATCAACGGTTGCCAAGCCGCTCGGGCTTGTCAGATCATCTTGTCAGCTGGTCAAATAATACTTGATCTATGCAAGTATTTCTTACAAATAGTGTTAATGTATGGAATTCTTTACCAACAGAAGCAATTAACGCTCCAACATAAAACACATTAAAAAACAACCTAGACTCATTCTTCAAGTCACAGGGTTTTCCATATATAGACCTAAGGTCGACTAACTCCCAAGATTGCACTCACTTCTTCTACACTGAAGTATTAGATTGCAATCACTGGAAAATCATCAGCCTGAACGTGACACAGGATCCTATAATGATTGCAAAACTGTGTCCCATATTTAAATCAATGACATAGGAAAACAAGCCAGCTTCAAGACTTGGCTTAGGTATACTGATCAATTTGATATCCTAAACCATTCGATATTTATGCCAAGAGGCAGAAAACTTAAAAGATTTTTTTAATATATTTATTGATTCTTATATTTATAGTCTTAGAATCAATAATTTCATCTTTGTAATAACAAATGACATTGTGTTAGAAATCCCAATAAAAGGTAAGATTGAACACTGATACTTGATATTAATGGTCTGGATACCAAATTTTGCCGACGACATATTACAACTGTAATATCTCTGGACCTGTAAAAAACTTTGAAAACATTTTGACCGAAAATTGTTGGTGGCTGCTTAAATCCAAAGATTCTCGGCCGTTCTTCCACCCCTCCAGCACAACCCCCACCCCACTCCAACCGGCCCGCCGCCAGCCCCCAGACAACAACTTCAACGAGCATAAACCCAAGACCCACCGAATAGTCCGGGAACAATCCGACCGAAAGTTGCCATTGGCGTCACCGGTATCCAGACAACTCGGCCCAAATACACCCCGGCCCACCCTCAACTCGGCTTAGTTCCAACTCAGCCCAGGTCAACTCAACCTATGTTTATGCCTATCATGTGCGACTATACGCTTGGGTCGAGCTGACCCTACAGTACCACCCATAGCCACATATGAATGCACATATGCGCACACATGTATATGTCTATAGGTGCACTATTAGGCCGAACCCACACTGCGCATTTAAATGTACATATGAACATAGCTATAGCAATATTATTGGGCTAACCCGCAAGCTTAAATAGGATAAAGATTATCGAGTGTAGCAGGGCTACCTAGACTTCTATGGTAGCTACTACACACGATAATTTGTATACCATGACACACACAGAAATCTCAGTAATATCTTAAGATCGCCATCGTCTTAAAAGTTAGTGAAAATATAGACACTAATAATTCCGACTGTCTTTTAATAAAGAGACGTAAACGCCAGTAAATATTATTAGTTACACCAACAGACGACTAATGCTGGTATAATACGAATGGTATAAGAGGGATCTCATATTTCCATATCATCAATTTTTGAAGAAAAGTTCCGAAATCAAGGATATAGAAATATGAGATTCCCGATTATTCCATGCTTCCAGCCAGGTGAAAAGATTTCATCTTGAGAACGCCTCTCCAAGTGTGATACCAGTGATCAAAAGGAAGAAAAAGAGAAGCCAAGTGAATGCATTCCTAGGCCTATTTGACTTTTATTAAATCGGGCTGACATGACTTTTTATCCTAGGCCGAGCTGACTAATTTAAGTAGGCTGGGTTGGCAATTGGGCCGACTCGACTGGAATTCGCTTCACCAACAACCCTCAGCCAAAACGCCCACAAAAAGACCCAGCAAATCCTTAGTCCCTGCCCACCGAAAACCACCGTCTGGAGGCATGCAGCAACCCAGTCAAAATAGACCAAAAAATTACACTAGAAAAGGGAAAACAACCAAAATTCTCACCGAAACTATGTCAACGCAGAAGAAGAATTTGGCTTATATTCCTTCTTCCTGCCCCCTTATCTGCTTGATTATCTTTTCTAAGCGACTATTGTTCTTGTAGACATTAATCTTGTAGTCATACTGATCCCTATGAAACCTTTACTGAATCTAATTCTTTTCAGCGACTGACAAAATTAGACTACGATTTACGCAAGAATCAGGGTTTTTCCCTCTACAAATTCACTCCCTTTGGTTAAAATAAATATGTCAACCTGCCGACATAAGAGGTAAAAGGAGCGCGAAGAAAGCCTGAATGGCCCGAAGACAACTGGCCATCTAAAGTTGGATTTAAGTAAAAATCATATCTCGAGATAATGCGTAGAATACAGACTGACTTATCAGCTGATGATATGCGCATATAAAATAATCTGCAACAGAAAAACCCATATGGCAACCAGTCAGAAGAGTCTTTAATTACGTTGAAAATTGTCACTGATAAACGAATAAATGTCTGAATAGACTACAATTCCAAGAGAGACTAGAAGACTGGCAATGACTCGGTATGAATATTTTCAGCCATTAAACATTTCCAATATTAAACAAATACGGAAATAAGACTAAATCTTCGGCAAGAAGATGACAAGATTCTAGGAAAGCGAACATGTAAACCGGGTTTGAAGAACAAAACTGGAACCCCAGGAAGTTCTCTATCACCTGAAATCTAAAACAGGAAGACAGACCCGGAAGATAATGCTAGAACACCAGAAAGATCCATGAAAACTGGAAAAATAGGAAACGGAAATGTGTAAACCGGAAGTAGCCTACAGGAAACTGATCAAGATCCTACAACCCGGATATACAGAATTACTGGAAGACGAAGCTGAAAAAACCGGAAACGGATATAGATGAATAATGCAATGCCAGGTCCAATAGACCCAGATAAGCATTCTTCCCACCGGAAGTAGCAACACTACTACCGGAAGAGGAAGCTGAAAAACCGGAAACGGAAATAGATGAATGAAGCAATGCCAGGTCCAACAGGCCAGGTCCAACAGACCCGGATAAGCATTCTTCCTACCGGAAACAGCAACACTACTACCGGAAACGGAAAAACCGGAAGTGGACGGAAAAGCCAGAAAATCATGAGACACCGGATGTTCAGCCAAGCCAGACAATCACAGTGCTCATATCCGGATGCCCGGTAAAACCAGAAGACAAACCCGCTTGCCCGGACAAGCCAGGAGCAGAGACGGAAGCAGGGGAGATGGAAGATCTTAAAACATTTCTGGAAATAAGAATTACAGGAAAGATGAACTTATGCATGAGATGAAGGAGCGGAAGCTTCCACCACCGATGCCATCGCATGAGGGATATGCAGACCCTCAAGACTTATATGGTCTTTTGTCTGGCTCCTACCTGATGATGAATAACCAGACTTATTCTTTGAATCACCAGACTTTTACTTCAGAGATTTCATCTCTTGTCTGGAAGTGCATGAAATCTGACTGAAGACTGGAATCACAGTGATTCCTGAATAAAATGTTTGAAAGCACTGTAAAGGATCTACGTAATAAGAGTGGTACTTGGCTATTTTATAACATGGTCATTTGATGGTATATAATAGGCATGGTTTCTCAAACCTCGAAAACGGGAGTACTGACACGAAAACTGGCAACTCAAAACCAGAGTTACAAAAACCCTCTAAAACACCATGACATGAAAGTTAAACATAACATAGGCAAGATAGATTTCATGGTAGGCATGTTTTCTTGAGTCAGAGAATTAAATGTAGCTGAACTTTTCAGTGCAAAGCTATAAGCATTTATCCATATGATAGCAGGCGAACTGATCTGCTAGCAGAATATTTGAAAAGTGAATCAGTTTTCACATTTGGGACCTACTGCGCATGCGCGAGCGTGATTAGTGCCAGTCTATTGTAAGGCTAATGCAGGGAGTCCCTCTACCAGAAGCCCGGTTGAGGGTCTACATGGTGATGGCATTAGGGAGTATGTAAGCGAGCATAAAAATTTTATTCTGATAGCTAAATGCAGATATTTGATTTAGCAAGTAGTGATTGAACGGTAATGGAAGTTTTTGTGGTGTAATAACAACTTGATTGCTGAACAAACTCCAGTTATCACATTGAACAAAATGAACTGCCTTGCATTCCGTAGGAGGCGCAAAAATAGTTTCAATAGAGCGCTCTAACAGAGAGTTAGAGGGCTCTGCTACAAAACTTCTATATGGAACAATAATGTTCGCTAAGAAAACGGTATCCCAACATCCTTTGCGCGACACACTTATGATGTAATATATATGCCTCTGATGTACGACATTGTTTCGCATGCAATTATGTCACAGATTGAAAACATGTTTTGCTTTTCGCGAGTCACCTCCAAACATGTTTTGCGAAATAGCAGAGTGCTCTAACAAAATGTATCGTTCCGTAGGTGAGGCAAGTTTCTGCCTCACTATTATCTAGAATAGCGATCTGGAGTGCTTTCCCTACGGAACAGGCTCCGGCTATATGTGATCACCAAATCCATTCAGTGGGACCCAGCTACAGAGTTCAACGAAAACAACTACTGATGTGTGTTCCTCATTCAGATATGCTCCTTAAGATGCTTTTTGGTGACGTGAGATGATGGTTAGACAGCGAAGTTTATCATTGCTCAGAAGTGACAACATCAGGTTATCCTGAAGAGATGGTCAAGCAGCAATTAGGACAGTGACATGTGATGAGGATGCACTGTGCACATAAAGTGACCACTATATCACTTTCGATTCTGTGAAGAGAAGCAGACAATGTACACAAGTAACTGACCGGAGCCAAATTCCAATTGTTTGAGGAATAAAGTGAGACAAATGCTACCTCAATTCAAATACTAGTAGATTGCTTATGAGAGAGTTCATTGGATAAAGTTGCAGATTTGGCTTTTAGGCTCAATCACTAAAATTATGCCCGCTGCCTGGCAGGTGACAATTCTTTAATGGATGAAGCACACAGATCTCTACAAGCAGAATTACTGAGGATCTCTTCAAATGCTTCAGAGCAAATGCTCTGGTTCCAAGCATCACAAGTCCAAGTATCCATAAGTTTTGTAGCATGCAGCAAGGAACTTGTTGAGGTATTCCAAGAGGTATGGGAGCCTCTTTGATGAGGCCAGTGACAAAGTCATCATTTTTGACACCAATGAAATAATGTAAGATGTCACCCGAAGTATCTTCTGCACACATGAAGAGGGAAAGGAGCATTGACAGTTTTTGAAAAAAGACTTCTGGGGTTTCAGGAAGTTGCCTGCCTGTGATGAGCCAGCCAAGATGAAGAGAATCCCATTTACCTACAATCAACATTTAAGTACATGATAAACATTTTGTAAAATGGGTTTGAAAATTGTTGCAAAAAAGCAAGATGTATAATGTCATTCAGGTGAAACTTCTGAAATTTACCCATGATCAATCACTGTCCACTTAAGAGTCATGCTAATACCAGGAAATATATCGGCTCTCGATCGGAATGTGATTTTAATGTGTACATGTCCGTTATCTGGCTATAAGTGAGCTAGGTTTTTTCCTGAAACAATACATTTCCTGTGTTCCAGTTCCATAGATATTCTGTCATAAACATAGAAAGGTTACGCTATCAATCAATTAGTAATTTTTACCGGACAAGGGATCTGATATTGCGGTAACCATGTGAACATGAATTTAATACCAAATACGGAAAAAAATTTCATCATTTACAATTCAATAAATTTTCCTTTGGATATTTTAAACCTATTTGGGCAAATGGCAGCAAGTTTTAAGTCAAATTTAACCCTTACCACACTGATGTCAGCTTTTTAAATTTTCAAATTAAATTAAAAGATGAACTGGTGTACATTTTTCAACAAATTTGTTGGAAGATGGTGCTGTCGAAGACAGCAACATCGTCCACCAAAATTGTTGAAAAATGTACACCAGATTCTTTGCAATTGACATGGTAAAAGATAAAATATTGACATTAGAGTGATAAGGGTAAATTAGGTTAAAAATAGTAGCCACACGCAGCTTTTATGACTGTGTCTTGAAATTGTGACTATGATTTTGCATGGAAGCATGTTCCGAGAGTGAATGTCAGTCATAATCATATTGGAAAACCATGGTAGTTTATGGTAATCGATGGGCTCAGATTATGGGGTGTGGGGCAGGGTGTGTGTGTGGATAGTTTCATCTTAAGCTACTGTAGAAATTCATTCAGTGTAAGAAGTAAAAGAAATCAGCGATGTGGTTCTTGAATAGTCATTTACAGAAAAGGTTGATGGACTGATGGACGACGGACAGATGACAGACGGTTGCAGCCACTCACAATATCAAGGGAATAATTAGTTGGTGAAGATTTTGAAACTAATTTGACTGGCTGCTGTCGATGCCAGTCCATTTAGTTTGAAAATAATCAACAGACAGTTGATTGAATAGTAAAGACACACAATTTGTACACTTGACGGACTACTAGTATTCAATGTTCATGTTGGACATAAATATGTCATTTTTTAAGTAATTTGCTTGTGACATTGGTCTACATGTGACATAATTGATTACAATAATATGCCTTAGAGGCCTTTACTGTCACACCACATGAAACCTAGTGAAGAGTTTTCAAAAATGTTCTACTGGATTGACACTCTCGATAAGCGTGCCATAACTCGTGGTAAAATTTTAAAAACCTCAATTTTCTCTTGGCCAGCAAATGGACATTCACCGAGCAAAGTCATTTACTTTCTTATCAATTAATACTGACCATTAAATCCCTGTTAAATGAACATGGTCAATCATGGTTAAATCTTGGGTTGGCCATGTATTTTGACATGGTTGACCATGGTTGCCCAAGGTTGATATATGATAGTCAACCATGTCCCGACATGGTAAACAAATTATCACCTGCAAAATGATCAGGTTCAAACATGCATGGCAGACCATAGTCAAACCATGGTCAACCGATAGCACAATTTGTCGGTCATCCTTCATACAACGGTTGACCATGGTTTAGACATAATATATTTAATACATGTATGTCGATATATATTTAATGGCAGTAGAACATGTTTAGTCCACATGCCATTAAGTCAGTAATCAATGTTGGCTTTTCTAACAAAGTGAACGTCTGCCAGAGTTTTACCGTGTGTACAGGTCACGCCGATCTCTATGGAAATAAAGTCATTAAGGTATGAAATAACGATAAAAATTTCTGCATATGAAAGATTATCATCTTCATCATCATCATCATCATTATCATCATATCATAGGACTTAAGCCTAAGGCTTTCGCTAGTCCCGGCTGTTAATAATAACGTAAATACTTTGCGATGCTTTATGAGAGAGGAAGTGATTTTTGCTTTACCGATTGCATATTTATATATATACATATATATATATATATATATATATATATATATATATATATATATATATATATATACATATATATATATATATATATATATATATATATATATATATATATATATATATATGAGCAAGAAAGTAGTAGTATTCATGAAGCATAAGTTTCGCTTTGTTATGCCGAGTATGCTGTACGATTTCTTTACAATTGTGTTAATGTGCGTATCAAAGCTAAGCTTCTCATCTATGTGTACACCAAGATCCTTTTCACAGTCTGTTCGAAGTACTGGTACATGGTACTCAGTGTCTGTCATGACAGACTGGAGTGCTGGGTTTGTGCTACCTAGATGGAGTACATGAATCATGAATCTTTGTTGAATTAAAACGAAGGTGCCAGTCTACCGACCACTTGCAAGTTATCTCAATATTCAGCTGGATGTCAGATATTTGTGGATTTCCAATAAATTTTGTGTCATCTGCAAAGATTTTGCAGCTGCATTCGCTAGTTTCTGGTAGGTTATTATGAAAAGTACAAACAAGGCAGGTCCAAGAACACTGCCTTGTTGAACACCACTGGTTACGTTCTTATAATCTGACTGTGTTGCGCCTAACTGAACCCGTTGTTTCCTGTTGCTTAGAAAACCATCTAACCAATTTGTTATTTTATTTCTGATGCTGTATGCTACCAGTTTTTTCAGTAATCATCTATGTGGCACAGTGTCGAAAGCTTTCTTGAAGTCAAATTAGATTACGTCCACTGGCGCGTTAATGTCTAGCAGTTGGGTCACTATTTCCAGATATTCCAGTAACTGGGTCTTACAGGGTCTGTTGGGTCTAAATCCATGCTGACCGGTTGATAGCAGGTTGTATTGTTATAAGTGATCCATGATAGCATCTCGTACAAATGATTCTAGGACTTTACATAGTATGCGCAACTAACTCAGGTCGATAGTTTCCTGGGTTACTTTTAGGACCTTTCTTATAGATGCAGGTTACATCTGCAGTTCCCCATATCTCTGGAATTACTCCTTCCTCCAAGGATTTGTTAAATAGAATGCTGACCGGTATACTAAGTACTTTGGCTGTTTCAGACAGAATACCGCAAACACCTATGCATCATCACTGAACACCGATGGCCAGACAGCATAATTTCCAACGATGCACTATACAAGATGTGTAATACGTCTCCGCTGTCTGTAAAAGTTGCCCAGAAAAGATGGTCCATGTTTATTTGGCCATGCGCTAAGTATGCCAGAAGAGATACCATCACAGAGAACTATGGAATTTGCCCTACTCGCAGCCAGCAAATACAAAGCCAGGAGAGGACGTCATTGCATAGATCTGCTAAGCATGCTACGAGGTGACCACAAGAAAACAGGACTTGGTACACTCAAGTCTAGAATGGACCTGATGAAGCTAAGGATTTCGGCTGAGGACAAGACAGTGGGCAAAAGTGAAGAAGGACTGATTGCAGCTGTAGGATGTTTCTACTACTACAGCCACAAAATACAGTAATCATACAATGGCATCTGGCTCAGTTATGGACAGCAAATGATATCCCTCAACAAGCCAATTTTGGTTAGGTTTACCATGACAGGGTTTAATTTAAATTTAAAGATAAATTTAACTATCATTCATTTTGTATGTATGCGACGACACGCATGAACACACGCATGCACGTATGCACGCACGTATGCACGCACGCACGCACGCACACACACACACACACACACACACACACACACAACACACACACACACACACACACACACACACATTCAGCTGCCACAGGCAACAGCTTTCAGCAACACCAACTGTTAGATACAATATTCCCTCAACTAAGTAATTAAATCAATAAGCAACCACATCTCCTGAGTACAGTTGAGTGGTTGAGCAAGGCGCATGTGCAGTATTGAGTGGTGGTGGCATATGTGCTATAGTCTTTTCCATGTTACCATTTGTGCAATAGTGCAAAAATGAACATTACCATAAAAGAGATGACAGGTCTGCGGGAACAGCTGGAAATTATGGACAAAGATTAATGAATTCAGGGAAATATGACAGACAGTCCAACAGAGAAACGGAAGATGATAGCCCATTAATCCGTTAACACTTCCATGCTCAAATTCATTCAATAAAATTTTTTATTTTTTCAGAGAAAATGTCAATCTTCAGAACAAGGGAAGACTTTGACACTGGAAAGATTCGCTGAGTGATCGAGCCAGTCATTCCACTGGTAATTTTTCAAAAAAATCTCTTGTTAAGCAAATGGACAATACTCAAAACCATTGGGGAAGCCATTAGTGGCCTTTTGAGAGCTTAAATGGGTCAATGATGAAAACTGGTAATGAAAACAGACATTTCCTGATAGAAATTTCTATAATTATTGCAGTAAATGAGCATTAATATTTTAGAAATGTCTCAGGTTCAGTTAACGAGCCAAATTACCTGAACCAGTCACCAAAACCTGTCCTTCTGGTTAACAGCTATATGCCAACTTCTGGCTGTTTGAATACCAGTGAAGTATGCCAAAACTGTCTTGATGTACTGCACACTATGGTTGCTAAATTCAAATCAACTTGGGTGGGAGACATGAACGCAACCATACAAGAATCAGAGGAACAACAGATCTGACAAACTCCTGAAACACTTCCTCTCTAGTGAAGGTCTACCTACTGTAATAGACATTCCCAGTCAGGCAATTTACAGGCATGCTGGAAATTGCTCCCAAATTGATTATTTCTTCACACATTATCCATCACTTCTTTTGAATTTACAAATTAAACCAAAAGAGGACTGTCTACTCATGTGCCTGTTGTTTGCAATATTCTTACGTCAGTGGAGCGCCTTCCCTGTACAAAACAGTTGCCTACCTGTACATCCAGACTATTATCGGCACAAGCTGATTTATCAGAGTACGCAAGGTCTATACAACAGAACCTTAACACTGCTAATGTTACTCAATCATTAAATGTGGAATCACTTGCTGCTGCAGTGTAGAAGGCTCTGCTAGAAGCTGCCCAGAAAGCAGTTCCATGCAAACAAGTTAGGATCAATGGTCACAAGTGGAAGGCATCCCCAACTGTTAAGAATCTTCTTAGCAAAGGCAACCAACTCCATGTTCAATGGCTGAAACTAGACAAACCCAGTCCAGACCATCCCATCTGCCACTTACTGACAGATGTGAAAAAGTGACTCCGTTCCCAACTTCGCAAGGAAGCAGCATGTGAGAGGACTTCCTTTTACAATAAGACCATGCACGATAGCAATAATAGCAATTTCCACAACTTATTAATCACACAAGACAGCATGGTAAAAGCACTGGCCATCTATCATTATGGGGCAAGATTATATATGATCCCATTGAACAGTGTCAATCTCTGGCCAACTTCTATGAAGATCTTCTGCTCCGTCAAATTGCCAACATTGTGACCCTCATCATATGGACAAGTTGGACTCCGACCTTCAATTAATACAGGAATTATATCATTCCAATGAACAGCTATGTCCACCAATTACTGAAAATGAGGTTAGGTCATCAATATGTAATTTGCATACCGGCAAGTCTGCTGACAAATGTGGTCTAAGTGCTTAACATTTGATCTATGCTATGGATAGCATTACCCCCTGTCTGGTGTACCTATTCAATCTCACTATGATCTCTAAACAAATTCCAGAGCTGTTCAATACAGGCGTGATTACCCCCGTTCTTAAGAAAGGCAAAGACTCAATGACTCCATGTAACTACCGTGGCATCACAGTTGTCACCATCATTGAAAAGGTGTTTGAGCACACGATTCTAAATCTTCTTAGAAATCAGCTGCCCCAGAGTCAGTCTCGACTCCAGTATGGGTTCACCAAGGCTTATCCCCACTAATGGCAAGCCTTACCCTCTCAGACTACTCACGATTCATTGGAAAGAAATGTTCTTACATACATGGCTTTTCTCGACACACTAAAAGCTTTCGATGTTGTGGACCATGTGTCCCTGAAATGCCACCTATATGATCAGGATATCAACTTGCATATCCTACAAATTGTCGATCTCCTGTACTCTGGACTTACTTCCAAAGTCCAGTGGAAAAACTGCCTAACTCCACCATTCCCCATTTTATAAGGAGTTCGTCAAGGTGGTATCTTGTCTCCTAGCCTCTATAAAACCTGCATTAACAACTTACTTGTGCAGCTAGAAAGGGGACAAATTGGTTCATTCATTGGCACTAACTACACCAGATGTCCTACCGTTGCTGATGATGTGATGCTGGTCAGCAACTCGGCAAGTGAATTACACTGTATGTTGAACTGCACATTTACCTACTCAGCTAGGAAATGGTTTCTCATACATCCTGATAAAACCTCTGTGTTGTGTGTGCCTTCACCAAAATATCATAACGAAGTGATCTCTGACTGGCATCTTGGTGACACTGAAGTTTAACTATCTTCGCAGGCTACCCATATCGGCCTAATCCGTAGCTCTAAAGACGAAATATCTCTCAATATTGAGAACAGAATATCCCTGGCTTAGAACATTCTATAGCCTCTCTGGACTGGACTACATGGCTCCAATGGCCTTGCACCAAGAGTAAGCCTAAAAATATTTAACATGTACATACTACCACGCCTTCCTTATGGGCTAGAGATATTTATACTCCAGCAAAAACACCTTAAATGCCTAGAGGGTTTGCATCTGCAGATGTTGCGCATAATTCAGTCTCTGCCCATGCATACAGCGAAATGTGCAGTTTTCTTTCTGCTCAGGATTAGCCCTATCACTGCCATCAATGCTTCCCTATCTGACATCATGTTACGTCAGTTAGCTATAGGATCCAGTGCATCCAGAAGCTGGTTCAGGTATACTGACAAACTTCTATCTCAATATTACCTTACACCAAGAGCTCAACTACTTGACCACATGCCTGGGAAGGAGGCTTGGAAATCTATGGTAACATCTGTGATTTATGGCCATTGGAATGCTAGTCTTCAGGACGAGTGTAGTAACAAAAATCACTCTAGGGTATCTTAACTTTACCAGATTGGCTATTGGCAAAGTTAATATATCAATTGAGACAGTCTTAACCAACACCAAAGATGCAAAGAGGTGCTTTGTTAAATCTCGTCTCTTAACTGGCACATACTAAGTCCAAATGACTCCATTTAGTAAATTTAATGTTGACCCAATCTGTCAACTTTGTCAGAATGCCCCTGAGGACTACATGCATATGCTTACCTCATGTCCTGCTCTGCTTATATATAGGATGGACAGTCTGAAACAAATCAAACAGCTCATTATTTCCGCATTAGATATATCAACATGGAATCTAGTAGCCTCTGATTTAATCTGTCTAACTCAACTTATCATAGACTGCCCTACGCTAGTAGACTCTGGTCTCCTTCCTAATGATGGCGCCTTGCTCTGCAATATTGAAAATCATAGCAGAAGATTGTGTTACAGTATACACTGTGGCAGAACTTACATTTCAAACCCGCAGTCATAGTAATCCATATTCTTTATCTCTGGTTCATGTAGTATGCTTGTTTGATGGTAATGTATCTGTATATGTGTATATATTCATCTTAATAATGTGTTTGAGTGTTTTGCTTGTTCGATTGCTTCGCAAAGTAACATCTTTCAGGACAGATTCATTTTTGGGTAGATTTGGCAATTAAACTGATAACCATTATCTTTAGGTTAAAAATAAATAACCCTAAAAACATATGGATGCTTACAAATATTCCACCTCCTCCTCCCTGCACCCACCCTAAATTAAAAAAAAATGTATACGGAATGAAATCATCATATGACATGCTAAGATTTATTTCATTTCGTTAACACAAGATTTAAGTCTCTAATTTAAAAATACAGTTTTAACAATTTTATTTTCAGGTATTCAGATGTGAATGTACCTTTCCATTTTTAGCTATGCCCCGCCCATCTTTAGCTAAGCTCCACCCACACCTCGCTCGTGTTGGGATCGATCGATCTCTGAACACCCTGACTATCAATTTCCAAAAAACTACACAGATAAGCTGTTGAATATTTTGAAACCAATTTGACTGGGTGCTGTTGCTGCCTAAGGAAGCAACAGCGCCCAGTCAAATTAGTTTCAAAATATTCAACATCATGTTTATTAAATAGCAAAGAATTACAAAAACATGCAATTCATACAACGTGTCGGAGTATTTGAGATTTGGTGACTGTCTATATGGAACACTTTGTGACATAATGATCATGACATCAACATACACGCGCTGAGCTGATTATGACGTCATACGAGGTCAGATGATAGATGGATACTCTGGAAAGGTGAATTATGCAGATTTAAATGCCCAAGTCTTATATATAAGACAGATCAACATTGATTCTTTATCCCACTTGGTTCATCTAACTGCATGTTCAGAATGGTATCTAAAACGTCCCAGACGTATATACTGGTCTGGCGTTTTGTTAGCTTACTAAAATACTTACCACTCAATTCACTGTATGCTTAATAAGACCACTGTCTATTAATCCCAGAAAAAAGTAACCTTTTCATTTCCATGACTCATTAGATTCCTGATAATCTCAAAACAATCAGATGCATTCCATCATTGGATATCAATACTTGCATCTCTCTATTGCTTTGGAGAGGCTTTCAGCCCATAGGAACCGGTTCCTATACAATTATACAGTATATACCATAACGAGTCCTAGTTCAGGCGCGGAACGGCAGTATGAACGCAAACGAGTCCTAGCCATCATTAATCGTTGAAGAAAACACAATAAAATAAAGAAATTTGCAATTTAACTATGTGGGGTGGCCGAGGTGGGCCCCAGTGAATTGAGTGGTAAGTATTTTAGTAAGCTAACAAAACGCCAGACCAGTATATACGTCTGGGACGTTTTGTAACACAACAAAAATACTAAGCCACTCAATTCACTGTATGCTTAAACATAGAATTGGTCAGAGCCAAGTAAATGGTGGGTTGGTAAATTGCAAATTAGAAATGAAAGGTTAATAATAAACCATAAACTCAAAATAATCAACTAAACAAAATGAGTGCTGAATATCACACACACACACGTGTCTAGCAAATAAACAAGATAAAATATCTCACCACTGAAATAATCAGACACAAGATGAAGAGCAAGACGACTAACAAGAGGAGCTAGGCAAATGAGACTTGGCTTGAGTGGCAAAATTTGTAATATTACGAAAGAAAGCTGCGGATGGACTCTGATCTTTCAGATAAAACTTTATAAACGTAGATTCTGACTTCCAACCGGCAACCTTCATAATATCCTCCAATGATAGACCTGTAAAAAGAGCAAAGGAGGAGGCCATACCACGGACATCATGAGCCTTAACTCCAACTAACTGTTTGTCTCCAGGAGATGCAATCTCGTGGCAAACTTTAATAGTATCCGAAATCCAGCGGGTGATTGTTTGCAGAGAAGCGGGTTTACTAACTAAATCTAAGAAAGTAATCCATAGATATTTAGGATCAGCTCTTTTTAAATCAGTACGTGATTTATAAATCTTCAGAGCTCTTACTGGACACCATGTTTCATCGGAATCTGAAAAGTTGGTCAAGCTTTTAAGATAGATAGGTTGAGCTGGATTGCGAAGAGATTGCGTTTTAGACATAAAATCTCGTCTAGGATAAAGAATGAGACCATCACCCACCACTTTGAATCTATCATCTTCTGCCGACAAAGCGTGGATCTCAGAACGCCTCCTAGCAGAAGCAGCGGCGACCAAAAACACAGCCTTCATAGTTAAGAATTTCAAACAGATCGTTTCCAAAGGTTCAAAGTGTTTACCAGACAAGACTTGAAGTACAAGAGCAAGATTCCATGAAGGTAAGGGTTTCTGAACAGGAGGACGAAGATTACCCATACCTCTGATAAAATCTTTCAAAATTTTAACATCCTTAGGGTTTTGATCCTTAAGACAAGGAAGAAAAGATGCTAAAGCAAAACGATAGCCCCTCACAGTATAGGCAGAAAGATTTAAGGTATCAAAAAGGTATGCCATAAAATCTAAGACTTGATTTAAAGATGCAGAATTGGGCACGATACTGTGTTCGCCACACCATCTTTTAAAAATCTTAAATCTACCCTGGTATATTCTCCAGGTAGAGGGACGCCTAGAACTTGACAGGATTTCTTGAGTTCGGACAGAAAAAGCGTTCTGAGAGAGAGGCTTCTGGAGAGTTTCCAGACGCACAGATTGAACATTTGAGGATTTGGGTGAAGACACCTTCCCTTGATCTGAGACAGCAGATCTGGATAAAAAGGGAGAATCCGAGGAGTTTCTACTAATAAGTCCAGAAGATCCACTGACCAACTTCGATTGGCCCAGAAAGGAGCGATTAGGAGGATAACACATTCCTCTTGGCGTATCTTCTTCAAGACAATTGGAACCAGAATGGTCGGAGGGAAGGCGTACGCAAAAAGACCTGTCCATGACTGGGATAGAGCATCCACTGCTAGAGCCTTTTCCTCTGGATAGGGAGACATGTAAGTGCAGATCTGTGCATTTATTGCTGTCGCAAAGAGATCTACATGGGGATTGCCGAATAGAAGAAATATCGACTTCACTACCGATCTCTTGAGTTGCCATTCCGTGTGTGCAAATTTGCTTGGACGTGAGAGTTGATCTGCTAGAAAATTCATTCTGCCAGGAATGTGTGAGGCTGACAGAAGAATTTTCTGATGACGACACCATTGGAGAAGGGACCAAGTCTCCATGCAAAGGTAAGATGACCTTGTCCCCCCCTGTTTGTTGATATAAGCTACCACTGTGGAGTTGTCTGTTCTGATGCAAACTGCCTGGGAAGATAGTTGAGGATGCCAGTGAAGCAGAGCTCTCTTCACTGCCCAAAGTTCTAAAATGTTGATGTGAGAGGTCCTCTCTTCTTGAGTCCATAGACCGGATACCGAGAGGGAATTCCAGGTCGCCCCCCATCCTTCCTGAGATGCATCGGTGAATAGTGTCGCACTTGGAGACGGCTTCCGCAGAAGAACTCCCTTTAGGAGAAGAGAACGATTTGTCCAGAAGGCCACATGCTCCAGAAGATGATGACGGATCGGAATTCTGGACGAAAGGGAATCCCTGGATTGTTTCCATAGAGACATAAGATATAGTTGGAACGGCCTTCTCATAAGAGGGGCCCAGGGGATCACCTTCTCTACACTTACCATCAGACCGAGAACTCGGAGGAAGAATCTTGCTGAAACCGAGGTATTCTCTAGAAGAATTGACATTGCGCATGCTATAGAAACCATCATTTGGTCTGATGGAAAGATTAGACCCTGTAAGAGATCGAACCTGACACCCAGATGAGTGAAGGACTGGGAAGGAACTAGACTCGATTTCTCTATGTTGATGATCCACCCCAGATCCTTGGTGACCTGGATGACGCGGGCCAGGTTGTCCTGTAGCATCTGAGAAGAAGTTGCTTTTAGAAGCCAGTCGTCTATGTAGACATGAAGGTTGATGGACTGATGATGGAGAATTGATGCTACGGCTGACACTAAGCGGGTGAATACACAAGGAGCTGTGGTCAGACCGAATGGCAAAACTCTGAATTGCCATACTCGGCTCTGGTAAGCGAATCTGAGGAACTTCTTGAAGGACTGATGCATCGGCACGTGAAAGTAAGCGTCCTTTAAATCTATAGATGCCGTCCACATACCCGGGTCGAGACTGGCAATGACGGATGCAATCGTCTCCATTTTGAACCGTGGAGTCATGATGAAAGAATTCAGGCCCTTTAGGTTGACGATCGGACGCCATCCCCCTGACTTTTTTGAAACTATAAAGACTGTTGAGTAAAAACCTGGACTCCCCTGCCAATCTAAAACTTCTTCTATTGCCTCTTTCAGGATAAGAGCTGAAATCTCTTCCTCTAAGACCAGGCGCTGAGATCGGTCGAATGGCACAGGAATCCAACGAGGGGAGCACGTGAGAAGAGGAGGAATTGGAGACCAAGTCGGGCTGTAACCCCATCGAATCAAATCCACCACCCATGAGTCCTTGATCATGGCCCTCCAAACCTTCCAAAAAAGAGAAAGACGGCCACCTACTGGGATATGAGGAAGAAGGCATAGAGTAGATGATGGGTTCTGTGGAAAAGGAACTGGACCCACTGGATCTAATACTTGAGACGAAATTACAGGACCTGCCAGTGGGTGATTTGAACTGTCAAAATTTCGAAGGTTTCCAGCCTCTGAAAGATGTACCTCGACTTCTAACACGACCACGATTAGAAGAACCTCTAGAGGATTGATTTAAAGAATGGGTTGAAGAAACCCTTTGACGGTTTGCTGGAATTGAATCATATCTATTCGTAGATGAATGGGGCGAACCCAGATTGGGAGTCCTATCCTTAGACCTAGAGCGTTCTCGACCTCGGTTGGAATTAACAAAGACTCTAGATGGAAAGAAAGAATCATCTGACCGTGATGATTTCCTTGGAGGGGAAGAAGTTGGATTACTTATCGATTGGACCGGCCGCTTAGGATTATGAGTCTTAATATTGGAAATCTGCGCCTTGATCTCCTTAGCCACCTTTAACCGATTAGATTCATTAAGAATAACTGAAGAACCAGATGCGCCAAAAACATCCTGACCAAATGGCTGAGCTGAAACAAGATCCTGCTTGAGTCGAACAGAAACATCAAGTCCCGAAAGAACATTTAGTCTACGCTTATTAGTGATGGAGCCCATAGTTCTACATGAAAGGTTAAGTGAAGCTCTAGAACAATCAGCAAGAGTTCGAAAAATGGAAAGAGGAACATCCTCTCCTGCCTTTTGAGCCTCGAGAATAGCTTCAGCAAGAAGCGCTACAAAATTAGAGGATTTAATATGAGACCTAGTAACCCTCTCAAACTTCTTCAGTAAAATTTCAGATTTAAATGTATTGGGATTAGACGAACTAGAAGGCCTTAAAAGATCCCATGTAGGGCCTGAAATGTCCTGAACTCTTCCAATCTTAACATAATCAGATTTTGGAATGCGAACTACATTAAGAGAAGAGGGGCACTCCTGAACATCCCTTTGAGCAGACTCCACCGTAAAGTAGTCAACCATATCCACTACTAAATCATTGATAGGAAGAACATAGGAAGGCTGAAAACTAGAAGATTGGACGAGAGGAGAAGTGTAGGAATCATCCTCCTCTGGACAATCGATATCAAGATCTAAACTAAGATGATCTGCAATCCAAGAATGAGCTAAATTCCAATCATCCTGATCAGCTCGAAGTTGAAGAAACTTACCAATATCCTTAGCAGACCGATTAGAAGGAACAGATACAGAAGGATTATCTGATTGAAGAAGAACCGAGAGCTTGTCATTAACCAATTCAGAATTAGGAGGACAAGACTGATGGCCAGAAGAAAGGGAGGACCGAACTTCCTCCGGAGGAAGAGACTTGTAAAAATCAAAAGCAGAACTAGATGGACTACCAACTGTCCTACGATTAGAAGAAACTGAATCAGACGGAATAATGCTAATGGAAGATACTAGACCGCTATTAACAAAATGAAACAGTATGGATTGACGAGCATAGACCAACCTTCCGTTAACGGAATCATCAAGAGAAATATGAAATAAATCGTGAGCCAAACCAGAAGATAAAATAGCTGCTTCCAACTGCTTAGACAAGACAACCGAAATAATAGGGTCCTGAGATGGAAGAGATTGATCCGAAGAAATCAGTACATGAGAAGAATCAGAATCTCGAGCGAACTCTGGAGAATCAGGAGCTGCAAAACGAACTCTTAGATCATTAGAAGTAGAAAGATGATTAGTAGAAGGCATAGGAGGAAAACCTGGGGGAGGAGATACCAAACGGTCAGACTGAGGAAGAGGAGGCAGGATATAAGGTTCCTTAGGAAGAGGAGGGTAGGCCGACGTAGACATACCCCTAGACTTGATAGACAAGGAATTTAACTCGTCCGCGGAAACACGACCACCTCTGGCTAACTGCTCAATAAAATCTCTCAGATAGGAATTATTATTCTCCGAAGAAAAATCCTTAGCCGAAAGTTGAGAACCGGAACTGACACGGGAGGAAGGTCGACTATGGCTATGAGAAGAAGAGGGATGAGGATGGAAAATGTTAGACGAAGCAGTAGACAGATGACCCTGAGGACAAGAGCTTTGAACTGAAGAACAGTACGTGGGAACATTTACCTCTAAAGAACCATTATTGGCGGAATGAAAAGGAATTGATTTCTCAAACCCTGGAGCAAGGTTAACATTATTGTTAGCAAAGGAAGGAACAGCTTGACCAGACCATTCATGACTGGAAGACCTACCACAGTCTATTGCTACAGGAATAACTGAGTAAGTATTAATTTTGTCGGCCATCAGAAACTTAGAACCCGAAGAAACATCATACGAAGCGTTAGAGACAGTTCTGTCTACTTCTGTTACCGTGTTTCTAGATGCTTCAATCCCAGAATCCCAACCGGTATTAGAAAACATACCTTGCGTGGAATTAGAGCTCATCTCAGAGCCAAAACTAGGATCATAAGTAGATGAAGCAGACTTCAAAGACAACATTGAAGAAGGAGAGTTCTTCGCATGATGTTTCTTGGGTTTCAGGCTAGTCTGCATTGTTGTCAATGACATCGGTTTGCCCCATCCTCTCTTCTTCGGGTTAAGAGGCGAACCATTCACATTCGATTCAGTCTCTGGAGAGTGTGAACCGTCCTGCCTCTTAACCTGGATCAAAGATTCGTTTACAATAGTCTTAATCTTTGAGTCCAGACTAGAAGTCAGTGCTGAAGCAAAACTCTCAAACTTCAGAAACATCCGATTGATATGTGAGGAAATCCCCTCCTCTGCAGATCCAGATGGAACAATATTAGATCCAGTTGAAACATCTCCTTTAACAGAGGAGGGGGGATCAGAGGCCAACACGGAAGGAGAAATCCTACCAAAAAAATCATTTGCCACTCTTTCTGACCAGTTCTCGCAAACCCTGCACCTCTTGGCCAGCGAACATGAAGCACAGCAAATACAAGGATGGCCCTTGAAGATCGTATCATGCCTCCTTACACACGCCTTAACCATGCACTTAACGTTTGCACCCGCCTATAAACAGAAAATATGAAATCAAATGAAGGTGTTAACAAACGAAAAAGAAAAAAAATTTTCACAATTTTTAAATCCATATAAACTTATAAACCGGTATATAGAATACCTTTGTGATAAGAATTTCCAAACCGGTATGTAGTATACCTTGCGTAGGAAAAAGCATCGTTGCTATTAAAAACATGGATCTGCCTTATTTGTTATAAACAAGGAAATTTCTTCAACATTTTGACAAAACAGCAAAATATTGATAAAATTGCTGATTCTTGTATTAAAATCCGGGATTTGTATACGCAGAACGTATAAAACGTCTCCATATCGAACGCAAAGCTGATACATTCATACTACAGACCGGAAGAGCGGAACGTTAACCCGGAAGTAGAAAAAATAAACAAACAACTCTAGCGATCCTAGACTTCCCAACCGGTATGTTACAAGTGAATGTAGTATACCTTACGTAGGAGATGTTCCAAACCGGTATATAGTATACCTTACGTAGGAACTAGCCTCTGTGGCTAAAATAGGATCAGAGTTATTGGTTTTACCTGGCTTGCTATACCGCGAAACTGAAGAATGCGTCCATTTTTTATATTATTATGACCACGAAAACATAACCACAATAAATATAAAACATCGGTAAACGAGATAACCTGTACGTAAAATACGTAACTTGGACGGTACAGCCTTGCTATTCTGTGACATCTTAGCCGATTTGTAGATACAGATGGCTAGAACTAGTTAATTTAATCTTGGGATTTAAACAGATGCTTTCTGCACTGCAGAAAAACGATTAATGATGGCTAGGACTCGTTTGCGTTCATACTGCCGTTCCGCGCCTGAACTAGGACTCGTTATGGTATATACTGTATAATTGTATAGGAACCGGTTCCTATGGGCTGAAAGCCTCTCCAAAGCAATAGAGAGATGCAAGTATTGATATCCAATGATGGAATGCATCTGATTGTTTTGAGATTATCAGGAATCTAATGAGTCATGGAAATGAAAAGGTTACTTTTTTCTGGGATTAATAGACAGTGGTCTTATTAAGCATACAGTGAATTGAGTGGCTTAGTATTTTTGTTGTGTTACAAAACATGAGTGTCACAAAAAACTTTACATAATAACAATTTTTTTTAACAATTAGACACAGTTTCAAACAAATTTCTTTCAAATCTCTAGCAGGTTTCATATTTTAACTTCCATTGAGAATTACATTACTTTACTTTAACAATTCACTTCTGTTGGAGCAATTAGGCCACCAACAATGGTTGGCCAATATCTGCTAAATCATGGCCAGACCTCTCTAGCTGTTATGCCATTTATATATCCTATCTGCCTGATGTCAGCCTCAAGGTCTCGCCTCCTGCTATCTTGGCCTCACTCTCTTCCCTTTTCCCTGGTGGGTGGGGGAGGATGTCAATTCTTGTCTGGTTGTGTTTGGGGGCCCGACTTAATTTCTCAATGTGTGGCTAAGCCATCGCCATCTTCTCTTCAGATTTTCCTCTTCTTTTGGCATTTGTCATGTTTTCTGCCAGAGATCTTTGTTGCTGACAGTTTTCTGATAGCAAACTTCCATTGAGACTGCCGATAATTTAATTCAGATGAAACAGTTTCATAACAAAATGATTGATTTCTTAGTCCGGAGGGATGCCAAATTCATATCCCTTCTTTTATTATCCCCTTGTCATCAATCTTCATCTCAAAGCCGATGTGACATCTCTAAATACATCACGTGTAGTCAAAACTCAAACTAAGTACCCATACTAGTACATAAACTACTGGTACTATCTATACATGCACATACTACCATGAAAACACACGTTACTAGGCTGGTACAGTGGGCCCATACCGGGTGTCTTTGGTAGTTGAACCAATGTTATCAGGGTATAGTTCAGTTCATAGGACTCTAGAAAGTGACATTGAACATTTCCGACACGGATAACATTTAGCTGCACAATATAAATTAACAGTCGTATAGTCCAATCCTCATTCAGCATGAAACACTTGAAGGGAGTGCTTATTATTCAGTCAGATGAAACAGGATGATTGCTCCACCATATCTGGTGCAATTATGTATTGCTTGATTCCAGCCCACCTCCATTTCCATTCCCCACCCCACACCCATGCCCCACAAAAGGAAAAGCTAAATGTACAGATATCCTATCGACTGGCTAATGAATCTTTTGAGAGCCGAGTTTCTTTAATGTATTACTGAGCATAATAAAACAAATAACGTATACCATTTAGAACAGTGGCAAGAGAACCATTAACAACAAGCTCCCCCTGTCAATAATTTTATGCGATGACTTCTTGCCCTTTAAGAATTAACAAAAAAAACTCACCCAATCAATGTCCCACCCAGATTTAGTGAAGATGCCTCCAGTACAAAGTTACTTATTACAACACAAACTTTTCGATGATCATGACTTTTGACATTTCAAACTTTGGTGAAGCATCTTCAGTACCCTAAGGCCTTTAATGTCCTACCGAAGTATGGTATAGTATCATCCCTCCAACAGATCATGAGTTTTTGCATCTGACACATACAGGTAGAGGAAAATACACAGACAAACAGAGAGAAAGAGAGAGAGAGAGAGAGAGAGAGAGAGAGAGAGTCAGAAAGACTTCAACATTACAAGTCATGTGCCACCCAAAATTTGATTGGTAAATTTTTCCAATGGTCATCTCGTTTTGTTCGATTATCCCAGTGGCCAATAATTCCAGGTGAGCGGTACAGGCCCCTTGGGCTTCTTGTTTAAAACTTAGTACTGGAATGACTGGCTTGGTTATTGAGCCAGTCATTCTAGTTGTAATTTAAAAAAATAGTATTCTCTTGGTCTGCAAATGGGCATTTCTCAAGACCACTGCAGAAGCCGTTTTTTGGCTGATATGAATGTTAAAGAGGTAATGTGCATGCCTTAATTTGGTTGTAGAGAGGATTCAGAAATGTTATCACATTAATACTGTGAGTTAACCCTTTCAAGGCCAAATCCATGAAAAAGTAAATTCTTTACAATGCAACATATTCTGTTCAATTTTTTGAAATTAATTTGACTGGAAGCCATTACGTGGCTTACAGTCATATCTAATTTCAAAATATTCAACAGCTTTCGTGTTTGTTTACCCCGAGATTGAGACACGGGGAATTTCCTGTAACCCATTAACACAAAATATTCAAAATATTCAAACAGAATATTATTAACGTACGCATAAAGAATCTTCTATTTCTGGTCTCTTTATTGGTCAAGCTGGCCATTAATGCACCTGCTGCAGTGGTGTTCAGGATATTCATAGTCCAAGAGAAGACTATTTTTGAAAGCTTACCACTGGAATGCCTGGCATGAAAAATGAGACACTCATTCCTATGAAAGGTTTCAAGAATAGCATTCTCTTGGCCAGAAAATAGGCATTCAATAATCAAATAATAAGACTTTATTTGAGAAATGACCATTCCAGCGCTAAGTTACATATTTTCAATATTAGAGCAATTCACAATTGATGAATTCAGTTTATCGATTAATCATATGATGTCATACTTAACAACGTAACACTTCGCGGGACATCCAATTGGATATATACATATACAGATACAGAAGTGTAGGCTTGACGTCCTAAACAATTATGTCAGGAATGATGACATTTTGTCCGCCATAATTAATGCTCAATTGTCCATCAAGTTGAACAAATTGTATGTCTTTACTATTTAATAAACATTCTGTTGAATATTTTGAAACTAATTTGACTGGGTGATTAGTAGCTATATTGAACAGCTTACCTGTACAGTTTTCTGGAAATTGAGATTCACAAAGTGCAGGGATCGATTGAACCCAACACGAGCAAAGCGTGGGTGGAGCATAACTAGACATGGGCGGGGCTAGCTCCATTCCAACTCTCATAATCCTTTGACGACGAGTCAGATCGAATCAATACTTAATCTGAGAAACTATAGCTGCATGAGATCTGACAAACAAACCAATGGACAAACAAACAGACAGACATACCCTACAGCATACTAGGCAGAAATAAATATTTGATTACAGTGTCTGACCTCAAAATAACTTGACGATTGATTACAATGGAATAGAGACCAATCTAATTTTAGATACGTCCAGACAGTTTGTAGCTATTAGCGTGTAACCCACTGGTTTATGCCTGTTGGCATCGATTTGATAATTTGAAATGTGAATTCCAAGATTAACAAGAGGCCCAAGGGCCTGTGATGCTCACCTAGCATTTTAATAGACATGATAGATAATTTTTGGAAAATCCAAGATGGTCACCAAAAACATTTACCTATCAAGATTGTTATGTTGAAGCCTATTGTCACTAACTATAGTCCCACACAAATTCTGTTGCAAGAGGACCATAAGGAGTACTGTTTTTAAATTGTTCAGGAAATTTGTCAGAAAATCAAAGTTGGCTGCCAAAACATCAACCTATCAAAATTCTGAATAGATTTACTAGAGGCTACCACCACAGGATCCTTCCAGCCAAATCTGGCTGAAATTGCCTAAGCAATTAATGAGGAGTAGTGTTTTAAACATATTCCCAATTTTCGGAAAACACAAGATGGGCGCCGAACAAAATGACCATTCAAAATTCTGTATACAAGCTCTGAAGCACACCACTCTATGGTCCTAAGATCCTGCCCAGTTTGCTTGAAATCGTTCAAGCGGTTAATGAGGAGTAGCCTTTTAACTTATTTCTACAAATTTAAAAATGATCCAAGTTGGGCACCGAAAAAACTGGACAATCAAAATTTAGGATATACGTTCTGAAACCTACCAGCCTTATCCTTCCAGCTAAATCTAGTTGAAATTGTTCACGCAGTTAATGAGGATTAGCGTTTTTAAACAATTCCCTGCCATTTTTTTGAAAATTGAAGATGGCTGCCCCAAAATCTGACTAATTAAAATTCTGTACACATGGTCTGAAGCATACCAGTCTACGGTCCTTCCAACCGAGTTTGCTTGAAATCGGCAAAGTGGTTAATGAGGACTAAGGCCTTTAACTGATTTCCCAAAATTTTCAGAGAATTGAGATAGACCTAAATCTCTAGCTGTCTGACTGCTGCAAGCCACCAGACAATAACATGAATAGGCAAAAATAGTTAAATTGCTGAATATTTTGAAAACAATTTGACTGAAAGTTGTTGGTGGCTTAGCCACCAACAACTTTCAGTCAAATCATTTTCAAAATATTTACCAGCTCCAAAGATATAACCCCTAAAATACGTCGTCTGAAAAAACTCAGTAGCCAGACAGTTAATTTTGTGGTCACATGTCGCGCCGGTTCATGCTCAGGACAAGGCATAGATCGTGAAACCCAGCGACCGATGTTGCAGAATTTGCGATCAACATTGTACACCGCAAAGTGAAGCTGATTTACCAGGCTTGATATTAAGTCTCCAGGAATGTGCAAATTCAAGCACTTTTATGAATTTTTTAGATGTTTTAGTAGCAATGGTAGAATGAGATTACCAATGAGCATGATTGAATCCTATAGGATCCATACAATTCAGTTGATATCCCTGAATTCTTCGACTATCAATTTCCAGAAAACTATACAGGGAAACCTGTTGAATATTTTGAAACCAATTTGCTTGGTGCTGTTGCTGCCTTAGGCAGCAACAGCGCCCAGTCAAATTAGTTTCAAAATATACAACAGAATGTTTATTAAATGGTAAAGACATGCAATTTGTACAATGTGTCAGACTATTAATCATTAAAGACAGACTATATCGAGTCATTCATGATGTCATAAGTATGATGTCAGCCTATATGTCACTTAATTGATTATGACATCATATGACTGAGCGAGGAAATGGATTCATGAATTGAGATCTGGGTCCCCATGTTTGGGAAGATTAAAATGTTGGGCGACAGGTGTGTCTCTGTTATTTTTTATATCCATGATCTGCTCTTTGACCCTATAACTATTGAATTTGTTCCATAAAATCTCAATTTTTTTATTAGAAAATGTCCATTTGCAGACAAAGAGAAGACTATTTTTGAAAATTTATCACTGGAATTACTGGCTTGGTTATCTCATGACCACTGCAGGAGCCAATTTTTGCTGATATGAGTGTTAGTGTTAATATGCATTTTAAATATTTTCAAGGATTTTTTTTTACAATCATTGCTGAAGTTTTAATAATTTCGCAAACGTTTTTAGTAATTTAATGGTCAAGCTGGCCAAAACTCCAGGTAAAAAGCTGATAATGGTTTCACAAGTCAGTTGATGAATCTGATCTGACAGTCAAGTAAATGATGTCATAATCAATTACATCACATGTAGGCTGGCATCACAATCATAATTGTCAGAAATACCCTGTCATGAAGATGGAATACTCAATCAGTTGTATGAATTGCATGGCTTTACCATTTGATAAACATTCCATTGACTATTTTGAAGAGATGGGCAGGGCACAGCTAAGTGGATTCATCCATTAACCATGGTCACGCTTTTCTGACTGTAATTTGACTATGGAAGACAAGTAATTCCCGGACCATGGCCAAATAATTGTTTTGCACGTGGTCAATCTTGATTTGATTATTAACATTGAACATTATTGAACATTATTTGATCTTGGTCGACCAAGTTTTGACCATGCATGATTAACATTATTTTAATAAGGGAGGTAACTCCTTTATTGTAAACTGTGTCTTTTGAGATCAAGAAACAGTCTTAGTTATTCTATTACGCATAAATTATATAATTACCCTTTATTATCATGATGTACGCATATAGTAAATATCATATCCATATAAACAAAGTAATAAACATTGAATTTATTCAACTTACTCACCAAGGGTTGATTTTATTAACTGCCTGACTAACTGCAAGCCTGTGACCAGTCAAAAATTTCAATGTGCTAAGCCTTTAACAACTTATTAAATTGTTCAACTTATCCAGATAACCCACATGGAAAATGTAATCTGCAGAATTCAGCAGGCACACAGTTAAAAACATGCTTTCTACCTCTTTCACTATCAAACACACAATAGTCCTCAGGTGCCATAAACAAAAAGATTCTTCCATGACTGCATCCCATATAGTTGCACAAGCCCAGTAAGGGGAAGAGGGTATTGCAAGTGTGTGTGTCTGCGTGCGTGTGTGCGTGCGTGCGCGAGCGTGCGTGCCGTGCATGCATTCATGCATGTCTGTGTGTATGCGTGCATGCATGCGTGTGTGCATGTGTTTGTCCGGAGATGCATCTAGAAAGCTACTCATCCCATTTGGCTGAAATTTTAACACAACGAAGAATCTTCCTGTGAAAGAGGATTTTGAGACATTGGTGATGATCTGCATAAAAATGGATCTGGTTTGGATCAAATACTGGAACTATTGCATCATCTTCCATCAAATTTGTTGAAAAATGTGCACCAGTTCAGCTTTTAATTTCATTTTGAAAATTAAAAACTTTAACATCAGAGTGGTAAGGTTTAAGGGGTGAAATCTTGATCTTACTTGACATAGCAAATAACTCAAAATTTGCGGAACCTGATTGGCTTTTCTTTAGCCATGATTGAATTTATTCAGATCAGGAGCTGATTTACTGACTGTCTGGGTTTCAGTATTTTGCTTCAGTTAACATTTTTCCACCATTGCATTTGCTTAGAACTCAGTGGCCTGAGTTGCTTCGAAACTCGATTCTTGAAGGGCTATTTTTTCGTCATCCGGCTGGTCATTACTTTACAATTCATGGATACAAGTTAGTGACATATAACACACCCGGTCCACATAAAATCTGACTTTGAACCAATTGAAAGCAGTAATTATTTAATTTTTACCCATACCACTCTGATGTTGTTATTCCATTGCCAATAGCAAAGAAACTGGTGGACATTTTAAAATAATTTTCGTGGACAATGCTGCTGTTTATGATAGCAACATCTTCCAACAAATTTGTTGAAAAATGTACACCAGTCCATTGCTTTATTTAATTTGAAAATTTAAGATTGTGATGGATTGGTAAGGATTAACCCTTTAATCATCAAGATTGGTCAAGAAACTGAAATTATTGCTTAGTGAATTATATAACGATTTGCAGTCGAAAAGAAGGCTATTTTTGAAGATTTATTTTTCTGGAGTGTTTAAATATAATAGCTGTTTTATTGAGCCTCTGAGGTATATTCCAGTGAAAATGTTTCAAAAATTGCCTTTGTTTGGACTGTAAACGTACATTAACTTAAGCAAATGTTTTAATTTTGTTACAAACCTTGACCAGTAAAAGGTTAAACAACCACTATCTTAGAGCATGGGAGGCATTTCATTTGACAATGGAGGGATCCAATCTGTCACTCAAGTATCTAAAGTCATAATCAAACACATCACATATTGAGCTGTCATGAAGTCGAAAAGTCTGTTACAAACTAGTGTATGAATTGTATGTCTTTGGTGAATTAAAAATTTAACTGTCTGATGGCTGTGTTTTTGCAGACGACATATTGAAGGGGTTACATTTCTGGACATGCTAAGCCACCAACAACTTTCAGTCAAATTGTTCTCAAAATATTCAGCAGTTTTTCAGTTTTTGTACATTGAAATTATAATTGTCCCAGGTGGCTTACAACTCAGTGAGACAATTAATAACCATTCTGTTAAATATTTTGAAACTCAGATTTGACTTAGGGCAGTAGCGGAAGCAACAGCCAAATCACTCCCACCCCCTAACTTACACCCCAACCCCACCCAAACCCCAGATTTCATATTAGTTTTAAAAAGTAAAACAGTTTAGCTGCACACACAGACAGTTACTTTGAAATTTAGTTTCTAGGAATGCATTGGTTTCAAAACTTCATATTGAATCCAACATGTAAGAGTGGGAGGAGCTTATCTAGAAATTGACAGCGTATAGATAAATATGGGTCTCTATTGTCTAATGTATTACGTCACTAATACCTGTTTTCTATAATCATTTTTCTAATTGGTCCAAAGGCTGGGTGACATTTACAAAGATTGCAAATAAGAAGTGCAATTAAATGCAATTATTAAAGCTTGTTTCAAGACAACTTAAAAGTCTGTCTGCTGAATTTCTGCAGACTACATTCTCCATGGGGTTTTAACAAAGGATATGCTGAATATTTTGAAAACAATTTGACTAAAAGTTGTTGGTGGCTTAGCCACCAACAACCTTTAGTCAAATGGTTTTCAAGATATTCAGCATGTCCAGAGTTATTGTTCAATGAAATTGTTTGTCTAGTGGTTTGGAGTAACCAGATAGTCCTTTTAATCTCAAACCCTCCCTCTTTAGAATACAAATTAAAACTCTTGCGAATTATGATGATAAATACGCTTTACAAATCTTGCTGATTAATGTTGACAAATTTGTGCGACGCTATAAATATTTGCCAATACAATCAAACAATTTTCGACCAACGTATTTCACCAAACACATGTACAAAGGATGTAGAATGAGCAATAAACCCATGAGCGAAGCTGAGAATATAAAGACCGCTTCAGTCAATATTAGGCAATATAAATTTGATTGAAATTGCATCATAATAATGATTATGAGTTTGACATTTGGACAGACAGCTCTATTTTAAATGTCACAATAGCGCAAATAAATAGCAATTGTATTCTATAAAAGGAATAATACCGAGAATACAGAGATTATTTTGCCAATGACAATTCTAGACATCTATGAAGGGGAAATTGTTGACTGTATTTTGAATGTAGTTTTTAGCCTGTTGCTGCCATATGTATGCGTCCATCACTCATGTCACACTCTTTATTGCGTTCACATCTGAGACAAATCATGGACTAGTAATATCTGAGACATGCGCAATCCAGAATATGATCCGATCCAATTCCAGGGTTTTTAGCCAGAGTTATTGGACAAAGTCTGGAAATTCTCTTTTGAATTTATTATCTCATTTGTTGTAACAAATTGAATCAAATCAAATCAGTATATTTCAAGATACAGTTTCGGATAGACAGACAGTTACAGAGTGGCAGTCAGACAGTCTGGTGGGCAGGCAGGCAGACAGGCAGGCAGGCAGGCAGACAGACAGACAGACAGAGTGACAGACAAACAGACAGACAGCAAGACAGACAGTTAGGACCTGAACGCAATTACCCTCTTGCTGTTACGAGGCAAGGGTAATCAGACAAAAGCAATATAAGAAAGGTACAATCCTTAAGCGACATCATACGGTAACTTATAAGAACTCTTAAATTTTTATTTGCTTCAGTCTTGTTTCTTTTTGTTTCATTTCTTTACGGTTTTTGTTTTGTTTACACTGTTTCTGCACCAGCTAGGACATTCTCAATTTCGTTTGAGTTGTATTCTACACACACACACACGCACGTGTATATATATATATATATATATATATATATATATATATATATATATAGATATATATATATCTATATCTATATATATATATATATATATATATCTATATATCTCTATTGGAATGAGTAAAATAAATGAGCCAGTCATTCCCATTGGCGTATGAATAGGGGGGGGGGGAGCTTGAGCCACCCCAGGTTTTGCCTCTCCCATACTGTATCCCCACAGCGTCCCCCTAGGTTTTGGCCCTGGCAGTTATACTTCAGCCCACCCACCCCCATGTCTAAATAGGTTCCTACACCCTTGATTCCAATTAGGTAAATTGTCTAAGGTAAGATACATCTATATAGTCTTAGACCCAGCAATGGACTAAATTACTCCAGATACATTTGGCCAACTTTACCATTTAACAGGTGAAGAAGTTATTGGTTTGATTGGAGTCCCTGATTCCAGGTCCCATTTACGCCATTGTGACCTAGGCTGGTTTTTATTTCAGTATATTATTGGTAACTTTCACAGTTTTTACAATATGGTACCCATTTAACTTCCTGGGTGGAGAGAGGCAATGAGGAGTCAAATTGCTTTCAAAATATTTAACATGTCAAATTGTTTTCAAAATATTTAACAGGTCAACTCAGTTGTTGGTGAGGAGCAAACCGGGTTCTCCGGTTAAGTAAGAGTGTTAGGCACAGTACACTAAGACTCTATCTCCTTCACTCACCCCCAACCCAACCCCGACCCACCCCTTTAAGGGTAACTGACTTTTCAGCCTTGTGTACACATCCTCTCAGATGTCTGACCCATTAATCCTTTATAACCTTTAATGGTGGAAGTAAAATGGTCAAGAATATTTAAATATCTGCCTATTGAATGTCCATTTACAGGCCAAGAGAATACAATTTTTTGAAAATTTATCACTGGAATGACTGGCTGGGTTATCGAGCCAGTCATTCCAGTGGTGAATTTTCAAAAATTGTATTCTCTTGGCCTGTACATAGACATTCCACAAGATCATAACGGAGGAAGGTTTTGGCCGGTGTGACCATTAACTGGTTAATGGTCAAGATTTTAAGAAAATTAAAATTTTCCTTTAGTGAATTATTTGAAGGTCGAGAAGAGGAATTTTTGAAAATGTACCATTAGAATGTCTCAAACTCGGTTAACGAGCCAGTGATTTTAAGATTAAAATTTCACAAACACTTTCTCTTGGACGATAGACGTAAATTTTTCACCATCAATAAAGTCAGGTTCTGATCATCTTGACCATTGAATTGTTTATGAGTTGAGATCATGTCATTATGCTTAACTGTAGTGCTGCAGCAAGCCACCAGCCAATAATTTCAGTGATAAAACAACACCTGACATGCTGAATATTGTAAAAATAATTTGACTGAAAATTGTTGGTGGCTTAGCCACCAACAACATTGTCAAATTGTTTTTAAAATATTTAACAGGTCAAATTGTTTTCAAAATATGTAACAGGTAAAATTGTTTTCAAAATATTTAACAGGTTCAGAGAATATGTCGTCTGCAAAAACTTGGCAGACAGACGGTTAATATTTAACGCTTTATCACTCTGGCTGGGCAAGAATGGCGGTCTTGCGTTCAGACTATTTTTGAAAATTTACCAGTAGAATGACTGGTTCGGTTATAGATCCAGGCATTCCAGGGTAGAACTAAAAAAATAGTCTTCTCATAGCCGGTAAATGGACATTCATTAAGTAATTATTTTGCTATTCTTGACAAAATTTAGCCATAAAAGTGTTAACCAACCAATAAAAATCCAAGTAATTTTATTCTTGATTTATAATATCTAATCGATAACATGACAAACACAATGTTTTCTTTTCTATTGACAGCAAATGAGAATGATATCTTAAGGTACGTTTACATAGGAAAATAGAATGCAAAAATTCCTCAGTTTCTATTTTAAGCGCTGAAGGACTTTTGTCGAACAAATTGCTAACACTTGGGATTCACTGGCAATCAGAAGCGAACTCACTTCACAAATCAAGTGTTGCTGGCATCATTGAGGGACTTTATTGAGCTCTGAATTTCTCAGCTACAAGCAGCATATTCCATTTATTCGATCGGTATGGCGGATACTCAACTGGAAACATCAACAATTATGTATATAATCTAGAAATCCCGATCATCTTCCACAATCGAAATACATGTTGCATTCTTTAAGTAAGAGATGAATCCGATTCGTCATTAAGTACATGACGTTTTAATCAGTTGCATCACATTTAGGCTGACATCATAATAAAAATATGTAATGAATGATGTAGCCAAAAGTCTGTCATGAACCTTTAAAAGTCATGTATGGCTTTAGCTCTTAATAAACATGCTGTTGAATATTTTGAAAATAATTTGACTGGATGCTGTTGCTACCATATATAGGCCAGTTATATTAGTTTCAAAATATTCAACTGCTTAAATGTTTTCTGGAAAGAGAGATTCAATGAATTTAGGGTTCCCTCGATCACAACACAGGCAAAGCGTGGGCTGAGCTTAAATAGAGATGGGAAGGCAATAGCTAAACAGCTAAAGGTGGTGAATTTGTAGAGCAAAGTTCGCTGAATTCAACTAAATTTTGCAAGTGAGCCACGCTTTGCTAATTAAAATATCAAAATATGACAGAGAGCAGGATAGACTCACAGACCGACAGGCCCACTTATACTAGTCTGTAGTCACGAGCTGGAACTCAAAGCAAGTGTGAATGCGACATATGCAACTTTGCCAAAATTGTCAAGAATTTGACTGACTGTTGACCATCTGCCGGCCCGTCTGACCGACCTGCCAATCGACAGACCTATTTATACTAGCTGTGAGTAAGGAACTAAAATGTCAAGAACTTCGCTATGAATTTGAGTGTCAGATCCACTGGTCCCACATCATATGAATCTCTCTCAATAATTGATAGTAACCTTGGAATGGGGATGACCTCACATGTTCTCAAGGGTTGGGAATATTACTGACAGCACCTCCATCAATCTTAAGCAGAGGGAGGAAAGAAAGGCTGGAGATGTTGACACCATCCATCTGAGCGCTGTAAGTGCAAGACAGGTTACTTTACAATGTCCGTCACAGTTACTGAACCTGTACAGGATTCATAGTCTCATTAGAAAAGTGAAAATTCAAACACTTTTAACAATTTAACCCTCAAATTTGCTGAAAATTTTTTTAATTGTCTCCTAGAAAATGTCCATTTGCAGACCAAGACACATTATTTTTGAAAAGTTATCACTGGAATGACTCAGGCTCAGTTAATTTACATTTTTCAAGATCACTGCTGAAGTTATTTTAGACAGTTTTTATTGTTAACGGGTTAACCCTTTCACGGACAAATCCCTGAAAAAGTACATTCTTTTCGAAGTATAGCATATTCTGTTAAATATTTTGAAGCAGCAACAGCTTCCACACAGTTTAATTTTAAAATATTCACCCGCTTTCCTGTATCATTGTCTTGAAATTGAGATATGAGGAATTTATCGATGCAAGGGTTAAGGACTTTGTTCAGCCATTTTGAAGGACTTTTTAAAAATCTCCAAAGATGGTCTACCATTAGTTCACACATTTTAAATCATTTTACTATTCAAGCCGGTGAAAATTGGCTTCGGCAGCGCTCTTGCAGAATCATCTATTTGCAAGCCATAATAGAAGACTTTGATAAAGCTTACATTGAAACCGATACCTTCATCGGTAAATTTGTACATTTTCGAAAGGATTATTATCTTCTCCTCCAATAGTTAATGGACATGCCTCAAGAACACTGCTGAAGATGTTTTTGGCTGACTTGACCAGGGTCACTTCAAGTAAGTGACCAAGAACATAGTAAATTGGATATAGGGGAGTGCGTTTCTTTGCCAGACAATGCATTATGCATGATCTAATTTTTCCCTACTAAATTATACACTTTCAGCACGCCGATCAAACTCAGCATAGTCATTAAAACATCGGAAATACCCGAGGTCTTCTCTCAACAAATAATTTGATCATCACCAACCACGGACAACCGTGGAATATGTCAGATCTGTGATCATGGTAAATCTGTGATTATGGTTGACTGGTTGATGGTTGACTTTAATTTTCTACGCTTTTATTTTTTACCATGATAAGATTTTAATTCATAACAATCATTTGACATTAGTCAAACATGTTAAATTGGCCAAGGTTAATTTAGATTAATAATGGCGGGAGCATTTAGGTAAAGTCCTTAATTGTAAACTTTTATTTTTTTCTTATTTACAGTTCTTAAATTTGTCTTAAATGCAGATGAAGTTCTACAAATCCGTCGCCGGAATAACAAATCGAGTCCGGCGGAGTCAGTTTAGTGGTAAATTTTTCAGACATTATATTATAAGTCTTCTCTCAATTTGCCTTTAAATAGACTTTCCGCAAGATGACTGATGAGGCAGGATATTCCAGGTCATAACCATTAACCCTTTAATGGTCAAGCCGGCCAACTGAGGAATGTCCATTTGCAGGATGACCCAGCCAGTCACGCCAGTGGTACATTTTCAAAAACAATATTCTCTTGACCTGCAAATGGACATTCATTAAGTAAATATTTAGATTCACTTGACCAAATTTGACCATTAAAGGGTCAATCTACAAGTCATTGCTTTCTATTAGTGTGTACAGTACAGAGCGTAAATAAGTTAACAAGATTCCCCCCAAAAAATAACATGTTAATTATCACACTTTTGAACAATGGCTTCCAATCAAATTAAAGGCGATATACGCAGCTAAATGCTGGAAAAGAAAATTGTCAAAATTGTAAAGTTTTAGAGGCTTAATCTATGGGCATATATGTAATGAAACAAAATAAATCTTAAATTAAAATATGACGATTTCATTATGGGTGCTGTTGATGCCTATGGCAGCAACAAGCAGCAGAGCCCAGTCAAATTAGTTTCAAAATATTCAACATCTTACCGGTATAATTTTCTGGAAATTAATAGTCAGGGAGTTCAGGGATCGATCGATCCCAACACAAGTGAGGTTTAGGTGGAGTGTAGCTAGAGATTGTTTATTTAATAGTAAAGACATACAATGTCAGACTATTAAGCATTAAAGACGGACTAAATCGAATCATTCATGACATCATGATTATGACGTTATCCTACACATATATGACATCATATGATGCATGGATAAATTGGAACACTAGGTCCATTAGGCCATCCATATGGCGAAGAAAGAAATTGATGATCAATCAGTGGCGTTCGACCTGCCTTGATGATTTATGAACAGAAAAAAATCATATTATTTCTAGTCTTATCAGGGTTTTATTAAGAACACAACAAAATCCAAGATGGCCCGTGACTGATTCACCATTACTCAACTCTTTAATCACTAAATTTCTTCCAAAAATTTTAATATTTATTTATATAATGGCAAAGACTATTTTTTAAAATTTTACCACTGTAATGACTGGCTCGGTTACCGAGCCAGTCATTTCAGTGGTAAAATTTCAAAAATAATCTTTTCCTGGCCTGTAAATAGACATTACTCAAAACCACTACGGAGGCCGGTTTCATCACGAAAAAGTTAATGGATTTCAGGCATGTGTACAGCAGTACTATGCTCACTAATGTGATGTCACTCGGAGCAGGCGAGCTAATAATTACATGAGGCCCAAGGGCCTGTGGCCCTCAACTGGACCATTGGCATTTAAACCATTTGCATTTAAATAGACATGATGGATGATTTTCGGAAAATCCAAGATGATCACCAAAAAATTGCCCAATCAAGACTCTCGTTTAATATGTTGAAGCCTACTGTCATAGGATCGTTCCACCCAAAGTTTTGTTGAAATCGGATCATTGATTGAAGGAAGGAGTAACAATTTTAAATGGTTCCACAAAACTTTCAGAAAATCAGATTTCTGCCAAAACATTGACCTATCGAAATTCCAAATAGAATTTCTAGAGGTTACGACAATAGGATCCTTCCAGCCAAAATTGGTTGAAATTTCCAAAGCGATTAATGAGGAGTAGCATTTTATATGAATTCCCATTTATCGGAAAACCCAAGATGGCCACCATAAAAAAAGCCATCAAAATTCTGTATACAAGTTTTGAAGTATACGGGCATAGGGTTCTTTCAGCTGAGTTTGGTTGAAATCGGCCAAGCAGTTAACTATTAGCACACTGATGTCAGTATTCTATCTTTTACGGTGTCAATAGCGGAGAAACTAGTGTACATTTTTCAACAATTTTGGTGGTATATGTTGCTGTCTACGAACAGCACATGATCTTCCACCAAATTTGTTGAAAAATAAACACCAGTTCATCTTTCACTTCAATTTGAAAATTAAAAATTAGAGTGGTAAGGGCTAATGAGGAGAAGCCTTTTAACTGATTTCCCAAAATAGTCAGCAATTCCAAAATGGCCGTCGGAAAAACTGACCAATCAAAATTCTATATGCAACTTCTAAAGCCTACCTCCCTAGGCTCATTCCAGCCAGTCTGGTTGAAATCACCCAAGTAGTTAATGAGTAGACAATTTTCAGCCATTTTTTCGAAAAATTCAAGGTGGCCACCGAATAAATTAACCAATCAAATTCTATATACAAGCTCTGAAGCATATCACTTTAGGGGCCTTCCAGCCGAGTTTTCTTGAACTTGTTCAAGCGGTTAATGAGGAGTAGCCTTTTAAATGATTACCCAAAATTGTCAGAAAATCCAAGATGGCCACCGGAACAATGGACCAATCCAAATTTTGTATACAAGTTCTGAAATCTACCACGGTTAGTATCCTTCCAGTCACGTCTGGTTGAAATTGCTCAAGCAGTTAATGAGTAGCGTTTTAAACAATTTCGCGCCATTTTTCAGAAAATCCAAGATGGTTGGCAGAAAAATTTACCAATCAAAATCTGGTATACAAGTTCTGAAGCATCCTAGGCTAGGGTTCTTCCATCCAAGTTTGATTGAAATTGGCCCAGTGGTTATCAAGTAGGCTTTTAAGTGATTTCCAGAAATTTTCAGAAAATCCAAGATGGCCACAAGAAAAATTGACCAATCAAATTTCTGTATACAAGTTTTGAAACCTACCTGCCTGTGTATCCTTCCACCCGAGTCTGGTTGAAATTCCTCAAGCTGTTAATGAGGAGTAGTGGTTTAAATGATTTCCAATCATTTTTGGGGAAATTCAAGATGGCCACCGGGAAAATGGACCATTCAAAATTCTGTATATAAGTTCTGAAGCATACCACACTAGGGTTCTCTCATCCAAGTTTGATTGAAATCGGCGTGGTTAATGAGTAGGCTTTTAAGTGATTTCCAGAAATTTTCAGAAAATCCAAGATGGCCACCGGAAAAATTGAGCAATAAAATTTCTGTGTACAAGTTCTGAAACATACCAGCTTACTATCCTGCCAGCTAAGTCTGGTTGAAATTGTTCAAGTAGTTAATGAGGAGTAGCGTTTTAATCGATTTCCCACAATCTTTTAGAAAAATTCAAGATGGCCGGCAAAAAAATTTACCAACCAAATTCTGTATATAAATTCTGAAGCCTACCTCCATAGAGGCCTTCCAGC
Source organism: Chaetoderma sp. LZ-2023a (assembly GCA_034401795.1). Classification (NCBI taxonomy): domain Eukaryota; kingdom Metazoa; phylum Mollusca; class Caudofoveata; order Chaetodermatida; family Chaetodermatidae; genus Chaetoderma; species Chaetoderma sp. LZ-2023a. The sequence goes on along the minus strand of CM067359.1, from coordinate 71,057,177 downwards.
CAAATTAGGTTGAAATCCACCAAGTGGTTAATGAGGTGTAGCGTTTTTAAGCAAAAGCTGATGGGTGGATGGACGGACAGATGCCGGACAGACAGACAGACGGGCACCATGCCATATGCTCAATTGACCATTCTGGCCAGGTGAGCTAATAATGTACGTCCTGAATCTAATATTTGCTGAAGCCTCCTAGCAATCACATTCGCTAACATATGTTACTGATCTTCTCAAAGAAAGTCGAACATGTCCTTTAAACAACATTTTCTGTATTTGCTATTCACGCCTCCAGAAGATGTAATTGCATGTTAGTCACAGAACAATTGAGGAGAAAAATGAGTTTGTTAGTCCGGCGGACATGGGATCCGTCTAATAGATTCATCACAAGATGTCTGTTCTAATCAGCCTGCGGAGGGTTTCACATGATACAACGTCTAGGATATCGATGATGAGGGCTTCAGCTAAATTGCTTGTTTGTCAGGAACTCGATAACTGCATGTAGGAGACAATTTAGGTAAATTATATAGTTGGTACAGTTATGTAGAAAATAAAGTGTTATTCTTAGAAGATATTTGTAAACGTATTGCCTCAAGGAACCACTTAGCAAATGTACAGCAAGTGGTACCTCAATGCAAAAGCGGTGGTACCAGCTCTAACAATATGCTAGCAAGTTGCCATAGGAAATGCATCAGGGCCTTTCTTATGGTGGCAGGCCAAACAACTTTTAATGGTCAAGCCAATAGTCGGTCTTAGCAGTGCTCTTGAGAAATGTCCATTTGTACGACAAGAAGACTATTTTTGAGATTTTACCACTGGAAGGACTGCATGGCTCAATAGACGAGCGTGAGTCATTCCTGTGGTAAATTTTCAAAAAAATTCTGCAAATGGTGCATAATACCATGCCAAGATAATAGTCAAAGAACCATAGCTGTTAGAAGATAGCACAGAATATTCATATATATATATATATATATATATATATATATATATATATATATATATATATATATATATATATATATTTCAAAAGGTTTCTTCACCAGACCTTAGTCTGATCGACCTATAAATTTTTACAGCGATCTTCTGCACACCTAGTTCAATCAATCTATGAAGTTTCAAAGTGATCCAATAAATGATAGTGGAGTAATCATTCAGTGAAACCAATTTTAAAGATGGCTGCAGGTGGCTGGTAGACATCTTACATTTCAGACCATCGTTGATTTCGATATGTTTCTTCCACAGACCTAGTACAATCACCTCTGAATTTTCAACGCCATCCAATAATTTGTCCCAGAGTCATCATTCGGAAACAATTTTCAAGATGAGGTGGCCATCTTGGATTTCGGATTATCATCAAGTTTTATAGGTTTCTTCCCCAGATCTAAGTCCAATCAACCTATGAAATTTCAAAGCAATCTGATAAACAGTAGCTGAGTTATCATCCAAAAAACTTTGCAGCCGACGCCCGCCTGCCACCATCACATTATAACCCGCCAAGTTTTTAGCAAGGTATAAAAATAGTCTTTTCTTGGGCTGCCAACAGATGTTCATTAATGAAAGGTTTAAATTGGCTTGACAAATCTTGACACATTTAACAAGTTAAATTAACAACTCCCTTATGGAACACCAAATTACACAATGGATACATTAGGGTGCATACATGCATCGTATACGATATCCAAGCTACCATAACAAAGGCTTTCAGAGGAAAATAGTCAGAAATAAAGATATGTCTTAAAAAACACTATTTTTCATCCACAGTTAGACAGATAATTCCACGAACACGTTTAGTAATTTATCAATCCTTTTTGCTAATAAAAAATTCCTCAGATATGAGGAATGTATTTTGGTGGCAAAACTTGTCCATTAAAACATTTTTAACAAAGTTAATTAAGTTTTCACGAATAATGTCAGGCATTTCAATAATTTACTGTGGCATGCATACAAATTCTATCTTGTTCAATTATACCGTGGATCACCACTTAATGGAGAATCCATTTTCTGTTGATGTGGCATGTTGTGCTGCTTGTAAATTACAATTATTTACAAGCTGAGATTCCGCAGATATGAGTATCCAGAACTAATTGATGACATGGAATTTGATTGATCGTGACAGGAAATTATATTACTGTATTTCAATTGCTCGTTCCATATCGATATCAAGACAGTTTCCCCACTGTGATATGTGCAAAGATGATATTTGGAGTCGATGAGCTAAATTAGATGTCAAGTGCACATCACTGAAGTAATGAGGTCTGATTTTTAACCTTTCGATCTTTAGACAAACCATAGTTGAGATTAGGAAATGCACAATGGCTAGCATGACTAAGCTCAATTGTGGATAGATTTAAGTAGAAACTAAATCTGTGCTAAATGAACATAAAATACTTTCTCTTCGACAGAAAAACTCATAGCTAGAGAAGGGCATAGCTGAACAGTTTTAACTGCTGTCTGAGGAAGGTATATAGTCCACAATGCTCAAGCGAATGTGATACAACATTGATTCAAAATGGCATGTCAGTGACAAAATGTAGGTGGTATTAAGAAGACAATAATTAAAATGTGGCATAAAATCACCTAATTCGTCGAGATTAAAATTATGAGTGATGTAAAAATACCAACAAAGATATAATCTTTTATTCTGTATCAGTCAGAATTGTTGCTAGTCTATCTTCAGGTTCAAACAACAACAGTAAATAGCAACATCGGTACTAAAATAAACACCAGTAATCATAAGGTAACTGAATCTAAGTGATCAAAGAATTCAGTTCAGTACAAGTTTACAAAAGTATTAACATATCATACAATACTGAGTTATTTTATAAGGCTGCCTTAATGCATTCTGGCAAAACTGTTTATTAGCACAATAATCATTCAGTAAATTTGAACCGTGACATTTCCAAGCAAGTAGTTTCCATAAATGCAGACAATGTTCCCAATAAAATGTAGGAGCCTTCAAGTACATATACATATGTAATAGAGGGATCCGATCACTTAAGAATATGACATCCTAATAAAACATGATCCAATTTTGGCGTAGCTGCATCACGAACATCGAAAACTTTGTCACCTACATAGGTGTATGAATTGCATATCTTTGATAAATTTACAATTTAACCCTTTACTGGTCACGCCGGCCAAAACCGGTTACTGAAGTGGTCTTGCGGAATGGATATTTGCAGTGCAAGAAGACTATTTTTGAAAACTTACCACTGGAATGACTGGCTCGCTAACCGAGCCAGTCATTTCAGTGGTAAATTTTCAAGAAATAGTCTTTTCTTGCCCTGCAATGAGACATTCAAAAGGGAAATATTTAGATTTTCTCGACCAAATTTGACCATTAAAGGGTTAATAAATATCCTGTTGGACATTTTGAAAGTAATTTAACCGGGTCCAGCTGTTGCTGCCATTGGGAAATTAGTTTCAAAATATTCAACTGCTTTGAAGCTGTGTATTAACCCTTTAATGGTCATGTCAGCCAAAACTGGCCTCTGTGGTAGTCGTATGGAATGTTCATTTACAGGCCAAGATAATACAATTTTAGAAAATTTACCATTGGAATGATAGCATTGAATTTATCCATTAAACGTGTTTTGATGTTATGGACCTGGTTTGACTGGAAGATGTTGTTGTCTTTGGCGGAGGCAGCTTTTGGTCACAGTATTTTCAAAATATGTCAACACACGATTACCTTTGTCCTCACAGTAATGTACTCCAATTTACCATATACATATTGTCTTCTTCTACTAAATTTCTATAGATTGTTGTATTTCCTGTGTAAGACATGCAACTCGTATAGACTCACATATTCAATTGTAAATAAGTCGTTCACAGTCTTTAGACTGGTGATTTGAAGATCTGGTTTTTCGCCACTCATTTGTCTTTCGATTAAAAGTTTTTGGATGTTTTGGAACTGCTTTGACTGGAAGATGTCGCTCACCTTTGGCAGAGGCAGCTTCCGGTCAAGGTGTTTTCAGAATGTTTCATCACATGCCTACCTTCTCTGTGCAGTAATGTACACAATTTATCAACTGAGATGTGATCAGTGTGATATATTTTTTAGAACACTTTCGTGATAAGCGGGTGGGGGATTGCTCAGTAATGCCCCGCTTGGCTAGGATGGTAGATGGATTGGCTACTCGCTTGACTCAAGATGGTGGATGGCTATGCATTTGGGTCGTGATGGTACCTTTGGATTGAATAATGAAAGCAGGAATATATTACTGGAAATTTATTTTAAACATATAGAAGTTGCAATGGCAGAAAGTTAACTTGAATCAAAACAGTGATGCATTTCTGAGAATGTCATCCGGTTTTGTTCGAGCTAACTGACCACCGCTTCCATTTCAAATTCTCATTTTCATTGGCTAATGCATTCATGATCAAGTCCAGCACTGATTTCAAAATGGGTTTTGGTTGGATAGCCTTTCCATACTCTCTAAACAGTTAATTTTGGCAATATCTCTACATTTTCATGTTTTGACAGGTAAGTAAGTCATTATGTTGGCAAACTGTGATGTCTGGGATTTAGCTTTGTTTGAAAGAGGTGTTAAACTCACCCATATGGCAAGCTGATTATGCCCAGCCCTATAGCTGACACTAAACAATAGTAGGCATTAATTGCTACTAATGGTAGGCATTAATTGCTACTAATGCAAGAGCTCCAGCTATGGTTCTGACATCTGACACTTGTCCCCCTATATGATTTTGAAGGCTTTATTAGTGAGCTGTAATTAACTAGAGCTGCCTATTTTGAAAATGTTTATTCTGAGGGCCATTGTTGTGGATGACAGCAATAACTCACAGTTCAACTATCTTCAAATTACCAGCACCTTAAACATTCAGTTCTTGTAATTTCTATATTTAATCTCATAGCTATTTCTTTGGACATTCAGAACTAAGTGGTTCATTTATAGAAACTTTCTCCACTTAATGTCAACAAAGACCTTGGCAGGACTTATTCCTACTAACATTTCATTCCTTCATGCATTCCTTCCTTCATTCAATAATTCATTCATTCATTCGTTCCTTCATTCATCCATTATTTATTTATTCATTCACTTCCATTATTTATTTATTTATTTATTTATTTATTTTAACCAAAAATCCTTAAACTTCATTAATACAAAGAATTAAAATAAAATCAGCAGCTTACATCACATACCAAATATTTCATGAAGCATGGGTATACAATAAAATTACTTCATGTATCAAAATGCTGCATAAGGTACATTATATATATTTACAATTAATATATTTCAAAATAACACATAAAATGGCTGGCAGGTATATATATATATATCAAGAGATACTTATTTCTATAGCTTTGAGCTATTACAATGGATATCATTAGTGAACCATTTCTATACTTAATCCTTTCTGACACTTCTTATAACAATCTGTCTAGAATTTTGAAGCAATTTTTATGAAAGATATTTCTGCAGTAAATGCTTTCATTCAAACTGCCCAAAATAACATGCATGACTGGAGGTGATTTCTTTACATAGTGTTTTTGTTCAAAAGGTTCAATAATCAAATGGTTAAGAAAATACATTAAAATTTGCCAAATATTCCCTATTAACATTACATGGCTATATGTACATGACAAGAATTACTCGAGGGTTGTTTTGAAGCCAGCTTTGTTGTTGTTTATTGCAGCAACAACTTTTACTGTTTGAGGTAGAACCAGTAGGTGTCCCCACAAAACTTTAATAACTTATTTTTGGAGTGTTGTTGAAACCATTTGAAGAAATTTGTTGCTGTCTAAAACACCAACAAATTTCAAGCAAATTGTTTCTCCAAGCCAACCTGCCCCACCATAATTCCTTCCTGTCCACCTATGTTTGGTCCCCAAACATCAGTACCATCAAATAAAACATTACTAGTTGACATATATACATATACACATGTTGTGTTGATTAAGGGACGAACAGTAATCATATATTATCATTTACAAATTACACACATAATCCGTTGATGATAGAATGTTGAAAATAGATATCAATTATATACTATCACTTAATAGAGTTACTACGTATAATAAGCAAATGTTGATTAAGAAATACCAATTTATATACAACTATGTACTACAATTGCCACGTTGAGTAAGACAGTTATATTTAGTATGAAGTATTTATCTAACGTTAAGGTAGTAGATATTGTTGTTCAACTGATACATCTGGATATAACCGACATGTTTTATTTTGAGAAGCTGAGATTTCAGTTGGTTCATTTTCCTCTGTTGATGTGATAGAACTCTGAGGTTTAATTACTGGGAGGTACCATGGGTCATAAATAAACTAGAGTAGTGACTTTGTTTTAGAAGTGATTTGAGCTTCCAGGCTGTTCATGGATTAATTTTAACTATCTTAGGCAAAGTCAGTTCTTGAGCAAATAGGTTACTACCAATAGTCAAACTTGAAAAATCTAAGAAAAGCTTGGGAGAAAATAATCCAGAAATACATATTCTGGGTGTTTGGTTGTAATTGGAGATGCGTAGCATGTTTACGCAAAAGCGAAATCTTACAAGGTTAATTTGAACACATGAAAAGCCATTTCCGATTTCTAAATACAAGCATGTGAAGTGGCGATTTCTAATAAGCTTCAGGACAATGATAATTACTAGTAATATAATAAGTAATCCAGTTATGATATATGAAAAATTAAATGTCGGCTGATAAGTTTCTGGGATTGTTGTAGATGGCAGTGTAGTTTTATAGACAAAGGATGGTACAGTTGATTCTGCCTTAATTGACTGAATTCTTTGCAGCACAATCAAAGCAGTAGTAACTGTCCTCAGCTTCCGAAACATCCAAATACACATGAGCGAAGCCATACCTGCTAAACATAGTGAAGCCAGAGCAATATAAGAATTGAAATTTGGCCATTGTGTTTGTATATCTAATTTTCCGTCCAGTAATGGTTCGGCTAGAGACTGAAAAACAATGCCATCATTTTTAACTGCTTTGGCTAATTTTCTTAAACTTAAGTGTGATTTCTTATCTGCAGCTAAAAGATTAGAAAATTTATGATTAAAAATGGCAATGTCTGGGATAGAAATCTCTAATGGTTTTTGAAAAATAGAGCTACCAGATATGTCTGCATAAGAATTATCATCAAAGAATTCCTGTATTAAAGCTAAATTAGTTGGATGAAGAACAGAGATTTCACTATCTTTTGAACAGTGCATAATACGGGCAGGATAATAGAGTGAAGTTGTCATAATTGAGCATAGACATGGAAGAGTTATCAAACAGAAAGCGCAGCAAGTGATCATCTTTTGCTTGCCATTGCAATCTAAATTAAGTATATCATTTTTGTAGACTAAAACAGTTGATGGTTCAATCTCTATGATGGTTGGTTGAACATGATTTTGTAGGAAACGGAAATCACATAGCTTATTTATAACAGATTTATAATCATGAAATAAGGCAGTTACACATGATGTTTGTGTAATTGGTGTCATTGCTATATTAACAGAACATTGCTTATGACGAGTACCTGTGCATTGAGATAAACCTGTTTCAGATATGGTAAAGTAATACTGATTGTCTCTGGTGATTGCAAAATAATCGGGTAAGTCCAATAATTGAGTTGCATGAAAGGAGGTTCTGTTAATTGGTACTGGTAATGAAATGATTTTGAATAATTTTAATGGCGCTTCTTGAGTTGTTAATGGAAATTTAAGAGTTATATACAAATTTGATCCGTTTCTTGCGAGCAAAAAGTGACCTCTCTTGTAGTAAAATGATGTGTCTGTTTGAGCAATATAAAACCCTCTTAATTTAGTTTCAAGCAGATGACGAACATAACGCATGGCTTCCCAAAGTTTCATTCGTGACAGAATTAGAGGAGAGAGGTTTCCTTTTACCAAATCAGTGACACCTAGTTTGAGCTCTTCTAGTTTATTTTCCACCCAAGAAGCTTGTGAAATTTGATCGATGAGAAATTCATTAGCCATAGAATATTCTTCTTTAACCCTAGTTAATGACTTTTGTACATAATTATTTAATTTTGCTATTCGATGATGATTACTTGCAATACCAGAGACAAGGTTATCCATTCTGTCATTCAATTTAGCCATATATGAAGACAAATGATCATTATGTTGTTTTACGGCAGTGGCTAAACGTAAATGCCTTTTTGACAGAGCTTGAATATGTTGAGCAAGAATATTAACATCTCCTTGCTAAGCCAAAAATCGATTTGGCTAAGTGACCAAAGAAGGGCAATAGAGATCGTTTACGCATCTGTGTTGATATAATCTTAACTTCCGGGACAAATTGTTCAATATAGTCTAACGTTTTTCGTAGTTTATTCATCGTTTTAACCTTAATCAAATTCGCTTGATGAATAATATTTTGCATTGTTGTACATGAAGTATTTGCAGTATAACAGCTAGGAATATTTTCAATTGCCATGAAAACAGGAAGTTTAACCTGGAAAGTGTGCAACCAATACTGAGATGAAGCTAGAATTGTACCTTGTCTTGAGAAAACTACACCATAGTTTATTCGTTGGATACTTGGACTGGCGGAAACGATGCATGGAAGAAGTAAAGCAAGTAGTAATATGTGAAATGTGTTGAGTGTGAAGCTTGATTGGGATCCCGTTTTTCCAGTTCCTAAGATAGAAAGGAACAAAAAAAAAAATATATATATATAAATTTCAGAGATAACAATTTGTACAAAACCTTTGGTTACAAAATTGAGGTTGGCCGGCCTCATAGCACTAATAGGAGTAACCATGCAGCTTTTTAATAAATAATAATAACAAAATTATGATAAAATAATAGATAAAAAAAAAAATTAAAAAATTCTCCATAGTAATTCTATCTTTGAGACTGGCAATGATGGATGCTTAATATTTGTAATGTATGAGATGTTAATTACTACTTGAAATAACTTCGCTTATGCCGTTTTAGCTTTTTAGCCCGCCCATCCATAGTTTTGTTGTCATGGAAAAACTTCTTGTCAGCATCTGGGATTTTATCCTCTAGCTCCCATGTCCGTTTAGACTGATGAGCCCACTCAACCAAATAAACCTTTTTCCCATGATGCATTGCACACTTGTGTAATTTAACAATCTTGTGTGGTGTACTCGGAGTGGTACTACCTTGAGACAGATCATGACCTGGTTCCATTGGAACATAAGGTAGCTGACTGTCCTTATTAGAATCCTTACCTGTATCTCTACCTGGCTGTACCAGGGCATTCGACGTAGAAGGCTGACTTACCCGTGTGTCTTCTCGAGGCAATTGTCGTATTCCTACATTTGCTGTACTGTAGTACGGTCTAAGCCTATTTGCATTTACCAGTGATTTGCCAACTTTGTTGTCTGCACAATCTCTTAGCATGTACGTATAATTTGGACCTTCTTGTGCAATCACATAGGGCCCTTTCCATTTATCTTGTAGTTTTCTACATTTACCTTTGGCACGTTTGAACTGCTGTAGCATAACTTCGTCACCTTCTTTATACTTTGGTTCTTCTGCTTTTCTGTCATGATAAGCTTTATTTCTTACCTGTGCAGTAGTCATCTCATTTGTAGCAATTTCTCTTATCATTTTCAGTCTCTCGAGCAGTTCATTCATGTGTTGTTCAGCACCCTTACCTAATGACTCTTTGGGGATAAGAGCCATATCGAAGGGGAGATACATTTCCTTGCCAAACAGTATTTGATAAGGGGAGAAACTTGTGGACTGTGTAGACGGGGAATTTCTAAAAGCCATCATAACACTCGGTAGGATTTTTGGCCACTGTTCAGGTTGTTTGCTACAATATGCACATAGGGTTGCAGCTAAGGTGCTATTTGTTCTCTCACATGTGGCATTTGTTTGTGGATGATAGCTTGAAGTCAAATGATTGGTAATTTGGAACAATTCACATAAAGCATTAACAAGTTTTGAGGTAAAATTCCTCCCCTGGTCAGTGATTAATGTTCTCGGGGCCCCATATCGCGTGATAACTTCATTATACAGGATATCGGCCACTTCCCCAGCCTTCTGAGTCTTTAAGGGAAAAGCTTCACACCATTTCGAAAAGCTGTCAACTACTAACAAAATTGATGTGTAGCCTTCTGGTGAAGTTGTAAGTGGTCCAAGGATGTCGACATGAATTCGAGAGAATGTGTCTTCTATTGGCATAGGTGTCAGTGGAACATCTTTGTGATGCATATGATGCTTTACTCTCTGACAGACATCACAGGACTTGATGTAATCTTGGACATCCTGCATCATTCTAGGCCAGTAGTATTTGATTCTGATTGCAGTATGGGTTTTCATTATACCTAAGTGACCACCTCCAGCTAAGCTATCATGATATGATTTAAGCGCATCTAAACGGAGTACCTGTGGCAATGCAAGTTGTCGAATGAAGCCTAGATTTTCTGTTACCTTTTTCTGCAGTGGTTGGAAGAAGTGATATAAAACTCCATCAACAATTTTGAATTGGCCTGACTCAATAATTACCTTTTTCATCTGCTTCTCATCATCTGGCACTTCTTGATTCGCTAAATAGTTAAATATAGGACCCAGGTTTGGACATTCACTCTGTAGCTTACCTATATTCTCTGTGTTTTCAGAAGGTGGAACATTTTCAGTGTCCTGCACATTGACATTCAATAAAGCTGGTTTCTCATGCTTGTAATAGAACTCTACCTGAATCTGCTCTTTATCATATTCATAAAAATCTATTAGGCCTACCTCTGGTCCCGTGACATCAGTGTCATCAATTTCTGATTCAGCAGTCTCTGGGTACTCACGTCTAGAGAGGATATCAGCATTGATCAAGCTCTTACCTTCTCTGTGTACTATTCGGTATCTGTGACCTTGCAATAGTAATGACCACCTGGCTAAGCGACCTGTTGGTTGCTTAGCTTTATCCAGCCATTTAAGTGCTATGTGGTCAGTTACTATCGTAAACTCACAATTTGACAAATAGACATGGTAATGACGGATACCTTCAACTACTGCCAAGCATTCTCTGTCTGTGATAGCCCATTTACGTTCTCCTTCCCGTAAAGACCTTCCCCCAAATGCAATTACCCGTTATTTGTTATCATCGTCTAGCTGACCTAATATGAAGCTTATAGCAGTTCCACTTGCATCAGTAGTGAGAATAAATGGTCTATTCATATCTGGATATGCCAGCACTGGGGGAGAAACCAACTTTTCTTTTAACTGGACAAATGCGTTTTCGCATTCATTGGACCAGTTAAAAGGAAAGTCTTTTTGCAATAATTGATTCAGAGGAGCTGCTATTTTAGAGAAGTTGGGCACAAATTTCCTGTAGTAGTTGGCCAACCCTGTAAAACTTCTCACATCATGCTGATTACGAGGCCGAGGAAATGTATTTACCGCAGCTGTCTTCTCGGGGTCTACCTCTATTCCATTTTTGCTTAAAATATGGCCTAAGTAATGAACACGCGGTGCTGCAGATTTACACTTGGCTGTCTGAAGCTTTAAGTTTGCATTTCTAAGCCTATAAAATACTTCTCTGAGATGGTCTAGGTGCTGATCAAAATTCTGACTGAAAATTAGCAAGTCGTCAATGTATACCAGAACATAACGCCAATTTATACCACGAAAAACATTTTGCATGACCATTTGAAAAGTAGCTGGGCTGTTCATTAACCCAAAAGGCATGCGATTCCAGGAAAAGATGCCGTCATGAAAAACGAATGCCGTTTTCTCTTTACTCTCTGGACAAACAGGGATTTGTCAAAATCCAGAGGCTAAATCAAGTGTACTAAATATCTGGGATTTAGCCTCTCCAATGGCGTCAAAAACGTCATCAAGTCTGGGTAGTGGAAAATGAACCGGTTTTGTAACTTTGTTAAGATGGCAATAGTCCACTGCAAAGCGAAAGGAGCCATTCTTTTTCTTAACTAGAACTACAGGACTTTGCCATTCACTGTCAGACGGTTCAATGATGCCAGCTTTTAACATTTCTGTTGTTTGCTGCTCAAGTTCTTTTTTCATAATGGGACTAACTCTATACGGATATCTGCGAATAGGGGGTGCGTCACCTGTATCAATTTTATGACAGTAGAGGTCAGTATGACCTAATTCTGATATGTCTGTCGCAAAGATATTTCTATTGTCTTGCAGAAATTTTAGAAGTTTCGCTTTGTGTTCGTCAGTGAGGTCAGCATCATGGAGGTCAATGTCTAACTTATTCGTCGGAGTATCAGGATTATGTAACTCAGCACTATTATCAACAATACCATTAACAGACTGAGTACCATTGTCATCGATAAATTGAACGCCATTTGCCATTGCCAGAATCGTGCCTTTTGGTATAATGATTTTGGAATTGGTCGGGTTTAGAACGTGGAAGTAGGCGTTATGTTGAAGGATTTTAACCACACCCTTTGCTCCCAATATTTGAAACCCTTTAAATAGCATTATTGATGGCTCTAGTGAAATTACTTCTCCATTCTGACGTCTTGAAATAGTTACTGGAATATCTACTTGAGTAAGTGGATCAATAGTGACTGATTGAATTGCTCTGGCTAAACCATCATTGTGAGTTAAAATTGGAACTATTTCTTTATCGTTATCAACAGACATGAAACCACTGGGTAAATCTAATGTTACTTGGTTTTCCATTATGAAATTGATACCTAAAATTATTTTATGATGCATTCTGGATAGAACATGAAATTTTACTGGAATTGTTATAAAACCGAAGCAGATTGGGAGGATTACGGTTCCTACAATTGGTAGAGTTTCACCACTTGCACCTAAAGCACTATTTGTATTACAATTTACAATTTTTAAGTTTGGATAATTACTTTGCTCAAGAAATGACTTTGAAACACAAGAAATTGAGGCTCCAGTATCTACCAAGGCATTTACCTTTGTTTTGTAAATAGATATTGGAAGCACATTTTTCTCAAGCCCTACTACAACAGAAATCTCAGCTTCTTTTTGCATATTTTTATCCATCTTGTATTGCTTCGACTTATCTTTCTGGGGGCGCCGAAATTTCCTACTATGCCTGCCCACTTTATGTTTATGAACAGGCGTTGAATCCTATCTTGAATAATATGGCTGCTTGAATTGACAGACAGAAGCTAAATGTCCAACAGTATTACATATATTACATTGATAATTTCTATAGAAACAGTCTTTTCGCATATGGTTTGGCTTACCGCAGGAATAGCAACTGCCTCTTCGGAGTGATGAACCTTGGACGCCTTGTTGTTGCTGGGGAACTCCCTGTTGTTGTGGTGGAACTCCCTGTTGTTTCTGTGGAACTCGCTGATGCTGCGGTGGGACTCCCTGATGTTGCGATGGAGGCTTCATTGTCGTGGCATTGTGGCTATACTGCTGACTGTATGCTTCTCGGACTGGCCATGGATTCTGAAGTGTCTCGGCCGGATAATGTATGGAAGGTCTCGGGTGTGGCCATTTTTGGTCGTGCATTGGTTGACTGTATGCTGGTCTGTTGTGTTGTTGTTGTCTGGATATAATATTTACACACTGTTGCTCGTTGCAGCAGCATGCACTCGAGGAATTTGGTTGTATATTATTACTGTTGTCGACATGACGCAAATTATTTAGGAATTGTGCTGAAACCTCTTCTCGTATTGTGTCCTTCATGGCTGCCTGCATCTTAACTACAATTTCATTGATGGACACTACATCTGGTGTGTTGATCTTCTTCAGTGATTCTACTGTACGTGCACTACGGAGGATGTCATTAATTGATTTAGGGTTGCTAGTTACTACATGACTTTTTACTGCGTCTTTTAAGCCATTGATAATTATTGACATAATTGCCTTATCAGACATCTAGAGTCTTTTTACTTTATATAGCACTCTCGTAATATACGCATCAGTTGACTCATCAATGTTCTGCTGCTCACTAAGCAAGTCACTTGTATTTGCCCACTGCTCTTCAGGCCTATCCCCAAATCTGTCCAGGAATGCAGTTTTAAACTTGTCAAGTTCATTCCTATCCTCCAGTTTAACATTGGCATACCACTGTTTAGCTATGCCCTGAAGATTGTTTGCCATTGCAGCAAGCTGTTGTCCAACGTCTTTCTTATGAATCACTGTCCAACGTGAAGCACACTCTAACCAATCATAAGGATCTTCATTTGCTGTTCCTGAAAAGCTCTTCATTTGTTCCATGGTGTTGTCACTGTGGTCTAGAATTTGTTCTGGTTTGCTACTTATCTCTTCTATGCTCTTACTACTTCTTGTTCTCATGGATGAGGTACCGGGTCTTGTTTGTTCCTCCACCACTTTTCGTGATAAGCGGGTGGGGGATTGCTCAGTAATGCCCCGCTTGGCTAGGATGGTAGATGGATTGGCTACTCGCTTGACTCAAGATGGTGGATGGCTATGCATTTGGGTCGTGATGGCACCTTTGGATTGAATAATGAAAGCAGGAATATATTACTGGAAATTTATTTTAGACATATAGAAGTTGCAATGGCAGAAAGTTAACTTGAATCAAAACAGTGATGCATTTCTGAGAATGTCATCCGGTTTTGTTCGAGCTAACTGACCACCGCTTCCATTTCAAATTCTCATTTTCATTGGCTAATGCATTCATGATCAAGTCCAGCACTGATTTCAAAATGGGTTTTGGTTGGATAGCCTTTCCATACTCTCTAAACAGTTAATTTTGGTAATATCTCTACATTTTCATGTTTTGACAGGTAAGTAAGTCATTATGTTGGCAAACTGTGATGTCTGGGATTTAGCTTTGTTTGAAAGAGGTGTTAAACTCACTCATATGGCAAGCTGATTATGCCCAGCCCTATAGCTGACACCAAACAATAGTAGGCATTAATTGCTACTAATGGTAGGCATTGGGCCGAATTTATAAAAATTAGCTTACGCTTACAAGCACAAGCTTCTAGAACAAGCAAATGTATATCAAGGAGAAGCAAAAGCAAAAGCAAAAGCTTAAAGAGATATACATAACCTTTTGCTTGACCTAATATAGTTTTCTCGGACATTCTAGCAAGTTGTTAGCTAAAGCTTGGCGCGTGGCTCGTGCGCATTGCATGTGTGGCCAGCGCATGCAGGATGCCTATTTATATACAGTATGCATTTTGATCTACTACAGTTAGTGTTGAAGTGAACTGGCTGTGTAAACCATTATGGATTCGTATGGTGAATCTGAGGAAACGTTCAACAACTGTGATGAACTGAACTTAGTAATGGTTTCAATCATCAGAGATTACCCCGTTCTAATGGAGAAAAGTCAATTGCCAAGCGCTAAAGATCGAAAAGTCAATGCAATCAAGGAGGCTAAATCAAGAATTTCTACAAGAACTGGCAAAAACTTAGACGAAAAACAAATTTTGAAAAAACTCTCGAACATGAAGGCTAACGTTAAGAAAAAAACTGATGGTAAACAAACGGGGAACCGTAAAATAATTATGTGTCCGTGGGAGCAGCAGCTGTACGATATTCTCCAAGGTGATGAGAACCCAACCCTAACCAAGATGTCCTGCTCAGTCTCTGCCGGCTTCCAATCAACCCAATCCGTAACACAATGTGAATCCTCGTCTCAGGATGTTCCGCCCAAGTCAAGCTCTGCAACATTCAGGGTAAGTTTCCCTTTTTTTTAATAAAATCTCCGCCTGCATGCGATGGAAGAATATACCCGTTTTGAGACCTGGATCAAGACGCATTATTATTGCCATATAAGTGATATAACTGACGGTTACTCCTTTATGTTGTTTATTTAACCCTTTACTCCATACATCGGCCAAGAACGGTCAATGCATAGGTCTTATAAGATGATTATTTGCAGACATAGAGAATACAGTTTTTGAAATTTAACCACTGGAACGTCTGGATCGTTAAACTCGCCAGTCATTCCAGTTGTACATTTCCAAAAAACTAGTATTCTCTTGGGCTGCAAATTGACAAATTCTATGAGAAAATTGAAATGTTTTTGACAAAACCTCGTCACGAAATGGTTAAGTTGTGAGCCTGAATTTACCAAATAAAGACTTAGATGCATTGAACATTTCAAATGTAGGAAACTCTTTCGTATCCAAAGCGCACGTGTAATAGTCTTACGAAATGTCCATTTGCATGCCAAAAGATTCCAATAGGATGCCCATGATACTGTAGGAAATTCTAAAAACTGCCATTTCATAACTTGCAAAATACATTATCTATATTTAAGTCACAATTGTAATGACCAAATGTTATCCTAAAAGTGTTACATTTAGGACCATTCCTTATTTCAACTCAGTGCAAAGGATGGTACTTTTGATGCTTTCATATTTACCCTCGACCCCGCAGGTGGAAAATGGTATTGTATTTGGGTCTGTCTGTCTGTATATCTGCCCCTGCCTGCCTGCCTGCCTGCATGCATGCATGCATGCATGCATGCATGCATGCCTGCCTGCCTGCATGCATGCATGCATGCCTGCATGCATGCATGCATGCATGCATGTATGTATGTATGTATGTATGTATGTATGTATGTATGTATGTATGTATGTATGTATGTATGTATGTATGTATGCGCCCGTGCATGCATACCTTCAAGCATGCATGCGTAAGTGCGTACACGTGTGTCCATGCTTGTGTGTGTGTGTGTGCGTGAGTGTGTGTGAAGCCCGGCAAAGCGATATATCAGGAACTAGGCCTATTGATCTGTTTTAACTAATCACATTTTAACACAATTAAGAAGTTGGGCATGGAAATGCAATTGCAGAGTTTGGTCCTGAGCTGGCAAAGAAAACCCGGATCTGGATCGAATCGAATTCCGGATCAATGTATACACTAATGATCAGATTTGAGGGAAAGTGTAATGCAATTGCGTGTGCTGCGATCAGCTAGGCTGTTAAAAATATATAATTTAAAAAAGATAAATCTTGGAAATCCGAAATAAAGGTGACAAAAATGGGAGGTGTGAGTGTCTGCAATCGCCGAGTGTTCTTGTTTAAATATTGGATTATATCCATGATATTTGGATTAATGCTATTTTCATTATTATAAGACTTGTATTACCTTTTATTTTCCAGCGTCGCAGTGAACGGAATGAGCCAGGCAGTTCTGCAATGACACCACCCACAAGTCGCTCATCGACACCAGTGAATCTACAAGCTCCGAAGAAGAAACGTTTGTCTGCCGAGACTGAGGAAACCGAGAACCTATCAACGACAGAACTGCAGAGACTAGTGCTACTTGAGCAGCTAAAATACACCAGAGCGAAGATGCGACGCCTTGAGCAGCAAAACAGTCAGACAACTGAAGCGGCTGATCCACCTGTCGACATGGTCCACCTGACAGACATGGATAACTGGCGATATATGTCTCACTAGATGCAACGTAAAGTGGGCTTGGTTCGTTGCGACTTTCAAGATAACATTTCCTTTCAAGCAAAGTTTTTGTTCCGTAAAATGCTTAGCCAGACTGGTACTGCCAACTTCCATGTAGTAGCAGCTCTTGACACAGATTGCGTTAAGTGATATTACACATCGTGCGCAACATGTTAAAGAATAAAGAGTAAAGAAATTTCACTACATAATTTTTCTTTATAACAATATTAGAATTTAGTAGTTAGTTTGCTACACACGCCGGATGCGTTGTAAACCAGAATCATGCACTTCATTTATTTAGTCAGCGCGCCTGTCGAAAAGTATAGTGGTAATTTCTTGTCGTCTTTGCTGTCCTTGTAATAGAATGCGGCGAGCAGCCACATAGACCTGCTCATGTTGGTTCAAATCATCCTCATCCACCTCTTCATCACCTAAATCATCATTTGTGTCATTTAGAAATTTGGCGACGTTATGCAATACGAAGCATGCCATGATGCATTTCGGAATGTTCTCTAGTTTAAGACGAATGCCGTACCGCAGGATAGGAAATCGTCCATTTAATTGACCAAATGACTGTTCAATGACCACGCGATTTCTAGCATGTATTCTGTTGAAATATCTCTCAGCTTGTGTGTTTGCCTCACTGTATGGTGTCATCATATATGGCGCTAACCCATAACCCGAATCACCTAGAAGAAATCCTTGTACATTCCCTGAAATCTTAGCATGTAGTTCGGATGTTTGAAATATTCGAGAGTCATGCACTGACCCCGGCCAGCCTACATCAACACTGGTGAATGTATACTTCTCATCACATGTCGCCTGAACATTAAACGAAGGAAAGTTTTTGCGATTTATGAAGTCATCTCCAAACTGTCCATGTGGCTTATCAATGCGTACATGAGTACAGTCGATGGCGCCGATTGTAAAAGGAAAACCAAGCTTATCTGCCGACCGTTGCTTTGCCAGGGTGATATCTGCATTAGAAAGTGGAAATTGTATCCACGTTGGGTGTTCAGATGATATGAAATCCAAAGTACTGGAAACATGTCTAGATACCGTTGGTTGTGTTATACCTATCACCTCCGCTACTGTAGTCTGATAACCAGGGTCTGCTAAATAATGCAGAGTTGTTTCCATTCCATGAAATAACTTGCGGTAGGTCAAAGGAGATATCTCATCACGATTAATCCTACTCTTATATACCTTAGAATGTTCTCTTATATGCATAAACATGTTGCAAATAATTCAGAACGGAACCCTTAGCTAAATGTCAAGCTACTCTAGAGGAGCTTGCAAAACGGAAAGCACATGCTTGATGTCATAAGGAAATGGACAATTTTATGTATACGGTTTCAAGCAATTGATCTCAATTTAAGCTAATACTTATAAGACACAGTTTTTGCTTTTCCTAATAAGCAAATGCTTGTTCTATGAAGCATTATCTATTTTTTATGTATATCTCTGGAAGAAAAAGCCTAGAAAAAGCTTACGCTATTTTTTATAAATTCGGCCCATTAATTGCTACTAATGCAAGAGCTCCAGCTATGGTTCTGACATCTGACACTTGTCCCCCTATATGATTTTGAAGGCTTTATTAGTGAGCTGTAATTAACTAGAGCTGCCTATTTTGAAAATGTTTATTCTGAGGGCCATTGTTGTGGATGACAGCAATAACTCACAGTTCAACTATCTTCAAATTACCAGCACCGTAAACATTCAGTTCTTGTAATTTCTATATTTAATCTCATAGCTATTTCTTTGGACATTCAGAACTAAGTGGTTCATTTATAGAAACTTTCTCCACTTAATGTCAACAAAGACCTGTCAGGACTTATTCCTACTAACATTTCATTCCTTCATGCATTCCTTCCTTCATTCAATAATTCATTCATTCATTCGTTCCTTCATTCGTCCATTATTTATTTATTCATTCACTCCCATTATTTATTTATTTATTTATTTATTTATTTTAACCAAAAATCCTTAAACTTCATTAATACAAAGAATTAAAATAAAATCAGCAGCTTACATCACATACCAAATATTTCATGAAGCATGGGTATACAATAAAATTACTTCATGTATCAAAATGCTGCATAAGGTACATTATATATATTTACAATTAATATATTTCAAAATAACACATAAAATGGCTGGCAGGTATATATATATATCAAGAGATACTTATTTCTATAGCTTTGAGCTATTACAATGGATATCATTAGTGAACCGTTTCTATACTTAATCCTTTCTGACACTTCTTATAACAATCTGTCTAGAATTTTGAAGCAATTTTTATGAAAGATATTTCTGCAGTAAATGCTTTCATTCAAACTGCCCAAAATAACATGCATGACTGGAGGTGATTTCTTTACATAGTGTTTTTGTTCAAAAGGTTCAATAATCAAATGGTTAAGAAAATACATTAAAATTTGCCAAATATTCCCTATTAACATTACATGGCTATATGTACATGACAAGAATTACTCGAGGGTTGTTTTGAAGCCAGCTTTGTTGTTGTTTATTGCAGCAACAACTTTTACTGTTTGAGGTAGAACCAGTAGGTGTCCCCACAAAACTTTAATAACTTATTTTTGGAGTGTTGTTGAAACCATTTGAAGAAATTTGTTGCTGTCTAAAACAGCAACAAATTTCAAGCAAATTGTTTCTCCAAGCCAACCTGCCCCACCATAATACCAATGGGTTATTTCACAGCTCAGTCTTGGAACCGTTTGTCTAAAATTACGGTGTTTGCATGCCTTTCATTTGTTCATGAAAGTGTCTTGTGGAAGTTTTGGAACTGGTTTGACTGGAAGCTCTTGCTGCCATTGGCAGTGGTAGCCTCCAGTCAAAGTATTTTCAAGATGGTCCAATATTGTAATATATTTTTTGCTGTGCCTATTATGTATGGTTCCTTTTCATACATGTGTTAAAGAGCTGTGATTATTATGGTATTTGTTTACATGGAACTCACATTGTGCATTTTTGTTTTGTCAGTCAGGTTGTTAGATTGCCTGTTCGAATGTCTGTTCTTTCATAAAATTGGCATTGCATTTAAGCTCTGCAGGCTAGTTTCGCAAAATAGATTTTGAAAAATGCTTATATGGTGAATCTAGAATGTTTGGATTCATTGCAGCTGTTGCAGAGGCAGCTTCCAGTCAGGGCATTTTCAGAATATATGTTATTAACTTTTTCGTTACAGTAATGTCCACACATTTATTATATTCAAATGGGTTGAAATCTGATTTGATCTATGTTTAAAATAAATTATTATACACAGTGAATATGTAATTGTCAATTATATTGTACAAGCTATCTGCTTGTTTTTATTGTACAAAAACTTTGTAAATACAAATGTTTTTTACAAAAAAAATCAATAAAAAATCTGGCACACTGGACTTTACTATGTTAAGAAAGTGGACCTGAATTTAATATTGACTAATTATAAGTTTGATGGAAGTATTTACCATGGTATTTTATAACATGGTCTACTGTTGTCCCAAGTATCATACCAGGAAATACTGTGATCCCAGTATATACCATGGTCAAATATCAGTAGATAGCTCCCATGGCATACCACAGTATGTATCTACCATTGTCAGACAGTCAATTGACCATGGACTACCGTGGTGCCAATTACCACACCCTGATCTACCATGGTCAACCATGGTCCCAAAATCATGGCATACCATGGTAGTCATGAGCGGTATTACCGATACATCGATATAAATACAGCTGCAATACGTATCATGATACATTCGCCATGAACCGATATTTTTGTGGGAAAACATCAATCTTCACTATTTCATGAGATTCTGATAAATATGTCAAAATATTCGCAAAAAGAGTTACTGCTTACTTATTTTAGTTACAGGCGTTTACACAGAAAACGGTTACTATAAATAATACAATGAAAATCTCTGTGATTTCGGCCCAAACAAACTCGGCCAGTGGAAACGTAGATTTTCTTTGCTTAAATAATAATAATTTTCACTGCTGGCGAATAAAAAACAAATCTAGGCGCGTTTCATGGTGAATGCAAAACAATACTAACACAATTCATCAAATGGAGCTGGCAAACAGCTTTTCTGCAAACGCGAACGTATTTATATAGTTTCCAAGTAAACCTGAAACTAGCGATCGCGTGTAACCGAAGTCATAGACTAATTATATAAAGACGTGACAGACTGTACTACGGCGTAATACCAAATTTATAAACAGCGCCAACTGAAGTTAGTCACGGTAAACTGCGCCCTTAGTATGGAAACGATGTTTATGATTGTATCTTACTCGAAACATAGTTATCCCACTTGAATACCGCTTTTTCACCGATAGTTTACTGCGACTATTGCCAGGGGGTGAATTGCGCAAGTGCCGTCAACTTGGCACGTCTTTATGGTTATACTCGGCTACATTACATTGCAATATAGGTAATCCGAAAGCTACCGAATGTCACAAAAAGAAAATCATTAAATCAATACGGGCGTTTTATTTCCACGAAAAGCCAATGAGATATTGATATATGTTACAACGTTAGGGGCGCATAGTGTTTTATAACTAGCCCTGAACTAGTCTTTCTTACTAGAGCACCGATGGGGGTATTGCGGTAGCGGGCACGAATCTGCTAAGTTGTGAGTCATATCATCAATCAAAACCACACCAACTGCAAGGTTTACTAAAAAAGTGTCTACATTAGTCGAGCATCGATACACCTATGGTATAGTTTGACAGATTTAATCCATAATTTGCGTTTATTCACTGTCTGTTCATCGCGAACACAGGTGATGCGTAGAAGTGATAATGAAGTTGCTTACGGTCGATGCCAGTTAAATAATCTGCAAATAAATATGACATTCGGTTGTTTTCGAATTCACTACTTTCCACTCTCGCTAACCGAAAAATTCCCGATTATACAGCGTGTGAAACGTTTCCATTTTGGGACAGTCTCCCGTGGTTGGTTAAAAGTTTTGACAGAAAGAAGATGGCATCGCAGAGTAAAATAAACACATTTTTCGTTCGAAAAAGGCGACCTATCGAAGTAAATAACGATGATGCGGATACACATGCACCCAACTTAAATGTCTAGATTCAATTTTTATTTGACAATGATGGTCAAGCCATGATGAAATGTTTATGATCATCTTTATTACTTATTGGTCAGAGACCCACTCACCTGATGAAGCATCTAATTCTAACTCTTACATTGTACATGCTGACCTTCAACTTTGATTTGATTATTCATGATCAATGGTATCTGCATTGAACAAGGTAGATGGAGTTATTGCCCAGATCACGATGATCCATGACGTGGTCTCCTGTGTCACAGTATGCATCAATTTATTTATTTCATTTGAATAAGTATGAGAAGTGAACAACTTGTATACAATTGATCTTGATTTTGACAGATTTGTAGTGTACAGAGTATGCTTTGGCTAAGAAAACACAGAAATAGGGTAATTAAGAAAAAAACTTGACTGGCTAAGACAACCGATATCTGGCTAAGAGAATTCCAAAATAGGCTAATACGTTGGCTAATAAATTCTGAACTGGCTAACAAAATTCAAAAATAGGCTAATCTACTGGCTAATAAGTTTCTGACTGATAGGTCTGGCCCTGTAAATCGCTATATTTTAAATATTTTTTCAGCAAACATCGATGTTACTGGGTGGGAAATTGTCGAAAACAGATGACGGACGCAATACATTCTTTGTCATTTTGCTTGACACACTTGGAATTGTAATATACTGCCTGTAAATAGCCGTAAACCAGCACAGAATTGTGAGAAAACCCATAGTTGGAAGGGTACGAGTTTGCTTGGGTCAAAATTGCCGTAAATACACGCAGTGATATCGAGTCAGCTTTGCAGAAAGTAAATTATACCCCAGTGCGGTGTACGAGAACAAAAAATAGGGAGTTGCTATATGTACCGCACGGAATTCCATGAGATTACCGATGTTTGCCGAGTCTTTAGTTTTGGGCCACATAAATAATAAAATATTTATCTACCAAACATATTTTAGCGAAACTGGTTTAAATAGATTTAAATCATGGTAGATACATTTAGATAAATAATTCTTGAAAATTTATTTTTTTGCGTCACATGATCACAGTTATTTCACGTGATCACAACAATAAAAATGTTCAGAGTAATGATTCTTCTGGTGTTGCTATAGTTACCATTTGACAATGTCTTTGTTTTTTCTCTTTCATCTACTGCTCAGTCCCACTCGGTGTCAAAGACTTTGCATTAATAAATTGAGGATTTACTATTTTACATGGTTGTAATGTAATCTTCTCAATCATTTCACTATATTACCATGTATTGACAAATTCCTTGACAGGACAAAACATTTAGAAACCAATCAAACCATGTAACACTGGAACATAATAACCGTGGTGAATTGGTGATTTTATATTTATATTAGTACTCAGTAGTATATTACACTGGTTTAGGTTGTTAACTGAACTGGGGAAATTAGGGCTCACGATCAGAAAAAGAACACAAGCTGGGAAATGAGAATTGAGATTATATGTACTGGTATCGTGGTATTATATTTACAATTGATGAATTTGATGTGTAAAAATATTTACATTTAATATTCATATTTACATGTGAAATTGCTTAGCAAATGCTCTAAGTGGACTCAGGAGGTGGAGTTCATTGTTATTCACATCTTGCCAGTTCTTGCAACAATTGTGATTGGTAAATGGGCTTGAAATGGCAGCTATTTTCAATCTTCCGCCTCCCTGTAATAATTACACAATATATCGCGATATTATCATGCTACAGTAACTGTGTATCACATCATGTCGCGATACAGAAATTTTCGCGATACCCATGACTATGCCATGGTATAACCATGCTCCTTTCGACTGGGGGTCATTAGCTTATAAAAGTACTTTCACTAAGAATTGAAGAATCTGGTTTCTCAGTCAATCATATGACGTCATAATCAACTACATCACATGTAGGATGATGTCATAATTAATTACACTATGAATGACAACTTATAGTCTGTCACAAATGCACAAAGTCACAAAATGTCAACCATGGTCAAAATTTACAATGGTAACCATTTGGTCACATAACATTCATTTAGTTTAACTCTTTAATAATCAAGCTGGCCAAAACCGGCCTCTTCAGTGGTCTTAAGGAATGTCCATTTGCAGGCCATGAGAAGCCTATCTTTGACAATTTACCACTGAAATGCCTGGCTCGATAAACGAGCCAGTCATTCCAGTGGTAAATTTTCAAAAATAATCCCATGGCCTGCTAATTGACAAAAATTGACATTCAATAAGCAAATATTTTAATTTTCCTGATCAAATTTGACCATTAACCCATTATAAGCCTTGAATTTGCTCAAGAAACTTCCAATTTTTGCAAAGAAAATGTCAATTTGCAGACTAAGAAAACATTATTTTTGAAAGTTTAGCACTGAAATGACTCGCTCGGTTATCGAGTCAGTTATTCCAGTGCTAAATTTTGAGAAATAGTCTCTTGGTCAGCAAACTGACATTTCTCAAGGCCACTGTAGAAGCCATTTTTGGCTGCTATGAGTGGCAAAGGGTTAAGTTGAAGATGATCAAACCATGGTTGACTGTGTATGAAACCAAGGTCAAGATCTGAGCAAAGACTGAAGTCATTGAGCTAGCATCTGCTGTAATTAAACTTGACAGAGAAAGAAAGAAATTAATCTCGCAATGGATACCAGGATATGTGGAAATACCAGGGAAGGAATGTGCTGACCAACTTGTAATGGAAGAAGCACAACCGAGACAAATTGATAGTGACATGTAATACAGTAAAGCCAAACCCGCAATCAAAGCATCTGTAATGGAGAAATGGTAAATGTTATTCAGAAGAATTATAACAGGGGGCCCAAGGGTCCTGTATCGCTCACCTGGAACATAGGCATTTCAACCAGAAAGGCCATCGGTTATACGCAGACCCCTAAGGAGCTGACCAGAATTGTAACAGGAACACAGCGGCAATGTTTCTTTATGTAACAACTGCACTTGAATAAATTTGAATGGCTCTTAGTCCCTAATCATATTTCACACATTTCAGCCAGATCCGTTCAGCGGTTGTGAATGTTGTTTTTGAGAAAACTAGGTCATCCAAGATGGCCACCAAACCATTTGGCCAATCATGTTTCCTTGAACAAACTTAGTGCCTCCTAATGTAATTGATTATAACATCTGCCTACATGTGACGTAGTTGATATTATTATATATTACGTCATATGATTGACTGCGAAACTGGATTCCTTAATTGGCGATATTGTCCATGCCAAACAATTGCTTGTTGAATGAGCTGAAGACTAGTGCACTGTCCACTACATCAAGATGCCTGCAATGGTTGACAAGTCTGATATTTCGACGAACGCAAAAGAAGAAGTTATTTTGATAGCGAAATCAAACGACTCTAAATGTCATTAATATGCAATTTCTATAACCTACAGGTTACGAGTAACCTACATCATTGGAAATGAGTGGAGTTAATTTGTTTAAGATGATGGAAGCTTTACAAAGTGCAATCTATCAATACAGCCCTATATAAAATGAGATTAAATATTAAAATGAAAGTATCCCCAAGCTTGATAAACATTTTCTCAACGTAGAATTCAATACTGTATAATGATTATACCATTGTCTGAATGACTGCCATAAATCTTATGCGGTCAGAAATGATGCCCTTACGGAATTATTAAGTTGTTCACTTTCAGAGACAATTTGGTTTATTTTAAGCATAGTCTAAGATAAAGCCCCGCGCTGTATATTAACCCTTTAACACTCGAATTTGTTCATGAAAATTTATATTTCCTGATAGAAAATGTAAATATTTGAAAATTTACCACTGAAATGACTGGCTCGGTTATCGAGACAGTCATTCCAGTGGTAAATTTTCAAAAATATTCTTCTCTTGGTCTGCAAACGGACATTTCTCAAGACCACTTAAGAAGCCGTTTTTGGCTGATATGAGGGTTAAAGGATTAATAATGCGTAATTTATTTTTACAATTGGAAGATTTTATTAAATTAATCCCTTGGTAAAATATGATTTCTCCAGAGGTCATTGTTCACTGGAGAGTGGAATATGAGCCTTTAACACTTCCTCAAATTTGTTTTAAAAATTTCAGTTGTTATTAC
Source organism: Chaetoderma sp. LZ-2023a (assembly GCA_034401795.1). NCBI lineage: Eukaryota > Metazoa > Mollusca > Caudofoveata > Chaetodermatida > Chaetodermatidae > Chaetoderma > Chaetoderma sp. LZ-2023a. The sequence continues at coordinate 71,030,724 of CM067359.1, read as the reverse complement.
ACCACAAAAACATCCATTACCGTTCAATCACTACTTGCTAAATCAATCATCTGCATTTAGCTATTAGAATAAGATTTTTATGCCTGCATACAACCCCCCCCCCACACCCCCATGCCTATTCCTATTAATATGGACTCTCAACCAGGCTACTGGTTAAGTCTGGAGCACTGAAGCCCAAATAGGAAACAGATTCACTTTTCAATTATTCTTCTTGCAGAACAACTGCTTAAAATATTTGTCTACGTTTTTTGTGCTTTGCGCTGTGTCAGCTACATCTTTTGCCTTCTATATTATCAAGATTATGTCTAATATGAAGTCAATCCTCCCTAAGTTATGTGTAGGAAGTATATTCATGGTTATATGGTATTTTATAACTATGTTCATATTGTAAACCGGTTTTCGTGAAAGATCGTTCTCGCTTCGTGGTATCTTAATTACTATGCCTATATCATTCATCATCATATATTAAACTCCAGCAGTCATCCAGAGCCCTTATCAATTTACCCCAGGCCAAAAAAAGCTTGGATATTCATGAATATCCAAGTTCTGTGGAGCTTGAATAAACCAGCTAATCCCAGTTAATCCAAGCTTTTAATAACTTGGAAAAGTTTGGATTAGCTTGCTGGTATTGGCCACATAACATTCAAGATAATTCAAGAAAATCCAAGAAAGGCCTAGTTAAAGTAAAATCCAAGAAAATTCCAGATAGCTTGAACATTCAAGAAAATCCGAGCAAACTTGAACATTCAAGATAATCCAAGCTAGCTTGCCGGTATTGGCCACTTAAAATCCAAGAATATTCCAGCTAGCTTGAACATTCAAGAAAATCCAAGCCTGCTTGAACATTCAAGAAAATCCCACTTAGCTTGGATTTTATTCCAGAAAGTCCCAGCTATCTAGAACTTCAAGAAAATCCCAGCTAATCCTAGCTTTTAAAATAGGTTAGCCATTAACATAAAATGTATGCACGTACACATAAATGCTGCCACAGAGATTATATATGCTTAAAAACCAAAATCACGCCTTCATGGGAGTTGAGTTACTCAATAACAAATACAATTTCAGCCAGACATTAGCAATGTATGAGTTTCTGACTGATTTGTCCGTTATAGACATAGATTGTTAATTTGCCATATTATTTAGAAAGTCATCATCACTGCATTAATTACATAGAACTGAAAAAGCTATACCAAAACTGGTAATTCTGAATAAATCTCTGGAAATCAATAGAATACATACCTCAAAATACAGTTCTGTTTCCATTTAAGGTTACTGATGCTAAGCTTTCTATCTAACAGTACTGTCAGTGTTTCCAAACTATCATATTCTATATATCCATAGCTGGTAATGATCAATGCAGTGAATATACTGTTTTGTTTTTTACAGACTTTTTAAATTTCCCACCAATTTACCAGGTCAAGGTCACCTCTAGTCATGACTATACAGAATCTGTTCTTGCCTTAGTGCAAGCTATTTCAAGATAATCCAAGGTAGCGTAAGTGAGTCTACAAATTCAAGCATATCCAAGTCGCTTGAATTCTTTTATGTCTGACAATACTAAGTCCTAGAAAATCCAAGCTAGCTTGAATTCTGTCAAATCAGAAGTCCAAACAAATCCAAGAAGCGTTCACTTTTTCATGATGATATTCAAAAAGTCCTAGAAAATCCCAGCTAACTTGAATTATGAGAGGGGAGATTTTCAAGAAGTTCAAGCAACTATATAAAGTCCAAGCCAATTCAAGGAAATCCAAGCTGGTATGGGTTGAATAATTTTCCAATAGCTTGGATATTCAAGAAAATCCAAGCTAATCCAAGTTAATTTGAAATTTATTTCACACGGGACTCTAGTGCATTATAAGGATTATCATTTATCCATATGTAAGTTTGCTTTCTTGTCAGTAGGGATTTTGCTTTCTGATTTGAACTTTCCTGCCTTTTAAAGAAATGATTTTTATCTTTCTAGTCTTCTTTTTACGATTTTAAAGCGATATGCTTTATTGTTACGTTCCGTTTTAGGAGTCCGCTAAATCGTCTGACAAGACAAAATGTACGTCATCAAAGTGTGATCGCCATCACTCGGTTGAATTTACCGGGCATGTCTGTGCGATATGTACCACTTGTACCTTCATAACGATGTGTGGGATCTGTAAAGGGTGGCCGGTCTCGGCGTCTAAGGCCTCTTTTTAAAGATTTACCATTTAAATAACCGCTGCCCTCCGGTCGTCCTTCCCTTACCTCCGTTGCTAGCAAGGCGAAAGCTGTGTCTTTTGCACAATCTAATGTATCTTTACCGGTAGCAACGGAGGGGGGAGCCTCTTCGGCGAATTCAGATGCTGTGCTAGCTCTTTTTGCAAGATTTGAATCGTTCGCATCTGTTTTGACGAAATCCCTTGGCGAAAGGATATCTTCTGCAATAAAGGTGACTAAGAAAGAGGATGTTTCTTCAAGTTCCGATGATAGCCCAAAGGCTAGCGGGTGTTCCCGCAAATGGGGGAAACCGGTCCCTCTAACCTCCATGCAGGTTAAAAAATCTCCGAAGCAGATGTCTAGAGCCACTAAGCTCTTGAAGGTGGGCTCATGTAGTGCACCAGGTCAAACCCACCTAAGACTTGAGGGTGACGGGCATAACCCACAAGCAGCGGTGGCGGAGGCTGAGGCTGACGTCCATAAGGCGGGACCTTATGCAAATGCCAAATTATACCGGTCGTCACGGTTCTTTCTAGATCGCCCATTGACAAGAATTCGATTTCTAGTCTTGCTAGTTCTTCCAGTTCCGTTGTGGTCGACTCGGGTTTACTGCCTTTTTCCGTTTTAACTTCCGGTTTAGCAAGACATCCAGGTTTTCAGGATCCGGTTCTTTCTTCTCTGGCGTCCGTTTCCGGTAGGACCTCCGGTTTGGCAGGAAATCCAGGTCATCAAGATCCGGTTATTACTTCCGTTCCATCTGTTTCCGGTATGTCTTCCGTTTTTGTAGGACATCCAGGTCTTCAAGATCCTGTTCCTAGTTCCATTTCCGGTTTTAGCAGCGCTTCCAGTGATGCCGGATATCTGGGGTCTGTGGACTCCTATTATTTTTCGTCTTCCGGTAGAAGCGCTTCCGCTTCTGGTTTGGATTCCTGTCTGTACACTCCCGCTTCTGTTTCTAGAGGTGTACTTTTGGGTCGTTCAGACTCGGATAGACTTCCGTCCTCAGGACAGGGGTTACTTCCGTTTTCTGGATCTACTTCCGTTTTTTCCGTATCCGGTCTGACTTCCGGTTTTGCGTATTTCCGGTTCCTTCGTTTATTCTGTTTTTTTACTATACATCCGGGTTCAGTTTCCGGTTGTCTTCTTCCGGTTTGCGCATTTCAGTTTCCTACTTTTTCATTTCAGGATTCGTACATCCGGTTTCATGGTGTACTATGATTAACTTCCGGTTCTGTTTTCCTTTTTTGGATTTCCGGTGATAGCTCTTATTGAGATTCCAGGTTAGTCTTATTTCAGTAAGTGCTGTTAAAATCGGAATGTTTAATCGCTGAAAATATTAATTCCGAGACATTGCCAGTCCTGAAGTCTCTCTTGAAATTGTAGATATTCAGCATTTATTCTTTTATCAGTGAAACTTTTCAACGTAATTAAAGACTCTTCCGACTGGGTGCCGGATGGGTTTTTTGTTGCAGTCGATAAGTCAGTCTGTATTCTACGCATTTTCACTAGATGTCGCAATTAAAATTAGTATTTAATTTCATCCAACTTTAGATGGCCAGTTGTCTTCGGGCCGTTCAGCCTTATTTCACGCCTTTTTTCCTCTTATGTCGACAGGTTGACATATTTATTCTATCCCCGTTTCTAGCGTAATTCTTAGTCTAATTCTGTCAGGTGCTGAAAGGAATAGTTTCAGTAGTGGATTCATAGGGAAGAGAATGGCTCTATTGATTAATGATTACAAGAGCTAGAAAACGCTGAGAATAGAGAAATAAGATTATGGTGAAGGAAGAAGGAATAAAAGCCGAGTTTTTTCTTCTGCCTTGTTACAGTCATGGTTTAGGTGAGTCTTTTTGCTTAGATTTTATATCGCCTCTGTTTTTCAGCGTTTTGTTTTGTGTTTTCATCCCGTAGTGTTTAATCATAATCAAGTATTAGTGTTTTGTGTATTTAACATCCAGATGTTCCCAGGATTCATTATCATTCTATCAATCATTCCTTTTATTAGCATATCAATCTCAATGACATCCGTCTTTACATGATAATATTGGTTCTAAGTCTTTAATAATAATGAGTAAGATAAGTATTGGTCTTTCCTTTATCCTCTGCTCCTTCTCCTGCTAAAGTTTTCTCGTAGTCATGGTCTCCTTCCTCTTTCGCTCTTTCTGTCTTTCTTCTTTTTACCCTCCTCTGGGGTTTTCTCGTATTTCATTGTCTATCTATCCTATCCAGGGATCTTCTGGTCCTGTTCTTTCCTCTTCACATTCTTCTTAATTTCTCTCTTCCTCCTTCTTCTTCTTCCTCTTTTGATCATCTTGATCTGATTTTTTCTGTCGTTCTCTCTTTTGAACTTGAGTTTCTAATTGTTGATTACGGTCTGGTTCTTTCATTGTTTTCTGATTTTAGGGATTCGTCCCTTGTTCGTTCTTTCATGTCAGCTTTTTTCTCTATTCTTTCCATGTTCTCTGGTCAGGATGTTGTATCTGTTCACATTCCTTCTGATCAATCTTTTTCCTTTTCTGATTCTTTACGTCTTTCTAACCTTATAGCTTCCAAGAGGCTTTGCTCTCCTCTTTCCATTTGAACTGTTGATTCTATGGCTTCTGGTGACTCTTCTCATCTCTTTTCTTCTTCATCTCCTAATCCTTCTTCTTATTCTTCTTTTCCCTAGTCGGTCAGGGCTGAGGAGATTTTGTCCAGTCAGGGTCTCATCGGATGTCTGGTCCCTGTCTCTCTGGTGGATTGCTTAGACTCTTTCTCTTCTTTTTAAGGACGAGTTTTCTATAGACCTTCCTTCTTTTGTGTCGGCTCTTTCCTCTTTTAATTCCTTTTTCTTGTCTCCTCTGGTCCTTTCAATTGACAATTGGGTCATTATCATGTTAGTTTTCTTTGTGAATTATGTTAATTCTAAGGAATTTATACATACATGAGAGCGTTCAGCCTAGGGTAGGTTTTCCTACCCTGTCATTAAATCTTAGTAAAATGATCTCTATTCACTCTGAAACATTCATATCTGCATTAATTTTAATTTAACAAGGGGGTATGTCATGATTAAATCTCATGATTCTTACTCCCAAGTCAAGATGGAGACCATCTCCCAGATCTTTTCCAATCTAGATCAGGGTATGTGGTCATTTCCATTGACCAAAATGACACCTTCTTTCATGTTTTCATTTACCCTTCCTTCAGTAAATTCCTGAGTTTTGCTTACTAAGATCGAGTTTGGCAGTTTCGCCTCATGTCTTTTGGCCTGACCACGGCTCATTTTCTTTTTCTCGCATAGTCTCAGGCGTGGCAGAAATTTTCACTGTCGTTCTATCCATCTCCATGTTTATATAGATGATTGGTTAGTAAAGTAAGTCTTCTTCAATTCTCTCAGGAATTCTTCCAGAGGTTTGCAGTCTGGCATGCAACCTAGGGTGGATTTTAAGTCTAAAGAAATCAAGCCTAGTTCCATCTCATATCCTTACGCATCTAGGCATTTTTTTCGACCTGGCCCGGGGTCTAGTCTTCCCCTCAGATCCAAAGATAGAGGCTTTATCAGTGGCAATGGAAATCCTGTCTTCTCCCATGGTAAGAGCAAGATTCTTTTTAAGAGTGATAGGACTGATGGTCAGCGTAGAGAAAGTAATTCCTTGGGCGGCGCTGATGAGGAGACCCTTCCAAATGTATTTAATGTCCCTTTGGAAGCAGTCAGTCCACTCTATTTACCATCAGATTCCCATCAGAGAACATTTGATCCCTCATCTAGATTTTTGGAGGGATCGTTCTCTGCTTCTGATGGGTGTTCCACCGGTAAAGTCCTCCCCTCAGGCGATTATCTTCACAGATGCTTCCCAAGAGGGTTGGGGAGCAGTATGGGACTCCCTGTCAGTTTCCGGCCTTTGGTCCCTGGAGGAGTCGATAGCCCATATCAACATTCTGGAGTTGTGGGCTGTCAAGAAGGCTCTCCTTTCATGGTCAGATCTTGTGATAGGTCTCAAAGTCTCGATTCGGTCAGACAATTCGACAGTGGTGTCTTATATCAACAGGCAGGGAGGTACAAGATCATCTCTCCTTTGTCTAGAAGGTTGGAATCGTCTCTTGTGGTGTCCTCCCATGTCCCATGCAGTCTGAATTTTCTGGCGGACCAACTGTCACGTCCCAGTAAGTTCGCCCACACAGAGTGCCAGTTAAAGAAGTCGGTTGTCAGAGCGATTTTCAGTCTTATGGATCGTCCTCTAGTAGATCTGTTCGCGACCTTTCTGAATGCCCAGATCTCCCCATACATGTCTCCTTTTCCGGACAGTCATGCCCTGGCCGTGGATGCTCTGTCTCAGTCCTGGACAGGAATGTTCATCTATGCCTTTCCTCCAACAATTTGATTCCGTTAGTCTTGAAGAAGGTCAAGGACCAAGATTGCGAGGTTTTACCCTCCTGGAATTTGGCTTTGGTTCTTCAAGTTTTGGCAGCTCGCCATTTTGAACCTATTTCTTCTATCAGTATTAAGCTTCTAACCCTCAAAGCTGTTTTTCTTGTTGCTGCTGCCTCTGCTAGAAGTTGTTCAGAGATTCATGCTCTTTCTGCTGAAATGGATAGATTTATAGTTTCAGGAGACGGTTTGGTTTTATATCCCAGAAGGGACTTTTTACCTAAAACTCAGTTTAACTACTTTCCTGCTAGTCCGATCATTTTAAAATCTTTATTGTCTTTTTCGCTATCCGATAAATTTTTGTGTCCTGTTAGGGCATTAAGAACCTATAAACAGCGAACCGATTTTAAAAGGGTCGATCCATCCCATTTATGGGTTTCCTACGTGGAAGAGTTATCTAAGCCGGTCTCAAAATCTACGATTGCCAGATGGAATTGTGAGACAATTAAGCTTTGTTATGAGATAGCCTCACCGGATCAAATTAATCTCTCCCAGATTAAAGCCCATGTGTTAGCGGTATGGCTACTTCTTTCTCTCTTTTGATGGTTCATCTTTAGATGACGTCATGCAGGTGGCAGGATGGAAATCTGAATCCACTTTTACATCCTTTTATCTCAAAGACCGGAGTACAGCAGCCTCCTTCTTTCGTAACATACTATTTTAACTGAAAAAGGCGAAGACCATTTACCAAGCACTTTCCACCATTTTCGTTAGGACTGTGCGTCTGTGAGAAATGGTGAGTCTTTTGGTTTTTATTTATTTCTTTAAGTTCAAGTTTTCCTTATTTGTTAATCACGGTGTGAATGAGTTAAATGCACTATTATGTTATGTTATTAACATTTGGATAAGAGTGGTTCGATTTTTATCCTTGTTTGTTGATTCTCAAATCTCCCACCTAATGTTTAAATGGTGCACTGACCAAATCTACGGATTTAGCAAGTGGTGATTGAACGGTAATGGATGTTTTTGTGGTGTAATAACAACCCCCCACAGACCCCCCATGTGGGTTGGTCTGTTGTTTTAATAACCACTATAAAAACATACTTACCCTTCAATCAATATGACCCGGCCTCAGCCAACCCGCGTAGCGTTTGATAATAGTATAGTTTAGCTATAAGTTAACCCTTTAACCATCAAATCTATTTTTTTAAACACCCCACAGACCCCCCTTGCGGGTTGGTCTGTTGTTTTATTAACCACTATGAAAACATACTTACCGTTCAATCACTACTTGCTAAATCAATTATTTGCATTTTGCTACCAGAATAAGATTTTTATGCCTGCATACCCATCCCCCCCACCCCATGCCTTTTCCTATTCCTATGGACACTCAACCAGGCTTCTGGTTGAGTCCCCTCTCCAGCCTATCATCAAGTATAGACTGGCACCAGTCTATACTCACCTCATAGTGACGCTTGTCGCTAGGCGCGCTCGCGCATGCGCATTAGAGCCCGAATAGGAAACAGATTCACTTTTCTAAATTCAAGTGCAAAATATTTCAAATCTGATTCTCAAATCTTACCACACGGGGTGGCTGAGACCGGGTCGTAGTGATTGAACGGTAAGTATGTTTTCATAGTGGTTAATAAAACAACAGCCCAACCCGCAAGGGGGGTCTGTGGGGTGTTGTTATTACACCACAAAAACATCCATTACCGTTCAATCACTACTTGCTAAACCCGTAGATTTGGTCAGTGCTCCATGTCCCCATACGGTGGGAGGAGATTTAGAGAATCATTAACACAGGATAAAAATCAAACCAATCTTATCCCAATGTTAATAACATAACATAATAGTGCATTTAACTCAATCACACCGTGATTTTAACAAATAAGGATAAGTAGAACTTAAAGAACTAAATAAAAACCAAAGAAGACTCTCACCCTCTTTACAGACGCACAGTCCTAACGAAAATGGTGGGAAGTGCTGGGCATATGGTCTTCGGCTTTTTTAGTTAAAATCGTAATATTACGAAAGAATGAAGCTGCTGCACTCTGGTCTTTAAGATAAAACGAGGTAAAAGTAGACTCAGATTTCCATCCTGCCACCTGCATGACTTCATCTAATGATGAACCGGCAAAAAGAGCGAAAGAAGTGGACATGCCCCTAACGTCATGGGCTTTAATATGAGCGAGATTAATTTGATCCGGAGACGCTATTTCGTAGCAAAGCTTAATCGTCTCACAAAGCCATCTGGCAATCGTAGCCTTTGATACTGGCTTAGATAATTCTTCCGCGTAGGAAACCCATAAATGGGAAGGATCTGTTCTTTTAAAATCGGTTCGCTGTTTATAAATTCTTAACGCTCTAACCGGACACCAAAGTTTGTCGGAAGGCGAAAAAGACGACAAAGATTTAAAAATAATAGGACTAGCAGGAAAACGGTTAGACTGGGTTTTAGATAGAAAACCCCTTCTCGGATATAAAACCAAACCGTCACCTGACACTATAAATCTATCCTTTTCTGCAGAAAGAGCATGAATCTCTGAACGTCTTCTAGCAGATGCAGCAGCCACAAGAAAAACCGCTTTAAGAGTTAAAAGCTTAAGACTGATAGACGATAAAGGTTCAAAATGGCGACCTGCCAAGACTTGAAGAACCAAAGCCAGATTCCAGGAAGGTAAAGGCTTAGCAGACGGAGGACGAATATTACCTAGACCTCTAATAAAGTTATTAAGAGTCTTAGTATTCTTAACATCGGCATTCAGAAGACAAGGCACGGAAGATGCAAGCGAAAATCTATATCCCCTGACCGTATTAGCCGACAACTTCAAAGAGTCAAACAAATAAGATAAAAAAATCTAACACTTGTGGTATAGAAACAGAATCAGGCACGAAACCTTGGTCGGAACACCATTTTACAAACATTTTAAGACGACCCTTGTAAACTCTATGGGTCGATTCCCTTCTGGCCGAATCAATAATTTCCTGAGATCTTTTAGAAACCTTATCCTGGAATCTTTCAGACTCGAGATTGTCCAAACGCTTAGATTGAAGATTCCTGGACTTGGATGTACACACCGACCTCTTACTTGAGATAGAAGGTCCTTGGATACTGGAAGGAGATGATGAAAGTCTACCAGAAGATCCAGAAGGTCCACAAACCAAATCCTCTTGGGCCAAAAGGGAGCTATCAGAAGAATCTCGCAAACTTGGTCCTTGACCGTCTTCAACACCAATGGGATCAGAATAGTAGGAGGGAAGGCATAAGCGAACATCCCTGTTCAGGACTGAGACAGGGCATCTACCGCCAGGGCCTGACTGTCCGGAAAAGGAGACATGTAAGAGGAGATCTGGGCATTCAGAGAGGTCACTAACAGATCTACTAGAGGACGATCCATGAGATTGAAAATCGCTCTGACAACCGACTTCTTTAACTGCCACTCTGTGTGGGCGAACTTGCTGGGACGTGACAGTTGATCCGCCAGAAAGTTCAGACTGCCTGGGACATGAGATGACACTAGAAAAATCTGTCTCTTGCGGCACCACAAGAGCAGATTCCACACTTCTAGACAAAGGAGAGAAGACCTTGTACCTCCCTGCCTGTTGATATAAGCTACTACTGTCGAATTGTCCGATCGAATTGAGACTTTGAGGCCTATCACCAGATCTGACCAAGAAAGCAGAGCCTTCTTGATAGCCCACAACTCCAGAACGTTGATGTGGGCTGACGACTCCTCCAGGGACCAAATGCCTGAAACTGATAGGGAGTCCCAGACCGCTCCCCAACCCTCCTGAGAAGCATCCGTGAACATAATTGCTTGAGGAGGGGACTTTACCAGAGGAACCCCGATCAGCAGCAGAGAACGGTCTTTCCAGAAATCTAGATGAGGGATCAAATGTTCTCTGATGGGAATCTGATGGTATATAGAGTGGACTGACTGTTTCCAAAGGGACATCAAATACATCTGAAAAGGCCTTCTCATCATGGCCGCCCAAGGAACCACCTTCTCTACGCTGACCATCAGACCTATCACTCTTAAAAGGAATCTTGCTCTTACCCAAGGTGAAGAAGCAAGAATTTCCATGGCCACCGATAAAGCCTCTATCCTTGGCTCCGAGGGAAAGACTAACCCCCGGGCCAGATCGAAAGAAACGCCTAGATGAGTAAAGATTTGCGACGGAACTAGGCTTGATTTCTCTAGATTCAAAATCCACCCTAGATTGCAAGCCAGACTGCAAACCTCTCGAAGAATACCTTCGAGAATTGAGGAAGACCTTGCTTTTACCAACCAATCGTCTATATAAACATGAAGATGGATAGAACGACGGTGTAAAATTCCTGCCACAGCTGAAACTATGCGGGTAAAAAGGAAGGGAGCCGTGGTCAGGCCGAAGGGCATGGCGCGAAACTGCCACACCCGATCCATGTAGGCAAACCTCAGGAACTTTCTGAATACAGGATGAATAAGAACATGGAAGTAAGCGTCCTTTAGATCTATGGAAGACGTCCACATTCCCTGATCCAGACTGCCAATAATCTGGGAAACTGTCTCCATCTTGAACTTTGGGGTGAGAATGCTCTGATTTAACTTCTTCAGATTTATGATTGGACGCCAACCTCCTGACTTCTTTGGTACTAAAAAGATGGTCGAGTAGTAGCCCGGGTCTACTCCCCAACTGGGAACTTCCTCTATAGCCCTCTTTACAATCATGGCTTCCAACTCCTCTTCCAAAGCCCTCAGTTTCTCCGGATTGGAGGGAACTGGAGTCCACACTGGGCAAAAGGAAAGAAGAGGATGACGGATCCATTACGGAGCATAACCCCAACGTATCTGGGATACTAGCCAGGAGTCCTGAATGAGGGCTTGCCATTTCTCCCAAAACAGAGAAAGGCGCCCTCCTACTGGCACGTTGGGAACGCAGCACTGGACTGCTTGCTCCAAAGGGGGAGGAAGAAGGGAAGGAATGGGATAAATAAGAGAGATTTGGAACTACCCGGGAATTGTCCAAACCTTCAAACTCTCTTCCCCTGAAAACCTCTAGAAGAAAAACGTCCTCTGGATCTAGACGCACGGCGAGAAGGAGTCTGACCTCTCCTCGCCCAAGACGAAGGAAACCGCCTCCCTACCGACCTCGAACGATGGGAGGAAATGGAACTGAATCGATCCTCCTCCACAGATCGATCCCGCTGATCATAAGAGGACAAATTCGAGTTAGGAACGACCCTAGAAGGATAAGCTCCAAACTGATCCGGTTTGACTCTTTCTTCTCGGAGAAGAATTACGGCTTTTAACCGAAGAAATATCTCTTTTCCCGGAAGAATTGGACCACGAAACCTGAGCCTGAAGCTCCCTAGAGGCCTTCAAGTGCTCAGATTCTGCCCTAATTAAACTAGGAGCTGACTCTCCAAATAGATCAGTCCCGAAAGGAGATGCCACCACAAGATTCTGTTTCAACACCTCAGAAATCCTAACCTCAGAAAGCTTTCTAGACCGCCGTTTGGAAGTAATAAATCCTAACGACTTACAAACAGAATTAAGAGAACCCCGGGACAAATCAGCCAAAGAACGAAAGACTGCCACCGGAACTTGTTCACCTCTTTCTTCCGCCTTAAGAACAGCCTCCGACAGTAGAGCAAGATAATTAGATGATTTAATCTGAGACCTACAAACTGACTCCCATTTAAACAGATCCGAGGAATAATCCGACTTAGAAACGTCTTTCAGCTGAGATGGTAAAACCTCCCAAGCAGGACCAGACAGAGACTGAGTAAAAGCTACCTTTAAAAAATCCTCCTTGGGAATCTGAACCGGCGAGTCATACTTGGAAACCAGAGAAAAATCAGAGCTAACCGAGTCAGTAACGAAAAACTCTAACATATCTACCACTAAATTGTCAACAGGAAGCACCAGAGGCGACGATGAAGAAGGATCAGCAAAAGAAAGAGCGGATCCGAAAGAAGGAGGATCCACAGCGAATTCCTCCTTAAGAGGAAGAGAAAGCGAAGAAGCAATCCAACTGTGAGCCATGGACCAGTCTTCCGAAGAGGCGCTAACTGGGCAAAATCTCTTCAGATCCCTGGCCCTGACTGACCTTGGAACAGAAGAAATAGAAGATAGAAGAGGAGGAGGAGAATAAGAAGAAGAAGTAGGAGCTATAAGAATTGAAGTCTCCTGAAACCAAAGAATCACCTGCCCTCGAAAACACAGGAGAGGAAGGGCTACTGACCGAATCATGAAAAGAGGAAGCATGCCTGGACACGGAATCTCTACCCACCTCCTGACTAGCCGATGAAGAAGGACGAACCACTGAAGAAGCCGAGAATCTAGAAAGAATAGACAAACGAGCAGACACAAACGAACGATCTAATGAAGAATCTCTAACCACTGAAAACAGAGAAAAATCTAACCCTGAATCAACAATTTGAAATTCTAGCTCAGGGGACAGAACCACCGAAACAATCGGATCAATATGATCAAAAGATGGAGACGACGCCAGAGAGGAAGGAGGAGAGGAAACTGATTGAGCAGAAGCAAAAGCCTGATCACACTGATCCTGAGAGGAAGAAGAATGAGGAGTAGAACGAAGACTAGCAAATCCCGGAGGAGGAGGAATGGAAGACTTAAACAGAGGAGAAGAGTTAGAAACATGAGAAGAAGAGAAGTCTTTCGACGAGAGACAAGATTAACGGGAAGAATGTCTAGACAAAACCGGATTAACCACAGCATCACGAAAAGAAGAATTCGCCTGAGAAGATAACTCCACATCAATGATCCTTGGAGGAAGGAAGGAATCATAAATAGAATCTGCAGAATCCTGTGAAAACCTTTGCGAATTTACTGGACCAGAATCAAAGTTCCTAACATCCCCGAATCCAACTGGGCCTAACGAATCTTGTTCTCTCATTAAACCGGAAGCTGACTCCCCACCGGAAACGGAAATCGGAATTACATCCTGGTCTGACCGACCCGGAAGTACACTTCTAATACCGGCATCGGAAGTAAACTGACTAGTGTCCACCCCCGGAACCGGAAACGCCTCTACCGGAATTCGGAAAATAAAAAGAGTCCTCAGACTCCGGATATCCGGAATGGCTGGAAGCGCTAAAAGACCCAGAAACGGAAGTAGACACTAGACCTCTAGGACCCGGATGTCCTATATAACCAGAAGACAGACCAGAAGTTACCAAAACGGAAGTGGTAACCGGATCTAGCTGACCCGGATCACCACCCAAACCGGAAGTCCTTCCGGAAACGGAAGCTACCGAAGCCGAAACCGGATCTTGATGACCCGGATGTCTCGCTAAACCGGAAGTCCGGCCGGAAAAAGAATGAGAATCGTAAAACGGAAGTAAACCCGAGTCCAAATGACCCGAGTCTACCACACCGGAACCGGAATTAGCAAGACTAGGTAACGACCTCTCAACAATGGGCGCTTTCGAGACTACTTTAACCACCGGAACCACCGTTACATTGGCATTTTCATAAGTACTAGCCTTATGGATGCCAGCTTCTGCCGACGCCACCACGGCTTGAAGGTTATGCCCATCACCTTCTAGTCTAACGTGGATTTTCTGTGGTGCACCCTCCGAGCACACCTTCAAGAGCTTAGATGCTCTTGTCCTCTGCTTTTTCGGCGATTCCATCACCTGTCTAGAGGTCAGGGGGACCGGCTTCCCCCATTTGCGGGAACGCCCGCTAGCCTTCGGGCTATCCTCGGAGCTTGACGAGCTCTCCTTCCTTTTTGCCTCTTTTATTGCAGAAGAGATCCTTTCATCAAGTGATTTCGTCAAAACGGTGGCGAACGACTCAAACCTAGCAAAGAGCGCCATCATGGCGTCCGAATTTCCCGATGATTTTCCCCCCAACGGAACAGAGGTTGAAGCAAAGGACACCGCCCTTGTCTTGCTAGCAACGGAGGAAGGGGAAGGACGACCAGAGGGCAGCGTTTGTTTCGACAAATCCTTAAAATACAATTTCGCAACCGAAACCGGCCACCCTTTACATATCCCACACATAGCAGTGGTTGTACAGGTCGTACACTTCACGCAAACGTGGCCAGCGAACTCAATGGCGTGATGTCGATCACATTTCGCCGACGTACATTTAGTCCTATCCGATTTCGCTGACTCCTACAAATGAAAAAAATGTAACAATGAAGCATACCACTCAAGCTTGCCAACAATAGAAAACCTCAACTCAGTTCCAATGGCGGGAAAATTCAAATTTCTTGACTCTCAAGCTTTCAAGGTATTCTTTAAAATAATCCCTATAATGCACTAAAAATAACTTCGTTACAGGCTCACGATATGACTGGACATTATTAATGATGATAATGATTTAGGATAGGCATAACCATCAAGATACCACGAAATAATACGATACAGGTACAGCTATCCAAGCGCAAAACACAAAATTTATTTCAAATATTTTTGTCCAACTATTCTGTTTGCAGAATAATTGAAAAGTGAATCTGTCTCCTATTCGGGCTCTAATGCGCATGCGCGAGCGCGCCTAGCGACAAGCGTCACTATGAGGTGAGTATAGACTGGTGCCAGTCTATACTTGATGATAGGCTGGAGAGGGGACTCAACCAGAAGCCTGGTTGAGGGTCCATAGGAATAGGAAAAGGCATGGGGAGGTGGGTATGCAGGCATAAAAATCTTATTCTGGTAGCAAAATGCAAATAATTGATTTAGCAAGTAGTGATTGAACGGTAATGGATGTTTTTGTGGTGTAATAACAACTTCAATTTTCTCATAGAAAATGTCCATTTGCAGAGCCAGAGAAGACTATTTTTGACAATTTACCACTGGAATGACTGGCTCGGTTATCGAGCCAGACATTCCAATGGTAAATTTTCAAAAATAGTCTTCTTTTGCTCTGCAAATGGACACTTCTCAAGACCACTGCAGAAGCCGTTTTTGGCTGATATGAGCATTAAATGGTTAACAGCAATGTTCTATATAGATCCTAATGGAATAATTGTGTTACTTTGAAAATAAAATCCTGATTCCCAAATCACAGAGAGAGAGAACAACCACCCCACCACCCACCCTCGGCTCCTTCCTCTGACAGTTGCGAAAACAGCGACAGTGATATAAGATAGTGAAATATTGCGCTTTTGCATGCTGGATTTAATTTGAATCACTCAGCCTAAGCTAATAGCATTTCACGCTCTTAATCCCTGATCGCTATTCTTACTTAGGGAGTTAACGGCAAGCATCGCAGCACTTTCGGAAGTGCCCATTGCGAGCGAGTTGACACTCAAAGAATATTTGGAGAAATTTGTCCAGACTGATTCTTATATTCCATATGTTTTGAATCTCCTGAGGGTCTGTTTAAAGTGGTCAGTCATTTAGTTATGGAGTTAGATGATGAATGTCACTATTAAATATTACATGAACCGCCTTCTAAGAGTGTTTGTATATACACTGAGCCGCAAACACTCTTAAAGCTGAAGCTTTAGATTGTGTATTCATGTATCTAATATACTCCTGGGATGGAATTCTTCCATGGGCAATATATAATTTGGACGCATGCCAAACTCCAGAACCGATCCTTAACTCAACCACATTAACTGTTTGTGCATAAGGGGAATTAACCATGGCTGTAAAAATTTAAAATACATAAAATTATTGTTGAAAATGTATTTTCTGGAAATTAGTTTTTTACTTTAATACACACTACAGCTCTGAAATAACTTAGAAATTCCCCTTCAAGAAAAAGGACAGAAAAACCTGGGATATATCCCAGGAACTTAATACCTGGGATTTCCTAGGATATTCCTGGGATATCCCAGGTCCTCAGTGGAATGAGACATTTTTCCTGAAACAGTGCTTGAAATGCTAACTTAATAATTAACCCATTAGCCATATAACCCGTAACCCTTTCAGGATGAAACCGGCCAAGCCCGATCTCTGCAGGGGTCTTGAGAAATATCCATTTGCAGGCCAAGAGAAGGCTATTTTTTTAAATTTACCACTGGAATGACTGGCTCAATAACTGAGCCAGTCATTCCAGTGGTAATTAAAAAAAAATTGTCTTCTCTTTGCGTGCAAATGGACATTTAATAAGTAAATATTTTAATTTTTTGAACAAATTTAGTCGTTAAAGGGTTTAAACTCCAGCGTCTCTATTTCAAGACAACTGTATATATAAGTAAGCAGTTGAATATTTTGAAACTAATTTTACAGAAACCCATTACCATTTAAGCCAGCATTACATTTTCCAGTCAAAATACTTTCAAAATATTAAACATCATATTCCCTACATCATTAAGGATTTACCATAAAGGGTTAAAAATAAATGGTCAACTGTGGTTTAAAAAGTAAATTTTCTCATAGAAAATGTCCATTTGCAGACAGAATTATTTTTTTTGAAATTTCCCTTGATTATCAAGAAAATTACATAGAGAATGTCCAATTGCAGTCCAACACGGCTTTTGATAATTGACCACTGGAACAATTTAACCCTTTAATCCTTTAAAGACTAAATTTGTTAGAAAAATTATCCGAGCCAGTCATTCCAGTGGTAATTTGTCAAAAATAGTCTTCTCTGGCTCTGCAAATGGACATTTTCTATGAGAAAATTGAAGTTTAAAAAAATAAATTTGATGGTTAAAGGGTTAACTTATAGCTAAACTATACTATTATTAAACGCCACTGTAGCAGAACTTCTTGAGACATGCAACGAACCTCGATAGCAACATTACCGCTACTTATCCTTTTAATCATCAAATTTGTTCAAGAAGATTTAAACTTTCTAAAAAAATATCCCTTTGTAGAACAAGAAAAGATTATTTTTGAAAATTCCAGCACTGGAATGACTTCCTCAACGATCGAGTGAGTCATTTCAGTGGTAAATATTCAAAAATTGTCTTCAGTTGTCGCGCAAATGGACATTCCCTAAGACTGATACAGAGGCCGGTTTGAGCATTAAACTGTTAAACACCTGGGTAGCAGTTGATCAACCGCTAGAGCAACAACTTTTGTGTGCATTTAATCCTTTAACACACTTAGCCGTCCCAAAATGTCTCCTCTATTAAGAAATACCTATTTGCAGACCATAAGAGAACACTATTTTTGAAAATCTACCACGTGGTAAATTTTTTAAAATGACCTTCTCTTGGCCTGAAAATGGACATTCCTCAAGACCCCTGCAGAGGCCGGTCTTGGCCGGCTATGTCGTGAAAGGGTTAATGGTCAAATTTGATCAAGAAAATCAAAATACTTACTTTATTGAATGTACATTTACCAGCCAAAAGAAGAGTATTTTGGTCAATTTATCATGGCGATGACTGGCTCGGTTATCGAGCCAGTCATTCCAGTGATAAATTTACCAAAATAGTCTTCTCTTGGCCTGCTTACTCAAGACCGCTGTAGAGGCCAGGTTTAGCCGGCTTGACCATGAATGTGTTAGTCTGTCTTGACTCCATCCTACAGGTGTGGATGTGTGTAGTGCTGTGTGCGTGCGTGTGTGTCAGTGTGGGGGTGTAAGTAAATATTACAGGTAGGTATAATGCCACAAAAGGACCACCCACGACCTCAACCCTATGAAGTAGTAATTGGCACTCATGCTATCCATTGCAGTACAAGGTGATAATGTGTCAGCATCACTGCTTATCTTCTATCTATAGGTACACAGGTAGTTTACCAATCTTCTGGCAACAGAGGGAGAAAATCTCACAACACCAACCCTTTAACCTGTGAAATTCCTGTCTCAATTTCAAGACGGTTGTACATAGCTGTTGAATTTTTTGAAACTAATTTGATGCGGAGCTGTTGCTGCCTATGCCTGCAACAGCTTCTAGTCAAATAAGTTTCAAAATATTCAACAGAACGAGCGTCGGTTTAAGGGTAAGCAAATCAAGAAAGTGACTGTGTAGATATGCGTGGATAGATTTATTCTGTCATGTTGTACGTGTTAATCTGCCAGTGAATATCTATGTTCTGTTTAGAGATTCGTGAAACATTCTACGCATTGACATGAATTATTTGGTTATATTTAAATTTTGATAAATTGCATCTTAATACTTTGCATAGGTAAGGTTTTGTTAAAGGCCATCCATAATAAGAATTTGTTTCTCGCAAATTTTATATGATAAAAAGATTTTTAGTGAGGAATTTCTTTTTACGAATTTTATTAATTTATTTCAAAAAGTTTAAAAACAAATATTTGCTTGTAAGAATTTGTCATGTTTTTCTTTTTCTTTAGAGATTCGCAGTACTTATACACACGACATGAAAAACATTGTAATTCGCATATTTTGACACAAATTTAATGCTTTGTTTTATGAAAATTCCCACCCAAAACATACAATCAGAGATGAGAATAAAATAATATAGATATTGTACAATTTTAACCTCAGAAGTGTTAAGCAATACACCTTTCCTACATTGATGTCATTATGCCCGGATTTCCCTAAATCAACGCCCAGAGCAAAACTGCTGGCTGGTACCGCCGCCAACAAGCTGCTGACCCGCGTCGAGTTACTTTTTCACTAAAATATACCACAATCTAAACCATTCCTAGGATAAACTATCATTGGAAAGTGCATTCAATTGCAGAAACATTAATGCATTATTTTTTATATTTTTGTAACGTTTTCATTGAGTTATTTGCGTATATAAAATACACCAGTCGACTTAGATTCATTAAATCAAGTGGACAATAGGGGAGATTATAAAATTGCAATTAACTGTATTAAATTTTACAAAACTAGAAAAACTAATCCAGAAATGTATAGAAAATTGGCTTAGGTTTCCAATGAAAAATATTATGAACACAGTTTTTCATATGCACTGCTTACAGTGCACTGTATCTGATTCCCATAGTACAGTAATGCTGTTTGTGCATCGGCTATCATGGTTACCAGCCGGAAGTGGTATGCGCGATGCATTTCGGGAAGGTATTTTCCCAAAATACGCTAATGTGGGAAAGGTCTATTACAGTATTAATCCTTTCATCATGTTAATTGTTAAGATTGATCAAGAAAATCCAAAACATTTTCTCAGTGAATGGCCATTTTCAGGTCAAGAGAAGAATATTTTAGAAAATTTACCACTGAGAAATGGCTGGCTCGTTTTCAGAAATAGTATTCTCTTGGTCTGCAAATAGACGTTTCTCATGACCATTGTAAAGCCCTTTTGAGCGGCTTGACCAGTACAGGGTTAACAAAGCTACACAGAAACAAAAGCGGTACAGAAAATTCTGAGGAATTCCGAGCGACATATGGATTTGGATGTGAAAAAATTACAAGACGGAAACCGGAAAGAATGTTGAAAATAATGCCTTAAAATAACAGCGTTATTTTTTTGAAAAATTAACTTAGGAAAAACAAAAAAAATAAATTGGTATGGCCTAATATAAATGGATGTTTAACAATTATGGTGACCCGATCACTTAGAATGTATTGAAATAGATTTGAAACTTTGAAACATAAATTCCCAGAATACCAATTTCAAGGATTCAGATCTACAGGTAACCTGTTGAATATTTTGAAACTAATTTGACTGGTGGCTGCTGCTGCCATAGGCAGCAATAACATTTCTCAATTAAATTAGTTTCAAAATATTCAACAGCATATCTCTTTCATTAAAGTACAAATGCATCAAAGATATACAATTCATATACTTGACAGACTCTTTGAGCTTCGTGGTGATGTGGTTATAAATTTATAATATGTCATTATGATTAAGACATTCACCTACATGCAATGTAATTCAGCTTTCCAGAGTATCCATCAATCATCTGACATCATAATCAGCTCAGTGAATGTGCGTATGATGACGTGACAATCATTATGTCACTAAGGGTTCCATATAGACTGTCATCAATTCTCAAATAGTCTGACACGTTGTATGAATTGTATGTCTTTGTAATTCTTTGCTATTTAATAAACATGCTGTTGAATATTTCGAAACTAATTTGACTGGGCGCTGTTGCTGCCTTAGGCAGCAACAGCACCCAGTCAAATTAGTTTCAAAATATTCAACAGCTTACCTGTGTAGTTTTTTGGAAATTAATAGTCAGGGTGTTCAGAGATCGATCGATCCCAACACGAGTAAGGTTTGGGTGGAGCTTAGCTAGAGATGGACGGGGCATAGCTAAAACCGGAAAGGTTCATTGATTATATGCTCACGCACTAGAATGACAGATCAGATCCCTCTAAATTATGGTTCAGAATGATCAGCTCAGCTCAAGATGGGGAAAGTCTGAATACAAAAATTGTTTAACTGTCTGACTGCTGCAAACCATAGGATAATAAATTCAATAACTTTGAATGTGAATTTTTTAAAACAAGTTGACTGAAAGTTGTTGGTGGCTAAGCCACCAACAACTTTCAGTCAAATTGTTTTCAAATTATTCCGGATATCTAGAGTTAAACCCCATGGGAAATGTAGTCTGCAGAAATTCAGCAGTGAGACTGTTAAATACCTTAGACTGTGCCACTGTTCTTATTCTAGTCACATATTGTGGATGTCCAGTACATTAATAGAATCAGCAAATGACCAGGGGTCACTAGTGGACATAAATAATTTGTCAATTAATCAATTTCCAAGCTCATCTTATGGTTTCTAAAACTCAACAGAACAACAATTGTTTAAGCTCCAATTAGATGTCACTGGGATGGTCATTATTCTGGTCGTGAATGGCGACTGTCCAGTACACATATCATACCATTCAAATGACCACTGCGCAGTTGACATGAATAATTTGTCAATCAATTGATTTCCCACATCGTTTATGTTGTGGACAATAATTACTATGCCATATATTACATCGCCTGATTGCTACAAAACAATTTGACTAAAAATCATTGCTGCGTCTTAAGATTCCATGACTTTCAGTTAGTGTTTTAAAAATATGCGTCTTAATGTTTCGGGATTAAGCAGACACAAATTGAAGCTCCTTAATTGGTATTGCAGGGCATAATTTAGAATTTGATATTTGCAAAGCATGTATTGCTATGGAAACTAAATTTTATAGCTATCGGCAAAAATGTATAGCAATCAACTCTTTCACCGATAAATTCCCTGTATCTCAATCTCAGAGCAAACAAATAGAAAAGATGTTGAATATTTTGAAATTAATATGACTGGAATCCATTAGGCAGCAATGACTTCCAGTCATATTAATTTCAAAACATTCAACAAGATATGGTATACATTGTAAAGAATGTACTTTTTCAGGGATTCATGTCCGTTTCGAGAAATGAATGAGCGATATAAATTTCAGTCGGCGTGCTTTTCTTGTATGTGATCAATGCCTGACTGCTGCTGCCATTTCGGGATTTGGGGGCAACCTTTATATTAAGCGATGGAGGGTGTACTGGAAATGGCCAGATGAGATGAAACGCAAACAATATGGCTGTAGCTCACCTGGTTGGATTTAAGGGTACACATCCATATATTTTTTTACAAAGTAGCTGCTATTTTTGTGACGTCATGACAGTTTTAAATATGTGTAGCAAATTGAGATGCGATACCAGATATATAATATGCCCTGTATTGAATATTAGAATTCATGAGTGAAATGGTCTACCATAATGTCTGTAAATAAGATTACAATGACCTGACCAAATATACATGAGTGAAAGTTACAGCAATACAATTGCGTTAACCCTTCTAGCCATACCAGAGTTATAAGAAATTCTGTTTGATGTAAGGAATATTCAGTTATATTTTTTGAAACTAATTTGACTGGGAGATGTTGCTGCCTATAGCAAGAAGAGCTCACTGTCAAAATAGTCAACAGCTTTCCTGTATACATGTAGTTGTCACACAATCGAGGCATTAGAATTCCAGGGATTAAACGGTTCAGAGAGGGCATATAGATTGTTATATGGATAACCATAGCAACGAAACCTAATGATCTGTACACGATCAAGTCGGACAATACCCATGAATTCGGGACTATCTATTGAACGCCATGCCTGCAACAGTGACTAGAGCGATGTGTATACATTCAATGGCTGACAGAATGTTCGGGTCACCACGGGTAATTTAATCATCGTCAGATTTGACACACATTTTGCTACACATGAAAGTCTCGGGCGCCCTTACCCACCCCAGATATCGTTTACGAGGAAGGATACTGTTTACGAGGAAGGATTAAAACCTTAGTTTACTGTGGAACACTTGGCCGTTAACATTCATATCAGTCAAAAATGGCTTCAGCAGTGGTCTTGAAAAATGTCCGTTTGCAGATCAAGAAGACTATTTTTGAAAATTTACAACTGGAATAACAGGCTCGATAAATGTGCCAGTCATTCCATTAGCAAATTTTCAAAAATAGTCTTCTCTTAGTTAGGGCTGCGAGATATACGGATACCATATTTAAAACCGATATCACGCTGACGGTTTCAAAACCACTTATAAAATATAAATATCGAAAAAAATAAAAGCACAGGCCTTAAAGTTTAATTTTCGTCTACCCATCCCCGTACCACATATCCTCCCCCGCCGCCCCCCCCCATCTATATATATATATATATATATATATAATAACCAGCGACAATCATGAAAAGCCAATGAGAAATGATTGATGCATATAAAAACAGTTTTTCTGGGAAACATCTATATTGTTTAAGCCGCTTCTGCTGATCATTTCATTCTCGTTTTCTCATTGGCTAGCAGGACAAAAAATATCCAACCACTATATGAAGAAGAATTTTTCTTCCTACAAAAGAACATTGTTTATCTAATCACTTAGCAGCTGACACTATGATCTTTGCCTCAATGAATGGTTATCACACATGACATTAAATATTTAACACATGCTTGATAGACCGTTGTTGAAAGCGCCCCATTGTGTCTAAAACAAACTCTTTTAGACTAGCATGTGAATTTAACGGGCTAATAATAACAATCGGGGAAAGCAACTGATCTATTTAGAAAAGAATTCTGATTTACATTGGTAAATAATTGGTTGAACTATTCATGGAAGTTTGACTTCAGAAACACATTCATATTCTCGCGAGATTTTATACGCTGGCGCGAGTCAGAATGAGATAAGTGAGCGATCCCAACTTCCTTGGATGAAACTCGGATCGGATCTAAAGTACATTACTCGGTCACTATTGTGTATATAGTAATTTCCGAGTTACGAGTCCAAACCATGGCCCATGAGTCGCAGTTGAGTACTCGCTCTGAATACCTGAAATAAATCTTTCAAATATCACGTGTATTTTTTCACATTTTTGAGAATTTACAACTGGAATGATTGGCTCGATAACCGAGCCAGTCATTCCAGTGGTAAATTTTCAAAAATAGTCTTCTCTTGGCCTGCAAATGGACAGTCAATAAGTAAATATTTAAAGTTTTTTTGAACAAATTTAGTCATTAAAGGGTTAAGCTTAGACACAATGCATTTTATGCTGTTTAAATCAAGAACTAGAATCACAATATTATTGAAGTCATACATCATTGGAAACCTAAGCCAATTTTAACCCTTTAATGGTCAAATTTAGTCAAGAAAAAGCTAACTATTTTCTTATTGAATGTCCATTAATACAGGCTGAGAGAATAAAATTTTTGAAAATTTATCACTGGATTCCAGTGGTAAATTTCCAAAACTTGTATTCACTTGGCCTGTAAATGGACATTCCACAAGACCATTGCAGAGGCCAGTTTGGGCAGGTATGACCTCTAAAGGGTTAAATCTAAATCAAGTACTGGGATCAGAATATTATTGAAGTCATACATCACTGGAAAGCTAAGCCAATTTTCTATATATTTCTGTACACGTTTCTTATATTTTTATAAAACTGAATCGAGTTAATTACAATTTTAAAATATCCCTATTTGTCCACTTGATTTAATTAATCTAGCTATAATGGTAATTTTTATATGCAAATAACTTACTGAAATTTTTTACAAAAATATAAAATATATTACATTGTTAATGTTTGGGATGTGCTTTCCAATGATGTATGACTTCAATAATATTGCGCAACTCGATGTGAGTCAGCTGAGTGTTGTTGCCTTTATCAGCTAGTAGAGGTGCTCTGAGTGTTGATTTAGAGGAACCAAGCTGTAATAAAATCAATGTGGGAAAGGTGTATTTGTCAGACCTACATCTATTTCTGAATGGTCTTTTTCAGTCTTAGCATAATGCCCAGCTCATCACTAGCTAAGCTCCAACCACAACTCGCTCATGTTGGGATCAATCGATCCTTGTACTTCTTGACTATCAATTTCCAGAAAACTATACAGGGAAACCTGTTTAATACTCCGAAACTAATTTGACTGGGTGCTGTTGCTGCCTATAAGGCAGCAACAGCACCCAGTCAATTTAGTTTCAAGATATTAAAAAGAATGTAATGATAAGGACACAATTCGTACAATGTGTCGGACTATTAAGAGTTAAAGACGGGGCAAATAGAATCATTTATGATGTAATGATTATGACATCATCCTACATGCCTCTTAGCTGATTATGACGTCATATGACATCAATCAATAGATGGATGTAACTCTGGAAATGTGACTTGAGGGACATTCTACATAATAACTATGTATTTCAATTATGGACAGAATAAAATAATCATTATAAGACACTTAACACTTTCACCAATGAATTCCCTATATCAATGTTACCATACAGGGAAACTGTTGAATATTTTGAAATTAATTTGACTGGAAGCCATTGCTGCCTAACTTCCAGTCAAACTAATTTCAAAATATTCTACAGAATAATTTTTATAAAATTAATAATTTACTTTTTCACGGATTTGTCAATGAAAGGGTTAAATAGATGTCAATATTTACCTATCCTAAATGTTAATCTCTTTCACTGATTAATGAATTGTTCATGCACACCATGAGACTAAGGCCATATTCTCACTAGAGCTTTAATCCGGAATAACGCCATACTTCACTATGACTTTATTACATTCATGCATGCCAAACATGTATATTTTACACAACATTTCTGTATAACTTCCCTAAAGTTGGAAGAGCTATTGCTAAAAAACCAATGTCCAGTAAAAATTGCAATTAAAAGAAACATGATGGCACGGATGGGGATGCGGTTTCAGATCACTTCACTGACATCAACAAGAGAATGGATGATACAACAGTATTCCCTAGATGTCACACGTTCTGATACTCGAGAAAAATGTAGTCACCATAAAAATAAACATGCAACAATAAAAGCTCCCTCACAGAATTTTGTATGTCATTCCATTCTGTACCAAATTGAGTAAGTACTTCACAAAGTACCATGGAAGATTAATCCCGTGGGAGTCTGTTAAAAAATTCATCAACCACAGCTATCAGATTTATGGCGTGAAAGATGAACTTGTTGAATCCTGAATAACAAGAATATCGAGTTTATGGTAACCCATACACCCGAGTAAGCTATTGAATATTTTGAAACTAAATTTGACTGGGAGTTGTTGCTGCCATATAGGCAGCAACAGCTCAAAGTCAAGTTAGTTGCAAACTGTTCAATAGAATATTTATTAACCCTTTACTGGTCAAGCAGGCCAAAACCGGCCCCTGAACTCTGAAGTGGTTCTCACTCGGAAATCTCCGTTTTGCAGGGCAAGAAGACTACTAAAAAATATATACTACTGGAATGACTGGCTCGAATATTAAGCCAGTCATTGCAGTTGTAAATTTTCAAAAATTGTTTTCTCTTGGCCTGCAAAATGGAACTTTTCTCTAGTTTTTCGAGTTCAAAGGTTTAACGAGCATTTTTTCCTGATGTAATTTCCTAATGTTCTCCATAACCTTTGTTTATTGCTTGTATAATTTGAGCTCTTATGCATTTATTTTCATGTTAATGGAAACCTTGGGAGCCATGAAGACGCATATATTGCTGACTTAACAACCTCATATTAATACTGTTTAACCCTTTAACACTCATATCAGCCAAAAAACGGCTTTTGCAGTGTGTCTTGAGAAACAAGACTATTTTTGAAAATTTAACTACTGGAATGCCTGGCTCGATAAACGAGCCAGTCATTCCAGTGGTAAATTTTCACAAATAGTCTTCTCTTGTTCTGCAAATAGACGTTTTTCATGAAAAAATTTAAATTTTCTTGAACAAGTTCGAGGGTTAAAGAGTTAACTGCACACAATGATATGATCATAAATCCATGATGACTTTGTTAGGAGTTATTTTATTAGTTAAATGAGAACTTACCTGCAAGTGGAAGTTAGATGTTTGATTGTAATTCTAGCCACTCACCACTGGAAGCTTGAGTTACACGAGAGACGTGTCATGACTTGCTGAGATCAGTCTTCAAAGATGAATTGAGTGCACAGCACAGTAATCCCAAATTAGGGTGGGACAAGAAAGCCAGAGTTCCACGAGACTTCAAAGCTGTGGGTGCACTCAGTACTATAAATTCCATGTAATGAACTGTTCACAATTATGATAGCATATGAACTGAACAATTAACAGATTTGATAATCATCCTTCTGAACACTGACATCTTTCTAATATATTCAGTAGTTTGTTATAAAACTTTTAAACATTCATTATCAACCTGTTGTACAGATTTAAGCTATGGAATTTTCAAACCGTCTCATTGGACAGCAAAAATGGTTTACTGCCATTGCTGTCTATTGTATAGTCTATAGATATTTATATCAATCCATGCCAGTATCCTGGTTATTTTCAGCCTTCGATACATACTGCCTTATCGTCTTCATGAATAATTTTGTGTTATTATCTTTCTTAGATTCTTAACTCTCTCTAAATATGATGGCAATGCATTGAAAATTATACACCTGGGCGAAATTGATTTATGTGTAAGGAAAATAGTTGTGTTCTAATAATGATTGCTTAAAGTTCCTAAATTGATTCCTCAAGAGATTGCTGTATAAAATTATCAAGTATTTTACTCAAAACTTTACTGAAATGCCAAATATAGTTCTATCTGACCTTAGTTGATATTTGAACATTGATCCATTTAAAAAATCTTATCCTTAATTGATGACTCATAAATGGTTTGGTGAAGCCAATTTAAACCCAGAAAATGCAACACCGACTAGGTCATTAGTAAAAAATGTCAATAACCCAAAAGCTTTCAAAACTTAATCCACATAGTAAGCATTATTTCTTTATTGATTCTCTCCATGAATTAATAACCAAAATTGTCTAGCCAGCAAGATCTTTATCATCCGGGGCTCTCTTTTATAAGAGGCTATTAACTAACAATATTTTACTTAGTAGATGCACACTGTCCTTATGTGTGAATGCCCCAAGATTGCCAATTCAAAAAAAAATTCTTATTAAATAGCAAAATCTGTTTTATGTATTTTCCAACTTGATGCTACGTTACTATTTATGCTGCTTGATCCAACTCTACTCTTGTAGATTAACTCTCAGTAGAGGCAAAAAAGTGTAAACGACTATGGGTTAACTTCAAACCGATCTAATATAAAAAGCATCCATATTATAAGCTCCTGAGTTACATGTAATCAAGAAACATGTGCCTTAATCTGAAAATTAAGCCTAGAAGCGAACAAATCGCAAAACTTCATTGTAAAGCTACTAGAGAAGTACACATAAAACTCCTTGATATTCAATTTGCAATCATCATCAAATACTCTGGATTTTGTTATTTGCTATACAATTCATCTGACCAGTTGAATGAGCAACTGTAATTCATAAATTTCGTTCTCTAAATCATAGCCAAACTTCTCTGGCTGGTCCATTACAACATTGTGAGGGAACAGATTAACACAGATATAGTTAATGTCGCTATTATAGAAATAAATATTCAGAGCCCAAACTTAGCACGAGCAACACTAAAGACTCTAAACACAACAATCAAGCTTTAATGCCCAGTACATTAATATGATGCTGCTTCACCTTATTTCTCCATCTACTACCTATAGAATGTGTGTTCTTTTTCTGTGCGAGGTCAGTAGGCCAGTAAACACTACCTCCCCCCTTCAGTTGACACATCAGTTGTTACATCATAACCAATTTTCATGATTGAGTCGTGTATCTAGCTGTTATTGAAATAACATCAATCCACCATGTAAACACAGAATGACCTGAATTTGACAATCACACATTTTTATCAAAACCATCTGATACCGTTTTCAGTGATTCAGTTTAGTCAGATTATCAGATTCTCTAAAAGAATGTGAACTATTCTACAACTGAAAACCAATATGACCATAAGTATTATACGTTCAGCACCCTAAGTTTCATATTTTTATGTTTCCAAATTTAATACTTTCGTAGCACTGTGAAAAATATTCTTGTCACTTAGATGCCAGCTCTTCTGACATGCGCACTGAATGTTTCAACTCATAGGTTGGGACGAGAACTGGTATATTACAGATGAAACATCCAATGGCAAAACTATCATCTTTTAATTGTTATACCTAGTGGCAAAACATGAATGTGCATCATGAAACCAGTCACCAATATATCAATGTGCAATATGCTCCATTTATCTTAAATGAGCATATAACTGATGTTAGTAATAAAAAATATATATTCTGCTGATGATAAGCCATCTGGCAAAACTACACATTGAAAAAATACATTATTCCATTCAACAAACAATATTTGATATCTTACTGAAACAAGAACTAAGAAATATGCATGAAATATGCATTAGAAAGGCTGAATTGGGGCATCAGACAATTAGGCCTAATTAGTAATAGTAATTGCCAGGAGCATGAAAAAACCCCAACAGACCCCCCTTTAGTGGGTTGGTATGTAGTTTTATTAACCACTATAAAAACATACTTACCATTCAATCACTACTTGCTAAATTAAATATCTGCATTTAGCCATCAGAATAACATTTTTATGCTCGCTTACATACTTCCTAATGGCAATACCATCACCATGTAGACCCTCAACCAGGCTTCTGGTAGAGGGACCCCCTGCATTAGCCTTACAATAGACTGGCACCAGTCTGTACACACTCCTTGGTGACGCCTGTCACTAAGCATGCTCGCGCATGCGCAGTAGGTCCCAAATGTGAAACTGATTCACTTTTCCAAATTTAAATCCCATATATCCAGAATAGAGTCTCAAATCAATACCCAGCGGGGTGGCTGAAGCCGGGTCGTAGTGATTGAACGGTAAGTATGTTTTTATAGTTTATATGTTTCACTACTTCTTAAACCCCCCCACAGACCCCCCTTGCGGGTTGGTCTGTTGTTTTATTAACCACTATAAAAACATACTTACCGTTCAATCACTACTTGCTAAATCAATTATTTGCATTTTGCTATCAGAATAAGATTTTAATGCCTGCATACACACCTCCCCATGCCTATTCCTATTCCTATGGACCCTCAACCAGGCTACTGGTTGAGTCCCACCTCCAGCCTACCATCAGGTATAGACTGGCACCAGTCTATACTCACCTCAGTGACGCGTGTAGCTACGTGCGCTCACGCATGCGCATCAGAGCCCGAATAGGAAACAGATTCACTTTTCTAAATTTAAGTGCAAAATATTTAAAGTCTGATTCTCAAATCTTACCACGCGGGGTGGTTGAGGCCGGGTCGTAGTGATTGAATGGTAAGTATGTTTTTATAGTGGTTAATAAAACAACAGACCAACCCGCAAGGGGGGTCTGTGGGGGGTTGTTAATACACCACAAAAACATCCATTACCGTTCAATCACTACTTGCTAAACCCATAGATTTGGTCAGTGCCCCCTGTCCACATAAGGTGGGAGGAGATTTGAGAATCAATAAACCAGGATAAAAATCAAACCAATCTTATCCCTATGTTATTAACATAACATATTAGTGTATTTAGCTCAATCACAACGTGATTAGCAAATAAGAACAAGTTGAACTTAAAGAAATAACTAAAAACCAAAAGAAGACTCACCATTTCTCACCGACGCAGTCTTTTAACGAAAATGGTGGAAAGTGATTGGTAAATAGTCTTCGGCTTTTTTGGTTAACAAACAAGGATAAATTAAATCAATCTTATCCAAATGTTAACAACATAACCTAATATAGCATTTAGCTCAATCACACCGTGATTAGCAAATACGAACAACTTGAAATTAAAGAAATAACTAAAAACCAAAAGAAGACTCTCCCCCTATCTCACAGACGCATAGTCCTAACGAAAATGGTGGGAAGTACTTGGTAAATAGTCTTCGGCTTTTTTAGTTAACAAACAAGGATAAAATTAAATCAATCTTATCCAAATGCTAATAACATAACCTAATAGTGCATTTAGCTCAATCACACCATGATTAGCCTGCACTCTGGTCTTTGAGCTAAAAGGATGTAAGGTGTATTCACATTTCCCTCCTGCTACCTGCATGATCTCATCTAAAGACGATCCCTCAAAAAGAGCGAAAGAAGTAGCCGTACCTCTAACGTCATCGGCTTTAATAAGGGAGAGATTAATTTGATCCGGTGAGGCTATCTCATAACAAGGATTAAGTATTCTCTCAAAATCCATCTGAGAATCGAAGAATTTGAGACCGGCTTAGATAAATTTTCCTCGTAGGAAAAACATAAATGAGATGGATCGATTCTTATAACATCTGATCGCTGATTGAAGGTTCCTAATGCCCTAATAGGACACCAAAACTTTTCGGATGGCGACAGACGAAAAAGATTTTAAAATGATCGGACTAGCAGGATAGCGGTTAGAGAGAGTTATAGATAAAAAAATTCCTTCTGGGATATCAAAGCCGTCTCCTGAAACTATAAATCTCTCCTTTTCAGCAGAAAGAGCATGAATCTCTTGAACGCCTTCTAGCAGAGGCTGTAGCAACAAGAACAAACAGCTTTGACAATTAAAAACAAAACCAAGCTTACTACTGGTAGAAGAAATAGGTTCAAAATGGCGACCTGCCAAAACTTGAAGAACCAAAGCCCAACTCCAGGAAGGAAAAGACTTAGCAATCTGAGGACGAATATTACTTAGACCTCTAATAAAGCTATTAAAAGTCTTAGTATCCTTGACATCGGCATACAGAAGACAAAGGTGGGATGACATCAGAGAACATCTATACTCCCTGAACGTAATAACTGACAAATGAAAATACCCAAACAGATAAGATAAAAAATCTAATAATTTGGGTATCGAACCAGAATCGGGCACGAAACCTTGGTCTGAACATCATTCACCTAAATTTTTAAAATCGACCCTTGTAAACCCAACGGGTCGAATCCCTTCTGGCAGAGTCAATCATTTCCTGATATCAGAAGAAACCTTATTCTCGAGGACTTCAGACTCGAGATTCTCCAGACACACAGACTAAAATTTATTGGATTTGGATGCACACAAAGACCTCTTACTTAAGATAGAAGATCCTGGTATACTGGAAGAAGAAGAGGGAAATCTACCAGAAAATCTAGGTCTAAAAACCAAATCCTCTTTGGCCAACAGGGAGCTATCAGAAGAATTTCGCAAACCTGATCCTTGACCCTCTTCAAAACTAACTGAATCAAAATCGTTCGAGAGAAGGCATAGGCGAACATTTCTGTCCACTACTGAGACAGAGCATCCACCCCCCCCCCCCCCCCCCCCCCCGAGGGGTTGACTGTCCAGAAAAGGAGACATGTAAGAGAAGATCTGAGCATTCAGAGAGGCCGCAAACAGCTCTACTAGAGGATAATCCCTAAGAATAAACCTCATTCCTCCTTCTAAAAATTAAAGAAAACCCCATGGCCATGACTGAACGAATCGAGATTTAGAAGCCTAACAGACAATCCGACCAATGCACAGAAGCCTGGATCTACTTTCCAATGAATAGCCTCTTCTATAGACTCCCTGACAATCATAGACAAACAACAACCCCTCTAAAGCTAATAGCTTCTAATAATAAGGAACAGAAAACCTTTTTTGAAGAGGAGACTACATAGAAGGATTCTAGATCCAGGAATATCTAGCCCCTTTTAATAAGGGCCCCCCCCTTAAAGAAGAGTCAAACTTACTATCTGCTAAAGAGGAGTGCTCATAGAAAACACATAGATTACATATGCCAAAATCCTGGCCTATATCATAACGCTTATACCTCACTAAATAGGTAACTCACGTTTATTATGGATATTTTAATAATACCGCTTACTCTGAATGGAGACCAAAAAGGGTCATATCAGAATAGCCTAACTTATTAATAATGCTAAAGACTCTGCAAAAAATTATAGATAATATTATTTACAGAGATTTAACCAGAGATTGTGGCAAACCAAAACCCCACAGTAAGTCTATGGGAGTGCTTAGAGTCAAGATTATAGCCAAATCATGTGCCCGAGATCTACATGAACTACGGGAAAGTCACTAGTGATGACCGTCATCACAATTCTATGAATAGCATACATGACAAGTCACAATGTCCTGATAAGAGAACTATAGCCCACATTAGATTATCTAATTTAAACATCGTATAACAATGGAGATTTAATAAAAAATTGTATTGAATACATCAACGGTTGCCTAGCCGCTCGGGCTTGCTGATAAATTAGATATCCTAAACAATTCGATATTTATGCCACGAGGCAGAAACTTAAAAGATTTTAATAAATTTATTGATTCTTATATCCATAATCTTAGCATCAATAATTTCATCTTTGTACTAACAAATGCCATTGTGTTAGAAATCCCCAAGAAAGATTGAACACTGATACTAGATATTAACTGATTGAATACTGAATTTTGCAGATGACATATCACAACTGTAATATCTCTGGACTTGCAACGATTTAGAAAACATTTTGACCGAAATAGTTGGTGGATGCTTAAATCCAAAGATTCTCGTCCGCTCTTCCCCCCTCCAGCGCAACCCCAACCCCACTCCAACCGGCCCGCCGCCAACCCCCAGACAACAACCTCAACGAGCAAAAACCCAAGACTCACCGAATAATCCGGGAATAATCCGACCGAAAATTGCTGGTGGCATCACCAACAACCCTCAGCCAACCTGCCGCCAAAATACCCAGCAAATCCCGAGCCCCGCTCCCCGAAACCCCGTCCGAAGGCCCGCAGCAACCCAGTCAAAATAGAGCAAAATTTACGCTATAAAAGGAAAACCAAACAAAAATCTGGAAAAAATGAAAACAAAACGAACTCACCGAAACTATGTCAACGCAGAAGAATCTGACTCATATTCCTCCTTCCTGCCCCTTTATCCGATTGATTATCCTTTCTAAGCGAATAATGTACTTGTAGACATTAATCCTGTACTCATAATGATCCTATGAAACCTTTACTGAATCTAATCCTTTTCAGCGACTGACGAAATTATACTACGATTTACTTAAGAATCAGGGTTATCCCCTCCACAAATAAACTCCCTTTGGTTAAATAAATATGTCAACCTGCCGACATAAGAGGTAAAAGGAGCGAGAAAAAACGCTGAATGGCCCGAAGGCAACCGGCCATCTAAAGTTGGATGAAAGCAAAAATCGTATCTCGAAATAATGCGTAGAATACCACCTGACTTATCGGCTTATGAAATCTGCATAGAAAATAATCTGCAACAAAATCCCATACGGTAACCAGTCAGGAGAGTCTTTAATTACGCTGAAATTGTCGCTGATAAACGAATAAATGTCTGAATAGACTACCATTCCAAGAGAGACTACAAGACTGGCAATGACTTGGAATGACTATTTTCAGCAATTTAACATTCCCAATATTAAACAAAAACTGAAATAAGACTAATTCTTAGGCAAGAAGATGACTAGATTCTAGGAATGCGGATATGGAAAAAGGGAAACGGAAATGCATAAACCCGGAAGTATACTACCGGAAACTGATCAAAATCCTACAACCCGGGGCCGGCTGTACGAAATCTGGATGTGGAAAAAAGGAAAAAGAAATGGATAAAAACCGGAAGTAGACTACCGGAACTGATCAAGATCCTACAATCCGGATGTACAGACTAACCGGAAGAGGGAACTGAAAAAACGGAACCGGAAATTGATGAACAATGCAATGCCGGGTCCAACAGACCCGGATATGCATTCTTCCAGAAGCTCTCATGAAACCGGAAACGGAAATTGGAATTACATCCAGGTCTGACCGACCCGGAAGTACACTTCTAATACCGGAAGCGGAAGTAAACTGACTAGTGTCCACCCCGGAACCGGAAACGCCTCTACCAGAATTCGGAAAATAAAAAGAGTCCTCAGACTCCAGATATCCGGAATGGCCGGAAGCGCTAAAAGACCCGGAAACGGAAGTAGACACTAGACCTCTAGGACCCGGATGTCCTACATAATCGGAAGACAGACCGGAAGTTACCGAAACGGAAGTGGTAACCGGATCTTGCCGACCCGGATCCCCCCCCCCCCCCCCCCCAAAACCGGAAGTCCTTCCGGAAACGGAAGCTACCGAAGCCGGAACCGGATCTTAACGACCCGGATGTCTCGCTAAACCGGAAGTCCAGCCGGAAAAAGAATGAGAATCGTAAAACGGAAGTAAAGCCGAGTCCAAATGACCCGAGTCTACCACACCTGAACCGGAATTAGCAAGACTAGGTAACGACCTCTCAACAATGGGCGCTTTCGAGACTACTTTAACCACCGGAACCACCGTTACATTGGAATTTTCATAAGTACTAGCCACCACGGCTTGAAGGTTATGCCCGTCACCTTCTAGTCTAACATGGATTTTCTGTGGTGCACCCTCCGAGCACACCTTCAAGAGCTTAGATGCTCTTGTCTTCTGCTTTTTCGGCGATTCCATCACCTGTCTAGAGGTCAGGGGGACCGGCTTCCCCCATTTGCGGGAACGCCCGCTAGCCTTCGGGCTATCCTCGGAGCTTGACGAGATTCTCCTTCCTTTTTGCCTCTTTTATTGCAGAAGAGATCCTTTCATCAAGTGATTTCGTCAAAACGGTGGCAAACGACTCAAACCTAGCAAAGAGCGCCATCACGGCGTTCGAATTTCCCGATGAATTTCCCCCCTCCGTTGCTACCGATAACGGAACAGAGGTTGAAGCAAAGGACACTGCCCTTGTCTTGCTAGCAACGGAGGAAGGGGAAGGACGACCAGAGGCAGCGATTGTTAGACCGACAAATCTTTAAAGAACGCTTTCGCTACCGAAAACCGGCCACCCTTTACAAAACACACACATAGCATTAGTAGTACAGGACACTTCGCACAAACGTGCCCGGCGAACTCGATCGAGTGATGACGATCACATTTTGCCGACGAACATTTAGTCTTATCTGACCTTTTCGCTAAATCCTACAAACGAAAAAACGTAACAATGAAGCATACCGCTCAAACTCTCACACAAGAGACACCCTCAACTCAGTTCTAACGGCGGGAAAATTCAAATTTCCGTACCAGAAACTTTCAAGGGATTTTAATATAATCCTTATAATGCACTAGAAATAACTTCGTTACAGGCTCTATATATGGACTGGACATTATCAATGATGATGATGATTTAGGATAGGCATAACAATCAAGATACCACGAAGCAAAAACGATCTTCGCGAAAACCGGTAATATATAAATTCGTCTATAAGATACCATATAAACACAATTATACCCCTAGACGTAAATTAGGGAGGATTGACTTCATATTGGGCATGCTGTATAAAGTCAAAAGGTATCACTGCCACAGCGCAAAACACAAAAACTTAGGATCGTCTTCTAGCAGAAGCAGATGCAATTAGAAAAACGGTCTTAAAAGTTAAAAGTTTCAAGCTAATCGTAGAGATCGTAGATGATAGGTTTAACACCTGGAGGACGAATATTACCTAAACCTCTGATCAAAAGATTAAGAACCGTAGAATCTTCAACTTCAGCGTTCGACAAACAAGGAAGAGAAGATGAAAAAGAAAATCTATATCCTCTTAGTGTTAGCAGACAGATGTAAAGTGCCGAACAGATAAGATAAAGAGTCTAACACCTGGGAAACAGAAACAGAATCAGGCACGAGACCTTGATCTGAACACCATTCATTCTCCAAAAATCTTAAGTCGACCCTTGTAAACTCTTCAAGTCGACTCCCTCCTGGCAGAATCGATGATTTCCTGAGATCTTGTAGAAACTTTATTCTCAAGGATCGAGCACTCGATACTCCAAACGCACAGACTTAAGATTCCTGGGTTTGGATGATGGTAAGTACTAGAAGATCGAGAAGGTCTACAAACCAGATCCTTATTGGCCAAAAGGGAGCTATTAACAAGATCTCGCAGATCTGGTCCCTGAATTTCTTCAGAACCAACAGAAATCAGGATTGTGGGAGGGAACCCAAAAGCGAAGATTCCTGACCAGGACTGAGACAGGGCGTCCACAGCCCACGCCCGAGACAATTGGTCCGCAAGAAAACTCAGACAGCCTGGGACATGAGTGGACACTAGGAAAAATTTGATTCATGCGACACCACATGAGGAGATTCCACACTTCTAAGCACAGGAGAGATGACTTTGTGCCCCCCTTCCTGTTGATATAAGTGACTACTGTCGAATTGTCCAATCGAATCGAGAACTAGAGACCCGTAACCTGACTGATCGAAAAGGGAGACATGAAAGATAAAATCTGGGCAATCAGACATGTTGCATAAAGATTGGATCTAGTGGCATCCCAAGAAAACCTCGATCCTCCTTCTAAAAATGAAAGAAAACCCCATGGCAATGACTGAACGAATCGAGATTTAGATGCTTATCAGACAATCCAACCAATGAACAGAAGCCTGGATTTACTTTCCAAAGAAGAGCCTCTTCTATAGACTCCTTGACAATCATAGAAGACAACAACCTCTCATCTCTCGAGGCCAGAGCAAGTGACCATTTTTCGTCTCAGAACTGGACATAACAGACTAAACCAACACATGTACAGGCGGTTCCACCTTACGACATCGCCCGCTTGTCCTTGTGGAGAAGCAGAACAGACCACAGAGCACATACTTCAATCTTGCAGTACGTATCAGCTGCTGAGAGAAGAGATCTGGCCTTTGTCAACCTCTTTTCTTGAAAAGCTGTATGGGCCTGTGGAAGAACTGCAGAAAACCACAGATTTCATCTTGAGAACGGCTCTCCAAGTGTGATACCAGCGATCGAAAAGAAGAAGAAGAAGACAATCCAACCAATGAACAGAAGCCTGGCTTTACTTTCCAAAGAAGAGCCTCTTCTATAGACTCCTTGACATTCATAGAAGACAACAACCCCTCTAAAGCTAATAGCTTCTGATTAGAAGGAACAGAAGACCATTTGGGAGGAGATTGCAGAGAAGGGTTCTAGATCCAAGAATATCTGGCCATTTTGATACGGGCCGCCCTTAAAAATGTGGCAAACTTACTATATGCTAAAGAGGACTGCTCATAGAAAACACATAGATTACATATGCCATGATGCTCCAACCAAAATCCTGGGCTATATCCCTATGCTTAGCCCTCACTAAAGAGTTAACTCACATTTATTATGGATATTTTAATAATACCGCTTACTCTGAATGGAGAAGTCTCATATCAGTATAGTCTAACTTATTAAAATGCTAAAGACACTGCAAAAATTATACATAATTTTATTTATAGAGATTTAACTAGATATTGTGGCAAACCAAAAACCCATAGTAAGCCTATGGGAGTGCTTAGAGTCAAGGTATAGCCAAATCCTGTACCTGAGATCTGCAATAATCCCGACTGGAATTCGAAAACCCCAAATCGTGACAGAATTTAGCAAGATAGAATGAAGAAAAGAAATTATGGTTTCCCAAACCACCACTCAAAAAGATGAATTAAGGGAAACTTACTTGTGATGACATCATCACAATTCTACGAATAGAACGCAGGACAAGGTCCTGTTAAGAGAACTATGGCAAACATTTGACTATCTAATTAAAAAATTGTATAATAATGGAGCAGATTTAATAAAAAATTGTTATTTAATACATCAACGGATGCCTAGCCGCTCGGGCTTGACAGATCATCTTGTCAGCTTGTCAAATAATACTTGATCTACGCAAGTATTTCTTTACAAATAGTGTTAATGTATGGAATTCTTTACCAACAGAAGCAATTAACGCTCCAACATAAAACACATTAAAAAACAACCTAGACTCATTCGTCAAGTCACAGGGTTTTATATAGACCTAAGGTCGACTAACTCCCTAGATTGCACTCACTTCTTCTACACTGACGTATTAGACTGCAATCACTAGTAAATCATCAGCCTGAACGTGACACAGGATCCTATAATGATTGCAAAACTGTGTCCCATATTTAAATCAATGACATAGGAAAACAAGCCAGCTTCAAGACGTGGCTTAGGTATACTGATCAATTTGATATCCTAAAACATTCGATATTTATGCCAAGAGGCAGAAAACTTAAAAGATTTTTTTATATATTTATTGATTCTTATATTTATAGTCTTAGAATCAATAATTTCATCTTTGTAATAACAAATGACATTGTGTTAGAAATCCCAATAAAAAGAAAGATTGAACACTGATACTTGATATTAACTGTCTGGATACTGAATTTTGCAGACGACATATTACAACTGTAATATCTCTGGACCTGCAAAATATTTTGAAAACATTTTGACCACAAATTGTTGGTGGCTGCTTAAATCCAAAGATTCTCGGCCGTTCTTCCCCCCCCCCCCCTCCAGCGCAACCCCCAACCCACTCCAACCGGCCCGCCGCCAGCCCCCAGACAACAACTTCAACGACCAAAAACCCAAGACCCACCGAACAGTCCGGGAACAATCCGACTGAAAGTTGCCAGTGGCTTCACCGGTATCCAGTCAACTCGGCCCAAATACACCCCGGCCCACCCTAAATTCGGCATAGTTCCAACTCCGCCCAGGTTAACTCGTCCTATGTTTATGCCTATCATGTGCGACTATACCCTTGGGTCGAGCTGACCCTACAGTATCAGCCAGAGCCACATACGAATGCACATATGCGCACACATGTATATACCTATAGGTGCACTATTAGGCCGAACCGACACTGCGCATTTAACTGTACATATGAACATAGCTATAGCAATATTATTGGGCTAACCAGCACGCTTAAATAGGATAAAGATCATCGAGTGTAGCAGGACTACCTAGACTTCTATAGTAGCTACTACACACAATAATCTGTATACCATGACACACACGGAAGTCTCGGTAATATGTTAAGATCGCCATCGTCTTAAGATAGTGCTTTTAGGATAAAGATTGTCTATGTCTATGTATAATAGTTGCGCGTTAATGAAAATAACAGACACTAATAATTCTGACTGTCTTTTAATAAAGAGACGTAAACACCAGTAAATATTATTAGTTCCACCAACAGACGACTAATGCTGGTATAATACGACTGTTATAAGAGGGATCTCATATTTCCATAACATCAATTTTTTAAGAAAAGTTCCGAAATCAAGGATATAGAAATATGAGATTCCCAATTATTCCATGCTTTCAGCCAGGTGAAAAAGATTTCATCTTGAGAACGGCTCTCCAAGTCTGATACCAGCGATCGAAAAGAAGAAGAAAGAAGCCAGGTGAATGCATTCCTAGTCCTATTTGACTTTTATTAAATCGGGCCGACATGACTTTTTATACTAGGCCGAGCTGACTAATTTAAGTAGGCCGGGTTGGCAATTGGGTCGACTCGACTGGAATACGCTTCAACAACAACCCTCAGCCAAACCGCCCCCAAAATACCCAGCAAATCCCGAGTCCCCGCACACCGAAACCACCATCCTGAGGCCTGCAGCAACCCAGTCAAAATAGAGCAAAAAATTACGCTAGAAAATGGAAAACAGCCAAAAATCTGGGGAAAAAATGAAAACAAAGCGAACTCACCGAAACTATGTCAATGCAGAAGAAGAAGAATTCATCTTATATTCCTTCTTCCTGCCCCCTTATCCGCTTGATTATATTTTCTAAGCGACTATTGTTCTTGTAGACATTAATCTTGTAGTCATACTGATCCCTATGAAACCTTTACTGAATCTAATTCTTTTCAGCGACTGACAAAATTAGACTACGATTTACGCAAGAATCAGGGTTTTTCCCTCCACAAATTCACTCCCTTTGGTTAAAATAAATATGTCAACCTGCCGACATAAGAGGTAAAAGGAGCGCGAAGAAAGGCTGAATGGCCCGAACACAACTGGCCATCTAAAGCTGGATGAAAGTAAAAGTCGTATCTCGAGATAATGCATAGAATACAGACTGACTTATCGGCTGATGATATGCGCATATAAAATAATCTGCAGCAAAAAACCCATACGGCAACCAGTCAGAAGTCTTTAATTACGTTGAAAATTGGCACTGATAAACGAATAAATGTCTGAATAGACTACAAGTCCAAGAGAGACTACAAGACTGGCAATGACTCAGTATGAATATTTTCA
This sequence comes from Chaetoderma sp. LZ-2023a, assembly GCA_034401795.1. Classification (NCBI taxonomy): domain Eukaryota; kingdom Metazoa; phylum Mollusca; class Caudofoveata; order Chaetodermatida; family Chaetodermatidae; genus Chaetoderma; species Chaetoderma sp. LZ-2023a. Next base: position 70,989,905 of record CM067359.1, on the reverse strand, counting down.
GCCATTAAACATTTCCAATAATAAACAAATACGGAAATAAGACTAAATCTTAGGCAAGAAGATGACAAGATTCTAGGAAAGCGAACATGTAAACCGGACTTGAAGAAGAAAACTGGAACCCCAGGAAGTTCTCTATCACCTGAAATCCAAAAACAGGAAGACAGACCCAGAAGATAATCCTAGAACACCAGAAAGATCCATGAAAACCGGAAATGACCGTATCTCCGGCTGTACGAAATCCGGATGTGGAAAATTAGGAAACGGAAATGCGTAAACCGGAAGTAGACTACCAGAAACTGATCAAGATCCTACAACCCGGATGTACAGAATTACCGGAAGAGGAAGCTGAAAAACCCAGAAACGGATATAGATGAATAATACAATGCCAGGTCCAACAGACCCAGATAAGCATTCTTTCTACCGGAAGTAGCAACACTACTACTGGAAGAGGAAGCTGAAAACCGGAAACGGAAATAGATGAATGATGCAATGCCAGGGCCAATAGACCCAGATAAACATTCTTCCTACCGGAAGTAGCAACACTACTACCAGAAGAGGAAGCTGAAAAACCGGAAACGGAAATAGATGAATGATGCAATGCCAGGTCCAACAGACCCGGATATGCATTCTTCCTACCGGAATCAGCAACACTACTGCCGGAAACGAAAAAACCGGAAGTGGACGGAAAAGCCAGAAAATCATGAGACACCGGATGTTCAGCCAAGCCAGACAATCACAGTGCTCATATCCGGATGCCCGGTCAAACCAGAAGACAAACCGGAATGCAAACCTGCTTGCCCGGCAAAGCCAGGAGCAGAGACGGGAGCAGAGGAGATCCGAGATCTTAAAACATTTCTGGCAATAAGAATTATGGGAAAGATGAACTTATGCATGAGATGAAGGATCGGAAGCTTCCGCCACCGATGCCATCGCATGAGGGTTATGCCGACCCTCAAGACTTATATGGTCTTTTGTCTGGCTCCTACCTGAGGATGATTAACCAGACTTATTCTTTGAATCACCAGACTTTTACTTCAGAAATTTCATCTCTTGTCTGGAAGTGCGCGAAATCGGTTTGCCCCACTTATGAGAACGACCGCAAAAATGGGAGCTATGCTCAGAGTTTGACGACTCCTCTTAGGCAGCTTAGATCACTGAAGATATTCGTTTATCCAGCGACTTGGATACTACACTTGCCAAGAATTCAAAACTAGCGAAAAAATGCCATAACAGAATCCAAATTTGTATTAGAAGAGGAACCGCCCCCTCTGATGTTGAGACGTCAAACGCGAACTTAATAATTCTGACTGAGGACTGGAATCACAGTGATTCCTGAATAAAATGTTTGAAAGCACTATAAAGGATCTACGTAATAAGAGTTGTACTTGGCTATTTTATAACATGGTAATTTGATGGTATATAATAGGCATGGTTTCTCAAACCTCGAAAACGGGAGTACTGACACGAAAACTGGTAACTCAAAACTAGAGTTACAAAAACCCTCTGAAACACCATGACGTGAAAGTTAAACATAACATAGGCAAGATAGATTTCATGGTAGGCATGTTTTCTTGAGTCAGAGTATTAAATGTAGCTGAACTTTTCAGTGCAAAGCTATACACTTTTATCCATATGATAGCAGGCGAACTGATCTGCTAGCAGAATATTTGAAAAGTGAATCAGTTTTCACATTTGGGACCTACTGCTCATGCGCGAGTGTGCTTAGTGACAGGCGTCACCAAGGAGTGTGTACAGACTGGTGCCAGTTTATTGTAAGGCTAATGTCCCTCTATCAGAAGCCTGGTTGAGGGTCTACATGGTGATGGTATTGGCATTAGGGAGTATGTAAGCGAGCATAAAAATTGTATTCTGATGGCTAAATGCAGATATGCAGATGTTTGATTTAGCAAGTAGTGATTGAACGGTAATGGATGTTTTTGTGGTGTAATAACAACAATTGTTTGCATACCTAGGCATGGATCTGCCTATAGGTCACTGGCTACTTATTGTTCTAATTTATTTATTTCAATCTGTTACTCAGATGACGAGCATATACAATTTGAGCTGCTAGCACCAGCACATACATAAACTTTTGTAAGCCAGATTAGAACCAGTCTCCTGACATTAAACTCCTGAATTTCAGTGTTTACCAAGCAAAACTCTCAATAAATGCGTTAATCATAACTCATATTTTTGACAGATTATTCACTGATAAAATCTTTTAGATTGTGGTGTTCTCCTTAATGAGGTTACAACTGCACTTATAGCCAGAGCATAACATATGCTAACCCATGATATTCACATATTCACCCCCCCTCCCTCTAGGCATTGTGTGAACATTAAGCTAATTTATTGCACATGTTGGTATACACTCTGAACTCTCCTCTGTTGAAAAAATATCGATAAAACACTGTGTGACATTATCAGATGAAGCTTTCACTGCTGTTTACAAACCAGGAAAGCTGAACATTTGCTCTGAATTACTAACGATAATGATACAGATGATATTTAAAACACTGTATATCCCAATTCAGCTCTCACAGTTGACCAATTTACAGCTGTGGTTTAATTGCTGATAGAGAAGATTTGCCTGTAGAAATTTAGCTTCAGAGATCACTAGGAGTTTGTTCCTTCCCTCTGGCCATGATAAGCAGTGCATATACAGAGGACAATGGAGTCATTCGAATTTGTTCCTATCCCATGCTCTGAAAAACTCTGTGTGTATTGATTGTACTGGGCTCATTTGAAGTTTACTCAAGAACACCCCCCCCCCCCCCAACCACCCCTGATGTGCGAAAAATGTTCAATTTCACTGAATTTATCTAGTGACAGTTGGTTACACTATTTCTATCTGGTATTCTGGTGCAATTTTATATTTCATTAAACATGTAATAATCTTTCAAATAAAGCACACTTTTTATCATCCCGGAATTGTCCTTTAAGAAAATCCAAGCTACCGGTACATATTATGCTTGTCCGATATTCTGGCCACTTTCAAATGTCCCGCATCAATGGATGAATTGAATATTAAATTATAGCAATCTAGTGGAGGTATTTTCAACTAAGTAATTTAAATGTATAGTTATATTTTGAGACAGTTTCCAAAAGACTCTTGATCAAAATTCTTTGACTCTAAACCATTTGACCACAGAACTATTACAATTTCAAATGATTTTACTATGCATTTATATCACATCATGTGTTATAATAGCCCATTATGGCGGCCAAAGCATATGCACTTCACAATGGGCTCTCGTAGATGTCTAGCATTATGGATTTATGCTAATAACAGTACACCTCATAAAATAAGTTTTTAACACGTTTCCAAAACAAAAACAGAAACACGTTCATTAGTACAATTTTGAACATGCTGTAAAGCAGCAAATGGCTTCCAAAATAAAAAAAAATCCAAAATATTCAATGGTATGATTTTCCTTTATTTTGGAAACAAGTTATTTCTGAGATGTATTTCCCATTCGAACCACTGACACACCATGCGGGTGACACGCAGAGCGGAAATACATGAGAGAATCATAGGAACACGCCAGTGTGTGAAACCTAATTGCCCAACCATATAAAAGGCCCAGAACAATATGATGGGGAGTTGCCATTATTATCTGAACACTGACCGACTATGGCACGCTTGAACCACTAGGGTTTGTATATACATTGTTGTATATAGTTGTATATAAAGTAAATTGCACTACCAAATAATGAGTCTAGTAAAGTAAGCATACAATTAGTTGGATTCTGCGGTTTTGTTTTAAAATGTTTGTGTTTTTACACAATTACACAGAGAACCCAACAATACTATACCGGTATTTAAAATCTAAATTGACTGAGAAATATTGCTATTAAAGTAACAGCAGCAGTTTCAAAACAAATATTTTACATATATTCAACAGGTTTATAGCTGGCATAATGTATCTGGTATTGCATTTCAATTTGCTACACATATTTAAGCAGTTGCTATACATTCTGCAACATGCATAGCTGTATCTGCTATGCAAACTTTGTACGCGATTGCAATTTATCATAGATTTTCACAATTCTATCATTAACTCTTTTAACAAAAGATCCCTGAAAAACTACATTCTTTACAATGCATACCATTTTTGTTGATTATTTTGAAATTAATATGACTGGAAACCATTGCTGCCTAAGGCATCAATGGCTTCCAGTCATATTAATTTCAAAATATCCAACAGCTTTCCTATTTGTTTGCTCTGAGATTGAGATACAGGGAATTTATCGGTGAAAGAGTTGATTGCTATACATTTTTGCAGATAGCTATAAAATTTAGTTTCCATAGCAATACATGCTTTGCAAATATCAAATTCTAAATTATGCCCTGGGCTAATTTCATGACCCTGGAAAATGGTAAGTTGGGACTCGAGGCATGATTTGATTAAATTGAATCAGATAACTTACATTATTTTACTGTCAAGAATTCCTTCTCTCCATGCTTGCAGTGTAATCTGTTCTCCAGCATAACAAGGAATCTTGACATTTACTCAAGCAGTATAAAACAGATAAATCCGAGATTATACTAGATTTTTCCTCTATGCTGTTGGTTTCAATTACACACATTTTCTGCACTTTAATACCACATGCTGAGGCAGTTTTATTGATTAAATTGTATTTCTACCAAGTGTTTCAGATCAATTATGCATCTGCCACAGACATGACAGAGCCAAGCAGTGACCTGCCCAGCAACAGATAACGTTACATCATCTACATGTTGAATTAGGCTTGTGGGATAACGTGATTAAATAGAAAATCGCAGTTATGTTTTAAATCGTTAATTTATATGATTAAAAATTAAATAATCGAATAATCGTGAATATTTTCTATTGCACAAAATATTTCAAAACCTAACGTTCAAATACTTTTTAATGCGATCAGGCATGAAAAATGACATTTTGCTTAGTGAATGTATGCCCATTTGCATGCTAAGAGAAGACTATTTTGGAAAATGTATTACTGGCAATCGAGCCAGGCATTCCAGTGATACATTTTCAAAAACAGTCTTCTCTTGCCATGCAAACAGACTTTTCCAAACACCATTGTATTTTTCGTCATTGATATTCTTTTTATAATGTTGCTATGGTTTGGTAATTTGTATCCAAGCTGATTAATCGAGTAATAACGATTATTTTTTAATAATCGATCGCGATCACTCAACGCAATAATCGCACAAGCCTATGTTGAATTTTGTTTAGGTACTGCTACATGTACATTAATATAACTTCAAAAACAGTTTTAAGACTTTTAATTGGTTATGAAAATTGACATTTACCTAGAGATCATGTACATTTGCAGGCAAAAAGACTATCTAAAAAAATTTATTACTGGAATAATTCACCTTTCCAGAATATCCATCAATTATCAGACCTCGTATGACATCATAATCCGCTCAGCTCATGTATGATGACGTCATAATCATTACATCACAAAGGGTTCCATATAGCCTGTCAGCAAATCTCAAATGCTCCGACACGTTGTATGAATTGCATGTCGTTGTAATTATTTACTATTTAATAAACATGCTGTTGAATATTTTGAAACTTATTTGACTGGGTGCTGTTGCTGCCTTACAGCAACAGCACCCAGTCAAATTAGTTTCAAAATATTCAACAGATTACATGGCATTGTGTAGTTTTTTGGAAATTAATAGTCAGGGTGTTCAGAGATCGATCGATCCCAACACGAGCGAGGTGTGGGTGGAGCTTAGCTAGAGATGGGCGGGCAGGGCTAAAAATGGAAAGGTCCATTGGCTTGGTCCTCAAGACTGACATTCCAGTGATAAAATTTTCAAGTCTTTTTGGCCTGCAAATAAATACTCATAAAGACTTGTGTTAATGAGAGCGAAAGATAAAAAAAAAAAGCTTCTGTAGTCGTCTTGAGAAGGGTCCAAGTTTGTAAACCATTAAGGACAAATCTTTTTAGAAAACTCAGATTCTTAATAACTGGCTCTGTAATCGACCCAGTTATTCCAGGCGTAACTTTTTTAAAACATTCCTGTCTTGTATTGCAAACGGACCAGCTTTCAGAAACTAGACAAAAACTTCATACTAGCTATTAGATCAATAACCTTTAAAGACATTTTAAAATCTATAGGTAGGAGCCCTTCTAATAAAATGAAGTGAATCCAGTCTGCTCCACTATGAAGGAAATACTTATTACTAGAATACCGCCTCAAGTTTTATAAAAACCTGTTTCTGACAATAACGGCGTAAAATTGACGGATGTGCCACCCTTATAAACGAAAAATGAGCAGGGCAGGGAATCAAAAATTGTGCTCAGTACTGATGTTGAGAGTGACCCATAGAATACCATTCTCAAGATTCACTTATCCATAATGAAGGAGTGATTGCAAAATTCAACAGTGGGCCACAATTCAAAAACCCACATTATAAGGCGGTGAATCGAAAATCGGGCTCCATAATGTCAATGTCAGTACTTATCCCTAGAATAGGTCTGTGAAGTTTCAGTGAGATTAGATGAGAACTGAATGAGGAGTAGAGTGAAAAGTAACAAAATAAAATGTCCACAAGATTTAGAGGTCCGTTTCATATGTTCTTGACCAATTCGTTACTCAGCTCTTTAACACTTGTATCAGTCAAAAACTATTTCTGCAGTGTTCTTAAGAAATGTCCATTTGCAGACCAAGAGAAGACAATTTTAGAAAATTTACCACTGGAATGACTGGCTCGATAACCAAGCCAGTCATTCCAGTGGTAAATTTTCTAAAATAGTCTTTTGGTCTGCAAATGGACATTTTCTATGAGAAAATTTAAATTTTCCTGAATAAATTTGAGGTTTAAAGGGGTAAATGGTTAATCTTCTTTGGACGAGAACCTCTTGTTGACACCGCCTAATAAAATTCACTTCCAACATTAAAATAAACTCACTGTTAAATTGTAAATGAATTTTTCTTGCTCTTTCATGTTCAAATGGTTACCCCTCTAATGCTCACAGACTAGAAAGAAGAGAAATCCGAGATTGCTTTTGATTTTCCGGATCAGACTAGAAAGAAGAGCAATCCAGGATTGCAGACCCTCACCCTCCATTTTTGTCACATTGTAAAAAGGCTTCGGTTTTTCCAGATTTCTTTTTATTTTCCTGATTTCTTCGGATCACACCAAAAGCTACAGAATCCTAGTGTATGGTCATACCATTTCTTGTGTAAAAATTTGAGCAAAATCAGACCACTAAGTTACGAGATAGATATATATATATAGATCCAGTTTTTTTATCTGATCCGGATCCAGATTCTGTTATCCACATCCTGGCCAACGTCCGGAAATACTCTTGCACGGCAAGTTCATTTCTGGTGTTAAAATTTGAGCCAAATCGGATTAGCAGTTTTTTTCAATGCAGGCGAGGACGGATGGACACACACATACATACAACCCCTACCCCCCCCCCCCCCCCCCCCCCCCCCCCCCCCCCCCCCCACCCCGATTGCAATACCCTCTTCCCCGTACATACGTTAATTACAAATTCTGTATGGATATTTCTAAACTAATTTGACTTGAAGCAGCAGCAAGCCAGTAACAGGATACAGTTAAGTCAGTTTCAAAATTTTCAATACTGCTTTCCTACGATGATGATGAGCGACTGATCCTGCAGCTGGAAGCTATGGGTAGAAACATTTTGTAGTCGCTATCAGTTAATACTTTTAACATGTTTAATATTTTCCATTGTATCTTGTCTTTTACAAGCATCTTAACTCTTTAACACTCATATCATCCAAAAAACGGCTTCTGCAGTGGTCTTGAGGAAGGTCCATTAGCAGACCATGAGAAGACAATTTTTGAAAATTTACCACTGGAATGACTGACTCGATAACCGAGCCAGTCTTTCCAGTGATAAATTTTCAAAACTAGTCTTCTCTTGTCATGCAAATGGACATTTAATAACCAAATTTGAGCATTAAAGGGTTAAACATATATAAGTAGCGAAGCTGCAATAGTGTACTGCTTGCCTCATTTTAACCCTTTCATGGCGAAGCAGTAGTCATGTTTAATGGAAATCTCATCTTATGCTATTCATTCAGGTGATAGAATTTGCCACCCATAATCTATCCCTGGTCTGCAAATGGACATTTTCCATGAGTAAATTGTAATTTTCTTGAACAACTTTGAGGGTTAAGCTTAAGCTCTTTTAGGTTTTTCGTCTTTCGTGGTCTTAGGCCGTGTTCTCACTAGCGACTTAACCGGCATACCGCAATACTACGGTTAACTCTCCAATAGGAACACGGCTTTCGATTACATTCCGTGAGCTCAAAGTATAACTCTATTACAACATGCGCAAGGCGTGGACGGGGAATAACTAGAGATAGGCGGGGCCTAGCTAGAAATGGATCCATCGATTGCCTTTGAATTTATTCATCAACTCTTCCAAACATGCCCTTTGAAGAGAATAGTACATGCAGCGCCACCATTTAATGTTGCAGCCAGTGTATTATGGAATTTGGAAATCGGCCTCAAATCATGACTGCACAATACGCTGCAGTTCATAATTAGATAAATTAAAGGTGCATATTCACACCAAAATGTTTGAAAATAAAATTGTTAAAATTCTATACTAACTAGAGCATTAAAATGTGTGCCTCGATGTACCGAAACAAAATAAAATTTAATATATGGTGATTTCATTTTTTATAAATTAATATAATTCTTTCAGTTGCGAAATTGAAATAGAGACACAAGTCCCTATTTCAACTTCACGGCTAAAGAAATTACAATAATTTATTCAGAATTAAACCAAAATATATTTGGATTTAATTTGCTTCATTGCATTTAGACAAACAATTTATTCCTCTAAAAGTATACAATTTGAACAACTTTATTTACAATCATTTTGGTGTGAATAAACATCTTTAATATGTTTTAAAAAACAAAAACAGAAGCATGTTAATTACTACAATTCTGAACACGGTGTATATAAAGAAATGTAACGTTCAATACTTTGAACATAATTGGATTGGAAGACATAGCTGCCTAATTAGGTAGCGATGTCTTCCAATCCTATTATATTCAAAATATCCAACAATACACTTTATTTTCTTTTGGAAACTCGTTAAGTTATTTCTTAGTTGAGCAATATGTCAAATTAATGACTTCATCATCAGACAGTTTCTGAGAGAATTAATAACTTGTCCAAGAAAGAGGTGTACTCAGATCTAAATGAGACTCATGTTACCTCGTTTCACATTACAGAAAATTGCGAAGCGAAGCCAAAAACAAAATTGGATTTGTCATACTAATAGACTGCTGTATTGATATTCTATCATTCTTGTCAATATGTAGCGGGATGTACGTGAAACAATATTTCTAAGACAATATATATTTCTTAACGCTTACAACTCTGATGTCCAAATTCTAATTTTTTAAGTTAAATTAAAAGATATATAACCTGAAAAACTCCAGGTGTTTATTTTCCAACAAATTTACTGGAAGATATTGCTGCGGTAGGCTGATACCAACGTCGTCCACAAATATTGTTGAAAACTGTCCACCAGTTTCTTTGGTATTCACACAGTAAAGGCTATTGACCTCAGTGTGGTAAAGGTTAATTAACCCTTCACCGATCAATTCCCCATATTTAATTTACAAGGCAACTATACAGGAAAACTGATGGATGTTTTTAAAATTAAGTTGACTGGAAGAAGGTGTTGCTGGCTTGAAAGTTCAAGACAAAGTGTTATATATAAATCATTGACAAATTCTGTTTTATTTTACAATTTCCGCAATACAGACTAAATATTATTTATTCGGTAATATTCTTTTGACAATTTTTGTCCAGAACTAGCCTCAGTGGTAATCTTTGAAATCCATTTTAAAAATTTTACCACTGGAAAGACTGGCTCGACTATCGATTTTCAAAAATAATCTTCTATTGGCATACAAATGAATATAGGGCTGTAATGAACATTCATCGGTTCAGAAAATCGCAAACCAAGGGACGACAAACAATGGTTCGATTCGCTTGCATGGGATTCATGTGGTTCATGAACCATACATTTATAAGCTAACCCTTTCACCAATGAATTCCCATATTTAATTTTAGGAAAACCATACTGGAAAACTGTTGAATATTTTGAAATTAATTTGACTAGAAGCTCAGGCAGCAACAGCTTCCAGTCAAATTAATTCCAAATTATTCAACAAAGTAAGTTTTGTATCATAAAGAATTTACTTTTTCAGGGATTTGTTGATGAAAGGGCTAATAGACAAGCAATCTCTGAGTGTCCTCTAAGCGTGATTTATGAATATGACCATGAACGGAACTTAGCTGGCTATGAATCTTATATTATTTTCTAACATTTTTGTCAGAACTTGTCAATTAGCCAGTAAAGCTATTACCTACCTCTAAGCGTTATTTTCTGTTAAGAGTAATTTCTTCGTGAACCAGTTCGTGGTTCGGACATCTGTATCGTGAAGCAGTTTGGTTCGTGAAAATCCTCACGAACCACAGCCCTATAAATGAACTTTGACTATTAAAGAGTTAATACCATTAGATCAAGCTGTGAAAAGGTGTGCACTCTAACCCTCTAACCATTCAATGGTTAAATTTAGTCTAAAAAATGTAAGTTTTCTCATGGTAAATGCAGGCCAAGAGAACAGGCTTGCACGATTATTGCTTTCAGTAATCATGATCGATTACATGTATCTATTAATAATCATGATAACTCGATTGATTAACTTGAGTACAGATTACCCAGTTATAACAGTGAAAAAGCATATCAATGACTAAATCTGCAATAGTGTTAAGAAAGGTCGATTCGCTGGCCAAGAGAAGACTATTTTTGAAAATGTGTCACTGGAATGCCTGACTCGATTCTCGAGCCAGTAATTCCAGTGATACAATTTTCAAAATAGTCTTCTCTTGGCCTGTAAATGGGCATGCATTTGCTGAGCAAAATGTAGATTTTGACTGATCGCATTAAAGAGTAAAAGGTAGGTTTTGAAATATTTTATGCTGTAGAATTCTTCACGATTATTCGATTATTTAGTTTTTAATCATATAAATTCACAATTAAAAAAATAATCGCAATTTTCGATTTAATCACATAATTGCTCAACCATACAACAGAATACTATTTTTTTAAATTTACCACTGAAATGACAAGCGGTAAATTATCAAGAAATTGTCTGCTCTTGGCCTGGAAATGTATCGTGCCCAAGAAATATCTGACTATATTATAACATTGTTTATATTTAATGTAAAAATAATCTTATCAAAAAAAACAACCCCATTGTGTACAGTCTACACTGGTTTGAAGTCAGTGGCACTAAGCAGCTCATCAAGGAACAATAGCATATGTACAAGGACATATTACCAGTTATTATTGTACTGTTTAATTGTTGAATAATCTGCTGGTTCTACAGACCACCAGCTACTAAGTCATTAATTGACCCATTGTGTTTGCAAAAACATACAACCAGCACAGGAGTGTATTAACCCTTTGAGCCTTACGGCATACATATATGTATTGCAATTTATGATGCCATACTTATTCTGCTGAACATTTGGGAAATGATTTGATTGAAAGTTGTTGCTGCCAGAGGGAGCAAAAATTTTCTGCTAAATTATTTGAAAAATACTCAATAGTTGCTTTGTATGAATGTTATAAAAAGTAAATACAATTAGTACAGCATTGGAATGAAAGGGCTAATCCTCATACTATGGATATAGATTTTTATATATAGAGATTTAACCATTATACTGCTGAACTCAGATATTAACGATTGAAGGAAATTTCAATTTCCCTTTCTCCGAGATCTAACAATACTCACCATTCTATTACTTCTGATACAGCTAGCCCCGATAGCTGGGCCCTAGGACTATAGACTTAGTAAGCTTTACCGACTTCTGGAACCAGGTACTCGGCTCCCAACTGCTGAGTTCCCATTTGCCATGAAGCTCATATTGTTTGCATAGCCACCAAACAAGAGAAACCCATGGCTTGCCTCCGTGGGGCTGGGAGGCTGGGTCCGTAATAGAATGGTGAGTATTGTTAGATCTCGGAGAAAGGGAAATTGAAATTTCCTTCATTTTCCTTCAATCAATACTCACCATTCTATTACTTCTGATATACACCAGATTTAGTCAGTAACCTGGTGGGAAGGGGCAAGCCATCAATTGCTACTTTTGCCACTTGGAGAAAGAGCTAGACTTAAACTTGATTAATGGAGACCTAAAAGGACCATCAAGTTAACGGAACTGAATCACATTCGCATCACTGCCCCCCCACCCCTCCATTTTTTCTCCTAAGAAGTGGGAGAGTACTCACGAACATGCATCTCGCCTGAAACACAAATATGTCAAGAGGGTTAACTGCTCTTTGCTTATATATATATATATATATATTAGCCTGGGAATGAGCATGAATATATAAGATGAATGAACATGATATATTGACATGATACAAAAAACTCTCAATCTTGAATTACCTCATGATATTTGGATTCCAGATGTGGAGCCTCAAACCATTCACATGTCCAGCCATCAGTGACACAATCTGGTTGACATCCTCTCGCCCGACCATGTCTGCTTCTTAATTCTTTCTTACAAATGCCAAAAAAGGGAGAAGAGCAGTGTGGTCGTTTAACTATCGTTTCAAATCAGCTAAAGCGGGTGGATTGGCGGAGCCTGACACATCCCTCATATAGTAATCCATGAAAGAGGACTCACAGTGCCATTGTGCAACAGCCATGATGTCCTCTAACGGAACACCACTGTAAAGGGCGGTCGAGGCAGCTATTCCCCTAACATCATGTGCCCTTGCGCATTGCACCTGGTGCCCAGTCCCAATCTCATGGGTAGTCTGAATGCATTCGACTACCCAACGAGAGATAGAATCCATGGATGCGGCGCCATATGGCTTCTTATGGCAGATCCACAGATGTCGATCATTCGACCGTAACGAGTCTGTCCGTTTTTTGTAATTAGTCAAAGCATGGACTTGGCACCAGACACTGGCATCACGATCAAACCTAGTTAGTTTCGGTATAATGATCGGTTTGCCGGGATATCTCAGACTGATTCTTTGACATAAACTCTGCTCTTGGCAGTAGATGCAGACCCTCTCCGGAGACAATAAATCGGCCCCTCTCTGCTGAAAGTGCATGGATCTCACTGCGCCTTCTAGCTGAGAAAGCTGCCAATAGAAAGACCGCCTTTAGAGTCAAATGCTTTAGACTAGCTGAATGCAATGGTTCGAAAGGGTGCTTCGCCAGTACATTAAGCACTAAAGATAGACTCCAGGCTGGAATGACTACCGGTTGTCTCGGTCGGAGATTGCTCATTCCCTTCACCATCACATTCAACTGGGCCACCTCTGGACTATCCCTGTTGGCTAGACAAGGGATAACTGATGCCAAAGCTGACTTGTATCCAGCAATTGTGACAGGAGCTAGTCCTGAAAAGAACAGCTCACAGAGAAAGTCTGCTATTTGCTGAATAGTGGATTGAAAAGTATTAATACCCTTTTTTCACACCCGTCTGCAAATCTGTTAACCTTGTTGTTATATGACTTGAAGGTTGACCTCCTTCTCGCAGCTGCGATGAAATCTGCAGCTTGTCGAGAAAAGCCTTCCAACGTGGAACGTTGTTTGATAACATCCACGCAGTCAATCTGAACATTTCGGGATGCTCGTGTAGGAAGCGTGCCTTGGCCTGGGAGATTATGTTCGGAATCTCGGGTAACTGCACTGGGTTTTCCACCAGCAGATCTAGAAGATCCGTGAACCATGCCCTGCTCGGCTAATACGGCGCTATTAGCAGGACCAGACACGGTTCCTCCCTGACCTTCACCAATACCTTCGGTAGAAGAATGGTGGGTGGGTACGCGTAAGCGTGCATCCCTCTCCAGCTTATCGCCAGAGCATCTGTATCGACGGCATTTGGATCTGGAATCAGCAAGACATGTCATGATTTGAGCATTTTCCTTTGTGGCGAACAAGTCCACGTTGGGTTTGCCCCAATGCTCGAAGATCCGTCGCAGAACCGGAGGGTTGAGGGACCATTCTGTTGGCAGAATTCTGTCTGCGAGACAAAGCATCCGCCAGAATGTTCAATCGGCCAGGAATATGAGCTGCTTTCAAAACAACCGAGTAATTCCTGCACCATTGAATCAAGTGCCACACCCTGATACACAGAGTGGGCGACCTGGTCCCGCCTTGGTGATTTATGTATGATACTACTGTCGAATTGTCCGACCGTATCAATATCACCTTGCCCCTGATCATCGGAAGGAACTCTTCCAACGCCAGTTCCACTGCCATCATTTCCAACAGATTGATATGCAGCTGACTCTCCGGGAGAGTCCATGTGCCCGAGACCTGGTGTTCTCCCAGGCAGGCACCCCACCCTTCCAGCGATGCATCCATGTAGACGGACAGCTGGGGGTGGGGTAGGTGCAGCGAAACCCCTAATACGAGATTCTGACGCTGTTTCCACCATAGAAGATGCGATATTATCGGCTCCAAAACTGGCACCAGTTTTGACAGGGGCTCTGTTCTCTGTTTCCACAGAGACATCAGATACAACTGGATAGGCCTTCGCATTAGAGCAGCGTACGGGATAACCTGCTCCATGGAGACCATCATGCCCAGCATCTGAAGGAACCGCCTCGCCTGAATGTGGTTTCCCACTCGAAAACTCTTGAGGATGGCTAACAGAGACACCACTCTGGGCTCTGACGGGTAAACCGTGCCCTCCTCGAGGTCGAATCGCATCCTCAAATAAACGAAATGTTGAGTGGGCGTCAACTCGGATTTCTCCTCATTGACTATCCAGCCTAGATCTGAAAGTAACTTCAGAGTCAGAGCAGTATCCACGTTCAACCTGGCTGCCGAGTCTGCCTTGAGCAGCCAGTCATCTATGTAGGTGTGTAGCGCCACGTTCTCTTTTCTGAGAAACGCTGTCACCACAAGGACCACTCTTGTGAAAACCCTCGGAGCTGTCGACAGGCCGAACGGGAGAACTGTAAACTCCCATACTTGATTCTGAAACGCAAATCTCAGAAACCTGTGCCAACTCCGATTCATAGGAATGTGGAAATATGCATCTTTCAGATCGATCGATACACACCACATTCCTTTCCTCAATCCCGCCATTACCGACCTCGGCGTTTCCATCTGGAACCGAGGCATATGGATAAACCAATTTAATGGCCTGAGATTGAGTATGGGTCTCCATCCCCCTGTGCTCTTGGGGACAAGGAACATGTTTGAATAGAAGCCTGGAGTGTTTCGGTTTGCTGGTTTTATTGCTCCCTTCAGAAGCAAACCCGACACTTCCTTTTGAACGGCTTCTAACTTGTCTGGCTCCCTTGGTACGGGTGTCCAGACAGGTGCCAAAGACAGATTTTGTGGTGGAAAGTCCCACCACTCCGGCATGTAACCCTGGGATAACCATGCCAGGACCAGACTGTCTGACGTCACACCTCGCCAGGCCTCGACGAAACGCATGAGCCTTCCACCCACCATAGACGCCTCGACGTCTAACGGGGTTGTCCGGCTCGCAGTCCGCCCCCCCCCCCCCCTCTTTCTTAACGAGAGAGAGAGAACCATTTCGTTCTAGGCACGACGGGTATAACTGGCACTGCTGTTCCTGTCGCACAGGCGCGGTCCAGGCGGATATGAAGGGAGCTTTCGTACCCTCAGGTACGCTTCGGCCCCTTCTGTCCGCCCTTTGAGGCCTTACCCTTACCCTTGCCCTTCCCGCCTCTAGGGCGGTCAGGAGCAACATTCGGGAGGGTAGGCGCCTCTACAACCTTCCTGGGCTTCTTCGACGGCGGCGGCTCCGAAAACCCAGCTGAAGCAGAAGTTGCAACAGGCCTAGCTTTCGCCTTGCCCTTATGCTTCTTCTGCTTCTTCAAAGGTTGTCCCGTTAGCGGTTTCCCCACAGCCCCTAGTGCGTGCGCTTGCCGCACTAGCTCTAGCTGTAGGTTTACCGCTAACCGAATCTGCGCGATACTGGCGGTATCCTCTAAGATGGCCCGCGCTTGGCCACCGAAGATGCTAGGCCCTGTCAGGGGCATCCCAAGAAGACGCTCCCTGACTGCCGTAGCCGGATGCATATGGTCAATGACCATTTGCCTCCTGGATTTCGTCACTCGCGCTTGCACCCTTGCCAATGCGTCCATCGACAGCACCAGGCCGTCATTGACACATGAAAGCGCCACAGGTGGCACAGGGTGGCCTGCCCCGGCTTCAGCCCACACCGACTGAAGGAGACGATAAGAGTGGTTGACAGCGCTCATCGCTGGCCCCACACCCTCATCGCATAGGGACAGGACTTCTTCCTGGTGTACCTGAGACTTGTCCACCAGTGCTGGGGCGGGGGCCACCCGCTCCAGCACTCTGGACACCCAGTACCCATCGGTCATCCTCCGTGACCGACGGGACTACACCATACCTGTCGTATTCCCCCCGCGAAATACAACATCTTGCCCGCACCTCCCTGGAGGCCGCAGGGAGCTGACCCTTAGTCATCAGTTGTTTGCTATAAATAGCATCCAACAAATCTATGAACCGTGGATCCAGTCCCACTGACTGGATACGGGCCGCGGGCAAAATCCCCGTCCTGATCGACGCAACCGACGGACGGGGCGCATCTTCATCGGCCGTGGCCAAAACCACAGATGGGTCAACCATGGCTAGCCACGCCAGAGCATCTGACCAATCTACCTCCGATGAAGACACCCCCGCAAACACGTCACCCGTTGACGTGCTCACGGGCCTGCCAGCCACGGCCTCCCGGCAAGGAGCCACGGCTGACACGCCAGGCACTCCGGTACCACACGGTTCCGCCGCCACCCCATGAAACATTCCGGTCCATGGGGTAGGTCCGCACGGAAAACCGTACGGACCCGTAGCAGTCGCGGAACCGTAGCTGGACACGGGCGCCAACGGCACCCCACATCCGACTGCCGGACCAGGCGAGATAGGTGAGTACCACGCCCGGCCCGGCACACCCGTTCCCGTGACGGCTGGTGCCAAACCAAGCCGCACGGAACCGGTGCACAGTAATGGATTGGCCTCAGCCACTGGCGGAGCCGCTGACCTGGCTTGCGCCAAACCAGACAAATGGAGGTCGGTTCTCCACCTGCGGCTTCACGGGCCGCAGCAACCTCTCCTCCTCGGCCTCCTCGTCTTCAGACTCCGAAGAGTCGTCACTAGACGAGTCAACCGTGGAACCGTCCAGGCGGACGGCTCCCACACCTGACGGACCGGCCACCGCTACTGGACCACCCGGAGGTGGCCGCAGAGATACAGAACCCGTCTGGCCGAAGCCAGACGGGACTGCCAGGGGGCCGTACGAGACGGCCCACCTCGGTAACCAGTCCAGAATCCTGTCCGAGGACAGGATCCGTACCAGGCATGGGGAGAAACTGCCCCCCCAACCTTTGGTAGCAGGGACGACACCAGCGTGGGCAGAACGCTATGCAGAAAACCCTGCATAGCCGGACCAAACCACGCCGGCGGTGCCATCTCCGCCACCTCCAGCTGGGGACATGGAGCACCCCCACTGGCCGAACCGGGCGCTCCACGATTTACTCTCGGACCGCCTGACCCCGCGCCAGACCCAGCCAAGTCCTTCTGGCCAAGGAACTTAACCATCATCTCAACGGACCACACTGCACAAACATTACACCTATGATCAATATTACACAGGGAACACCTAAAACAGACATGGTCCTTGAACACGACACGGACAAACTTATGGCATTCGTCACATGATGGCGGGGCTGGCTTGGCCTATAACATAAGCACAAACCTACAATAAACAAGCGGAACGAGACCCGGATGGAAGGCAGACAATTAATTTTCAAATAATTTGACTCATAAATTAACTGAAACCCTCCCGCACCCCACCCCGCCACAACAACGATCGCATTGATTATGACGACAAGAATGAGGCGGGCATTAAACACACCCATAATAGATCCTCCAGGATGTGTAACGGCTCCAGGAATCATATCGCATAGCATTCGGGGTATATTTACCAATCAATATAAATTATACTCCTAACGAAAGCAGCACGATATGTGAAGAAAACAACAAAATGTATAACAAACTGCTGTATCACACGGTAAAACCGCAGACCACACATCTACTCAAGAATTTTGAAACCACCGATCATTGCAAACCGATCGTGATCGCACGTAAACTTGATCATTCTAAAGTTTCCGGTACCATTTTTAGTACGCAGCACCCAGAACAAGATGCGCGAATTAATGAAAAAATTTTCTTCACATAAACATCCGAGCGACCGGGTGTGACGTCACCCGCTCGGATCCTACGGAGAACGACGTCAGCCAATATTCGTGTTAGAAATACCGTAGCATAACACCTATTTTCATATCTGCCGATCGCCTGTTGGGGGTTAGAGAAGGCGATCGTCTGGCATATATCGTTGTTAGCACACGTCCCAGATTCTATGGGGTCAGAAATTGGAACATGCGACACAGCGAAATTTAGAGACCTAAGTCTTTTAACTATGGATAATAAAGAATGATACAACCTGGTTATCTTCGGCGGTATTCTCCATAGTATCCTTTAGTTAATTCTTTCACGAACACACAAACTATCACAGATTAAAGACTTAGATTTTCTTCACAAAAAACACTAAAATCCTCAATGCAGAAAGCATGTATTGCTCTTGTTGCTATGCAACCAAGAATGAGCTCTATGGTAAACGGGTACTCGGCAGTTGGGAGCCGAGTACCCGGTTCCCAGGAGTCGGTAAAGCTTTCTAAGTCTATAATCCTAGAGCCGCTGTCAAGGCCAGCAGTATATCAGAAGTAACAGAATGGTGAGTATTGATCGAAGGAGAATACACCTTCCGTATCCTCTGCGTGTCGTACGAGGCGACTAAAGGAGGTAAGGGTGAGGTAACCCGGACAGAAACCTCGAGTGCTGAAGACAGAGGTTCCAGGCCGCACGGCGCACTCTAATAAACCATGGATCCACGCACTTAACGCTTATGATCATGTCGATAGTCACTTAAGGACTGGTGGTATGATCAGCGAACGAAAAGAAGAAGGAACTCTCATATCATCTAAAAACAGCTTCTGTAGTTGTCTTGAGAAATGTCCATATGCAGACCAAGAAAACACTATTTCTGAAAATTTAACACTGGAATGACTGAATCAGTCATCCCAGTGGTAAATTTTCAAAAATAGTCTCTTGATCTACAAACGGATATTTTCTACGAGAAAATTTAACTTTCCTTGAACCAATTTGAGGCTTTGAAGGGCTAAAATATTGATATACCACAGAATTGAAGGGCTGGATTATCGAGCCAGAAA
Source organism: Chaetoderma sp. LZ-2023a (assembly GCA_034401795.1). Taxonomy (NCBI): domain Eukaryota; kingdom Metazoa; phylum Mollusca; class Caudofoveata; order Chaetodermatida; family Chaetodermatidae; genus Chaetoderma; species Chaetoderma sp. LZ-2023a. The sequence continues at coordinate 70,970,575 of CM067359.1, read as the reverse complement.
AAATTATCTTCTCTTAACCTGCAATGAACATTTCTTAAAACCACTGCAGAATCTCTCTTTTGGTCAGTCTGACAATTAAATGGTCATATCAATGTTTATCAGTATTGAAATACACATGCATGACATGTTACGGATGTCAGGGAGTGGTCATTAAGACAGACAATGTTCATTATCGATATTTGTTTGAACTATAAAGATCAAGCGTTAACCATTACATAGCGAATCCGACATCTGCAACAGTCTTGAGTAATGTCCAGTCGTAGGGCAAGAGAAGACGATTTTTGAAAATTAACCACTGAAATGACTGCCGAGCCAGTCGTTCCAGTGGTAAATTTTCAAAAATTATATTTAGCCCTGCAAACTGACATTAAATATGCAAATATCTTAATATTCTTCACCAGATTTAGTCTTACAAATATCTGCTCATAGACATGATAATTACGAGAGCGAGTGAATTATCATTGATCCCACAAATCATCTGCATGCCTACATAATGACTCGAGCCATGATATCAGATGCCGCATTGTCAATCCCAGCCTGCAACAGCTAGCAAATTAACATGGCACAATATACAAGCTTTTAAGCACCGAGAACGTGGATGACCCGTCCTAGTTCATGAGAGACAAAGGCTCAACCCTTTAACACTCATATCGGCCAAAAAAGGTCTTGAGAAATGTACATTTGGAGGTTAAGAGATTATTTTTGAAAATTTATCACTGGAATGACTGGCTTGATAACCAAGCCAGTCATTCCAGTGGTAAATTTTCAAAAATAGGCTTCTCTTGGTCTGTTAACCCTCGAATTTGTTCAAGAAAATTTAAATTTTCTCATAGAAAATGTCCATTTGCAGACCAAGAGAAGATTGTTTTTGAAAATTTACCACTTGAATGACTGGCTCGATAAACGAGCCAGTCATTCAAGTGGTAAATTTTCAAAAAAAATTTTCTCTTGGTCTGCAGAAGCCGTTTTGGCTGATATGAGTGTCAAAGGGTCACTTGACATTTTCTATGAGAAAATTCAAACTTTCTTGAATAAATTCGATGGTTAAAGTGTTACGGTATATGTAAATTAATGTAAAGCAGTTAGACTAAGTACTTATTTAACCCTTTAATGGTCAAATTTGGTCATAAAAATTGGAATATTTGTTTGTTGAATGTCCATTTGCAGGCCAAGAAAGGACTATTGTTGGAAATTTATCACTGGAGTGACTGGCTCAGTTATCGAGCCAGTCATTCCACTGATAAATTTTCAAAAATTCTCTTGGCCTGCAATTGGACATTCCTCCCGACCACTGCAGAGGCTGGTTATGGCTGACATGACCAGTACTGTGTGTCTTTAATCGTCTCAAGAGAAACAACAAGCACAAATTTATCCAATATTTGAATGTGTCCAGGGATTCTTTTACGGGTCCTTTGGGGGGGGGGGTGTACAACCCCCAAAATGTAACTTGGGACCCACAAAAGTATTGGGAGTGGGTCCCATAGCGCCCCGCAAAAATCTTGTATGATTATTGAATATTAATTAGTTATATATAGGTTTTTGCACAAAATACCCACAAAACCTAGTATGGGACACACCATAATTCTTACATGGAGCTCTGTGAGACCAATGGTATCTTTAATTTTAGCTTGGATGAGAAAAACTGCATTGGAACCACAGATTTTGAGTTTGGGAGACCCCCATTTCAACTTGGTACCTCAAGATTTCAGAATGTAGTACCTCCAAAACTTAGATGTCATGAGAAACACTGCCTGCAATGTTGATATATATTACAATTGGGCCACCATGAGGTAAAACATGTCGAGTTTGAAAATAATTGTTGCTGAAAGCTATTGCTATTGCACCTTTGACACCAAAATTGTCATATGGCTTAGGCCCAAATTCGCACGCTTCCACCCAAGTGTGGAGAAGATCCCTGCAGTAGAACCAGAGCTATTGAAAAATGTGCTAAAAAGAACAAGAAAAAATAGGAGGAGGTTGATGAGCAGAGGAAGCTCAGAAGAAACACTCAATGCTTGCATTTCCCTTGTGCCTAGCAAAGCTGGTAAAAAGGTGTCTCTTTCTCCCTGATCTACACACGATTGTACTATGTCTTATATTCTCTGTTATTTATTATCTACAAAGAAGATTGTGATCATACCTTGATCAAGGCATTTACTGATATCTATATAGTAATGATAATATATCCGTTAAACCTACAATTTATTCAAGAAAATTTCAATCTTCTCATAGAAAATGTCCATTTGCAGACCAAGAGGAGACTATTTTCGAAAATTTACCACTGGATGACTGGCTCGGTTATCGAGCCAATCATTCCAGTGGTAAATTTTCAAAAATAGTCTTCTCTTGGTCTGCAAAATGGGCATTTCTCAAGACCACTGCACTGACAGCAGAAGCCATTTTTAGCTGATATAAGTGTTAATGAGTTAATGGTCCAGCAGACAAAACCAGCATCTACAAGTGGTCATGAAGAATGCCTATTTGCAGGCTAAACAGAAGACTATTTTCTCAAAATATATCATTGAAATTTCTGGCTCGATAACCCAACTAGTCGTTCCACTTGTGAGTTTTAAAAGACAGTATTTTCAAAGCCTGTATATTGGTCATTCAAATACAAATTCTTGACCAATCTTGAGCATTATTGGGTTAAGACTCATGATGAAGGACGTCCACAACTGGCCTTTTGCACAGTAGCCTTGATTAATGTCCAGTTGCAGTCTATGATCAGACTATTTTTGAAAATTAACCACTGGGATGACTGGCTCGGTAAGATGATATCAAAAAGAGTTTAGATAAATTAAAAATATCAAAGTCACCAGGTCCTGATGGCATCCAACCGCGTATCCTAAAAGAACTTAGTAATACTTTATCCCACCCACTCAAAATATTATTTCAAAACTCATTGAACTCCAGTAGATTACCAACACCATGGAAGCACGCCAATATTACACTTATATTTAAAAAGGGAGACTGAAAGGTCACAAGCAATTATAGGCTAATAAGTTTGACAAATGTTGTCTGCAAAGTACTTGGACGGTTTAATTAGAGACAGTATCATCCAGCATATGAAAACAAATGGCTTATTTAGTAAATGTCAATTTGGTTTCATCCCAGGTAGGTCCACCACACTGCAGTTATTGATGGTAGTGAATAAATGGTTACAAATATTGGATAGTGATGGTGATGTGGTGGACGTTGCATATTTTGATTTTTTTAAAGGCATTTGACAAGGTTCCCCATCCTAGACTTGTACATAAACTGAATCTATATAACATCAACCCACAGATTATTAAATGGTTAGAAAGCTTCTTGTCACAGCGAGTAATCATTACTGATGAACCCTCAGAACGGAAATCAGTATTTAGCGGGATACCACAGGGATCAGTTTTAGGACCAGTGTTGTTTGTTTTATATATATATATGACTTACCTAATGTGATAGCTAACAATAGTGAAGTATACCTGTATGCGGATGACACAAAACTTTTTCATGGCATAAAATCCAATGATGATGCTAACGAAATGCAATAAGATATATACGTGTTAAACGAATGGACCAGTAAATGGTTACTCAAATTTAATGCTGATAAGTGTAAATCTATGCGAATTGGCAAAACCAATTTACAAAATCATAGCTATATTCTTGGTAAAGAAGGGTCCGCTATTAATCCAACTGAGGATGAAAAGGATATAGGAGTTATTACTGATGATAAACTATGTTATAAGAAACATATAATAAATAAAGTTAATAAAGTCAACTCCATTATGGGTGTAATAAGGCACACAAACATTTTTAGAACCATGTATACATCATTAGTGTGGCCATATCTGGTATTTGCTAATCAGGTTTGGAGCCCGTATCTCAAGAAACATATAGAGCTGTTAGAAAATGTTCAACGAAGGGCGACACAAAGTGTCTCAGGACTATCAAAGCTAAATTATGATACTAGGCTCAGGGTCCTTAACATACCAACTCTTGCATAACGAGGAGACATTATTGAAGCTTACAAAATTATAACCAAAAAATATGATCCAGAAGTGTGCAACCTTTTCGAATTTCGATCAGACTCAAGAGCCAGGGGACACAGAATAAAACTATACAAATCCAGGTCACGTTTAAACATACAAAAATACTCCTTTAAACATAGAATCGTGGACTTATGGAACAGTCATCCGAACCATGTTATAGAAGCAACAACCATGATATCATTTGAAACAAAATTGTATAAACTATGGGATAACCAACCTCTATAGGCCCTGCAGGTGGGGCTTAGAATACACCTTCCGTATCCTCTGCGTGTCGTAAGAGGCGACTAAAGGAGGTACGGGTGAGGTAACCCTGACAGAAACCTCGAGTGCTGAAGACAGAGGTTCCAGGCCGCACGGCGCACTCTAATAAACCATGGATCCACGCACTTAACGCTTATGATCATGTCGATAGTCACTTACAGGACTGGTGGTATGATCAGTGAACGAAAAGAAGAAGAAGACCAACCTCTATACTATAACTATCTAGCTGGCAATATAAATCCCATGTTTTATGACCGAATTGAAAAAGGAAATTAGGAATCTGTCATTACAGGCTTTTAGCCTTCTCACAGAAATGGAAAATGATTAATGATTAAGGGGCTAGAATGACCGAAAATAATTTGAAATATGAAAATATGCCGTTTTCAGTAGCCACAGTACATGTATTTTGTGATTTGACAACTGACATAAATTGGCACAAAATTAGAACAGTAACTACGTATGAGCGCCACAGACCCTTGGGCCTCTTGTTTAGAAAGTCATGATCACTGCATTATTTCTCTATATACTATGGGTACCGAAGTTCATGAATCTAAGCAAGTAATGCACTCGTGAAAGAAAACTCTTAAACAGATCAGCGCAAGAATTTAACACAATGTGAAATAACACTTCCGAATACAAATGAAAAGATTTCGGTACAGAATTTTAATTTTTAAACAAATTCCAAGCATTTGAACTGACCCACCTCGCCAGGTTATGTGTGAAATAGCAGTACCGAATTTCGTGAATAGGTGATTATGCATCTTCAGCTGTCTGGTACATGCTTGTAAATCTTTAAATATCATTGTATTAGTTTGTTGAATGATTCAACTGCTAATTGTGTCCGTTTTAACCCATAAATTAGTCTTACAAATGAATGTATAAACTATAAAAGCAGTTGATACATTTGAAGAGAAGAAAAAAACCCTAAATTGATGTCGCTTTCATTAGGTAGTGAAGTCACATGAACTTCACAAATATTAATGAGATGAAGAAATGTACTAACGCTAGGGTCTTTAAAACATGTTCAGCAGGCATAAAGCGAAGAATAAAAAAAAATGTCTATCGTTAAAAAAACATGTGTGCACTTTATGTTAATTTTGACATTTTGGTAAATCATTGATAAGCACACACCCCTTCGTCTAGAGCCTCTCCTATATAATCAGTCTAATCTGACGCGGCGGAAAAATGTAAACAAAGCAGGTGATAACTTTGGATTGTGAAAATTGCTCATTTTAGGTGCTAAATAAGCACAAGTAAGTATTCTAAGAAAGGTGCATTAAGGAATCTTGCAATTTTTATCACTACCATCAGTAATTGTATGAACAGTTTCTTGTTTTGACTGTATTTTGCTCAAAACTTTGTCAAAAGCTTCAGAACTTTTAATCAAAAAGTGGCTATTGTGTAGATGCGTTCCATGCAACGTTACATCATAGAACGAGAGCGATAAAAACAAATTCACAAATTTCGGTACTCACAAATTTAAGCAACTCGACCACTGAAAAAGCTATACCAAAACTGGTAACTCTGAATAAATCTCTGGAAATCAATAGAGTACATACCACAAAATACAGTTCTGTTTACATTTAAGGTTACTGATGCTAAGCATTGACTATCTAACAGTACTGTCAGTATTTCCAAATTATCATATTCTATATACCCATACATGTAACTGGTAATGATCAATGCAATGAATGTACTGTTTGCTTTTTTACATAGACTTTTTAAATTTCCCACCAATTTACCCGGTCAAAGTCACCTCGACATGACTACAGAACCTGTTCTTGCCTTAGTGCTAGCTATTTCAAGATAATCCCAGGTAGCGTAAGTGAATCTACAAATTCAAGGATATCCAAGTAGCTTGGATTCTTTTATGTCTGACAAAACAAAGTCCTAGAAAATCCAAGTTAGCTTGAATTCTTACAAATCAGAAAGGTCCAAGCAAATCCAAGAAGCTTGCACTTTTTCATGATGACATTCAAAAAGTCCTAGAAAATCCCAGCTAGCTTGAATTCTGAGAGCAACTACATAAAAGTCTAAGCTAATTCAAGGAAATCCAAGCTGGTATGGGTTGAATAATTTTCCAATAGCTTGGATATTCAAGAAAATCAAAGCTAATCAAAGTTAAGTTGAATTTTATTTCACGCTGGAAACTCCAATTGACAAAAGGATTATCTGTTACAAAGAAGAAACTTAGATTTTCAAATTATTCAATCTTACCTTGAACTCATGTCATGCAAAATTCATTGCTGGCAAATCAAATCATATCTGCCGAGTGGCGTCCTCGGCCGACACCCTTGCTTTCCCACGGCTATTAGTTATAGATGACTGTATTTTATGGCCTCTATTAGCAAATGTTTACCCACTAGATGATAATATTAAACTCAAGTCAAGAACAAACTAGTTTAGCACAGTCACCAGATTTCATGCAATGGTGATCTTACGGACAGTTTTTCCTTTTTTTAATTTTCGTAATGGTTTTTAAACCGTTGCCATAAAAAAAACCATGAGATGGTGTGAAACCGGTATACCGGCAAGTCTGACGAGCAATATATCAATTATACCACATGTAATCAAGGTTATGGATTAAATCTAACCAATGAGTTTTAATTCCTTTAATCTCAAATTTCATTAAAAATAACCATTTGTAGACCAAGAGAAAACAATTTTTTTAAATTTATGAATGGATTGACTGGCTCACTTATCCACAGTCAGGTGTTTTTGGCTGATTGATTTGGAGTGTTAGGGGGTTAATCAATATTTAAGCTCCAGGGAAAACTGACACTCACCGACACACAAACCATTCACACAAATATTAAAAACGCTTGGCGACACATTTATCCATCACAAGAAAACCGTGTCGCATGCAATGAGCCGGAGATGCTTATGAAAATAAGACCACCTATAGATACAATGTCTCTGCCAATCCTAACGTCTTGTCGACTGCTGTCCAAACCCTACACCAAGGGCTATAGCATACTGTCGACGATTACGCGTCATTCCACTTGAGGGGCTTCCGGAATAATCGCAAAAGATTGTTGATAATAAGACACATCGGGCTTAATTAGTCGTCGTGATTGGATCGTCGTCTACTCCTTATTTGTTTACTACAAGTCAGTTTCTTTTATGTTCCCCGTTGCCGCAGGAATAACTGACCATTGCATCTTGTCAAGTACTCTACTAGCAACGGAGTAGAATATCCTGCAGCTAAAACTATCAGGTTTCAACTTCCTTCAAATCAAGCAACCCCAAAAAAGCAATAATGCATTTGTGACGTATTCTAATGAGAACAGTCAGTGAGATTACTGAAGACCTGCAAGATACCTTTAACTCTTTAACACTCAAGCTCGCCAAAAAACGCTTCTGCAGCGCTATTGTGAAATATTCATTTGCACACCAAGAGAATACATTTTTTGAAAATTTACCATTAGAATGACTGGCTCCATTTATTGATCCAGTCATTCGGTTATATCCTTATACTCTGCAACCCCTTACTAAAAGCGCAGGCAGGTTGGGAAATGATGAAAATGGAAAAAGAGTAAAACAGCGGACGCGGAGCAGAAGGGGGGTCGGGGGTCCTCCCCTGGAAAATTTTGAAATGTAGATGCTCTCAGATGGCTTCTCCTGCATTTTAGGAGGTAAATGGGTACCATCAACAGACTGTGAATTTGTCCCTCTTCCCGCCATTTTCCCAACTTTACTTTGAACAAAAACTACATACTAGTAAGAACTGGAATTCCAAATCACCATTATGTAAATTGATCATGACAAATTCAGAGAACAAAACTTTCTCATGCATATAATAAATGACATTCTCATAATAGCACTAAAACTTTTACAAAATACTGTCGGATTAGTTTTCTAATTCAGTCAAATAACAAACAACGAACGACTCGTAACAAGAATTAAATTCTTTCAACATTGCTGCAGGAAACGGAAAGCTCAATATAACACAATCTTGTATTCATGTACGTGATTGGTTGAAATACAGTTTTATCCAATTAAAAGCAGCATACTATAGTGCAATGGTATGCGACAACGAATTCTGGTAAATTGTTTGATAAGCGATTGGCTGTATTTTATTAATTGTTGCCAAAATGCTATTGCTAAGTTAATGCAGTCCAACGCTTGGTAGATTTTCAACCAAATATATGTCTTCTAACTTTTTCGAATAACAGCGATCACGTTATTTTTCCGCGAACAAGAATTAAATTCTCCCAACATCGCTGCCGGAAATAGGAAGCTTTATGTAATACGATTTTGTATTCGTGAAGGCGATTGGTTGAAAGAGAAATTTTAATCCAATTAGCTACAAAACTGCACATTTGTCATCTGTGCCCCCGTGAAGATGTTAGCAGACGGCAGGCTTTCATCTTCAAATTCAATAGGAACCTGGAGGCGCGTCAACCCTTTCTCAATTTCACTGTAATTGAGTCAGCTGAACACTTTTATTCTGCAAGTAAACCAGGTAAAATAGACAATTCACTGTACTTTTCTGACAAACTTCACCTTAATAAAACTGGATCCTCTGTACTAGTTAAAGCTATTGATTATCATGTGCCGATTGTGAAGAAGCCGTCATGTAAGTACTGTGGTGAAACAAATCACAGGTATTCTCAGTGTCGTCATGGGAAACCTGTGCAGTGCTGGAGGTGTAAAGGTGTTGGACATAAGTCAAGCCGGTGCCCTGTATCCTAATGCACTGGCCATGGAGTGCCTATTTCTAAGGACACTAGTAGTATAAACAATAATGATTGTGATTTAAATGTAAATATGAAGATTATTGATTCATGTATGCTGTCAAAGTATGCATATCCTCCCAATGGCCACTCTGGTAAGATTGATATTATTTCTAATTTCCATGCATGTATACTTACTACTAATACTAATTATAATAATAAGTATATGAATATTTCAACAACTGCTTGTAATAATATATCACTCAGTAACAGATATGAGGTAATTAGTATTGATAATACCTGCCATGCTAATATACAATCTGATACACTGATGATATCTGAATCAGATGAAGGTGCTTATATGATGACTTCCACTACTGATTTAACTGATCGTGTCATACAAACCAATGTTGTGGCCGTCAATGACGATGATGATAATTATGATGATGATGTCAGTGATGTCAATGTAGATAATGATGATTATGAAGGTGATGTCAATGTAGATGATGATGATCGTGATGATGATGTCAATGCTATTGCTAATGATGATGATGATGTCAATGTTGTGGATAACGATGATGGTGATGATGATGATGATATTGCTAATGATGATGATGTCAATGTTATAGATGATGATGATGATGATGATGTCAATGTTATTGCCAATGATGATGGTGATGTCAATGTTGATGATGATGATGATGATGTCAAGCTTATTGCTAATGATGATGTCAATGTTGTTGATGATCATTGTGATGATGATGATATTTTTGATGACGATGATGATGATGGTGATGGTGATTCAGTTAAATCTAGAAATAGCAGGGCAATGATTCAGGAAACATGTATAAATTATATGAATATTTTCTGGTACATTTCTGAGAAAAACAGGGCCATAAACTTCATTAATTATCTTAATATTGTTTCGTACTGCTCAATCAAATGTGTATTACAGAGAGGATTTGTTAGCAATAACTCATACATGTACAAATATTTGCCAAACTTAGGGGTACAGTGGAAATGTAACAATGATTTTATTAATGAAGTAATAGCATATGATCTGCCATCATTTAATATTAATTCAAAAGGTATAAGGATTGGCCATTTAAATGCTCAACATCTGCTCCCTAAGATGGACCAATTAAAATTGATACTGGAGAAACCCAAAAAAGAAATTGAGCTATTTTGTATAACTGAAACTTGTACAAACACTATAATCCCAGACAAATCCATTGGGATTGACAGATATAATATTGAGAGAAGAGATAGGAAAACAGGTGGAGGTGGAGGAATTGTTCTTTATGTTGCTGATAATCAGTCATATGTGAGGAGACTGGATTTTGATAAACATGATATTGAAACTATGTGGCTTGAAATTAGGCCCTATAAAACTAAGCCATTTATATTAGGCTGTGTCTATAGGCCGCCCAATTCACTCGCTAGTTGGATTGATGAATTTGAAGCTATTTTAGAAAAAGTATACTCTGAAAATTCTGATATTATTCTTATAGGTGATTTTAATTTTGACAGCATTAAAGCAGATAATAATAAGTGGCAGTCTGTAATTGAGCTCTTTGACTTACAACAAATTATATGTACACCAACCAGAGTTACTAAGAAAACATCTACATTGATTGATCATATCTATGTTACAAACAAGGACAAAATTCAGTCAGCACAAGTAGGCTCATTAGCAATAAGTGACCATTATCCGATTTTTGCAGTGCGCATGTGTAGGCCATGTAAAACTCAAAGTAAACATCAGCTCATTAAATACAGAAGTACGAAAAACTTTGATGAAACCAAGTTCCTTCAAAATCTTTTAGAATGTGACTGGAGTTTTATTTATCACCTAAATAATCCAAATCAGGCACTTGATCAATGGCATGAAAAATTCACTAGCATTGTAAACAAACATGCTCCTGTCATTGAACGACGAGTCAAACGGTATTGCCAGCCAGGATGGATGAACAGTGAGATTTTAAATACAATGAAAGAAAGAGATTATCAGAAAAAAATAGGAAATATGTTAAATTTTAAGACATTAAAACATAAGGTCATGTCTTTGATTGAAATTTCCAAGCGAAACCATTTTGCCATCAAATTAAATGAAGGCAAACATAATCCTGCAAATATATGGAAAATTTTAAAAAGTATAAATCCTAAAACAAATACGTTACCCTCGATATTATATGATTATAGTGGGAATGTAGTACAAGATCCACAAAGGCAATCTGAACTGTTTAATGAATACTTTAGTACTGTAGCATCCAGACTGACACAATCCATGGCAAAGCAAACTGCTGGAACATTTGAGAAACTGTCAGATCATGTTGAGAGTAGAGTTCCAAAAGATGTAGAATTTCAAATTCCATACATATCTGTAGATTATGTTTACAACGAGATTATTAATTTAAAAACAAACAAGTCGGCAGGATATGATGAATTAAATGCATACTTTCTAAGAACTGCAGCCTCAATCATCGCACCCTCAATAACAAGTATAATAAACCAAAGCATAGCTAGGGGTGAATTCCCAAAAATGTGGAAATGTGCTAAAGTAAAACCACTATATAAATCTGATTCCAAAAATAATATCAGCAACTATAGACCCATTTCTATATTACCTACTATCTCTAAGGTTATTGAAGGACATATACATGATCATATTTATAAGTTTATAACTAAGCATGATTTATTAATAGAATCACAATCTGGCTTCAGACCCAAGCATTCTTGCGAAACGGCATTGCTAAAACTAGTAGAACGATGGAGGTCTTCATTAGACAATGGAGATCTTGTTGGCTCAGTAATGATTGACTTTAAGAAGGCATTCGATCTTGTCAATCATGATATTTTACTGAGAAAACTAAGAATATACAAATTTGGAGAAGATGCTTTGAACTGGTTTTGTTCATATTTAAAGGACAGACAACAATACGTTTCAATTTCTGGAAAGGTTTCTAACCATTTGCCAATTGATATCGGAGTACCGCAGGGCTCTGTATTGGGACCTCTCCTGTTCATTTTATACATCAATGATCTCCCTATGTGTGTCAATAACCTTATGGATATGTATGCAGATGATACGACTATGCATACTGCTAGCTCCAATTGCTCTGAAATACGAAAAAACTTAACTAACGGTATGCAATCTGTAGAAAACTGGTGCGTAGATAATAAAATGTTGCTGAATACAGATAAAACTAAATTGATGATGTTGGGAAGTAGGTATAAATTAAAACATATAAACACACATGATGTTATAATACCTACAAGCAATGGAAACCTAAACGTTGTTAAATCTGACAAACTTTTAGGCTTAAATATAGATAATGCACTTACATGGAATGAACATATAGGCAAATTGTGTAAAAAGATTTCTTCGTTGATCTATATGCTAAAGAGAAATAAGAATTATCTTAACACAGAACAAAGAAATCTGTTTTATAAATCTTATATTCTTTCACACATAGATTACTGCAGTCTTGTATTTTGTCAATCTTCACCTACACTGTTGGATAGGTTAGAAAAGTTACAAAAGCGAGCTGCTAGAGTAATATTAGATATGCCTTATAGAACACCATCAGCGCCATTATATAAAACACTAAATTGGACAACTTTAACTAAAAGAATGATGATTAAAACAGGCATTATGACATACAAGGCGAGAAATGGGCTTGCTCCCAGCTACATAAAAGACATGTTCATTTCAATCGAGGATGCACACACTAGGAATTTGCGCTCAAAGACATTTAATCATCTACAAGTTCCCAAGATTAAAACAGATTATGGAAAGAAAAGCTTTACACATGCAGCCCCACAACTGTGGAATTCTCTACCCTCAACTGTTACACAGTCTACCACTTTAATGTCTTTCAAGTCCAATCTTCAGGAATATATAAATCAAATGTAATGATAAAGTAATAAACTCAGAGCCATTACACTCTGAATTCCAAGGGCATAGGTATAAAGCCAGCTAAGTATGTTAATGATGACATGATTTAAAGTGTGTTTAGCAGTGACACCCACGCTGCTTTCAAAATAATAAAATAAAAATAATAATAATAAAATAAAAAAAAGAAAATAAATAAATAGCTAGCATTCTAATAATTGTATATCATTTGTACACAGGATATAATACATGTATGTAAACTTTTGACTAATAACTGACTATTTCTACTTGTAATATGTTGTATATATTTGTACATAGTATGATTTGTGTGTAAGTGTACTTGCAGTGGGTTTTTTTCTCTGTCAGTTTGTCTGTGTGCGTGCGTGTGTATGCATGTGTGTGCATTCTTTCTGAGGGCCTCGGGAAGATCAGATTTTACTGACGTTGTTTACCCTCATTAAATAAAGATTATTATTATTAAGTGCATGTCTACCTGCTTTAAAATTGCCAACACATATATATACACTGATCATAAGATCACAGCTCATACATGTAAGTGACAGTAAGTCTGTTAAGATGTTTTTACTACTATTAGCTGACTTAGCCATGCTAGTTAAGTTTTCTCATTGCTTTTTGATAGCTATCATGGCTATGTTTATACTACAATATTCCTCTGATACATGTTTACACAACTAGCATACAGTGACTAACCTCTAGTCTGACAATTAATACAATTATCAGCTTATTTCATCACTATATAATTCTACTCCCCTTTCTATTAGAAATCAGTTATCAAGTAAATCTTCTTAATTAAGTTCATCTGTTTAGTTCCTGTCTGGATGTTCTCTCAGTATAATATTAACTTTTGATGTTATTTGAAATATTTGATCAAAGATGTATTTTAAGGGTGGTAGGCCTTAGGATCCAATTTGGAAGCATTTCTTAGACATTCAGAGTACCGTAATTTCTCGACTAAAGGCCGCCCTCGAATATAGGACGCTGTCCCAAATTTGACAAAAATCCGCCCAAAAAACTCTTGTATTCAAGTATAAGACGCTGTTAGATTTAGAAAAAACGTACCTTTAAAAAATCGAAAATTGGTATCAAAAATAAAGATTGTTTATTACATCAAAATCAATCTAATTTTGGCATAAAATGTCTCCTTGAAAACATCGAAATCGCGTGTTAGAAACAGATTGTAATGGCTCTTTTGCGTTTGGAGGCGCTGTGTGATCTTATGTGCTAACGGGAGTTGGTTATCTGGCTCTTTTGTGATTGGAGGCGCTGTGTAATCTTATGCGCTAACGGCTGTTGGTTATCAAACAGGTAGGGGAACATTCAGTTCCTATCGCGCAATGATGATATATAGCAATTTCCGAGTCCAGAATATTTATATCCGAGTACTCGCTCTAATTAGAATAAAGATCTTTTGCGATTGGAGGCGAATCACGTGATTTATACACGTATCTTTTCTCGACGCCATTTTATGTCAAATTCTGGATTAATTTTGATGTAATAAGTGATATGTATTAAAGAATAAGCAATATTTAGGCGCCCCAATTTAATAATTTCACTTCCGCTTGGTGTTTTTGGAGTATACATTAAACATAGTCGTCAGGCGGCGCGAATTGGCTAGGGTAACATTTAGTTCAATTTCCGTGGTATAATCTGTGACTTTTTAAGAAAAATTTCGACCCAAAAATGTGCGGAAGGAATGTTCTCGATTAAAGTACGCACCCCCTTTCTAGTACATGTGTTTTGACCAAAAGACTGCGTCCTTTAGTCGAGTTTTAACGGTAATGGAAAATCATTTGCTAAGTGTAGAGAATGTGATTACAAACTTGTAAATAAAGTAGCAAGAATGAAAGCCCACTATCAGAAGCATGAGACACCGACTCCAGAACCCATCATCAGTGAAGAGGTAACTTCTATATCACTTAACATATATACAAGATTTGTTTGAAAACAATTTGACTGAAAGTAATTGCTATCTTAGAGCATGTAACTGCAGTAAAATCCTTTAATAAGATAGCAACTACTTTCAGTCAGATTGTATAATAGGAAAACTGTTGAATATTTAGAAAATAACTTGACTAGAAGCTGTTGCTGCCTCAGGCAGCAACAGCTTCCAGGCAAATTACTGTCTAAATATTCAACAGAAAATCTGTTAACTTGTAAGGAATTTGCCATTTCTGGTCATTCATTATTATTGAAAGAGTTAACTACAGGCTGTAATTATTCAACTATGATGTCTATGCCTTTGAGTGTGGAAGATGGCTGGAGGTATTAACAATAGGCTCTGTGTGGGGAATCAGATCTAAGTTCAGATAACCTGCATGACCAGCAGTCACTTCAGTAGATGTTATGTTGTAACACCTACAAGTGAATGAGCCTTTAATTGCTATTATAGTTAACTAATGCAAGTACAGCTAACCCTTTCACTGCTGAAATTACTCTACGCTACATGTAAATGGACTGAACCATAAATATGTTGAATGTTTTGAAAATAAGTTAACCTGAAGGTGTTGCTGTCTAAGGCAGCAACAGCTTCCAGTGAAATTATTTTCAAAATATTCAACAGAATATCTTTGTGTACTTTTTTGGACAAATATAGTAGTTATAGTCATTGTTTAAACAGAGGGAAGGGTAGTTTAACCCTTTCATCCATTAATCCCATTATTTTCCTTTCAAATCAAACATGCAAGAAATATGTTGAATATTTGGAAAATAATTTGACTGTAAGCTCTTGCTGCCTTTGGCTGTTCAGCACACTGGTTGAACTTGCTAGGACAAGATATAACACCAGATTCACTAATTAAACATATAGTTGAAATTCAGAAATATTTTAGGAATCACCACAAACCATTATCCTGGCTCTCCAATTGCCCTAGCAGTATGAAGCCGCAGCTTCCTTGTGACACACAGTGGAAGAGTCAACTAATGTGTATAGACTCTTTCATTCATAACAGACCACACTTCATGAAAATTGTCCAGGAACACAAGGGAGAGTTAGAGAGTGCTATTATTAGAAAGATTATGGATTATAACCTATTTAAGAATGCCAGAGACTTAGCAGAGCAGCTAAGACCTATTTCCCATGCGATTGATATTTGTCAGGGTGACTCGGCAACACTGGCTGATGCATGTAATGTTTGGATTAACCTTAAGAACAACACTTTGCTTGAACCACATAAAAAGCATGTATCTGCTTGTTTTCACAAGGCAGTCTTGCCAGAGCACCTCGTGGCATACACACTACACCCAAAGTACCAAGGAGAGCTGCTCACACCAGATCAGCTTGAAATCGTAAACAAATGGGTTATAAGTAAAGATCCAAATTTCATAGCGACATTAATCTCTTACCAAGCCAAGAGCATGCCATTTCCTGTATCTTATTTCTCTGATACTGCTGTCCAGGTACCTCCACTGACATGGTGGAAAGGTCTGAAACCTCTAGGTGTCTGCAGATTTTATAGACATGGCCCTTCAATTGATGGATGCGGCAGCCTCATCAGCATCCATTGAAAGAATCTTTAGCAATTTCAGTTACATACATACAAATATCCGGAACAGACTAGGAGTAGAGAAAGCATCAAAGGGTGTCTTTTGTTATAGGATGCTGAGAGGACTGTCTGATTTAGATTACTGAAGGTTAAATGAGCATAAGCAACATGTCATACCTCTTACACATTTCATAAAACTGAATTTTCATGTCTGTAATCTTAATCTGTTAACATGCATAATATTTTTAATAACTTTATATATCCTAATATACAATGTAATACAATTTGTATGTTATTATGGTGTTTTGTTTCTTTTATTGCATTATTACTAAGACTAGTAAGTAAGCATGAATAAGCATAGTACAAATATGCTGAAATTAGTTTTGGACAGTTTAGGACTGGTTTAAACCCTTTAAGACAGGTTTTAGACAAAGTCTGTTCAAAATTAGTTTTGGACAGTCCAAAACCCAACCCTGCGTTAGTGAGATTCTATTGTCAGGCTAAAGCGCTACATGTCACGGACGTGTATAAACAGAATGGAGGCATTGTATAATGACGGTCAGTGTTCTGTATGTAGAGGGAGGATACGAGGTTAATATCGTCTGGCCTACATGCTATCCACCAGCTCCGTGTCAGTCGTGACTAAGCATTAAGAGTAAAACTCATGTCAGAATTTTTGTAACTGATATCTCAGATCATTTACCTATATTTCTCCTAGAAAAACAACAAACATACCAGAAACAATTCGAACAGGAAAAATTTAAATGCCGAGATTACTGTCAGGTCAACATTGAAACATTCAAAAGATCTATGTCAGAGGTCGATTGGAGCATAGTAACAGACATTCAGTCTTGTGAGCATGCCTACAACAAATTTCATGACATCTGCACGACTATTTTTGAACAAAGCTTTCCAATGAAAGAAAGTAAAAAATATAAGCATAACCCAACTAATCCTTGGCTTACAAGTGGATTAATAGCTGCCTGTCATACACAACATCAGCTCTACTTAACATTTATCAAGTGTCAAACTAACTACAATGAAATTCAGTTTAAAAAATATAGAAATAAATTAGATCAAATAATAAAAACAGCTAAGAAAACATATTATCACAAGAAATTTGAACAGTCTAAAAATGACATAAAAGAGACATGGAAAACCATTAAATCACTTTTAAACAAGACCAATACGGCACAACAGACACAATTTCTTCACAAGAATAAGGTCATTACCGATAAATTCGAAATTGCCAATGGATTCAATGATTATTTCGTAAATATAGGACCAGAACTTTCAACCAAAATTCAATCAACATCCAAGAAAAAATTTTCTGATTACCTTACAGGCAGCTATCAATCATCATTCTTCGTTAACCCTACTAACACTGAAGAGATCTTTAACGTTCTAAACAAACTCAACCCAGCCAAAAGTGCCGGAATCGATGGTTTTAAGTGGCGCATTTATAAAACCTGTGTTATGGATATCCTTATCCCACTTAGTCACATTTGCAACTTATCCCTAGCACAAGGCATTTTCCCATCAAAACTAAAAATAGCACGTGTTACACCAATTTATAAAGCCAAGGATTCTACTAACTTCTCAAACTATAGACCAGTCTCCATACTTCCACTTTTCTCCAAGTTACTAGAGCACCTTATGTACAATCGACTGACAAATTACCTGCACAAAAAGTCAATTTTATACAAATCGCAATATGGATTTCATGAGAAACATTCAACAATGCATGCAATAGCCGAAATGAGAGAAAAAATTATTGAATCACTGGAAAAAAACAAAGTATAATAGGCATCTTCTTGGACCATTCAAAAGCTTTCGACACTATCAACCACCAGATCTTACTAGAAAAACTTGCCTATTATGGTATAAGAGGCATTGCACTCACCTGGTTCCAGAACTACCTAAGTAAAAGAACACAATGCGTACAATATAATGAGATATGCTCTGAAAACAGGCAATTAACTTGTGGTGTTCCTCAGGGATCTATTCTTGGCCCATTGCTGTTCCTTCTTTACAGAATGATCTACCTAACATATGCAAGCACATGTCATTAATACTGTTCGCTGATGACACAAATGCTTTTTGCTGCGATGACAACATAGACACCTTATACAGAAAAGCAAATAAGGAAATGGAAGAAATTACTGACTGGTTTTCAATAAACAAATTATCGCTGAATGTTGACAAAACAAATTATATGTTATTTACAAATCTCAAACTAAAAAAAGATGAAATTCCAAAAATCTACATAAACAAAAAAGAAATTGAGGAGGCCCTATTTGCCAAATTCTTGGGAGTATATTTGGATAAACATTTGACCTGGGCTAAACAAATCGAGATGGTAACAGCAAAGGTGGCAAGAGGCATAGGTGTCATACAAAGACTAAAACCGTACATGACACCAGCTACAATTAAAACTCTATACTGCACCCTTGTTCTTCCGCATCTCACCTACTGTAACGCTATCTGGACGAATACACACAAAAAAGCAACCTAACAAAATTACAAAGTCTACAGAAAAAGGCACTAAAACTATTTTCTAAACCAGCAAAGGGCCAGAATATATTCAAGTCAGAAAAGCTATTAAAACTAAAGGACATAGGCAAACTACAGATGTACACCATTGTAGAGGAGTTTCACCACAATACATTACCACAATCCATAGCCTCCAATTTCACACTGAGCACCGACATCCACAAACACAACACTAGGACAAAACACAATTTACACACTCAACTTACACGAACAGAAATAGGAAAACGACGAATTACAATAGCAGCCACAAAACTATGGAACAGCACCAGTACAAAAATACGCAATAGCATATTAAACCTGAAATCCTTTCAGAAGATTGCCAGGGAATCTATGATCGACAAATACTAAATTAATATATTTATACCTGATGGTCACAGATTCTCTGCTAATTAATAATAATACAAGCCTAAGACATTCCACCACCACCACAACCACTATAGATAAACTAACCTAACCTAATAATTGAAGTAAGAAGTCTAAACACAAACATACTTCACAGTTTACTTTCACTACTACTACATCTAAATAACCCACATACGATCAACGCATCTATCGATTCTTAACAAACTCTAACTATCTCAACTTTATATTACAGTGATGAGCTCTTCCCTGCCCCCACCCCACCCTCAGTAGCATACAAAAGTCCTATATAATAATAAACCACTCCAAACTAAATTTAAATAAAATGAGATAATGATGTAATTAGGGAGCATATGTATAATATATGTTTAATTAAGTCAGTAAATATGTATGAGTGTATTTAAATATTAATGCCATAAATATGTGTTTGAATTTTGTGTGTTTTATGTTTGTGCACATAGTGGCATATATCTATGTAAACATCAAAGAAGGGACAGCCCTACCCACCCACCGCTTAATGGAAGACATATGTATTAAATACATGTATATATGATATATATATCAAAGTTTATGTCTGAACTCCACAAAACAAACCAAAATAGTCCTGGACTTTCATATCAAGGTAGCTTTTCACCATTTTGTCACTGTGCCACTGTCTTGTGTGTCGTATATATGTCAATGTATAAATGTTGTAATGTGTGTAAGCAGTGTTGCCCACAACATCTGATTTTTGGGGGTCCCAAGGACCCCATCCCCTCAGATTTGGGGGTCCCACTGTAAAATCTGGGGGTCCCATGGGGTCCTCATCTGAAATATGGGGGTCCCATGTTTTTTTCTTAAAATAAACCCAACACATTGATCTAATTATAAAGCACTTTATTAAACATGTTGAAAACAGTGCCAGTCATTCCAGTGGTAAATTTTCAAAAATATGTATTCTGTGATCTACAATGGTAGCTAAAATTGATCTATTGAAGTGGCCCTTGTATATTTAACTAATAACATTTGAACTGCATGTCAATACACAATAACTTAAAGCACTGTACTTGTTTGTTGTCTGATAAACCAACCAACCTACATTGACAACCTTGTATGATTAACATTTCTAAAGACCACGACATTAGTAATTAGCAAAGACCACTGCATTAATTTTTCTATTAAACCCTAACTTGGCTTTGGACGAATTGAAAAATTACGAGTAGCTAGGGCGAGTTTGCTCAAGGACGACTTGACCTACTTCGATATAATGCGCGCGTATTTTTTATAATTTAACTGGAATGACCAAATATAGTGGAATACATAGTGTAGATATGGGATCGTCTTCTGGGGAGTCATGACCCCGGGGACATCTTACATTTGCAGTCTAAGACCCCAGAATTACCATATTTGAATACCAGGCGAGTAAGGAACGGATAACACGATGAACGAAAAATGTAATAAATATAATAGCGCGATCTAGTGCGTGCTCAAGTCGATGTGCGAAACTAACTTGAAAACGTAATTAATACAGTAAGTAAAATTGGAATAGAATAGAATAAGATTTAGGGCAGCGAGCTGATGGAATATATCGGTGGTTGAAAGATGAAAGTTGTTGCCGCAGACACGGCATAACCTTTTATCATATTCAGCAGAAGTTACGACCAATAGTTTTCTAAATATTCAAGCAAGAGCGTCGGTAGGGGCTACGGACAGAATGTATGTATGTAGCACGGATTGAATGAATCATAGGATGACATACTAAACGTGGCGACGACCGACTTACCGAATTTCTATAATTGTATAGAGGCGACACCCACGACACCAGATACGGGGTGAAGTGGATAGGCCACTTGATACCTATTTCGTGACACCCTTGCAAAATACAGGCGCAGGCCTAATAAGCAAGGGGATGGACATGGACATGGTAGCGTCTGGCGCCAAGAAGATTAGAAAACCAGACGAAAAATGTCGAAAATACTCATACATCAGTATCAAATTTAGGGAGGTATCGGATAGGATTCCATCACTTAACTTGTTCGGTGTTCTATTCATAAGAGAGAAAATCGTGATTTGATTAGTCAGGATGACGTCACAATCAATGGGAATCGAGTCAAACTCTGGAAAGAAGAACCAGAACGAACATGGTAGGGAACTCCAGAAAAGTATAAGAAATGGACTTTAACTTTTAATCAGGAGTCCGGTCGAAATCGAGAGCTGAATAAGTTAGATTGAGAGTCCCGTCGTTGGTGTGCATTGAAATAGTGTTAGAGTTAGGAAACGTTAATTTTAAGTAAAGTAATCAAATATAGTCAAACTTGTGAGAAGTCCGGTCCGCCTCGCACCTCGTACAAGTTCTCGCTGAACGTTTATTTTGAGTAAGTAAGAGTTGGTTGAATAGCATATCATACCAGCCGAATCTGGGAGTAATGTTAGCTAAGCTAGGGAGTATAAATTCATAAGTCAACTAAGTCGAATAATTTAGTCAAATTATAAGTAATTTTAATAATCGTATTTTGTGGTAGCAGAAACCACCTTCCTGATATAACGTATATTGCATAGTAGTGTTAGAGAATAAAATCATCACCTTGTGATTTTACTACAAGGCAAGAGTTCGTGTTATTAATAAAGTTACTCTGATAACTACGGAAGACCACCGTAGCTTACCATCATCTTCAGAATAGAATAGTCAGATCAGGCCCGGATACGTAAAACAAATATCGTTGTTTACATCTACATCTACCAACGAGGCGAGCTAGTATCCTGTTCTTTCGTGACTGGTAAGGTTGGTTGTCGCAGCAACCTTACATACAAGCCTTACCCGAAGCGAAAGAGATTGCAAAATCGATTGTATACTAACAATACGTACAAGTAGTGTTTTGAGTTACGTCATCAGCTTAGGTGACGTCATCAAATCTGCAGTGGCTAGCGACTGCCAGGATTCCAGAGTAACTAAACACAGTGAGTAAAAGTTGTATGGCCCAAGCACCGAGCGAACGACCCGCCAACGTAGTATTAAGAGACCTCGCTGACCGGGTGAAAGTTTTTATAGAGAGGGCCCAGTTAACAGAGACAACGAGGGTCAGCCAACATAGAGAGTATAGCGACAGCACCATAATTAAAATAACGACAGAAATAGACTGCCCTGAGCAACCAAGACTAACGAAGATTACCGTTACACTAGAATACCGCTAGCGAAATGGAAAACCCACAAGAACCCCCTAGCGTGACCCTGCCTGGCATCGACCGACGAGTAGAGCTACGTCCTGAGACCGTGGCGGCCATGCAGACCATGGGGAGGGCGATGGCCGGGGCGATCGTCGAAAGCAGCGACCGCCGAGAAAATGAGCGGGTGTACCGGAAGGAGATCCGGGACACAATCTACCGAATACAACCCTGCGACGGAGTAGTGCCGGAGGAGGTGAGAACCTTCCTCGACGAAACCAGACGAGCATGGGTCGCCAATGAAGGGCGGCTAGATGGCATACCAGCCTACATCGTCACACGAGCGGCACGAGGGCAATTATCCAGAGCCATAGATGGGTTTCTCGTGGGAAAGGTCAGGGAGAATATTACTTTCGGAGAATTTCACGAATACATCACACTGAACTTCATATCAGCGAATGAAGGAGAACGGATCAAGTATGATCTGGAGGGTACACGGCAAAGGCGGAACGAAACCGTCGTGACATTTAACCGACGTTATCGGGAACTGAGTACCCGGGCTTACCCTGTCGAGAACGTTGACAACAGGAGGACCATCTTGGGGATTTACCTCAGGGGTCTATCTGATCTCCGTCTCAGCAAGAGGATTGTCCGCAAGAAGGCCACCACCCTGGCCCGCGCTATTGAAATCGCGGAGGAAGAGGCCACCTGTGACGACCTGCTCCAGGCCATGAAAATCAGTGAAAGACAGGAAGAGGGCATGGAGGTGAACGTAGTGAGTCCAGGGGAGGAAAAGGAGATATGGAACGTAGTCAATACGTTAAAGAAACAAATTGTTCAACAGAATAGAATGGTTGAGCAATTGTGTGGGTTGGTGAGCGACCTACAGCTAGAGCGGCAGACGGCGACTAGGGCCGCCAAGCCCGAGAAGAGAACCCCACCGCTAGCAAAACCACGTACCCCACCCTCGCCCCGACCAGTCAGAGCGGGACGAGAATTGCAACACATTACCTGCTACAATTGTGGCCGGGTCGGCCATTATAAGAGTGACTGCCGTCAGGCGGTGCAACTAACCACACGGAGACCACAACCGCGACCACAGCCCCGACCGCAACGACCACCCATGACGTGTTTTACGTGTGGCCGGGAAGGACATACAGCCCAGAATTGTTTTAGGACGTATATGAGCCGGCAGGCGACTCCTGCCGTAACAATAAAATGTTTTAGATGTGGTAAAGACGGCCACTACATAAGAGACTGTCCGCTGCAGAATGGTCCTGCCGGGACGCAACGAAAGGGTCCGACTAACCGCGGGGCGATCAAGCGTCCCCGCACTGACGAAATGGAGATCGACGAGGTGAACGATCATCGACGACGCACGACACCTAGCGACTGTTCACGTAATATTCGAATGGATCTGAACAATGCTAGATGCAACCGTGACGACTACACGGATCGCGATGGCTTTGTGTTGACTGGGGAGGGGACGGATGAAATGGGCCGTCGTTCATACGGTGTCGGATACAGTTCATCCTCCCGCCGGAACAGCTACGCCGAAATAGTTAGTGGACGAAGGAGCCCGGGAAACGACGACGGAGAGAGCCGTTGGTGAGATCACCGACCGAGCGGTTCTTAATCCGTATAAAAATGGATAAAGACGGTCCATCGGATCAGGGTAAGTACCTGCATGCCTTAGTGGATACTGGTGCTAGCACATCCTTGATCCGTAAGGATATATGGCGTAGCATGCTGAATGCTAGGCCATTGAAAAGAGCAAAAACGCTCTTAGCTGTAAATGGTTCCCCGATAAAGTTGTTGGGGGAAACACAAGTAAAATTCAAGAACGCCCGACCCATCCCCAGTACGATTGTGGGCAGAATGAGGCATGAATGTTTACTTGGAGCGGATGCTTTGCACCTGGGAAATGCAAAGATTGACTATCGGGCTAAAATTGTAGTATGGTTTGGCCAGGTATATCCCTTTGAATATCCGCATAGAGAGCAGACAAATTATGTCTATGCAAGCTGTAAGGAAACGACCGGATATAAAGATATCGACAAAGTCATGGTGGACTTTGCAGATATTTTTGATACGGCTCGTCCAAACACGTTAGGACTGGTCCCCAAAGTGAGGTGTACGGTACCAACAGGAGATGCTTATCCTATAAGGCAAAAAGCCTACCGTCTACCGTTGGCCAAGCAGTATATAGTCAAGAATCAAGTGGCTGAAATGCTGGCAGCGGGCGTCATAAGACCGTCGTCATCGCCATGGGCGTCGCCCATTACGTTGGTCCCTAAAAAGGACGGGGGGACTAGATTTTGTGTCGACTACAGAAAGTTGAATTCTGTGTGCAAGAAGGATAGTTATCCACTGCCAAACATAGCCGATATTTTTGATTCGATGTACGGCGCAACGATATTTTCGACTATGGACTTGAAGTCTGGCTATTGGCAGATACCAATGGACAGCCAAGACATAGAGAAAACAGCGTTCGTTTGTAGTGAAGGCTTGTTCGACTTTGTTCGGATGCCGTTCGGTTTTGCGAACTCAGGTGCCGTATTTCAGAGGGCGATGAACGATATTTTCCGAGAATTCGTGGGAAAATATCTGCATGTTTTCGTCGACGATATAGTCATATATTCGAGAAATCCGGCTGAGCATGCACAGCATTTGCGTAAGGTTATGCGTAGAATTCGAGAATACAATTTACAGGTTAAAAAATCGAAATGCGATTTCGCCCAACCATCGGTTGATTTGTTAGGATATCGTGTTTCAGCACAGGGAGTGGCTCCTCAGGTCCAGAAGGTCAAGGTCATAAGAGAAATGTCACCACCACGCGATGTGGGTGAGGTGAGAAGTTTCCTTGGAGCTACAGGTTATTACCGCTCTTGTGTGCAAGGCTATGCGGAAATTGCTAAGCCTTTAATAGAATTGACTAAGAAATATAAACGTTTTGAGTGGGGTCAGGAGGAACAGCAAGCGTTTAAGAAATTGCAAAACTTGCTGTGTAGTGAGACGGTTCTCACATATCCGAATTTGAATGCTCCGTACAGATTGTATACTGATGCGTCTAGCTATGCGATAGGTGCGATACTGGTACAGGTCGATGACAAGGGTATTGAGCGGGTGATTCAGTATGTTAGCTCTACTCTTAAAGACAGTCAGTTGAATTGGCCTGTGATAGAAAAGGAAGCTTATGCGGTAATATATGCGCTAAAGAAGCTTAGACCTTATCTATTTGGCGCGCAGTTTACCGTGTATACCGACCACAAACCCCTAAAGAGTTTGTTTGTGGGCGAAGTTAAAAACACGAAAGTGCAGCGCTGGGCGGTACTGATTGCCGAGTACGGATGTAAGATTGAATACATCCAAGGCTCGAAGAATATTCGAGCGGACATGTTGTCCAGGTTACGTCGACCGGTGGAAGTCGCAACGTTAGATACAGGCGACTTTGTGATACCAGATGTCGATGAGGGGGTATTACCGCACGTCCCTCTAGAGGCATTCGACATACCATATGTCGAATTGTGTGCCGAGCAGACCAAGGAATACCCGGAGTTGTTCAAAAACACCCCGGAGGAGTATATGGTCAAGAATGGCATTTTGTATTCTTTAATTACGCCTTCAACGTTGGACGCTGAGTACCCCAGAATTGTCTTACCTACCCTGTTCCGTGAGAGAGTGCTCCGGATGGCTCATGAACGAGCTGGTCACCAAGGTCTGCAGAAGACCATCGGTATGGTAAGAGATTCTTTTGTGTGGACGTCTTTAAGAAAAGACGTAATCCGTATACTTGAAACATGTACGAAGTGCCAGGTCAACCGACCCGTCACTACCCGACCTAGGTATAGTGAAATGCCCATGGCCAATTATCCGGGTCAGATAATTGGAATGGATTTGATCGGTCCATTATTAGAATCAAATAAGGGTAACATATATATCATGACTGTGATTGATCACTGTTCTGCGTGGGCAGAAGCATATCCAATTGCAGCGAAGACATCTCAAAATGTGGAAGAAAAGTTCTTCAACGAGTATGTCGCGCGTCATGGCGTCCCTGAGATTGTAATAACCGATCAGGGTAAAGAATTTTGTTCCAATTCTCTGGAGGAGCGGTTTAAGGAACACGGTATCGACCATAGGCGGTCTAGCCCATACCATCCGCAGACCAATGGACGTACCGAGAGGTTCAACCGCACTCTTAAGGAGTTGATCCAGAAAGGGGTGAACAACGCCTCGCGGGCGTGGGAAGACGAGTTGGGAGCAGCTTTGACAGCGTACCGCAGTACTCGTCATGCGACGACCGGATATACGCCATTTTATTTGACGTATGGGCGACGGGCGAGATTACCAATGGCCGTTCCAATCGATGCGTCGCAGGACCTTGGTGAGAGACTAACGTATCTCAACAACGCCTTGCTACGTGCTCGGGAGGGAACAGCTAGATCTCGAGAGATTCACAGGGAACAAATTAATAAGCGTGCGAACGCTGGTGAGTTTAAAGTGGGGGACTCGGTGGTCGTAAAAGCTGAGGAGAGGATGAAATTGACCTCTCGCAGTGACCCCGAGTATGAGATCTTTAAAATCAACGGACCTGTGGCGCACGTCCGCCATCAGAGGTCTGGTAAGGTGCGTGTAGTTAATATATGTAAGCTGCGCGTAGTCGACTCGGAAATGTGCTGGGACGGGGTGCGACCACGCCCCATTCGTAACCCTACAAAGGGGACGAAAGCTAGCCATCACCCCAGGGTGATGTTGCCCGAGCCAGAACCTATGGTCACCGACGCAGATACGACACCCCAGGTTCGTAAGAAGCGGCCAGCTTCGAATATGGAGCCAGAGGTGCGTATAGGGGGTAAGAGGGTTGACCGGAAAAGGGTGCAACCCAGTACGAATCGCAGTCGAAACCATGAGTCACCAAGTGACGTCATCAAAACTCCTAAGCCCATAGTGATTGACGCTCCAGAGGCGGCACCAGAGCTACCCTCTGAACCAATGGAGATGCTTCCATCGCATCCTTATATGCTGCGCAAGCGCAGACATATACCAGATGACGATTCTGACAGCAAGCAACTCAGGTTAGACTTGAAGCGAAAGCAAGGGTATGGGCGGGATAACGAATCCGGTAACAAGCGACTCCGAATTGGCGTGATAGACCCCGCCCTTTACGATGACGCGCTATACGCTGATTTCATCAGTCGTATAAATGCCGTTATTCGGCGGCACAACCGCCATTAGGTGTATTGTATCGCTATACTTAACATCGCAAATAGCTAGTGCGTAAAATATTGTAACAATTAAAAACTAAAATCGTACAAAAAGTTATTCGTTTAAATTGTGAGTTTTAGCTTTGTACCGGTAGGCATCCCAGGGCGTGGAATCATGTATATTTTACGATTAAGTGTGATGGTAACCATGGTATGTTTAATAAACGGATTGTGTAAGACGTCTAGTGTGCATAGGTTACCGAACGGAGTAATGATAACTAAACCGAAAGATATATCCATTATCCGGGCTGAATGGACCGTAGTGGTGTCTATCGACCACCCACATTTGCCCGCCGGATTTATGGAACGGTTAGCACAATTCCGTGTTCTTATTGCGGACGTCGGCCGAAAGACATCATTAAGCTTTCAAGACACTTTCGGTTTGCAACATCGTGTTAGCAATATTAGGAAGATCGCTGCTAAGACACGACAAAATATGGTGAGTAGGGACAATATACGACACAAACGTGGCTTATTCAACTTTGTCGGGGACATAGCCTCGTCCCTATTTGGTACCGCTACCTCGGGTGATATAAATGCGATTAAAAAGATAGTCAAAATTGCTATGAGGGACATGAATCGTCTGGTACATTTTTCCAACGAACTGGCGTCCCATGTGAAACTGGCATTCGTAGGGATCAATACCAACGTTGACCGTATCAATGAAATTACCACTGGCCTAGTAGAATTAACTAAAAATGTGAGCGATATGTTTGAGGTGTACGCCGCCCGACAGACCGACTTGTACGCATTAGTGCGACTGGGACACGTTATTGATTCCGCCGAAAGTGTAGTATATAGTTACCAGAGGGCAGCGGCGCAGTTTCATAGACGGACGGCGTCCCTAGAATTAGGTAGGCTGACGGAAGAATTATTCAGTTCTGCTGACCTAAATTCAGTGGCCAAACAAGTTAGTGTGGGAAATCGACTGATACATCCATATCAGTGGTACTACCGCAACGTGGTCGTGTATCCGTTATGGAAAGACGACTCACGACTCCATTACGTAGCGACGTTACCGCTAATTGACGGGGGCGAATATATCGAATACGGGTTGCATGCGTGGCCGGAACCGCTAAGTGCTCGGGGATACTACATGCAAGTACGGATAGCACGGACCAGCATCGGTCTTGACACCAAAACTGGGTGGTACTTCGCGCCATCCGCGTGTCGTGGGGAGGAGCCCCGGGTGTGCCATGGTCCACTACGGGTCGACAAGACCCACGTTCCATGCATTGTAAGCCTGTTAACTAATACGACCGACCGTGCTTGTAATATTCAGCTCTCCAAATCGAATGAAACTTCTAGCAAATTGTTTGCCGGTAAGCAGATAGGCGTTGTGTTGCAAACGTTCGGGGAAACGATGGATATACACTGTGACGGACGATTGACCGACCGTTGTGTGGTGGGTAATGGGGTATATGCATTAATGTCTGCTGAATGTGGTTATAGCGGGAAGGGCTGGCAATTCGAGCCTGTTGCGTCTTATAGTCGGACGTACACTCGAATAGGCCTAGCCATTGAAATGCCCCATTTGGATGTGTCTGGCGTTCTAAATCAATCCATGATAGTGGACCATTTAAAACTACAACCATGGGACCATTTACAAAAATCTAAGTACGTACCGCTAGCACCATTATCCATGATCGACCCGGTGATGGTCGATGGCATTGGGGTACATTCTTTCATATCATATTCAACTGGCTCCTTCGTAGTTGTGTTAGTAATTGTGCTTATATTATATAAATGTGGCGTGTTATCACGCATGTGGAATGCGCTTAAATGCAAGCCACGTGCGGCCCATAAACGCAAGCCACGTGCGGCCCATAGTAGTGAACCGCATACTGCAATTCGAATGTGTACACCGACTATTCAGGCCCAGCAGCCCCCGAGACCTGCAGCTCTACGGGAGCCGCTGCTGATGGCAACCGGGTCGTCGCCTAACGCTAACGCCGGGACTGAGATCGACCCGACGGCTGCCGACTGGGTAGAGATGGAGATGTACGCTGACATGGTGGATCCTAACGTGAGCATAAACCGCTTGGAGGTATCACCATGACATTTTGGCACTAACTTTATATGTTTCTACTGGAACAGTAATTGGTGAATATTAATTATTGTGGCGCGAACTTTATCATGATACCGTACTATGTACTGTTTTATTAATAGGAAAAATTCACATGATCTGTAATGGTATTTGCACTGTAGGATTAAGGTTTGGAACTATAATGTTGTGTCGTATGACGACGAATCGTTACGACACTGTGTCGCTGCTGACCATATTGTCACTGATGGCTGTAACGGCAGTTTATGTTAATACATTATGTAATATATATATTCACTTGTTTTAAACTGTACCGATTGCCCGCTTTTATTGTTAAGTTACGCGTGAGACGGGTTACGTCCACGGTTTAATGATGCTATTAATGTGTTTCCGGGGGCGGTTAGCTACCCGGACATGTATGTTTGTATAATTATCAACCATACACTAACAAATACTACTAACTGTATTTCCGAGCATTCCGCTACTCGGACAAGTATTGGTGTATAATATATCGACCTGTTTTATTATCTTGACTAATTGGATGAGTATCAGGTGGTATCCGTCCAGGCTGCTGGTATAGGTTTGGGTTGTTGATAGTCCACAACGAGTTAATTGACACTCTCTTTAAGGCCTTAAGAGAGATAGTCAATTAACTTTGGTTAAGGGGCGTATGTAGATATGGGATCGTCTTCTGGGGAGTCATGACCCCGGGGACATCTTACATTTGCAGTCTAAGACCCCAGAATTACCATATTTGAATACCAGGCGAGTAAGGAACGGATAACACGATGAACGAAAAATGTAATAAATATAATAGCGCGATCTAGTGCGTGCTCAAGTCGATGTGCGAAACTAACTTGAAAACGTAATTAATACAGTAAGTAAAATTGGAATAGAATAGAATAAGATTTAGGGCAGCGAGCTGATGGAATATATCGGTGGTTGAAAGATGAAAGTTGTTGCCGCAGACACGGCATAACCTTTTATCATATTCAGCAGAAGTTACGACCAATAGTTTTCTAAATATTCAAGCAAGAGCGTCGGTAGGGGCTACGGACAGAATGTATGTATGTAGCACGGATTGAATGAATCATAGGATGACATACTAAACGTGGCGACGACCGACTTACCGAATTTCTATAATTGTATAGAGGCGACACCCACGACACCAGATACGGGGTGAAGTGGATAGGCCACTTGATACCTATTTCGTGACACCCTTGCAAAATACAGGCGCAGGCCTAATAAGCAAGGGGATGGACATGGACATGGTAGCGTCTGGCGCCAAGAAGATTAGAAAACCAGACGAAAAATGTCGAAAATACTCATACATCAGTATCAAATTTAGGGAGGTATCGGATAGGATTCCATCACTTAACTTGTTCGGTGTTCTATTCATAAGAGAGAAAATCGTGATTTGATTAGTCAGGATGACGTCACAATCAATGGGAATCGAGTCAAACTCTGGAAAGAAGAACCAGAACGAACATGGTAGGGAACTCCAGAAAAGTATAAGAAATGGACTTTAACTTTTAATCAGGAGTCCGGTCGAAATCGAGAGCTGAATAAGTTAGATTGAGAGTCCCGTCGTTGGTGTGCATTGAAATAGTGTTAGAGTTAGGAAACGTTAATTTTAAGTAAAGTAATCAAATATAGTCAAACTTGTGAGAAGTCCGGTCCGCCTCGCACCTCGTACAAGTTCTCGCTGAACGTTTATTTTGAGTAAGTAAGAGTTGGTTGAATAGCATATCATACCAGCCGAATCTGGGAGTAATGTTAGCTAAGCTAGGGAGTATAAATTCATAAGTCAACTAAGTCGAATAATTTAGTCAAATTATAAGTAATTTTAATAATCGTATTTTGTGGTAGCAGAAACCACCTTCCTGATATAACGTATATTGCATAGTAGTGTTAGAGAATAAAATCATCACCTTGTGATTTTACTACAAGGCAAGAGTTCGTGTTATTAATAAAGTTACTCTGATAACTACGGAAGACCACCGTAGCTTACCATCATCTTCAGAATAGAATAGTCAGATCAGGCCCGGATACGTAAAACAAATATCGTTGTTTACATCTACATCTACCAACGAGGCGAGCTAGTATCCTGTTCTTTCGTGACTGGTAAGGTTGGTTGTCGCAGCAACCTTACATACAAGCCTTACCCGAAGCGAAAGAGATTGCAAAATCGATTGTATACTAACAATACGTACAAGTAGTGTTTTGAGTTACGTCATCAGCTTAGGTGACGTCATCAAATCTGCAGTGTTTGGGTTGTTGATAGTCCACAACGAGTTAATTGACACTCTCTTTAAGGCCTTAAGAGAGATAGTCAATTAACTTTGGTTAAGGGGCGTATGTA
The DNA here is from genome assembly GCA_034401795.1 of Chaetoderma sp. LZ-2023a. Lineage (NCBI taxonomy): Eukaryota > Metazoa > Mollusca > Caudofoveata > Chaetodermatida > Chaetodermatidae > Chaetoderma > Chaetoderma sp. LZ-2023a. Next base: position 70,938,485 of record CM067359.1, on the reverse strand, counting down.
GATATGGGATCGTCTTCTGGGGAGTCATGACCCCGGGGACATCTTACATTTGCAGTCTAAGACCCCAGAATTACCATATTTGAATACCAGGCGAGTAAGGAACGGATAACACGATGAACGAAAAATGTAATAAATATAATAGCGCGATCTAGTGCGTGCTCAAGTCGATGTGCGAAACTAACTTGAAAACGTAATTAATACAGTAAGTAAAATTGGAATAGAATAGAATAAGATTTAGGGCAGCGAGCTGATGGAATATATCGGTGGTTGAAAGATGAAAGTTGTTGCCGCAGACACGGCATAACCTTTTATCATATTCAGCAGAAGTTACGACCAATAGTTTTCTAAATATTCAAGCAAGAGCGTCGGTAGGGGCTACGGACAGAATGTATGTATGTAGCACGGATTGAATGAATCATAGGATGACATACTAAACGTGGCGACGACCGACTTACCGAATTTCTATAATTGTATAGAGGCGACACCCACGACACCAGATACGGGGTGAAGTGGATAGGCCACTTGATACCTATTTCGTGACACCCTTGCAAAATACAGGCGCAGGCCTAATAAGCAAGGGGATGGACATGGACATGGTAGCGTCTGGCGCCAAGAAGATTAGAAAACCAGACGAAAAATGTCGAAAATACTCATACATCAGTATCAAATTTAGGGAGGTATCGGATAGGATTCCATCACTTAACTTGTTCGGTGTTCTATTCATAAGAGAGAAAATCGTGATTTGATTAGTCAGGATGACGTCACAATCAATGGGAATCGAGTCAAACTCTGGAAAGAAGAACCAGAACGAACATGGTAGGGAACTCCAGAAAAGTATAAGAAATGGACTTTAACTTTTAATCAGGAGTCCGGTCGAAATCGAGAGCTGAATAAGTTAGATTGAGAGTCCCGTCGTTGGTGTGCATTGAAATAGTGTTAGAGTTAGGAAACGTTAATTTTAAGTAAAGTAATCAAATATAGTCAAACTTGTGAGAAGTCCGGTCCGCCTCGCACCTCGTACAAGTTCTCGCTGAACGTTTATTTTGAGTAAGTAAGAGTTGGTTGAATAGCATATCATACCAGCCGAATCTGGGAGTAATGTTAGCTAAGCTAGGGAGTATAAATTCATAAGTCAACTAAGTCGAATAATTTAGTCAAATTATAAGTAATTTTAATAATCGTATTTTGTGGTAGCAGAAACCACCTTCCTGATATAACGTATATTGCATAGTAGTGTTAGAGAATAAAATCATCACCTTGTGATTTTACTACAAGGCAAGAGTTCGTGTTATTAATAAAGTTACTCTGATAACTACGGAAGACCACCGTAGCTTACCATCATCTTCAGAATAGAATAGTCAGATCAGGCCCGGATACGTAAAACAAATATCGTTGTTTACATCTACATCTACCAACGAGGCGAGCTAGTATCCTGTTCTTTCGTGACTGGTAAGGTTGGTTGTCGCAGCAACCTTACATACAAGCCTTACCCGAAGCGAAAGAGATTGCAAAATCGATTGTATACTAACAATACGTACAAGTAGTGTTTTGAGTTACGTCATCAGCTTAGGTGACGTCATCAAATCTGCAATAGGTTAAGAGCAGACAAAACAATAATTTATCAAAAATCATCTGTATAAATCAGATTAAACTGCGTAATTAGTGAAAATATATCAGCTAATAACCGGATGTCTAATTCATAGGGAGTAACCATGTAACGCGATTATTGATTGGTTGAAGCATAGATAACGCATTAGAGTGTATCCAATAAGGACGCTTGTATCGGAGAGCTTTGAGCTACGCGCTGTTTGGGAAAAAAATCAATATTTTAACGCATGCCTACCTGTAGATCGATGAACATCGCTGCTTGGATGAGCTTTTTAGTTGAGAAATTGGGAACCCCTAACGCTCGAGTATTGCTAAACATTATAAAACACTAATCCATCAGTCAATCAATCAGCCGCTATTGCTAAATAAAAGACGGCTTATAGCGCGTATTGATACCGTTATTCAAACAGCAATACAAAGACATCGCCGCTAATCCGTCAAATGACCATTCAAATGTAAAAGATATCACACTATCTTCCATATATTCCTTCATCCATTTAGATATTTTGATAAGTAAATAGAAAAAAATATTTTGCCTGTAAGTCGTTGCTTACAACAAGGCGACTAATATCGGGCTGGTAAACTCATTACTTATAAAAAAAAATTAGATCAAATGGAATACTAAGGATGATTTGGGGATTGTGTTTACAATTAAATGTGGTGGTTGAACCTGATTTATGGGCATTAACAACAAATCATAGTCTTAAACAATGCAATAAGTTCGTTTTTATTGAACACACAATACATTAGGTATATTTTTTAAAGTAAAAACATGCACAAATAAATATACACACACGATAATATAATCGATAATTAAGCACACACCAAAGTTACCAGTTTCCATTACACTTTTTCACTGCGTCCCTCGTGCGTCCTCGGGGACGCAGAGGGTTAATTTGTATGCGTCCCTCTGCCATTTTTATGCGTATATACGCGCAAAAGGACGCATAAGGGCAACTCTGTGTGTAAGGAGTCCATCACTCAATAGGCCATGCCTTTGATGGACTGCCTGTTTAGATTATATTTATTGTATAGAAAAAACCATGAAATAAAGCAACTTTGAACTTTGAACTTTAAGCATTGATGACCCCCTCCCCCTCCCCAAATTTTTAAAGAGAATTTGCACGAATCACGAGAATGATCTTGGGGAGCCAGAAAAGCAGAATTTCGTGTTTCTGCGGAAATTTCCCATCCCTGAAAGTGGTAACCCGCGTTTATTTGTGTTATTTAATTTTGCCCATTTCTTTGTATAGCGAAAAAAGCATCATAGAAGTATTGCCGTACTTATTAAAATGCTATAGACATTGAAAACATCATAGATAATTATAAATAGTGTTTTAACCAGATTTCGTGGCAAACCGAAAGCCCATAGTAAACCTATAGGAGGGGTTAGAATCAATAAGTACAATAAATGGTCATGCTAGATGCCGGAAAATATTATACAAAAAAACGAAAACTGGTTTTGTTTTGCATTATTTATGAAAAATACATTTAAGCTGATCTACAGAGAGAAAATGCAGTGGTCTACAATCTATAATGCGGTCACCTGAAACACTATCTTTGAATAGAATTGAAATTAAACAGCAAGGTGGAATTTAACTACAATATCTTCCTTTTAAAAATCGGCAGTTTCGGTTTCCAGAGATGTGAAAGCGAAAATCGGGTTGCCAGATGGGGATAAGTTTTCCACAACCATAAAACGCGGAATTGGCACATCGGCGAATACGGATCTTCATCATCATCATCATACTTTGTAAGGTGCTTGGACACCATAGTAAAAAACTAAATCATAAACCACATGAAGACCATTTCCCTTATCAGCAGGAAGCAATTTGGTTTGATAAGTGGATGATTGACATCGCTACATTTATTAAAGGACAATAACGGGATGGGTAAAAGTGTACTTTATTTGAAAGACTATTATTTTACTAACATATTTGATCTTAAATAACTACGATAGACAAATAATACGAAGAATTATAACATCGTAGACATGAGATTATTTCATTTCCCGGGTGCAGCCATTTTCTCGCAACGCGAGCGAGATTTCATGAGATCGTAATGTCATGACCACACCAACATGATCTATGCCGAGCACGAAGGCTGTGCAGAAAATATACATATACATGGAGCCATAACATGTGCTAATGTGTAAGCGTTGGGACATTGCACAGTTTAACTATTAAGTTTTTCAAATAAGCCTATGTGGTATAATGATATACTCTGCAAGCTGATAACGGTTTTATTTGCCAACAGAACTGTTTCTTGATACAGTGAAACTGTCTATAGCAGACAAAGTATGGATTATTAAAAGTGGGGTCACTAAATACTAATAGTCTCGTATTATTATAGAAGCTACTGAACGCAGGCACATGGCCTCTAAGTTCAGTTTAGGAATCAGATTTCCTCTTCGGTTTGGTTAGGTCGTTTCCAAGAGAGGGTGCCTCAAAAGAGAATTTGAAAGAGTCAAGTTCCCAATACTTTAAACATAGGATAGTTGGTGCATTGACGATATGGCCATGTTCTTTTATTATTCGAATGTAGAATGAATGTTTCCTTAATTCAAATTTAGCCCTATGTATAAATAACTTTTTACTATGTCCTATGTTGCAATCTGGGGCTGCTAGTGGTAATTGCTGAACAACATCCTGGTCATAAATGTTGTAGAGTTTATATTTTTATAACATATCACTATGTAATCGTCTATAGGCAAGTGCTGGTAAGGATAAATCACAAAATCTGGTCTCATATGATAAATTATATAGACCAGGGATTAGTTTAGTTGCTCGTCTCTGAATGTTTTCTACAGATCTAATATGTTTATCGAGGTATGGGCTTCAAACAGCATGAGCGAATTCAACATACGGACGAACAAAAGCTTTGTACAATAGCAAACAGTTTTCTTTGTCCAAATATTTATATGTTCGTCTAATTTAGTCCATCATAGCATTAGCTTTATTAATTTTACGTTTGATATGGTGATCAAAATTGAGACCAGAGTCAATGGAGACACCTACGTCTGGGTGAGTATCAACATGACATATCGTATGTTCAATATTTTTGCATTTTATCTTATAATATTAATTTGATTTGGTGTCTCGTCCAATAGATATTACATTACATTTTTCCAGATGAAATCTAAGTAACTATTTGTTCGACCATTTTTCTAAAAGACTTATGTCTGTTTGCAGGTTTATACAGTCATCTTCTTTCATAATATGTTTACAGATTTTAGTATCATCAACATAGAGATATATGCTAGATGATTTGACCAATTCATGCATATCATTTATATACAGCACACATAACAAAGGACCAAGAACACTGCCTTGAGGGATACCACTAGTTACAGGTGACCAATCTGAGTATGCACAGATAATGCACACTGGAGTCTATTTGTGAAGAATTATTCAATTCAACCTAGAACTTTTTCAGATATTCCACAACTCTTAATCTTGCCAATCATGCGACAGCGCGGAAAGGAATTGAAGGCCTTGGTAAAATCCATATAAATAACATCTAATGTGCTGCCATTCTACAGCATTTGAGACCATTTATCTAGGACATTGATTAACTGTAACATAGTTGAGCGGCCACTAACAAAGCCATATTGTTTATTTGTGATAAGTTTATCATATGTTATGTGAGTTAAAATTTGGTCTCTAATGAGTGGCTCAATGACTTTGCAAACGATACATGTGAGAGTAATAGGTTCGTATTTGCTTGAGAGCTTTCTGTTGCCTTTTTAAAACAAAACAGTAACACAAGCATCTTTCCATTTGGGTGTTAAGGTCTGGGTCCGTAATGATGTCAGAATATTAAAGATAGTGACTTGGCAATGACACTAGATAGTTCTCTCAGAACCCAAGGATTAAACCCATCAGGAATGCCCGACTTAAGATATTTTAAGCTATTCATTTTCCATTTGATTGTATCCTCAGTAAAGGGAACATACTTAAAGGATGGGCTACACATTTTGATGGTATGTTCGGTAGCTCACCATATGGCTCTATTGTTAATACACTTGAAAAGTCATTAGAAAGAACTTCAGGCTTTTCGATATCAGTCTCAGTCATTTGATCATTATCTGTGTCTATTAGTAGAGGTGACACACCAGATTTAGCTTTTCTTTTAGATGTGGCGTACATCCAAAATTTCATAGGATTTGATTTTGCCATTCTGGTTATGCTCCACTTGTAATATTTTTGCAGTTTCCAGGTTAGGACTGTGAACTTATTCCTTTGTCTATTGTATTGTTTCTTATTTTCAGCTGATCGATTTGTCATGAATTCTTCCCAACAGTGATGTTTTTTTCTCATTCCCTTAACTATGTTATGATCTGTAGGGAAATCACATTTGTTGCTCCAATGACATTTGCTATGTACAGTTTTAGAAAGTATATGTATCTCCTGTGCAATTGTAGGTTTGTTAAAAAGATTTGCCTATTAAAGCGAAACATCATCTTGCAATCATGAAATTTGTGATCCCAGTCAATTTTTCTTTAAGTCTCTTCTCATTGCATAATTTCCTTTGACAAAAATAAGTCTAGTGGTCTCTTTAGGTGGGATGTCTGGGTAATAATTTAAATCAAATGCAATAACAAAATTGTCACTCTTCCTGACGGTACTATGGAATTCTATTGCTCCAAAGACATTTGTTATGTACAGTTTTAGAAGGTATATGTATCTCCTGTGCAATTGTAAGTTTTTTTTTTTTAAATTGCCATTGAAGCGAAACATCCTCTTTGCAATTAGGAAATTTGTGATCCCGGTCAATTTTTCTTTAAGTCTCTTCTCATTGCATAATTTCCTTTGTCAAAAATAAGTATAGTGATCTCTTTAGGTGGCTTGTCTAGGTAATAATTTAAATCAAATGCAATAACAAAATTGTCACTCTTCCTGAGGGGACTATGGAATTCCATGTTAGAGACCATTCTTTCCTCGTTCTTAAAAAGTAAATCAAGGATGTTGAGGTCTTGATCAGCCCTAAATATTGTTGGTCTGTCAATATGTTGATATAAAAAGGTATCTCGCAAACATTCAATAAATAAAAATTCTTCAATATTTTTGTTTTTTGTTGTTGAATAGGTTTTCTAACAAGTGTTTGGGTAATTGAAATCTCCAACAATTAAGATGTGACTATTATTTTGGTTGTGTATGTTTAATGCCTTTAAAAGATTGCTGTTGTTTTCTTTGGGTCCGCTGTCAGATCTATAAACACACCCGATTATCAGTTTGGCATTTTTCATTAGTTTAATTTCAATCCAATCAGATTCATCATATGTATATGTGTTAAGTTGTACATCGCTGACACTTAAAGATCCATGTACATATATTAATATTCCTCTATACATTTTGTCCAGGATATTGATGTGGTGTTTAGTGTACCTGCCAATATTAAAATTTTCCAATGTTATGTCTCTGAAAGCTTTTGGTTTAACCTAGGTTACCATAATAATTTCTGCTTTTTCTGTTTGAATTATGGATTTCAATTCAGTCATTTTGTTTCTCATGTTATCTGCATTTGTGTATATACACTTCAAAGGAGGAAATGGGACATTTCCATGAAGTATAGACTTCGGTGTTGTTGATTTGGATTGGTGTATGAATCGCTCAACATGGTCCTTACTATTAATAATGTTATTATTTATTTTATCATCTAGAAACTGTTCTGACTGTAGGTCAGTCCTACCATCTATAAAGTTATTCTTGTTGTCTAGACATTGTTCTGACAAAAGATTAAAATGGTTTGATTTATATACAAAGGAGTGATTCAAAGGATTATTTACATCATAGCTGTTTTGTGATAAACTTAATGACATACTATGATAAATATGTTTTGGAGCCATCTGATGAGGATTCTTTAAGATGAGTGATAATATGACCACCAATTTTAATAAACTACGGGCGCTTGGAGCCGAAACCAAGCGCCATAATAGACAGGCTGACTGAAGGAAAATATCGTTATCAAGCGTGCAATATGACAGCAGAAAAGATTTAAATCTAATGGTTTGATTTGACAATCATATGCGTCGTTATACAATAAGACTGGACTGCTGAAATTAGTTTACTTGCCAATCATGGGAATTAAAAGGTGGCACTTCTAAGATGCTAAGATGTACACGAAGAGCGGGTGTCAATCCGTAGGCCCTAGACCATGCACTGTCTCTAAGTCTATATGTCATAGATACAATTTTCTATCTCCTATCAGTATGTGTTACTTTTGGTAACACTGCTACTGTAAGCCATTGCTTTGCATAACAGCAACACGTTTCAGCAAGATTTTTTCTCAAAATGTTTGCCGGCAATATCTTTACAAGTAGGCACACTTTACATCAGGGTGATAAGGATTAAATGAAGTGGTACACTTGACCTGTGCGTGTTGTCAACTTACTCCAATATACCATTATATCATGGTCACTGGGAGTGTCAATACATATTCTGAGAAAACTTATGATATTACTGGAACCACTGAACCGATTGTAATAATTCCAGTACCTACATGTAACTGTAAATTCGAAAACTTATCCGATGCTCGGTATGCCAGAATCGCCCTAGGGGTTCAAAAGGTACACTCTGCCAGACTACTAAGTCAGCAAAATGTCTGGATCCACTCTATCCATCATCCCATATCAAAATAAGCATTAGAGCTATAGTTACAGAATTTGCCGTGCTGACCATCGGATACTGTATAATGTTATCTCATAACTGGGGAAGTTTAATCAAAATATATTTATTATTATTATTATTATTATTATTATTATTATTATTATTATTATTATTATTACAGCTTGCTGAGCAATGTTAATTAACCAAGACGAATTCGCTGATTTTATGTTAAAATGTTAATTCATTTGATTATATCTCAAGGTAATATTCATGCGAGCAAAGTTATAATTAGCCAAACAAATAGCAATTTGCGTCAGTTATAAGCACACTCCAATTTTATGCCGATACACAAAGTATTTTCAATGCTAGAGACTACCTAACAAAAACATCCCATGATGAATTTTACCAAAAAGGATAAAATATTCTCAGATCGTATCTTAGATGACCAATATTTATATATTCCATGCATCTGAACACCTTGTCAGATTTTGACATCCATTATATCATATTAATCCTGAATGCCTGTTTGGCAGTTTAAAAATTATTGAAATCGCATCAGTGCTTCCGTTGCTATTATCATTTACATTTACTTCCTTAAATATGTACCCGAATCTATTAGCATCACGCTTTTAGTGATCCCTAGTGGCAGTGCGCCGCTGACATCACTAGATGTGATAAAATGGCAGCGCCACAATGTGGGACGAATGGTCAATTTTACGGACTTTATCTAACGATATCTGGTTATGCTACTTTTATCTGGCTATTGGTCTGTCGAAATTTCATTAAAAATGTAATAATCTTTCAAATAAAGCACATTTTCTGTCATCTTGGACTTGTCCTTTAAAAGGTACTAGGCACATGGACGGACCAACTTGATACAGGCAGGGATATGGGCATAACTCATGAAGATGTAGAGAGAGAGAGAGAGAGAGAGAGAGAGAGAGAGAGAGAGAGAGAGAGAGAGAGAGAGAGAGAGAGAATATGCTATGAGAGGTGGCCCTGGTGAGATGGCAGAACACAACCTAGGACAAGTGACAAATGAGAAGGACCTGGGCGCTGACATCGATAGCATGCTAACCTTTGAGCAGTATGTTAATGAAAAGATTAACAAGGCGACACAAATCATGGGGATGTTAGGACGAACATTTGTCTACAAAGAGGGTCGGGGGTTCTCATGCAGACAAATTTCGAAATCTAGATTGTCTCAGAGAGCATCCACTGCGCTTCTAGAAGGCAATATGGACCTTCAGTTGGTTGCAAAAGTTATTAGTTTTAATGTTTTGAAGAAGTCTACATTACAGTCTAGGAACCTTCAGCAACTTATTCAGTAGGCGGGGGTGGGGGGGAGGGGTTAGAGGGGTGGGGGGGAAATGACCAGAGCTGAGCGCTTAGAGGTTTGGCTCTATACTTTCCATCGGGCTCAGAAGAACTAGTGTATCTACATAAACTACACCACCACCACCACCACCACCACCATCACCACCACGGTGAAGAGAGTATCACAATTGGACCTGCCTGCCTTCCTCCCTGCCTTCCCGCCCTCCTACCAGCCAGCCCATCCACCTACCAACCTGCTCGCTAGCCCGCGCACCCGTCTGCACAACCGTCTATCTGTTCAGAGCTGTATCTAAAACACCTACTGATCCGATTTGGCTCCAATTTTAACACAACGAGGAATTTATCTTGCAAGTCGACTTCTAAATATTTGCCATGATCAGGATGAGAGAATCTTGATCCGCAATTCTGGATCTGTAGATATTTCGGAATCTACTGTTTAGATCAGGCTGACAAAAAGGATCAAGGGTCTGCAGTGTCTGATTGCTCATGGTTTACTAGGATAGGCAGAAACAAACCATGAATCATAAAACAGACTACTGTAAGAACTATCTATTATAAGTGTTTGTACAGCCAGCACTTTCATTAGCTTGATTTAGCTTTTCAGTATCATCGGATTAAGCCTAAGTTGAGCAACATGAAAGATAGCAACAAGCTACATGCCTCTGCCAAGTCGTTGCCATATAGACTATATACATAAGCCTACAACCTACTGAATTAGTCTGGCCGTTAATCAGTAAACATAGAAATTTCCTGTGCTTTTTATATTAAAAGTTTGGATTTGGTAAGAAGCGGGCATACATTTAGCTGAAATGATCCCAAATTTCCGACTGTGTCATATAATTCCTTCTAGGTGGGCAGTCGGCCCCAGGCGACAAGCACGCTACGTCACTCTGCCAGCCACGCATTCAGTGATGTCCTAATCAGGCTATGCCATGCCATCTGTACTTGTGCTACTGGAAGCGTTAGTTATGATCAGGGGCGCCGGAAGCAAATTTGAGGGGCAGGGGCAGGTTCCACAAAAAGGCACACTGGATGGCATTTTCTGGAGAAAGATCTGAAATGGGTGTTCCTCCTCTCATACAATGGTGCTTGGGGATACCAACCACTTACCCACTCACTCAACCAACACAAGAAACTATTGACAGATAGAGGCTATGAGAATAGATTTCCTGCGCTCTGAATTTCCTGTAATTCACGTATAGATGTTAAAGCAATGTTAAGTAAAGAACTTTTGTATTCTTTGACAAATTTAACCTATTCACAATTCACAATATAGTGGAAAATAATCTCCTGTGATGTCTGCTTCTAGTCAATCAGAAACAGATTATTAAGTCCAGGCAAAATAAGGTTTTACTTGGAACAAATTGCAACACAATTTTTTTTACGACAGCGCATTTCTATGAGGTCACCAGAACATCATACTAAAAGTCCTAAGAAATCACTCATCGGGAAATATGCCTGATTTGCATAAATTCAATATGGCTGACAAATATCGATATTTTGCCATATCTTTGCTCTCAGATAACATATTTGGGTAATTTAAAATTCTAGAATAGGGTTTCTGGACGTCAGCTTGCATGTAGAACATTGTAAAATAGGTTTGGATGTAAAATTCATTTGAATACACCAAAGATGGTCAATCAATAGCACTATTTTGCCATGAATTCATGCAATGAGATGGCTATATTTTATTGATCTAAAATGAATTTTTGACATGGTTTTAACTTTACCTCTATAACTTGCCAAGCTGCATGTACTACTACTACTGCTGCTGCTGCTGTTGTTGTTGTTGTTGCTGTTGTTGTTGTTGTTGTTGTTGCTGCTACTGCTGCTGCTGCTGTTGCTGCTGCTGCTGTTGCTATTGCAATGGCTGTTGCTATTCTGGTCACATTGCGAGACACAGCCAGTTCTATCCTCTATGCATTCCAAAAACAACAGAAGCCTGACAATTCCGAAGACGAAAAGCTTCGTATTATCAAAACTGCAGCAAAACTCATTGCAAATGATGTAAAATCCATTGTTGTTTAATATGACGATATGGCAAATGCTGGCTCTGCTGTGAATTATATTCCTAAGACACTGCGAGTACTTTTGAAGGCTATGTTTGCTGGTAAAAATGTAGATGTAAAACTTACATCGATTGGACAGGCTGTCATGCAAGCAATACGACCGAGGGTCATATTAGCGCCACGTCAGCTGGGCCTAGGGGTCCAGATGCACCATCATTTCATATCACGGTTTCTGGTAGACACACTTAATGTACATGGTTTCTCATGTTCCTATGCTGATGTAAAAAGATTTGAACGAAGTGCGGCAGTTGAACAAGGGGCTGAAATACCTGGATATACACACGCACATTATATTCAATATTGTGCAGACAATGTAGAGCATAATGTAGCAACCATCGAGGGACAGTGACATTCCATGGGGTTGGTATAATAGCTGCTGTTACACCACGAATACAAGCCCAGAGTAAACCTATTCCCAATGTGCAGGTGACAGCTTCAGATATTGCTGGAGTTGGCTGGATAAACATTGAGAATTTTAAGATCCCTCCAGCAATCACACCTCACACCTATCTACCACTTGTGGGACATGACAGTATAAGATCCTATTAGATGTGCTGTCGAAGACCTCCCTACTTCTTCACATGCCCATGCTGGTGCTATAATGTCCCTGCCAATGATTGACATTGATGCAAGTGATTCATCCTGTATCTACTCTACGCTAAGATTTTTTTACTCACAGGCTTGGCAATATAATGTCATACCCGTACTCACATTCGACCAATCATTATACTGGAAAGTCTTAAGAATTATTCGTGCTCAGCCAATTTACTGTGATCTCACGAACATCGTTCTCAGACTCGGAGGATTCGACATGTAGATGAGCTTCCTGAGGACCACTGGGCACCTTATGTCAGGCTCAAGACTGCAAGAACCACTTGAAATCGTTTATACTAGCAACATTGTGAGCCAGATGCTGACTGGCAAGACTGTGTCCAGAGCAATGCGTGGTCACATGCTGGTAGATGCTGCACTGAACACAATTCTGCTGGCCAATGTATACAATGTGCCTGTCTCAACAAAAGAGACAGTAGAGAATACCGGTGTTGAGATAAAGTCCTGAGATAGATGCAGTAGGGATGTAAGTTAAACAAGATATTGTCACAACGGACTTAACACCAATAACAGAACCGTTTGAGTGTGCAGTATCTTCTGAATTGTCTGTGGAAGAAGTTTGTTCAGCAGAGGTAATAGTGAGAATCCGAAGTAAACTCAATAAGTATAAGGGAATGATGAGTATGCGGACAGCACTACTCTGGATACAATTTTTCAACATGGTGGACATTCTGAAAAACCTTCTCAAAGCCGAGCGGACAGGCAACTCGAGATTACACCTTCAAGCAGTCTGTGAAATGTTAGCGTACTTTGTGGCATCTGGACACACACTATATCTGCATACATTTACCTGCAACTGATGCATCGTCTTCCAGAAATGCGTCCAGATGTCCACCAGAAATTCGAGGAAGGATACGACGTGGTGAGGCGCAGTGACAGATATTGGGCAGAACTCTCAACAGATCTCAGTATTGAGCAGATACTAATGAGAAGTATCAAGGCACATGGGGCTTAACAAGAGGAAAAGGAATGACCGAGACCCAGGGGTTAGTGTGGGTCCTTTCAATGCCAGCATGCGCAGCCATCAACGAGAGCATGCAGAATCTCAGCGGTGTCTCATATGAAACCAGTGACCAGCACAACGACACATCAGCAGCTAGACAAGCTAGAGGTGTCAGTGACACTATTGGTCTTATCAGTTATCTTAGAGAGAGAGCGAGAGAGAGAGAGAGAGAGAGAGAGAGAGAAAGAGAGAGAGAGAGAGAGAGAGAGAGAGACCGAGAGAGAGAGAGAGAGAGAGACCGAGAGAGAGAGAGAGAGAGAGAGAGAGAGAGAGAGAGAGGGAGGGAGAGAGAGACCGAGAGAGAGAGAGAGACCGAGAGAGAGAGAGAGAGAGAGAGAGAGAGAGACAGAGACAGACAGTCAGACAGACAGACAGACAGACAGACAGACAGACAGACAGAGAGTGACCCATTCATTGCGAATACATCACTGTTTAACGTTGCTAATTGCATGACAGTCCAGGAAGGTGTCGATGTTGAAAGATCAAGAGATATTGGAGAACAGATTCTAGCCGCCATGGATGGGAAATCTGTGAAGAGTTCACCTTCCATAAAGTGGATAGAGCAGTGACACTTGGCTCGGGATCTGTTGTCAAGATCAAAGAAGAATCTGTGAAGGTTGATCCACAGTTGATATTTCAGAGACTGTTCGTGAGCGTTGGAAAGATCTACCATCACTGTTCAAATATGAACTCTGTAGTCACCCGCCAGCACTATTTGAATCATCCTCTCTTCCCCTACAGGCCAATAAAGCAACACTTGCTGATACTCTGTGGAAAGCCATGAAAGGGGAACAAAGAGAATCCAGTGAAAATGTTCCGTATATTCTTGATATGGTGTTATACTTCATCACCTACCATGGCACAGATGTCCTATGTATGAGAGTGTGAGTCAGTTGTATTATAGATATGTGACACAGAAATATGGCTCTGCTGCGATTGTCTTCGATGACTACAATGATAACCACACAACCAAAGATGTCACTCATATGAGAGGAACGGGGACGTGTGCAGGCGTGACAGTGCACTTCACTGGTGGGATGGTCATCCAATGGAAAAAGGAGGAATTTCTGATCAATAAGATAAACAAAAAGTGCTTCATACATTTTCTAAGTGACAAACTAGAGAGGACTGGGTGCAGCACTGAGCATGCAAAAATTATGCTGATGTGCTTATTGTTCAAACATCTGTAGCATCTGCCAGAAACAAAGACACAGTGCTTATAGGGAATGACAGAGACTGGCTGGTTCTCATACTGCATCATGCTGAAATGGACACACAAGAGATGTTTCTAGCACCAGAGCCCAAGAAAGCTTCGATGAAGGACAGAATATGGTGCATAAAGCAAGCTAAAGCGATTCTTGTCCTGATGTATGTGAGAATGTCCTCTTTATCGATGCAATTCTTGGCGGTGATACAACATCTCGCCTGTTTGGATTGGGAAACGGTGTGGCACTGAAGAAGATAAAGACCGATGTCCTCTTCTGCCAGCAAGCCAAGTTGTTTAGTCAAAAAGGACAAGTGCTAAAAAGGACATCATGGCAGCTGGAGAAAAAGCACTGATATCTCTATATCGTGGTGCAAAAGAGGAAGGACTGGATTTCTTGATACAGTTTATAAGAGCACATCGCACATGGACCCGCAAACACTACCAGCAACCTCTGCTGCTGTAAAATACCACTGTCTCCGTATATCTATCAGGTGATGGAGTGGAAAGCGACAGGTAGCAATATGAAGCCAGAAGAGTAGGGATGGCACGCGGTTGATGAAAGATAACTGCCAATACAGATCGACAAGCCTGCTACACCGTCAGAACTATAATTTGATATCATCTACTGCAACTGTAAAACGGACTGCGGCACAAGGTGCACGTGCCGAAAATACGGGATACCCTGCACTGCTGTCTGTAGAGAGTGCCGTGGAACAAGTTGTACTAACACGGGGCAGCCAGACTTCACTGATGATTATGATTAACATGATCATCCTTTTGGAGGATATTTCGTAGTCACATATTAGCCTCATCAGAGAAGACCACTATAGTACTCGCTGGCATCTATTTGACTGCTTAATAGTTAACACAATCACCCACCAATCCATCCAAGAATCCATTAATCCACCCATTCATCAATCCAGCCACCTACTCATTTATTTATCTTTAGACAGACAGACAGACAGACAGACAGACAGACGGACGGACGGACGGACGGACGGACGGACGGACGGACGGACGGACGGACGGACGGACGGACGGACGGACGGACGGACGGACGGACGGAGACAGACAGACAGACAGACAGACATACAGACAGACAGACAGACAGACAGACAGACAGACAGACATACAGACAGACAGACAGACAGACAGACAGACAGACAGACAGACAGACAGACAGACAGACAGACAGACAGACAGATAGATAGATAGATAGATAGATAAAATATAACACCTGATTACATCAATTTATGGCAAAATATTGCTATTTATTGACCATCTTGGTTGCTTCAAATGAATT
Organism: Chaetoderma sp. LZ-2023a; assembly: GCA_034401795.1. Lineage (NCBI taxonomy): Eukaryota > Metazoa > Mollusca > Caudofoveata > Chaetodermatida > Chaetodermatidae > Chaetoderma > Chaetoderma sp. LZ-2023a. The sequence goes on along the minus strand of CM067359.1, from coordinate 70,922,737 downwards.
TTACATCCAAACCTATTTTACTATGTTTCACATGCAAGCTTGTGTCCAGAAACCCTATTTTAGGATTTTAGATTACCCAAATATGTTGTCTGAGTGCAGAGATATGGCAACATATCGATATTTTGGCGGCCATATTGGATTTATGCAAATTAGGCATAGTTTCCCAATGAGGGATTTTAAGGACTTTTAGTATGGTGTTCTGGTGACCTCATAGAAATGCACTTTGGTAAAAAAAATTGTGTTGCAATTTGTTCCAAGTTGAGTTAACAATATGGCTAGATTTCCTGGACTATATGCGATGAGGTTTTAAAATGACATCTACAAGTAAAATTGCTCAAGCACCTCCATGGGTGTGCATGCATACATAGGCACGTGCGTGTGAGAGCATGCACGTGCGAGTGCATGCGCATGTGTGAGCGAGTAAGTGAAAACTATAAGCAAGCAAGTGAGACACTAAACGCGCGGCCGAGCCGTGTGTGCGGACGTGCGCGTGTGAGTGAGCGAGCTGGCACCAACAAAATCGACTAAGCAGCTTACCGAGACCAACTCTGGATTCGACTCTATGGGTCCTTCCTGTCTTCTACTATTACTACTACTACTACTACTACTACTACTACTACTACTACTACTACTACTACTACTACTACTACCGTCATGAATTTGTACGCATTAAAAATAGCCAACCTTTTTTCAACTGTCGAGACCAAATATAATAAATTCTTTTGCATGATTGTGTTAAATATTCTGGGAGATTAAAATATATACACCTGTGCAAAAGTTAAGCACCACCCTATTTTTACGCACATGCGAGGGTATATTCATGTGCTATGAAGAAAGCAATAGCATAAACATTTATGTACCCATCCATCTTAGTGCAAGAGGTAATAATGCAACTAGAGGAATGCTGATTATGATGGTGGGGAAACACTGTATGTTTTTGTTTGAACTTGAAAACGAGGCCTGAATATGGTTACGTTGACACAACTGACAACTATTTCCCTACAGTTGACACACGTGGCTAGATTGTCATTAATGATGTCTGAAAACGAAGTTTAACATCTGTGCACGAGTTTGAGACTCTCATTATTAATACCGGGTATATCCACCTTGTGCCTGGATGACGGCCTGGACACGACGTCTCATGCTGGTCACCAACTGACTGATACGCCATTGTGGTATTCGTTGCCATTCAAGATGGAGTGCATCTGTTAATTCCTGTAGGTTCTGCACAGGAGGATCCCTCCTTCTCACCATGTTTCCCAGAATGTCCCAGATATGCTCAATAGGGTTCATGTCAGGGCTCCTTGCTGGCCATGGTAGGGTTTCGATGGCATTCTGGCGGAGGTATTCATGCACAGCTCTAGCACGATGTGGTCGGGCGTTGTCATCCATGAATATAGGGTGGCTTCCAGGTGCATGATTTACAAAATGAGGGACCACAACTTTATCCAGTATGGAATCTTGATTTCTTTGTCCATTTAGTGTTCCAGGTACAGTCAACAGATCCAGCTTACAATCAAATGAGATGCACCCCCATATCATAACGGAACCTCCACCAAATGGAACTTCTTCCATGATGTTACGTTGGTCGTACGCCGTGCGTCCGGACCTCCATACACGAGTTCGACCATCTGTGGCATGAAGCAGGAACCGACTTTCATCGGACCAGTGTACCCGTCTCCAGGATCTCATGTTCCAGTGTCTTCTTTCGTTGCACCACCTCAGACGCTCCTCTTTGTGGTGTGCACTGAGGAGAGGACGTCTGACAGGTCTCCTAGCTTTCATGCCAGCAGCATACAGTCTCCTTTTGACGGTAGACATTGACACTCTATTGCGCGTTTCCCATTGCTGGCTGAGCACTCTGCTGTTGGTGAATGGAGATCTCCTAACAAGGCGTACTAGGGCTCGATCATCACGGGCAGTAGTCTTCTTCGGTCTTCCAGATCTAGGCCTGTCCTTCACCTCGTTAGTTTGCCCATGTTTTGCAATCAAACGACTGATTACAGTATGGTTAATGTTCAGCTGTCTGCCAATCTCTCTGCATGACATACCAGTGGTATGCATGCCTATGATTTGCCATTTCACACGATCACTTAACCTTCGTCTTGCCATAGCGGTTCACAATCAAGAGCTAATTCTCTCTGTACAAATAAACCACGGTCATGAACACAAAATTCCTAATCTTGTCGCCTAAATCTGTATGTAATGTTCTACACCTCAAACTGGACTTTTACATAACTGAACACGTGTGCTGTTTCCCGCCACGCACGGACATCAAGCGGCGTGAAGTCATGCATGCATGTGCATTTCGTACTTGGAATTATGTCAGCTAACGCGGGGACAAAAAGTATGGCAGCCTAGTTGTACCATCATGTTTCTACGTTCTATTGTTTTTGCTGGTGCTTAACTTTTGCACAGGTGTATATATTGGAAGTCAAATTAGTAACAAACTATTCAACAGGTAGCGTGTATGGAATGAGTGATATAAATTACGATCAACAGCACCAAGTCAAATTAGTTACAAAACATTCAACAGCTTACCAGTATAGTTTTCAGGAAATTGATAGGACATTCGGAGATCGATCAATCCCAACACGGCGACGTGTGGGTGGAGCTTAGATAGAGATGGGCGGGGCATAGCTAAAACTCGAAAGGTCCATTCTCGCTGATCCCGCCGTGTGCATTGTAATTTTGTCTCCACAGCACAACACTACTTCTTTGTGGAAGCCCCATAGAAATGTTCACATTTGATTTTGGTGGAGGCCCCTCGACAACTGCCTAGTCTGCCCAGTCCTACAATGGGCCATGACTGCCATGATTTAATTTTCAACCAATCAGAAAAGGACTAGCCCCGCGTTGATGCATAACTGCAACCATATAGGTACGTTGTACTTTATCAGCGTGGTTTAAAAACAGCCACATAGCTACTCTTCTGAATATTTGGAGTATTTTTAGACTAATCTGACTGAATGCTGCTGCGGCCTTAGGCAGCAACGGCTTCCAGTCGAATTAGTCACAAAATGATTAATAAGCTAGTTGCTATATTATAAATAATGTTTTTGGATCGGAACCTACATGATATCACCTGGGATTGATTAAGGCATTGAAGTGGCCACACCCACAGTTCAATTAATGCATTGTTAAGAGCAAGTAGATGAATGGAGGAATATGTTTGAAATTCATTGACATGGAATCTGTGAAATGCCAAAATCTGTCTGTGGAATGCCAAAATCTGTCAGTACAATGTCAGCTTCTGCCAGTACAACGTCAGCATCGATCAGTACATTGCCAGAAGCTGCCAGTACAATGCCAGAAACTGTCAATGCCAGTTCAATGCCAGAATCCGTAAGTAGAACGCCAGAATCTGACAGTACAATGCAACATTTGGGATGAGATTAATATCTCTTTAGAGTAACCAAGGCTGACATGTTAAACACAGTGGTTCATATATACAGCTATAGGTTTTTAGTTGTGACTCGCAACTAGTATAAGTTGGTCTGTAAGTTGGTCTGTTGGTCGATGAATTGGTTGGTCGGTCAGACTCAGACTGTCGGTCTGTCAAATCCTTGACAATGGACCTTTTCAGTTTTAGCTATGCCCCGCCCATCCCTAGCTAAGCCCCACCCCACTTCATTCGTGTTGGAATCGATCGATCTCTGAACTCCCTGACTACCAATTTCCAGAAAGCTATACAAGTAAGCTATTCAATATTTTGGAACTAATTTGACTGGACGGTGTTGGTGCCCTTGGCAGCCCATGGCAGCAACAGCGTCCAGTCAAACTGGTTTCAAAATATTCAACAGCATGTTTCGTAAATAGTAGAGATATACAATTCGTACAACATGTCGGACTATTAAGAGTTAAACACGGGCCAAATAGAATCATTTATGACATAAAGATTATGACGTCATCCAACACGTCACTTAGTTAATTATGACGTCATATGACGTCAAACGATTGATGAATAAACTTGTTACGGTCCATTCTGGCAAGGCTGCCTATGCCACTACGATAGTTAGAGCGCATTTGTTAGTTTGCGCCAAGGGATTAGCATAATATTACGCACATACATACTCTACTAAACAGGGATAGTGACGTTTCTTATCTATTATATGTTTTGACTAAAATATTATCAACAGCCGAGTAAAATATACAACAACTGCGTTAAATATAGTGAATGAACAGATGGCATATTATACATTTACAACTTGGAATCTATTTGTAATGCCATAACAGCTGCCAATGTGAGTTACTTGGAGCACGTTTCTTTTGCGTTGATTGGAATACGCGTCTAATTTATTCAAGCGAATCCTTTTAACACATGTCTAATGTTGTTTTACAATGTTCTTCTTTGCAGAAAGTTACACAATAAACACAAATAACCGAAAATCAAAGCTGCGTAAACATATTAGTTAAATTTATTACAAGATGAACAATCATGTGAAGTCCATAAATTTTCCCGGGTTAGTTGGTGCAACGCGCGCAGCTAATTGAGAGGAATAAGTTAAGTCTTTGCACTCAATAAAGCCCTAGATAACTGTGATTTGCAAATTAATCGATATTTTACTGACGGCAGCAACAACATCCAGTGATATGCCCCTATTAGTTTCAAAAATATTCAAATGGACCAACTCTATCAATGGTAGTGATATTTGGAAATCATCAGCAATTACACCGAAAGATATATATTAATTAATAAAATTAATTGACAGCATTTTCGAATCTATTCTCTCATTTAGCTGCCTATTTTGGGATATATTTGCGAAATCGGACATATCACACAGATCATAATGGATTCTGCCGTTTTATTACTTCGCGATAACCTTAATGAACGGTTGTTTAGGTTTATCGCCAGAATAGGATATGTTGGGCATATTAAGTTAACTAAGTGCAGATCATAATTCATGAATCCATTTCGACACTCAATCATATGACGTCATAATCAACTACGCGACATGTATGCTGACGTCATAATCACGACGTCATGAGTGAATCCATTAAACCCGTATTTAACGTGTAATAGTCCGACACGCTGTACGAATTGTATGTGTTTGCTATTTAAGCAACATGATGTTGAATATTTTGAAACTAATTTGACTGGGTGATGTTGCTGCCTATGACCCAGTTAAATTAGTTTTAAAATATTCAACGGGTTACCTGTATAGTTTTTTGGAAATTGATCGGCACTAGCCAGTGAGTACAGAGATCGTTCGACCCCCAACACTAGCGAAGTGTGGGTGGAGCTTAGCTAGAGCTGGGCGGGGCTTAGCAAAAACTGGAAAGGTCCATTGGAGCATGGCATTTTGTCAAAATCTTGCAGATTATTTTGAAAGTAATTTGGGTGATTTCTGAGGCAACACCCGTATGATATTAGTTATCAAAACATTTCCTTCGACATAGGGCTTATACACTATTAATCCGGGTTGCTGACTTGCCGCATTTCTCACGGGGAAACATGCTTCTGGATGTGCAGGCCTGTACAAGAGGAACAGTGTTTATAGAAAAGTGTTTATATTACAATATTGTGTATAAGGTAGTGATCACTCCGCAGATGCCGTCAGCTAGCCCAAGATTTCTGGGACGTTCTCCAAGACAGGGCTCGCGGTTCAAGTGATTCTGAAGCGCCAAAAGTGTTGCCAGATTTTTGTCGAGTTTCGTCTGACACCCTTTTGTTTGCGACAGAACACACGAGTCAACAATTTGCCTACAGCAACTTGCATATAACACGTTGTAGACAACAACATTTGTGCGTGAAATGCAAAATGAATAAAGACGGATTTAATTAAAACTATTAAATAATGTGTTATTGAGTTGTCGAGTTACCTCCCTTGACCGGTGAATACGTGTCATAGCAAACAGCAATAGAGGCATCCGATCTGTCGCTCAAGTATCTGATGTCATAGTTAATCACGTCACATGTAGGCTGACGTCACAAGCATAATGCCGTATTATAACGTCATCACGAAGTGCGAAAGGTCCAGGAAGTGTACGAATTGCATGACTTTAATGGATTTACAATTCAAGAACCATTCTGTTGAAGATTGTGAAACTAATTTGTCTGGGAATTGTTGTTGCCATAGGCAGCAAAAGCCCCTAGTCCAATTAGTTTCAAAATATTCAACAGCTTACCGTTATAATTAGTAAATTAAATGAAATGTATTGATATTTGATTGTAATTCCATCCCGTCCCATATGGTACGTAGATATTATGTAATATGAAGACAGCTTCTCAGGTTTTAGCATAGAAATCAAATGCATTGTCAAATGAAGGGTGAGTACCATAAGAAAGGGAGGGCACATAATATATATGTACCATATGTGACGGGATGGAATTACAATCAAATATCAAATAAATTTAATTTAATGTACTAATTCCATCCAGTCATTCTGGTACAAATATATGATTTAAGATATTTAGAGAAATGCATTTGATTTCTGTACTGAACCAGTCAAAATATTTTAGCAGTAAATGAACGATGTTAGAAGATTTAGGAAGTACATACAATCTAATCTAGCATGCCTAGAAATATTTTTACTTCGAATGATGTCGATAAGTACGTCACGAACGCGGCAACAGCACCCAGTCAAATTAGTTACAAAATATTCAACAGCTTCCCTGTATAGATTTCAGGAAATTGATATCTAGGGCATTCGGGTGTCCATCAATCCCAACACGGCGAGGTGTGGGCGGAGCTTAGCTAGTGATGGGCGGGGAATAGCTAAGAATTGTCCATTAGTGTACAGCTGATAGACAAATATTTCTCGGGATAGCCCATAACCAGATTTCCCTGGCACTGTTATTACATAACACTTTCATTCCACCCTGTTTGTTAATATATATCATAGCTGTAGTGCTATCCACGAATATTTTGATATGACCATAACGCATATTATTACAAAATGACTTAAGAGTTAGCAATGATGCATGTAATTCTAGATCAGTGATATGTTTGCACGCCTCTTCTTCACGCCAGATTCCACCAGTCGATTGGCAAATTGACATATTGATCATTATGTGTTCCAGCGCAGCCTAAATTCGAAGCATCACTAGTAAAAATAATGTCATGGTTGGGAATCGTCACTTGTACTTCACACATTGTCATGTTACTAATTCACCATTTTAAGTCTTCTTCTGCATTCTAAATTCAGTAAAATTGTTCCGTCATAATGGACCTTTCCGGTTTAGCTATGCCCCGCCCATCTCTAGCTAAGCTCCACCCACACTTCGCTCGTGTTGGGATCGATCGATCTCTGAACACCATGACTAGCAATTTCTACACATTTAAGCTGTTGAATATTTTGAAACCAATTTTACTGGGCGCTGTTGCTGCCTAAGGCAGCAACAGCGCCCAGTCAAATTAGTTTCAAAATATTCAACAGCATATTTATTAAATAGCAAAGAATTACAAAGACATACAATTCATACAATTGTCGGAGCATTTGGGATTTGGTAACGTTCTATATGGAACCCTTTGTGACGTAATGATTGTGACGTCATCATGCACGCGCTGAGCTGATCATGAGGTCATACGACGTCAGATGATGGATGGATACTCTGGAAAGGTGAATTACCTAAGCGACTCTTCAGTGTTTATTTTTATAGAATTTCCAGTCACTTTACATACAGAGGTTCATGTTTTCCAGCAGGTCCAGAAGCCATTAATATTCCAAGAATGTCAGCAAACTTCCTAATAGTGCATTGCCTCTTCATTAATAGCTGATCAAGCTGGTTAATGGCGTTAACTTCTTTGTAGCTAGTTAACTTGACTAACATTTTCTTGGAATTTAATATGAAACCTAAAAACCTAATTTCTGTAGTAGGTTCTAATATTGATTTATCATGATGCACAGTGAATCCCCGTCTGTCCATAATATCCACTGTTTCTGCAATATTTGTTTATATTCACAACATGTATTTAACACCAATAAAGAATCATCAAAATAGTTAATCGATCACATGTCCCTGTTTTCTTAACGTCGAAAATATGCACTTCATCAATTTTGTAAATAATCCTGGCTCGAAAGACCATTAGCCAAACGACATAATTCATACTTGCAGCCATTCCAAAGAATTTCCAGATATTTTCGATCATTTTTATTTATGGGAATTGTATAATTAAGCTCCCTTTTACATCAATAGATGCGAAACCCCCAATTTCTTGACATTAGAAATAATGCAGACCTTGGGTGTCCATCTTAAAATGTGGACTATGAATATATGGATTCAAAGACGTAAGATTCAAAATTACTTTACAACCGCCATCTTTCCTTTGCCGAGTAAAGATGTTTGATATAAATTCACCATCTTGTTTGTCAAACATCTGTTCAACGACATGTTACTGTTCAAGCTTATTTGTTTCATTGCTCATCAAAAGGTTATCAATAAGAGATACAAACAGCTATGTGAAGCTGATCACGAAGTGACAGTTATGTTATTGGGAGATGACTTGAACAAACAATTGAAAGATATTGGAAAAGCGAATAGCCTTGGCCAACAGATGAGATCGGAGTTCTCTGGAGAATGCAATAAGAATCAATATGGCATCCATCATCTGGCCACAATAACATATCTGTTCGTGGGTCTTATGGGAGACTTTTTTTAGGTAAAAAGAATCAACCATTCAACACCAACAAACCAAAGATTGGGAACATAAGGGGATGGAAAAGGAAGTCTCAGTTGCATCATGTCACTAGTCTAGCTATCAGTAGTGAAGAGGTGAGTTTCACCAGTAGTAAACCACGGGATAATATTATAAACACACCAGAAAACCTTGTAGCTGGGAAGACGGCAACATATCTATACGAATGGGAAAATATTACCAACAATTCAGTGGCATAACCACACATGCAAATCTGAGAGTGCTTTTGCCTTATTGTGGACGTTGGGGTGTGCAAAAACTGAGGTGGACCTAGAAGTTAGTGCATGATGGTAGCTGGAAATCTGGGTGGTGGTAACTGCCACAGTCCCAATAGTAGTGCCATAGTCTCACATTCTGGGACCGACCTCTGGCAAGTAATGTTATGGTTGATTTCGGTACATTATGATATTTGTTACAAAATAAGCTCATATACCGGTCTGGAAAACCGGGACCAAATGCGGTAGAGCGTGAAATCCAAAATGGCCACTGGCGGCCAAGTGACCAATTAATATTTTAACCAAACATTCTTATATCCACCTCCTGTTCGATTAATCTGACTGTTAGGAATCCATTTCCGAGGTTATTTTCGTGAGTAGAGGTCTCTTTGACAACTAAATCCAAGATGGTCGCCACAGGTAATGATGAAACCGCAACGTATGTAAGCCTACTGATCAAGGTCTACCCTTAAATAATACCTCTCATCTGGGTAAATTGAAGAATGTGAATTCATTTTTAGCTCGTATTGGTGCCAGGTGTGAACTATTGTTGGTCAACCGCTACTCTCACTCCTCTCATGAACCTAATACGTCTGCTGGCCGGTGTGAACTATTGTAGGTCAACCACTCATCTCACTCCTCTCATGAACATAATACGCCTGGTGGCCGGTGTGGACCATTGTAGGTCAACCACTCCTCTCACTACTCTCATGAACCTAATACACCTGGTGGCCGGTGTGGACCATTGCAGGCCAACCACCCCTCTCACTCCTCTCATGAACATAATACACCTGGTGGCCGGTGTGGACCATTGTAGGTCAACCACTCCTCTCACTACTCTCATGAACATAATACGCCTGGTGGCCGGTGTGGACCATTGCAGGCAACCACCCCTCTCACTCCGCTCATGAACATAATACGCCTGGTGGGCTGTGTGGGCCATTGTAGGCCAACCACTCCTCTCACTCCTCTCATGAACCTAATACGCCTGGTGGCCGGTGTGGAACATTGTAGGTCAACCACTCCTCTCACTACTGTCATGAACCTAATACGCCTGGTGGCCGGTGTGGACCATTGTAGACCAACCACTCCTCTCACTCCTCTCATGAACATAATACGCCTGGTGGCCGGTGTGGGCCATTGTAACCCAACCACTCCTCTCACTCCTCTCATACACCTAATACGCCTGGTGGCCGGTGTGGACTAATGTAGGCCGAGTTTGAACTATGTCCCGCCAATTGCTAGCGAAGCTCCACACATGTGTTGCCCGTGTTAGGATCTATCGATCCCTGCACTCTCTGAATCTAAATTTACAGAAACCAATGCAGATAAGCTGTTGAATATTTTGAAACTAATTTCACTTGCCCAGTTATATTAAAATATTCAACAGAATGTTTATTGAATGGTAAAAATATACAATTCGTGCAACTGGCGGACTATTCCATATTCATGATGGAGTCTTTCTGTCAGTTCTGATTGTGACGTCAGTCTACATGTGGCGTAGTTGGTTATGACGTTATATAATTGATTGAAAGTTCAGATTCGTCCATCATGCAGGTGCGGAAAATGCATTAAGGTGACAGGAATGATAGATTGAATTAATCGACCAGGCGATGCCAAACATAACATTAACAAATACTCCATATGCATATATGGTGGGTGGGTGAGGGAGTGAGAGGGCGAGTGCGTGCGTAGGTGGGTGAAGGGAGACATGGAGGGATGCCTCAAGAGGGATGAGGGCCGGTAACTTTCTGGCAGGGTGGACGGCGGGCGTGCTGGCGGGCAGGCGAGTTGGTGGGCGGATGGTTGGGTGGGGAGCGGATGAGAGAGAGAGAGAGAGAGAGAGAGAGAGAGAGGGAGGGAGGGAGAGAGAGAGAGGAAGTGCGAGAGAGAGGGAGGGAGGGAGAGAGAGAGAGAGAGAGAGAGAGAGAGAGAGGGAGGGAGAGAGAGAACAATAGAGATGGCGTGAGGGGTGTTGGTGGTGGGGTTGGAGACAGAGAAAAACGTTCAATAAATTTATTCCCAATCTTTGTCGCAATTTTCACTGCTTTAAAAAAAACGTGGCACAATATAATTAATTGCTGCCGACGCTAAAGTATCTAACCAATGCTCGGATCCTCGTATCCCGATCGTTGGTTATCTTGTTAGCGAAATCATTGGCGCGTTTCTCGTGTTTTCTCTGGAAATTTGGCGGAATAGGTTCGTGCTGTAATAACATTTTAGTTCATCTTTGTGTTCTGGCCCATCGACGATTTAAAAACTTCATCATCGCTGTACATCTTTTTGACGAAATATATCGCGTAGAAACCTGTACGAATGGAACAACAACAACAACAACACCGACGACGACGACGACGATGACGACAGCAGCACAATCTATGGTGATGATGATGATGGTGGTGATGGTGACGATGATGATGTTGATGATGATGATGATGATGATGATGATGATGATGATGATGGTGATGGTAATGATGATGATGATGATGATGATGATGGTGATGGTGATGGTGATGGTGATGGTGATGGTGATGGTGACGATAATGATGATGGTGATGGTAAATGATTGTGATGGTGATGATGATGGTGATGGTGATGGTGATGATGATGATGGTGACGATAATGATGATGATGATGATGATGGTAAATGATTGTGATGGTGATGATGATGGTGATGGTGATGGTGATGGTGATGGTGATGGTGAAGATGATGATGATGATGATGATGATGATGGATGATGATAACGATGGGGCAATTTAACATAACTGGTCGAACGACCACGTGTTTTAAAGAACCGCCCTCTAATGGGGGAATCCGGTTTATGCTATGCCACGCCCATCACTAGCTAAGCTCCACCCACCGGTTGCCCATGTTTGGATCGATCGATCCCTGAACTCCCTGACTATCAATATCCAGAAAACGATAGGCCTTCAGGTAAGCTGTTGAATATTTTAAAACTAATTTGACTGGGTGCCGTTGCTGCCATAGCCTTTTCTGCCTATGGCAGCAATCGCGCCCAGTCAAATTAGTTTCAAAATACTCAACATCATGTTTATTAAATAGCAAAGACATACAATTCGTACACCACCGCCTACTCCGTCATCAATTAAACGTTCGTGATGCACTTAGCTACGTTATTCATGACGTAATTGATTATGACGTCATCCTGTATGCCACGTTGTTGATTATGACGTCATATGATTGACTGAGAAACTGGACTCCTCCAGCGTGAGCACATGTGCTGCGTTGTATATCAGCTACTATATAGGTATTAAGAGAGTTGTTGTTATCTCTACATCTTCCTCGTACACATGGTGGCCTTTTTTCCTGGATTCATCCTGGATTTTCCCTGCTTTCCTGACTTTCATATGTTCCTAGCAATGAATCTAGTCAAACCTTTGAATAAGGGACCCTGTATTATGGTTTCAGAGGGTGTTCCCCAAACACACGTGGCCACTTGATAGAACTCCTTTCCTATTGTAAATAGATTTTTGTTTGGGGCACATGTTGGTGGTCCTTTATGATGGTGGTCTTATGACCACCAACATTACCCACTTATTGGTCTAGATTGTTAAAGAAAATTTAAATTCCGGCTTATTGAATCCAGTTGCCTACCATAAGGAAGACTATTTTTGAAAATATACAACTGGTATGATTGGCTCCGTTATTGAGCCAGTCATTCCAGAGGTAACTCTTCAAAAACAGTCTTCTCTTGGTATTCAAATGTTCAGTCTTCAAGACCACCACAAAGGGCGCTTTTGACCAATAAAGGGGCAAAGAAATATCTTTTTTTGTATTCCTCAAACAGGTATCCGATACAGACATGCTTAACTGTGGTTTTCGAATATTTGTTATCTACTCACGAGTTCCATCAAAGCGTTTGGCAATAGTATCCAGAAACGTATTCTGCGGTGCAAGGAGACCCTTCCTAGCAGGCATATCCACAACAAGGGCGTAGTCCCACGATTGTGGCACCCAGGTTACATTAGTCGACGCTTTCAGACGCGACTGTCATCATCGTCCTCGTCCAGGCTACTACAGGAAGCCAGGTGCCACACGGATATGACGTGGTAATCCATTCTAATAACATTTCCTGAGAAAAAGCCTAATCTGTGGAAAGAAAAAAATAATTGGTGAGTTAGGGGTTGACATATATTAGGAATACTAATCAGAATTGCATGCATGTGGGCCAATTGAAGAAGCCAGTTTTAGGCATGCCCGCCCAACTTTGGCTAAGCTTCAACCACACTTCGTCAGTTTTGGGATCGATCGGTCCCTGAACTCCCTGACTATCAATATCTAGAAAACTATACTGGTAAGCTGTTGTATATTTAGAAGCTAATTTGACTGGGTACTGTTGCAGCAACAGTGCCTATACAAAATTAGTTCCCACCTTTTAATGGAGAAACTGACCAAAACAACTCAGCAGTGGTCCAGAGGCATGCCTATTAGCAGGTCAAGAGAAGAGTATTTTTGAAAATTAACCACAGGAATGACTGGCTCGGTAACCGAGCCAGTCATTCTAGTGGTAAATTTTCTAAAATACTCTTCTCTGGACCTGCAAATGGATGGATACTGGGTAAGCCAAAGCTTAAATTTCTTTCCCATTACCCCTTTAATCATCAAGCCGGTCACAAATTCCAGAGTTTTGAGGCGCGGTTGGCACAACCGGGGATAATAGTAATGAAATATGCCTCCAATTCTTAGTCAGTCATCAATTAAGCATTCGTGACGAACCTAGCTACGCCACTCATAACGTAATTGATGATGACGTCAGCCTACGCGACACGTTATGACGTCACATGACTGATGTATAGACTGGAATCCTCCATTTCCGAAACAAGCATTATGCATTCAAATTGAAACATACAGTACAGCTCAAAGCAAGTTCACGTGTTAATTACGGTTAGTACTATTTTGAAACACGATATAAGAAGTGTTCTGCAGCATATTTTGAACATAATTGACCTTTCCAGTTTCTCCATCCATCATATGACGTCATAATCAATTACGTAGCATGTAGGATGACGTCATAATCAATGACGTCGTGAATGGCGTAGATAAGTACGTCACGAACGAATAATTGGTGGTGGACTAAGCGTTGTTGTACGAATTGTATGTCTTTTCTATTTAATAAACATACTTTTGAATATTTTGAAACTAATTTCACTAGCCGCTGTTGTTGTTATAGGCAGCCCTAGGTAGCAACAGTACCCAGTCAAGTCAGCTTACCAGTATAGTTTTCTGGAAATTGATAATCAGGGAGTTCCGGGATCGATAGATCCCAACGTGGCTGAAGTGTGGGTGAGGCGTAGCTACAGATGGGCGAGGCATAGCTAAAACTGGAACGGTCCATTCGATAGGAAGACAACGCGCCTTAATGAACTATGTTAAAAATCTTCAAAAGAACTTTAATTTTTTGTTTCGGAAACATTCAACGTTTATCTGAGCTGTAGGCCTACTGTAGGCAGGGTGACATTATGAAACTCAATACAGATTTGTCCAGTGATTTGAATAGACCACATTAGCGTATTTTGGGAAAATACTTTCCCAGAAGGCATTGTGCATTCCACTTCTGGCTGATAACGGCTATAGGCGACGAGCAAACGGCACTACTTTACTGTTGGAATCCGATACAACGCACTTTAAGTGGTTTATATGAAGGACTAATTTCATAATATTATTGAAGTCATACGTCATTGGAAAGCTTAGCCAATTTCCTATACATTTCCGTGTTCGTTTTTATATTTTTAATGAAATTTAATACAGTTTACTGTGATTTAAAAATAGCCCCTATTGTCCACCTGATTTAATGAATCTAGGTATAATGGAGTACTCTACATACGCAAATAGCCCAGTGAAAGATTTTGCAAAAAAAACAATACATTAACGTTTAGGCAATTGAATGCGCTTTCCAATGATGTACGACTTAAATAATATAGTGATTTTAGTTTATCATAGGAACGGGTTTAATTGCGGTGTAGACTATAGCCTAGTGTGAACCGTGACAAAATTCCCACCTAGGGTTTTGTGGCGTCATTCGAAGCAGACATTACTCCTGAATTCCATACTAAAAATCCCCATTGATCCCATTTAGGCGGAATTTTATACACGGGTTTTAATTTGAGGACTATTTTTACATCATGTGTGAAATCTAATAAGGTGCCATGGTAGCGGAAAACAGCGACGTTTCCTATTCTCCAACAAAACACCGCATTCAACAATCTGAAATAATACAAATGTGAAAAAATAAAATATATTCCTTGTCACTCAACACCTGATATGCACAGGTGTCAGCGAAAAAAGAAACAAGTTTATCATTGAGGATAGTATAGAGATGCTCACTAACACACGCTTTGATGTCCGGGTGTGCCCTGCGTTGCACATTGGTGCAGCGTCACTCTTGTTAACCATATAGCGATGCAGCTCCCCATCATTTCGAACATCACTGAAACGGATTAGTGTTTCAAGAACCTTTCTCCTCACAGGAATTGGAGGGTCGCCTTTCTCAAATGGCTGCAACCAGATCACGCAGTTCCCCTCATGTATAACACAAGGATGAGCGCTGTCACAGTCACTGCCACTATCAGTAGAATCAATTTCACTCATCGGATGAATGATACTGGTGTCGAGTGAATATGACCACAAAAGTCGTATAATTGCTTAATTTATTAAACTGTATAAGCCCAAATCCCAGGACGCACTACTTTAAATCAATGAGTAAACAGCAATGTGATAATTTTCGCCGACGTTGAGAATACTTATAAGACATGGGACCGAGTTTGAGATTCTCTTTCTCGTATAAACTGATATTTGACCAAATTTCTGATAAAGTCGATCCCTGAAAGCATTTAGAACGCGCCATCATTCGCTGCTCATTTTCTTCAATATGGCGCACCAACTGCTAGGAGCTCTTACCAATGCGCCACAAACAAATAATAACCTACAAAACATCGTGATTTCGGATTGAAGTTACTTTCAATCCAATATTTAAAATTCCTGCGCATTATTATGCAAATTTCTTACGCGTTATCTAACCAATGAAAATATTTCGTTGAATATTACGTGTTTTCATAATGAGAAATATGAGACGCTGAAAGCCTTGTGTATATGACAAATGGAGGTATGAACCACACAAACAATGTATTTCCCTCATCACGTTCGTGGAAATAGAATCGAATGTATTGTGATATCTGCATATGGAAATTAAACGTGACAGATTCTGTGTATAAACTGTAAACATTCCTGATAATGCAGGTTACCAGGCGGGTAGGCCTACTGGATCCATACTGGGTCAATAATTGGCCTAGTATCGGACCAGTAACCTGCGTTATCAGCGACCAATGGTAAGTGATCTGGAGTAGCATGGCATTCGCAAGATAAACACCACGCAATACGTATTTTGTGGATGTGTATAAATCCAAAACTTTGAGAGCATATACAAGCAGTCGAACATCTGATATGGCTAAATCATACTATGTGCGATCCGACAAGTTGTATTCAACAAGTTGCCTTATTTGTATATACATTCAACATGTTGTATGCAACATAAATTTGGCTAATAAAATAGAACATCCATTTTCATCCAACCGTTTAACCAACCATTTAGTTGGCCCAGCCATCTCAGTTGGTGTGTCGGTCGGTGTGTGTCAGTAATTGTGTTGGTCGTTGTGTCGGTCAGTTGGTCTGTCGGTAGGTCACATATTTGACATTTTTTGGAAAGCCGCGCTATGTCGCAACTATAGCGCACTAGCACTTAATTTTTTAAATGATCGATGAAAATGTTTGAGGGGTCGAGAAGGGGGGTGGGATTGGGTGGGGTGTGTGTGTTGGGGTGAGGGTAACGGAGATAAGGGGTGCCTCTGTTTCTACCAGTGTTTCTCATGACATCTATATTTCGGAGGTCCCTGATACGCCCAACATGAATCTTGGGGTCCGAAGCTGAAATCTAAGGGTTCTAATATAAAAAACCCTGGTTCTCATACAGTTGTTCTCATCCATGCTAAAATTATATGGTATCATGGACTCACAGCTATGAATTATGGTGGTTCAATGCTAGATTCTGTGGGGTTTTTGTGCTAAACCTATAAAACAAATTAATATTTAATAGTCATACACGATTTTCAAGGGTCCAATAGGACCCACTGCCACTACATTTTGGGGTCCCAGGTCCCAAGTTGGATTTTGGGAGTAAAACCCTCAAAGATATCCTCATGAGAATCCCCGATTCCTATGATTATGGAATATATCATGTCCAGAGGACTAAATATGGATTATCTACCAGTATTGTTGCCGCGAGAGTCCAGGAGCAAAGGTTCTTCATTTCAAGATGTCATTATATGTAGTCTATAAATCTAGCAGATCTTTCCGTGTGTTTAGTACATGCATGAGGTCTGTCAAGTTCAGACACCTTTCACGTAGTTATGCCATGCCAATTTAGCCTGTTCGTGTTTGACTACGTTGTGGGTGTTTGCCATTCATTAGACCACAAGCAGGATCGGGAAATTGGATTAAACACACGTGTCATGC